>CP125976.1:341903821-342503821 GCA_030063025.1 Avena longiglumis | reverse complement strand
TGTCCTTCTCTTGGATCATCACATGCTTGCTGCCATCTCCATGCATGGCCATGCTCCAATGCTTGTCCCTCTCATCCATGCTTGGTCCATCATTCCTAAGAGTAAGAAATATATCTGATTTAGGCAGCATCATATTCTCATGTATGTGAGGAATAGTTCCAAGAAACGAAAGTACCTGATAGTTAAGTTGTTTGGCACGAGATCTTGTGATGGGTCCTTGTATGTGTGTTGCTGTAGGTACAACGGTTGTATCAATAGTAGGGATGTCCACATCACCTACCTTGCCTCCGTACTGGTCGGTGTGAACCTATCATGCATATGTGACGGAGTATGAAGTAGCATACCATTCACTAGGGTAGGAAGTGGGCTCGCATAGAGGAACGGATTCACCTTTGGAGTCCATGACGACTTGGCGTAAGTTGGAGACCTTGATGTAGTAACGATCGTAGGTCGGGCTGCATCATCTCCTCCTTCAAAAGAGTCCCGACTCTCCATGTTCATCACGAAGTAGAAGAGGTCGAAGGACATCCTTGATCCTGGGGTTCACCATATAGTCGTCCTCGGGAAGATTGACTTGACAACACTTCAATGTTCCTTCACATTCCATGAAGCCTACAAAACTCATGAAAAAAGTGAATCAACACTCAAAGCGTAGCCAATTCATGAACATTATAGCATGAGTCCTCAAGTAGAAGGAAGTCACCTTAGCTTGTAGGGATTGCTCGATGAAGGGTAGCCATAGGTAACTCTCTTCGGTTCTTCTTGTCAACACATGGTTGGTAGAGGTTGACGTGTAAGCATTTGTACCTTCATACAACAAAGATCAAGCAACATATGTTTGTGTGTGATAGAGGAGCATGTCATTTGTGGCATGTCCATTCTTGTTCACAACACTATTAGCACAATGCATGTATAGAAAACGGGATGCATATGCAAGGTCAAAGTGCATGGAAATCTTTGCAAAATCATCCAAATGTGGGAACTCAAAAACTCCATATAACATCTTATTGTGGCATTCAAAGCAATCGAATAGAAATTTGATCAACACCTTTGATGCAAAACTAGGAGAATTTGGCAAAAACACAAAAGGAGGAATATCCAAAACAACATTATTATGTGTACAAACCAACCATTGGAAAGAGAAATTGTTCGACATGTTGGATGTCACACACAAGTCATCGAAAGCAAATATCATGGGAATATGAGTATCCCAAGTGGAAGCAAAAACAACACGTTTCCAAACAAACCAAATGAAAGAGCAAGTGGTTCTTATGTTTGTTGCAACAACAAGACGAGATTCTTGGAAGCTCTCATGACAATACATGCTCTTAATGGCATTATGGTTGCACACAAAACGTCGGAAAGAGAAATTATTTAACATTTTTGTTGCAACACACAAAGCATCAATATCCAATAGCAAAGAAACATGAATGTCACAAGGTGAGATAATACCATCAACATGCTTGCAATCAAACCATAGGAAAGAGCAATTTACCAACATGAAAGATGCAAAGCATGCAAAAGGTATCAGAGTTGGGTTCGATCTTGAAATCACTTGTGGGATGATCTCAAGAGCTCTTTTTGTCAACTCATGCTCAACCGAGGTTGACATTCTCGTGTGGGTACCTACACACATCATACACAAAAGGAAGAACGTGTGTGCATGGTAGAGATACACATCATCCATCATGACGTATCTCTTCTTGTGAACATGATGTGGACATCCCTACTATTGATACAACCGTTGTACCTACAGCAACACACATACAAGGACCCATCACAAGATCTCGTGCCAAACAACTTAACTATCAGGTACTTTCGTTTCTTGGAACTATTCCTCACATACATGAGAATATGATGCTGCCTATATCAGATATATTTCTTACTCTTAGGAATGATGGACCAAGCATGGATGAGAGGGACAAGCATTGGAGCATGGCCATGCATGGAGATGGCAGCAAGCATGTGATGATCCAAGAGAAGGCCACGGATGAAGATTTCAAAACTTTGAGGCCACCATAATGAAGAAAGAAGGCTTAGATGAAATATTCAAGATCAATACTTTACGAATTCGTCCATGGCTTAATTTGGTGATGCGACGCCTTTATTTTGGACCAGGCCCATGTAATTTTCGCAGGATTTTAATTAGCCACTTTTAGAGTCCGTATTTGAGGGGAAAAGGGATTTTAGGGTTGGATTCGGCCACCACTTCCATGGCTGGCCGAAACCCCACCTTTTCGCCCTTAAATACCCCCCATAGCCGACCCCCTAGACTCGGATTTTGTTTAGACATTAAGTTAGCCATAGTCGCAACTTCGCCAAGGCTCGAGCGTCGCAGAGGCCTCTTGTACTTCGCACCTATTCAGGATCCCACCTCTTCAATAAAGCTTTCCTCTTAATCCACAATATCTTGATTGCAATATTGGTTCTTACCTGTTCTCGATTTCAGGTAGGAATTAAGACCCTCGCTGGTCAGGATGATCGTGTTCCCGCAGGATCGGTAACCTCCAGGAGATTGTCCTAGCGATTGCATTGGCGCTCGTGCTTGCACGTGTAGTCGGATCGTCAAGCCCGAACTCCACCAAATCGATTATCTTCATCTCATCGAAAGATCGGACACCTTTGCCCTATCAGCACATCACCATTAATGTCAATCAAGTATGAAATAGGTGCATGGTGAGTATGCAAGTGGGGAACATGCTTATCATGGCAATCATCAAAATCTCCAAAAATTGAGAAAGCT
This sequence comes from Avena longiglumis, assembly GCA_030063025.1. Taxonomy (NCBI): domain Eukaryota; kingdom Viridiplantae; phylum Streptophyta; class Magnoliopsida; order Poales; family Poaceae; genus Avena; species Avena longiglumis. Next base: position 342,501,078 of record CP125976.1, on the reverse strand, counting down.
ATGGGGGCCATCTCATTATAACGCATACGATCAATGTTGTTGCAAGCAAAACAAGTGATATAGCAAGCATTCATCTTATTGCAAGCAACGGGAGAAATTGAATGACTAGCATGAAAACGCATGTCCAAAGCCATTGGAGGATACACACAAGATGCATAGCATGGCATGTTTATGGCAATGGTATCGAATCAAACAATTCCACATGAGCAATATTATGCAAAGGCAAAGCATCACATGGGAATATGAATGAAGCATATGTAATGTCACAAGTATTAGCCATAGCATGCATATCCTCACAATTCATCATGTCCACTAGTGGGATCATGGCATCATCAACACCCTTATTGTTACCTTGTTCATACCTCTCATATGAAGTGGGTGTTGTGGAAGTAGTGGCCTCCTTGTGGACGACTTCATCTTCTTGATGTATCCATGGCGTAGCATCATCTTCATCCACCATGTACATCTTATCCATTCGAGGCATCATTGCTTCATAGCTTGGCGCGTCTTCATCCATGGAACCTAGCACAACATAAGAGAACACACTGGTAGAGGGTAATTTGTTAGAAATAGAAATGGTCTCACTTGACCTATCAACTACCACTCTCAACTCACTAGGTGTATCACTCATTCCCTCAAAGTGGAAAAACTCAATCTCATATAAGGTGGAGTCACTCATGTCACTTGACCTATCAACTACTTAGCTCACTCAAGTGGGCTAAGTGGCTCTCATACTCACATGGGATTGGTACCACATCATCACTCAAGCATATGGGGATAGGCTCGGTTTCCTCAACTCCATGCGCCTTCTTTGGTGAAGGCAAAATCCCATGCTCACCATTCTTGACCTTGTCGCCTCCAAGGTTGGATGCCATAAGATGGGCATCATTGCTCGCCTCCATGGTCAAAGGTAAAATCCCATGATCGACCGTCTTGTGGCCATCTTGTAGTAGTGGTGGAGGTAGGCTCATGCTATCCAACTTGGCGAAGTAGAGGTCTTCATTTTCCTCGTTCATGAGGTCTTCGAATACAAGCGTAGTCGTTGAAGCTTGATGGCGTGGACGAAGGCTTTCTCTTGGTGCCATTTTGGTGGTGGCACTAGTAGTTGAAGGTGCCTTGTGACGGTGTCGATGGAGGTCATTGGCGTGCCTTGCCGATGGTTGGTGTAGGTGGTGCACTTGGTCATCCACATGACGCTCGCGACGATGACCCTTGTCCTTGGCACTCTTCTTGGTGAGTTGTTGTAATGAGTGCAAAGCATCGTTAATCTTGGCGACCCTACTCATTGTTTTGTCGAAGTCGTTGTCCATGTCCTTCTTGAAGTTGTGGAGGTCGCTCTCAAACTTGTCCATTTCATGGTGGACCTTGGCGCACTCGAGGTGTAGGCTCCGTCTTGGCCGGTGCGACTTGAGGAGCTTGTCGTTGTCGTTCTTGAAGTCAGCCATGCTTGGGGAGTCGTTGTTGTTGTAGAACTCCATGTCACCCAAGCATGTGGAGCCATTGTTGGTGTAGTGATCCATCATGTTATCCATGCTTGTGGAGACATATGCATGGTGGCTCATCATGGATTCTTCATGGAAATCATCCTCGGTCCCGGAGTCTCTAGACATGCTTCACAAGACCAAGTGTTGTATATGGAAGTGGTAGAGGGTGTTAGGGATACAACGTCGAACCTTACTTTACCTTGGAAGATCGTATCGTGCAAGTGGCCACACTTGAGAGCAATAAACCAAGCAAAGTGAAGTTCACGCGGAACACCAAAACCAACTACCAACAAAAACACACACACACACACAAGGTATATGGTGGATAGGTATGGAAAATGGCATGTCAAGAACCAATCCGAAATCAAGATGTTGTAATGGCAAGTAAAGAACCACAATGATCACAAAGCAAAACAAGTCAATCCACAAGATAGGAAATATGTACAAGAAAACACACACGGTGGGATAAATGGGACTTGTGCGACGGAGAAAGTGAGCTAAGAACCAAATGATTACCTAGCGAAGACTATAAGATCGTGTCACACAAGTACAAGGAGAGACGCTAGTTCGATTGCACAAGATTGGTGGGCTACAAGATATGCACAATAAGTACCACCTATATGATGTTCATCGAGCTTGCGCTTCCTATTCTATGAGGCACATGTATATTTCTTTCTTTTTCTCTTTTCCTTTTTCTCTTTTCCTTTTTCTATTTTTTTCTTTTTCTTTCTATTTTTCACTTGTCTCTTTCTTGTGCCAACAACTATACAAGATAACTATATGAGATAGCGCTCGCAATGTTTGCTCGGAATTCTACAATTTATCAAATTTGCATAGCCCAAGCAATCATAAGAGGAACTAGTCTCAATAGGATTTTGTTGCTCGCAAAGATAGTGGGGTTCACAAAGGAATGCAAGTGGGGAGAAGTCGCGGAATGTTTATACCTTTCGTCGATGATCTTCACCCTTTATTGTTGGATTCCGCCTTGATCACGGAATTTGGATGGAGTAGATAGCATGAACAACGTGGATGATGATGTAGAGCTCCTTCTCCTCTTCGAAACGAGCTAAAGAACACCAAAATCCAAGTTCGAATGCAAAAGTTATGCTCAAAACGATGAGAGGCTGAAATCTGGGAATCTGTTTTTTCTTTCTGTATTTGGGGGTAGTACCGGATTTTGGGCCCGGCAGTACCGGATTGCGGTAATACCGGATGTTTGGACCGGTAGTACCGCTGGAGACAGAGACGCCCAGATCTGACGCATTTTCGCGATTTTGGAATGATTTGGGCGGAAAATCTTCAAGAAAAACACCAAATCGACGGGGGAAATCAAGGAATTAGGCTATGGGAACGCAAAGGAAGGTAGATCAACAAGTTTAGCAAGTAATCCACGGATCAAAAACTACCAAAACGCACTCAAATCACAGATCGATCCAAAATACGAATTGGGGCTATTTTTGGTGGAATTTTCGAATTTATGGGGAAAAGACCAAATCGATGAGAAATCCGTGGCAACCAAAAGCTGCTGATACCAGATGATGGAAGGGGTTAACCTCTTGGGTGGCCCGATCTTCACGGATCTCGTGGTCAAATCGATGGGAAAGCGAGGGGAAAGGGAGAAGGTAGCGGAAGCGAACACACACCTTGCGAAGAGCACGATGAACACACGTAAAACTCACACGATACAAGGCCGATTGCTCCCGAACGGCGGCCACCGGTCCGATAGAATCCTCGCAAGGAAAGATCGGTCAACGTTCTCCCTCAAATCCACATCGGAGAGGGAAGAACACCTTGGGGAGGGTCTTGACAACTTGGAGACGAGACAATGAACTCCAAGGCCTTGTTCAACGATGGATGCGTGATGCAAAGTCCAATCGAGGTTGGTGACGATAGTCGGTCCCCTTGGGTAAGGGGATGAGGCAAAACTAGAGATTCCACAAAAGGGGGTTGTCTTTAGTCTATCATCTATTCCTACGGGATACATGAGGGGTGGGGGCTCTATTTATAGGCCAGCCACATAAACAGGGGTAGTTTAGGGAAAAAACTAGGGTTTGGACGAGCTAGAGGGGTACATGGGCCGAAGGCCCAACAGGTGCGCGCAGGCACACATGACCGGTAGTACCGGACTTGGGACCGGTAGTACCGGTCGCAACCGGTAGTGCCGCTCTGGGTCCGGTAGTACCGCTTGCGGTCCTGGAGCGTCAGTAGCGAGCGGTAGCAGAGGGCGGTAGTGCCGCTGACCGGTAGTACCGGTTCCAGATCCGGTAGTACCGCTTGCAGTCCTAGGGCTTCTGGCGCTGCCTCAGAGAGCGGTAGTCGGGGTAGTAATCATGGCCGGTAGTACCGGTCGCCGATCCGTAGTACCGGAGACAGAGAGCATTTGGTGATCTGCCTTCCATCTCCTTCCAAGCCTCCGCCTTGTCGGGCTTGATGTTCCGGCTTCCTCCCGATAGGGCAAAGGTGTCCGATCTTTCGATGAGATGGCGAATTCGATTTGGTGGAGTTCGCTTGACGATCCGACTACACGCGGCAGCACGAGCGCCAATGCAATCGCTAGGCCAATCTCCGAGGTTACCGATCCTGCGTGAACACGACCAGCGATGGTCTTAATTCCTACCTGAAATCGAGAACAAGTAAGAACCAATATTGCAATCAAGATATTGCGGATTAAGAGGAAAGCTTTATTGAAGAGGTGGGATCCTTAATAGGTGCGAATTACAAGAGGCCTCTGTGACGCTCGAGCCTTGGCGAAGTTGCGACTATGGCTAACTTAATGTCTAAACAAAATCCGAGTCTAGAGGTTCGGCTATGGGGCGTATTTAAGGGCGAAAAGGTGGGGTTTCGGCCAGCCATGGAAGTGGTGGCCGAATCCAACCCTAAAAGTCCTTTTCCCCTCAAATACGGACTCTAAAAAGTCTTCTTCTATCTCCTCTTCCAAGCCTCCGTCTTGTCGGGCTTAATGTTCCGGGCTTCCTCCCTTGCCTTCGTACTGGTCGGTGTGAACCTATCATGCATATGTGACGGAGTATGAAGTAGCATACCATTCACTAGGGTAGGAAGTGGGCTCGCATAGAGGAACGGATTCACCTTTGGAGTCCATGACGACTTGGCGTAAGTTGGAGACCTTGATGTAGTAACGACCGTAGGTCGGGCTGCATCATCTCCCCTCCCTTCAAAAAGAGTCGTCCTCGACTCTCCATGTTCATCACGAAGTAGAAGAGGTCGAAGGACATCCTTGATCCTGGGGTTCACCATATAGTCGTCCTCGGGAAGATTGACTTGACAACACTTCAATGTTCCTTCACCTTCCATGAAGCCTACAAAGCTCATGACAAAAGCGAAGCAACACTCAAAGCGTAGCCAATTCATGAACATTATAGCATGAGTCCTCAAGTAGAAGGAAGTCACCTTAGCTTGTAGGGATAGCTCGATGAAGGGTAGCCATAGGTAACTCTCTTCGGTTCTTCTTGTCAACACATGGTTGGTAGAGGTTGACGTGTAAGCATTTGTACCTTCATACAACAAAGACCAAGCAACATATGTTTGTGTGTGATAGAGGAGCATGTCATTTGTGGCATGTCCATTCTTGTTCACAACACTATTAGCACAATGCATGTATAGCAAACAGGATGCATATGCAAGGTCAAAGTGCATGGAAATCTTTGCAAAATCATCCAAATGTGGGAACTCAAAAACTCCATATAACATCTTATTGTGGCATTCAAAGCAATCGAATAGAAATTTGATCAACACCTTTGATGCAAAACTAGGAGAATTTTGCAAAAACACAAAAGGAGGAATATCCAAAACAACATTATTATGTGTACAAACCAACCATTGGAAAGAAAAATTGTTCGACATGTTGGATGTCACACACAAGTCATCGAAAGCAAATATCATGGGAATATGAGTATCCCAAGCAGAAGCAAAAACAACACGTTTCCAAACAAACCAAATGAAAGAGCAAGTGTTCCTTATGTTTTTTGCAAAAACAAGATGAGATTCTTGGAAGCTCTCATGACAATACATGCTCTTAATGGCATTATGGTTGCACACAAAACGTCGGAAAGAGAAATTGTTTAACATTTTTGTTGCAACACACAAAGCATCAATATCCAATAGCAAAGAAACATGAATGTCACAAGGTGAGATAATACCATCAACATTCTTGCAATCAAACCATAGGAAAGAGCAATTTGCCAACATGAAAGATGCAAAGCATGCAAAAGGTATCAGAGCTGGGTTCGATCTTGAACTCACTTGTGGGATGCTCTTAAGAGCTCTTTTTGTCAACTCGTGCTCCACCGAGGTTGACATTCTCGTGCGGGTACCTACACACATCATACACAAAAGGAAGAATGTGTGTGCATGGTAGAGATACACATCATCCATCATGACGTATCTCTTCTTGTGCACATGATGTGGACATCCCTACTATTGATACAACCGTTGTACCTACAGCAACACACATACAAGGACCCATCACAAGATCTCATGCCAAACAACTTAACTATCAGGTACTTTCGTTTCTTGGAACTATTCCTCACATACATAAGAATATGATGCTGCCTAAATCAGATATATTTGTTACTCTTAGGAATGATGGACCAAGCATGGATGAGAGGGACAAGCGTTGGAGCATGGCCATGCATGGAGATGGCAGCAAGCATGTGATGATCCAAGAGAAGGCCACGGATGAAGATTTCAGAACTTTAGGCCACCATAATGAAGAAAGAAGGCTTGGACGAAATATTCAAGATCAATACTTTCTGATTAGTCCATAGTTAATTTGGTTGGTCTTCTTTATTTTGGGCCAGCCCATGTAATTTTGCAGATTTTATTTAGCTACTTTTTAGAGTCCGTATTTGAGGGAAAAAGGACTTTTAGGGTTGGATTAAGCCACCACTTCCATGGCTGGCCACCCTACTCTTTCGCCTACTCCCCTAGACTCCGACCTTTTGTTTAGACATTAAGTTAGCCATTAATGAGGCTCGAGCAGAGCTTCGAGCTTCATATTCAGGATCCCACCTCTTCAATAAAGCTTTCATCTTAATCCGCAATATCTTGATTGCAATATTGGTTCTTACTTGTGCTCGATTTCAGGTAGGAATTAAGACCCTCGCTGGTCAGGCTGATCGTGTTCCCGCAGGATCGGTAACCTCCAGGAGATTGGCCTTGATAGGGCAAAGGTGTCCGATCTTTCGATGAGATGATGATAGTCGATTTGGTGGAGTTCGGGCTTGACGATCCGACTACACGTGCGAGCACGAGCGCCAATGCAATCGCTAGGCCAATCTCCTAGAGGTTACCGATCCTGCGGGAACACGATCACTGACCATGAGGGTCTTAATTCCTACCAAATCGAGAACATGTAAGAACCAATATTGCAATCAAGATATTGCGATTAAGAGGAAAGCTTTATTGAAGAGGTGGGATCCCTAATAGGTGAAGTACAAGAGGCCTCTGATGCTCGAGCCTGGCGGTTGCGACTATGGCTAACTTAATGTCTAAACAAAATCCGAGTCTAGGGGGTCGTTTATGGGGAGTATTTATGGCGAAAGGTGGGTTTTGGCCAGCCATGGAAGTGGTGGCGAATCCAACCCTAAAAGTCCTTTTCCCTCAAATACGGACTCTAAAAAGTAGCTAATTAAAATCCTACGAAAATTACATGGGGCCCAAAATAAAGGTGTCGCAGACCATATTAAGCTATGGACGATTCGTAGTATTGATCTTGAATATTTCGTCCAAGCCTTCTTTCTTCATTATGGTGGCCTCAAAGTTCAAATCTTCATCCGTGGCCTTCTTGGATCATCACATGGTTGTCGCCATCTCCATGCATGGCCATGCTCCAATGCTTGTCCCTCTCATCCATGCTTGGTCCATCATTCCTAAGAGTAAGAAATATATCTGATTTAGGCAAGATCATATTCTCATATATGTGAGGAATAGTTCCAAGAAACGAAAGTACTGATAGTTAAGTTGTTTGGCACGAGATCTTGTGATGGGTCCTTGTATGTGTGTCAGAGGTACAACGGTTGTATCAATAGTAGGGATGTCCACATCATGCTCCCCTTCTTGAATTGAAGTCGTCCTCGACGCAATCTCATCTTCCTCACCAAAGTAAGGCTTCAAATCTGCAATGTTAAATGTAGGACTAACCGTACCAAAGTCTGCAGGCAACTCAAGTTTATATGCATTATCATTGATTTTCTCTAACACCTTAAAGGGACCAGCAACATGTGGCATTAACTTAGACTTGCGTAAATTAGGAAAACGATCTTTACGCAAATGTAACCAAACAAGATCGCCAACATCAAACACAACATGCTTTCTCCCTTTATCCCCAGCAAGTTTGTACTTAGCATTCATGTGTTCAATGTTATCTTTAGTAGTCTTATGCAAGTTTAATATCATTTCAGCGTGTTGTGTAGCATCCAAATTATGTTGCACCGAAGAAGGTAAAGGCAATAAATCAATAGGTGCACGAGGAACAAAACCATACACAATCTCAAATGGGCACATCTTTGTGGTAGAATGCAATGAACAATTATAAGAAAATTCTATATGAGGTAAACACTCTTCCCACAATTTTAAGTTCTTCTTTAAAACAGCCTGTAACATAGTAGACAAAGTTCTATTTACTACTTCAGTTTGACCATCATTTGGACCATTTATGTGCTGTTTTCAATGCTTTACGTGATGCACGTTTGTTTGGTAACCTTGAGAAGTGCACCTTTTGCACCAATCGAGTTGCGTTTCTTGGCTATGTTGTTACATCACAGGGTATTGAAGTGGATCCAGCCAAGATTGAAGCTATTGAGAATTGGCCGCAGCCCAAGACGGTCACACAAGTAGGAGTTTTCTTGGCCTCGCTGGTTTTTATAGGCGCTTTGTCAAAGACTTTGGATCAATTGCCGCGCCGCTGAATGAGCTTACCAAGAAGGATGTGCCCTTTGTTTGGGGCGATGCACAACAACAGGCCTTCGTCATATTGAAAGATAAGCTAACACATGCTCCCTTACTCCAACTTCCTGATTTTACTAAGACTTTTGAGCTTGAATGTGATGCTAGTGGAATTGGTTTGGGAGGGGTGTTATTACAAGAGGGAAAACCTGTTGCATATTTTAGTGAGAAATTGAGTGGGGCTAGTCTGAACTATTCTACTTATGATAAAGAATTATATGCGTTGGTTCGGACATTAGAAACTTGGCAACATTATCTATGGCCTAAGGAATTTGTTATTCATTCTGATCATGAATCTTTGAAGCATATTCGTAGTCAAGCTAAGTTGAATCGTCGTCATGCAAAGTGGGTTGAACTTATTGAGTTTTTTCCTTACGTTATCAAACACAAAAAGGGTAAAGATAATGTTATTGCTGATGCTTTGTCACGCCGTTATTCTTTGTTATCTCAACTTGACTTCAAAATATTTGGATTGGAAACTATTAAGGAACAATATGTGCATGATGATGAATTTAAAGATGTGTTGCAGAATTGTAGAGATGGTAGAACTTGGAACAAGTTCGTCTTCAATGATGGATTTGTGTTCCGTGCTAACAAACTATGCTTTCCAGATAGCTCTGTTCGTCTTTTGTTGTTACAGGAGGCACATGGAGGAGGATTGATGGGACACTTTGGTGTCAAGAAGACGGAGGATGTTCTTGCTGCACACTTCTTTTGGCCACGTATGCGTCGAGATGTTGAGAGATTTGTGGCACGCTGCACTAGTTGTCAAAAAGCTAAGTCTCGCCTTAATCCACATGGTTTATATATGCCTCTTCCTTTTCCTAGTGTTCCTTGGGAGGATATTTCTATGGACTTTGTTTTGGGATTGCCACGAACACAGAAGGGGAGGGATAATATTTTTGTTGTTGTGGATCGGTTTTCTAAGATGGCACACTTTATTCCTTGTCATAAAACGGATGATGATGCGCATATTGCTGATTTGTTCTTTCGTGAAATTGTTCGTTTGCATGGTGTGCCAAATACTATTGTCTCTGATCGTGATACTAAATTTTTTAGCTACTTTTGGAGATGTTTATGGGCTAAGTTGGGGACTAAATTGCTCTTTAGTACTACATGTCATCCCCAAACTGATGGTCAAACTGAAGTAGTAAATAGAACTTTGTCTACTATTTTACGGGCTGTTTTAAAGAAGAACTTAAAATTGTGGGAAGAGTGTTTACCTCATATAGAATTTGCTTATAATCATTCATTGCATTCTACCACAAAGATGTGCCCATTTGAGATTGTGTATGGTTTTGTTCCTCGTGCACCTATTGATTTATTGCCTTTACCTTCTTCGGTGCAACATAATTTGGATGCTACACAACGCGCTGAAATGATATTAAACTTGCATAAGACTACTAAATATAACATTGAACACATGAATGCTAAGTACAAACTTGTTGGGGATAAAGGGAGAAAGCATGTTGTGTTTGATGTTGGCGATCTTGTTTGGTTACATTTGCGTAAAGATCTTTTTCCTGATTTACGCAAGTCTAAGTTAATGCCACGTGTTGCTGGTCCCTTTAAGGTGTTAGAGAAAATCAATGATAATGCATATAAACTTGAGTTGCCTGCAGAGTTTGGTACGGTTAGTCCTACATTTAACATTGCAGATTTGAAGCCTTACTTTGGTGAGGAAGATGAGATTGCGTCGAGGACGACTTCAATTCAAGAAGGGGAGCATGATGTGGACATCCCTACTATTGATACAACCGTTGTACCTACAGCAACACACATACAAGGACCCATCACAAGATCTCGTGCCAAACAACTTAACTATCAGGTACTTTCGTTTTTTGGAACTATTCCTCACATACATGAGAATATGATGCTGCCTAAATCAGATATATTTCTTACTCTTAGGAATGATGACCAAGCATGGATGAGAGGGACAAGCATTGGAGCATGGCTATGCATGGAGATGGCAGGAACCATGTGATGATCCAAGAGAAGGCCACAGATGAAGATTTCAGAACTTTGAGGCCACCATAATGAAGAAAAAAAGGCTTGGACGAAATATTCAAGATCAATACTTTACGAATTCGTCCATAGCTTAATATGGTGCTGCAACACCTTTATTTTGGGCCAGGCCCATGTAATTTTCGCAGGATTTTAATTAGCTACTTTTTAGAGTCCGTATTTGAGGGGAAAAGGACTTTTAGGTTTGGATTCGGCCACCACTTCCATGGCTGGCCGAAACCCCACCTTTTCGCCCTTAAATACTCCCCATAGCCGACCCCCTAGACTCGTATTTTGTTTAGACACTAAGTTAGCCATAGTCGCAACTTCGCCAAGGCTCGAGCGTCGCAGAGGCCTCTTGTACTTCGCACCTATTCAGGATCCCACCTCTTCAATAAAGCTTTCCTCTTAATCCGCAATATCTTGATTGCAATATTGGTTCTTACTTGTTCTCGATTTCAGGTAGGAATTAAGACCCTCGCTAGTCAGGATGATCGTGTTCCCGCAGGATCGGTAACCTCCAGGAGATTGGCCTAGCGATTGCATTGGCTCTCGTGCTCGCACGTGTAGTCGGATCGTCAAGCCCGAACTCCACCAAATCGACTATCATCATCTCATCAAAAGATCGGACACCTTTGCCCTATCAAGAATACTTGAGGGAAGAAGAGTTTGATGCAAGGGTCAAGGAAGCCATGGCAAGGCACCATTTGGAAGAGGACCAAGAACTTCTTGTGTGTGAGCATGACGCAAGTCCATCGCTTGTGGTCACTGATATGGGATCCCTTGTGGGATTGACCCTAGGGTGGCCCGATCTTCACGGATTTGATGCGGGGAGTGATGGGATACCCGATGAACACGATGAACGCAACACAAACGCAAGGTAAAGATACAAACACACGCAAACACAACCCGATTCGATTTGCTCCCGTTGGCTCGAACAACCAATCTAATAGAATCCTCGGTGAGAGACCGTTAGGTAGAATCACCAAAGGAGAGATCGGCAAGCGGATGATAGAATCCAAATCAAAAGGAGAGAGTAGCAACCAAGTAGAATCCCAAAGGGAGAGACCTAGCACTACTAGAATCCTTGATGAGGAGATACCAAACACTTGAGGAGGGTCTTGACGACTTGGAGACGAACAACCGAACTCCAAGGCCTTGTACAACTCATAGATTAAATATAGAGAGGGGTTCCCATCTAGGGTTAGGCACAAGCCTTCATTCATCATCAACTCTAGGGTTTCAAGGAGGGGGTGGGGGCTTATATATAGGCCAGCCACGAGCTAGGGGTAAAATAGGCATAAATAGGAAGTTCTGGGCGTTACATGGGCCAGGCCCAACCCAAGGTGTGCAGGCCCGATACACATGGTCCGGAGACTCCGGTGTGATGGCCGGAGACTCCGGTCTGGACCGGAGACTCCGGTCAATCTCCGGTGTCGCCTCCGGAGGGGCCTTCTGACTGTCCTGGGCGCTGGTTTGGGGGTCGTTCCGGAGATGGACCGGAGACTCCGGTCTAGCTTCAGCAGCTTCTTGCGTCTTCTCTTCCAGGCCTCTTGCTTGGGGGTCTTGATCTCTGGGGTCCTCTTGTCATCTCCTCTCGGTGTCATGGTCATGGTCCTGGACATAGTATTGGCACGTGTTTCAAGTAGGATTCCCTTCACATGATAGCCAAAGGAGAGTGGGGCATGGAAAGAGTTCACCTTTGAGGGTGTGGTTAATGTAGCATGGTGTGGACCAATGGTGAATGCCATGTGTTGGGCTGCAACATCTCCCCCCACTTCAAAACGAGTCGTCCACGACGAAGTTCCATCATCATATAGGGAGGAAGGTGTGTGTGCAAGGTCTTGAGCTTGTATGTTGTGGGATCTCCGGTGTCGTAGCCTTGTTCAAATTGGTCGAAGATCTTGAAGTTGTGCTTGTCATCAAGGTATGGTTGGAGATCTTGTAGCGTGTTCCTTGTAGGTGGTAGGTGAGGTTGTGTATCCTGCAAAACCGACAACAAGGAGAAAGAGTTGTATGAAAGATTGTTAGTATTGGTACGCTCAAATCACTCTTCTCACGTGTGGTGGCTTGCGACGTGGCACTCATGATGTTTCCACTCATTTGGGGCTGGTAGCACTCACTCACGTGTTGGTGGATCACTCTCTCACCACTCATCTCACAAGGGTCCTTAGCTTGCTTTATCTTGGGCAGCGACGTCATGTTGGAAGTGATAATTTGGCTTGGCGTCATAGGTTGTAGCACCAATGTCTTGTCTTTCCACTTAAAGGAGTATTAGTTAGAGGTACCATCATGTAGTGCACCCTTGTCGTATTGCCATAGTCTTCCAAGGAGCATGTGACACACGGTCATAGGCACGACATCACACTCGACGGTGTCTTGATATTGACCAATCTTGAAGGAGACGTTGACCTTGTGTTTGATTTGAATGGTGCCATTGTCATCAAGCCACTTGACATGATAGGGCTGAGGGTGCTCCATGTATGGTAACTTTAGTTTCTCACAAAGATCGGTGCTCGCAAGGTTGTGACAACTTCCTCCATCAATGATAACTTTTATGGACTTGCCATCAATTCTGGCTCGGGTTTGGAAGATGTTGAGGCATTGATCCTCTCTAGGGATGGAGTTGGTCGTCAAAACTTGGGTGATGACAAGTGAGGGGCTTGGATCATGTTCACAAAGAAGTGTGTCCTCATCTTGCATTGCGGCATCTTAGGCTATAGCGGCTTGGTTCATAGCTTCAAATTCATCTTCGCTCACGAAATATGTTGCGCCGTTCTCATCCGTTAGCATGACTCTTGTGTTGATGCACTCATAAGACTTGTGGCCCTTTCCTCCACACTTGTAGCAAACTACTTGACTTTCCGTTGTTGTGTTGGAGGCGGATTTCATAGGTGTCTTGGATTGCTTGGAGGAGCTTGTTGTTTGGTTTGTTGGCTTGGAGGGGCTACTCGAGTTGAGTGAAGCGTAGTACGCCTTTTGCTTCTCATAAGCATGTTCCTTTTGCAAGTGGCGCTCGGCCTTTGTTGCTTGGTGAAGAAGGTTCACGAGAGTCTTGTAAGGTTGGAAGTCGACTATCTTGCGTATTGGGCGGCTCAAACCATTGAGGAACCGTGCGATTGTTTGCTCCTCAAGTTCCTTCACATCGGCTCTCATCATAGTCATCTCCATCTCCTTATAGAACTCTTCAATTGTCTTTGTGCCTTGCTTCAAGTTTTGTAGCTTGTCGAAGAGGTCTTAGCGATAGTGCTTAGGGACAAATCTTGCATACATCACATTCTTCATCTCGGTCCAAGTGGTGACCGGTGGTTCTTCTTGCTTCTCACGATTGCTTTGGTAGTCTTCCCACCAAACATTGGCGTAGTCCTCAAACTCAAGGGATGCCATTGCCACTTTCTTCTCTTCGGAAAAGTTGTGGACTCGGAAGAACTTGTCGACTTTGAGCTCCCATTCAAGGTATGCATCGGCATTTTCTTCTCCTTTAAACTTGGGCAAAATGAACTTGAGCTTCCCAAACTTGCCAGCATCACGCTCATGGTGGTTGTTGCGACGTTCTTGGTGCATACTTGCGTCACTTGGAGGGCGTGGAGGCGGAGGAGGAGGCTCTTGATTGCCTTGAGGTTGTTGTGGAGGGTGAGCTTGATGATGCTCGAAGTCTCTTCTTCGCCGTTGGTCGGCATCATTGACGTTCATAGCTTGAAGGTGTCGGTGGTGGTGTTGTGCATGTCGGTTATTGCGTCGAGCTTGGTGTGCATCCTCATCATCATCACTTGTGTCCCATACCGGTTCTTGATTTTGTTGACGTTGGTCGTGGTGGTCGTGAGGAGGATGGCGACGCCGATCATTATGGTTAGCTTCATCTTGGCGTTCTTGAGGTTGGTGCACGTCGATGATTGCTTGGTGTGGTGGTGGACCATGCTCTTGTCGTTGTTGTTGAGGTTGGGGAGCATTTGGGTCCACCGCTTGAGGGCGACGATGACGAGCTTGTGGGTCCCCATTATGGTGGTGGGGTTTTCCGTGGCGGGAGTGTGACCTTGAAGACTCGCCATGTCGACTTGAGGAGCGCGTGCGGGAGGAACTTGACGAGCTTGAGCGATGACCGTGTCGGTTGCCAAGGTTGGCAATAGCTTGGTGAAGAGCTTGGAATTAAGCATGGTGCTCCTCTTGACGTTGTCGCTCACGGTACTCAAATTCTCGAAATGTATCATCAAGACGGTGCTCAAGTCGCTCAAATTGATTGTTGAATTCTTGGCGTTGCGCCCATAAGTTGTGGCGCGTGGCAAAGCCATCTTGGTTGTTGAAATTGCTATCTCCGCTAGCTCCACTTGCCCTAGACATGGTGCACAAACACACTTGATAGATATGGTGAGATTGGTGGAATGGTAATTGCTACCTTGCCTCACCGGAGTCAACGATTGGAAAGATTGTTGTTGCCGAGAGCAAAGCGAATAGCGGGTACCCAAGACACACACACACACAAAGGCCTATGGTGGTAGGTTAGAAAGGTGGAAAGCAAATGGAACAATCAAAAGAAAAGGATATTGCCAAAAGTGGGTAAAATCCAACAAAAACAAAGTCAAAGGAAAAGGTCAAAAAGGGTGACGAGAACCTACGACTATACACACACGGTGGAGATTAATGTGGCTACCACGATTATGAAAAATGAGCAAAGAACAAAATTGGACCTAACGAAGACTAATGCTCGGTGTCGTGGCAACACTAGGAGAGACCGTAGCCCGTTCGCACAAGGTTGAGAAGCAACGGATTTGTATGCTTGCCTTGCTCTTGCTCGCACTCTTTCTTAGAAGCTTTGGACTCTCTTTAGCTATTGGTATCTTTTTCTTTGTTTTCTTTTGCTTAGAAGCTTTTTTTTTGTACACTATGGAGTCAATTTTGTTATTGCCTCTATATCATGACTATGCAAGAGAAAGCGCACAATGCTTCAGCAAACATAGGAGGCTACTCTCGATTGGTTAGGTAACACACACATGAAGAAGGGGGTTAACAATGGTTGTGCAAGTTATACCTTTTGGTGATGTTGAACTTGCAAATGTTGGTGAAGGGATGGTTCGAGTTCCGCGGTGTCGATGTCGAG
Source organism: Avena longiglumis (assembly GCA_030063025.1). Taxonomy (NCBI): domain Eukaryota; kingdom Viridiplantae; phylum Streptophyta; class Magnoliopsida; order Poales; family Poaceae; genus Avena; species Avena longiglumis. Next base: position 342,485,532 of record CP125976.1, on the reverse strand, counting down.
CACGAGGTGTTGTTGGTGTTGCGGAAGCTTGTTAGTTGATAGACACTCAGGCGAAACACAAACACACAAAGGAAATTAGTCGAAAAAAGGAAAAGGGATCAAAAAATTTATCAGGGCCGGAGACTCCGGTGTGTTGGGGCCGGAGATTCCGGTGTGGTCCGGAGACTCCGGTGTGATGACCGAAGACTCCGGTCTGGTTCCAGCACGACGAACAACTCGAGTTCGTGAGCGGAAATTCGGCCCTTTAACCCTCAAATCCAGAAAATTTCGACCAAATTGGGCTAGGAAACGCAGGGCAAAGGTAGACCAAATCCAAGGACAAGTTTCTAATGGATCAAAACCACAATCAACTCATCAAATCAAGAGATCGATCCAAAAGCAAATTGGGGCTAAATTTTTTTTTGGTATTTTCGAATTTATGGTGGATATGGGGGAACGAAGTCAAATCCGTGGCAACCAAAAGCTGCTGATACCAGTTGATATGGGATCCCTTGTGGGATTGACCCTAGGGTGGCCCGATCTTCACGGATTTGATGCTTGGGAGTGAGGGGATACCCGATGAACACGATGAACACAACACAAACGCAAGGTAAAGATATAAACACACGCAAACACAACCCAATTTTATTTGCTCCCATTGGCTCGAACAACCAATCCAATAGAATCCTCGGTGAGAGACCGTTAGGTCGAATCACCAAAGGAGAGATCGGCAAGCGGATGATAGAATCCAAATCAAAAGGAGAGAGTAGCAACCTAGTAGAATCCCAAAGGGAGAGACCTAGCACTACTAGAATCCTTGATGAGGAGAGACCAAACACTTGAGGAGGGTCTTGACGACTTGGAGACGAACAACCGAACTCCAAGGCCTTGTACAACTCATAGATTAACTATAGAGAGGGGTTCCCATCTAGGGTTAGGCACAAGCCTTCATTCATCATCAACTCTAGGGTTTCAAGGAGGGGTGGGGCTTATATAGGCCAGCCAGCTAGGGTAAAATAGGCATAAATAATAAGTTCAGGCGTTACATGGGCCAGGCCCAACCCGAGGCGCAGTTCGATACACGTGGTCCAAGACTCGGTGTGATGGTCGGAGACTCGGTGCAGACCGGAGACTCGGTCAATCTCGTGTCGTCTCCTGAGGGGCCTTCTGGTATTTGGTTTGGGGTCGGGAGATGGACCGGAGACTCCGGTGTGGTGGACCGGAGACTCCGGTCTAGCTTCAGCAGCTTCTTGCGTCTTCTCTTCCAGGCCTCTTGCTTGGGGGTCTTGATCTCTGGGGTCCTCTTGTCATCTCCTCTCGGTGTCATGGTCATGGTCCTGGACATAGTATTGGCACGTGTTTCAAGTAGGATTCCCTTCACATGATAGCCAAAGGGGAGTGGGGTATGGAAAGAGTTCACCTTTGAGGGTGTGGTTAATGTAGCATGGTGTGGACCAATGGTGAATGCCATGTGTTGGGCTGCAACAGTCACAAGGGTCTTAACTACACAAGCCAATGAGAATGAAGACCAACGCTCGAACATCTTCCAAACTCGTGCCGGCATCAATGGGAAGTCCATTAAAGTTGTCATCGATGGAGGGAGTTGCCACAATCTTGCAAGCACGGAATTGTGTGAGAAACTCAACCTCACCCTCCATCCGCATAAACACCCCTACCATATACAATGGCTAAGTGACCATGGATCCGTCAAGATCAAGAACACCATCTCGTTAACGTTCTCAATTGGACCCTACAAGGACACGGTGGAATGTTACGTGGTCCCAATGACGGTTTGCCATATGTTGCTCGGAAGGCCGTGGCAATATGACAAGCGTGCTTTGCATGATGGTCACTCAAACACTTATACCTTCAAATGGCTTGATAAAACTTGTGTATTGCAACCAATGACTCCTAGCCAAATAATTGCGGACAATGCAAAGGCTTTAGCGAGGGCGCAATACACAAAAACACCTTGTGAGAAGAGTGGTGAGCGAGAGAACCACATCATAGTGAGTGAGTGCCACAAGACAAACTCGAGTGGAAAAACTAAGAGTGTTCTTCTTGACACCAAAAGTGAGATGAGAGAAGTGCGGAACAACCCATCCATCTTACACTATGTCCTTATTTGCAAGGGACTAGGGCAAGGAACTAATGACTTGACAAATGTTCCTCCTTCTTTGATGGCTATTTTGCAGGAATTCCAAGATGTATTCCCCGAAGAGCTTCCTCATGGACTACCTCCACTTCATGGAATCGAGCACCGCATCGACCTCATACCCGGTGAACCGCTCCCAAACCGCGATGCGTATCGCACGAACCCGGAAGAGACGAAGGAGATCGAACGTCAAATCAACCAACTCGTCTCCAAAGGTTTGATCCAAGTAAGCACTAGCCCAAGCGCGGTCCCCGTGATTCTAGTTCCAAAAACGGATGATACGTTGCGGTTATGCATCCAATCAATGCTATCACCGTGCGTTATCGACATCCTATACCGCGTCTTGATGACATGCTTGATGAGTTATGTGGAGCCACTATATTTTTGAAAATTGATCTTCGTAGTGGTTACCATCAAATTCGCATGGCCGAAGGTGATGAGTGGAAAACCGCCTTCAAGACCAAGCTTGGTCTCTATGAATGGTTGCTTATGCCTTTTGGCTTATCTAACGCCCCATCTATCTTCATGCGCCTCATGAACCATATTTTGAGATCTCTCATTGGGAAGAGTGTAGTTGTTTACTTTGATGACATCATTGTCTATAGCAAGTCACTAGAGGAGCATGTTACTCATGTTAAGGAGGTCCTTCAAATCCTTCGTCATGAAAAGCTTTATGCTAATCTCCCAAAGTGCACTTTTGCAAAAGACAAGCTGATATTCCTTGGTTTTGTTGTGTCTTCTAATGGCATTGAAGTTGATGTCTCAAAAGTCAAGGACATACGAGATTGGCCCACCCCTACAAATGTTAGTGAACTTCGTAGTTTTCATGGGTTGGCTGGCTTTTACCGTCGCTTTGTGAAACACTTTTCTACCATTGCTTGCCCCCTCAACGAATTGACCAAGAAAAATGTCACGTTCGTTTGGGGAAAAGCACATCAAAAGGCTTTTGATGAGCTCAAAAAGAGGCTCACCGAAGCACCACTTCTTGCATTACCGGATTTCACAAAAACCTTTGAAATTGAATGCGACGCTAGTGGTATTGGCATTGGTGGCGTCCTTAGGCAAAATGATGCAGCCCGTCCTCCGACCGCTACTACATCTACTCCCCCGATCTACCCAAATGGACCCATGACTCGTGCCCGAGCCAAGCTCCTTCAAACTAAGGTGAACTCGCTCCTCTCCTTGTGTGACTTGGACACCCCCTTGGATGGCTTGCTACTTCACATAAACTCAGGCATCATCAGTGAAGAAGCCACCATCACGCCAAACGCAGCGGTACTACATTGGGACGACCGGTACTACCGCTCCAAGCGGACCTACCGCCTCCTCCTACCGCTCGCCACAGGAAGCACTACCCCATGCCCCAGACGCAAGCGGTACTACCGGTCCTGTAACCGGTACTACCGGTGGCCGGTACTACCGCCCCCTCCTACCGCTCGCCACTGACGCCTCCGACGGAAGCTCCAGGCCCTCAAGCGGTACTACCGGTCACCACCGGTACTACCGGTTACCGGACCGGTACTACCGGTCCTGCCTGACCCTGATCACCTAAGTTCGGCCCTGTGCCTTGTAACCCAACCTATCATTTATCTCTCCATTCCGAAACTACCCCTGTTTTGTGGCTGGACTATATATAGCCCCCACCCTCTATTGTAAACGTTTAGACTTGGATAATAATAGATATTAAGGAAACCCTTTGAGGACTTATATCTATTGGTCTCATGCTCCTACCAAGGAGCACCGGATTATCCACCCCCCTCTTGGATCTTGCCTAGTGCGTTCAAGTTGTACAAGGCCTTGGGTTCTCGGTTTCTCGCCCCCAAGTCGTCAAGGTCTCACCAAGCACCTCATCCCCCGTTGTTGGCGTGGAGAGCGAGCTTCGCCCAACACCGATACTAGGGATTATGTTGGACCGGTTGCCACCAGCGTGAGGAGTAGGCGTGTATCGTGTTTTGGTGTGCGTGTGTTCGTGGTTTTCATCGCCTTCCCCGATTTCATACCCGACCACCTCTCTTCCCCTCGTTCCTCGTGGAATTCGTGAAAGATCGGGCCAACCCCAGGGTTACCCCCTAACATATTGGTATCAAGAGCACGGTTGATCACGAATTTCCTCCAATTTTTTCTTTTATCCATCTTAAAAACGAAAATCCTACCAAAAAGAGCCCAATTTACCTTCGGATCGATCTCTGGATTTGGTGAGTTTTTCGTGGTTTTGGTCCATAGATCTGTTGCTTTGGGAGTCGATCTATAGCCCCTCTTGTTTCTAGCTCACCTTTCGATCAGGTTTTTCCACGAATTTGAGGTTTTGGCAAGTTCAACTCGTTCGAGCTGTGCCAAGCGGTACTTGCCCATGTGCAGCAGTACTACCGCTAGTTACTACCGGTAGTACAAGCGATACTACCGCTCACCGGTACTACCCGTGCAGTACCGCCGCCATCGCTGTGCTCCGCCTTGACGCCTCGATTTCGTTCGACCTTTTCCACCTCGCTTGTTCGTGTTTCGTGTTTGTCGCCATTTTCACAAGCTTCGCATCAACGTCATCCCGCGCTCAACGACACCGCGACACTCGAACATCTTTCCCCACCAACGGTTGCAAGTCGTCAACAATACCAAAGGTATAACTTGCACCACCTGGACAGCCCATATCTTCCTTTGTGTGTATCTATCCTTTGAGAGCAACTCATTTTGTGTTTGTCTAAGCATTGTGCACTTGCCTTCGGAAAGTAAGAGTTTGACGCCACATACAAAAGCCACCATAGTAGCATAGCAAGGGAGAAAAAGGAAAAAGAATCAAAAAAAAAAAAAGATACATAGTCCCCCAATACAAAGAGAATACCAAGCTTGTAAGCCAAGAAAGAGAGAAGAAAGAGCGCTCCGCGGCAAGTGCACAAATCTATTGCTTATCCTCTGTTGGCAAACGAGTTGTGGTCTCTCCTTGTGTTGGCACGACAGCCGAGCGTAGTCTTCGTTAGGACCTTTTGTGCTCATTTTCATAGTCGTGCTAACCCCGTTTTCTCCACGTGTGTGTTTTCCGTGTTTTTGGTAGATCGTATCCTTTTTGCTTTTGATCTTTGGTTCGTTACCACGTAGGACAATAACCTTTTGCTTGGATCGTTTCGTTTGGTTTTCCACAACCCTTACCTTCCACCAAAAGCCTTTAAGAGTTTCTTGCCATTTCACTTTGCACGCTTTTCGCTCATTTGTGTGGCAATTGGTTTGATATAATCTCCAAGGTGAGGTAACAGGCTAACTCTCCACACCCTTTCTCTCCATATACAACCATTGTTGGCTTTGCATCATGGACAAGCATGGAGATCCATCCCAACCACCACCACCTCCAGAGGATGATAACCAATTCATGATAAGATGGGACCATTGGAAGATCCGAGGAGAATTCAACTATCGTTGTGAAGCTCTCGAGCGGCGCCAAGATGAACAATTTAGCGAGGCCCGTGTGGAATTCAAGAACATCGACAACCGCTTCGAAGAAGTCCGTGGCCAAATGCATGCCATGCAACACAACCTCGGGCATCAAAATGAAGCTCTTGGTCGTGCACTCGCCTCAACGGATGAGAAGCTCCAACACATCATCGATGGACTCGCAAGGACACGCTCGCGCGAATCAAGCTCATCTCGGCACTCATCAAGTGAAACAAGTGCACCTCGCCCTCACGATTCAAGGCACCGGGATGGACCCGTTCTTCAATCCATAAGCTCTTCGCAAGTGGTACCATCTCCGCGTCACGCCGCGACATCAAGCTATGATGGTGACCTCTCCGCAAGACCTCCAAGACGTGAAGCAAACCGACCACAACCAAGGGCACTGGTGATTCAACAAGAGCAACCTCGCATAGACCACCACGGCCATCGACGTCGACACGCTCCTTCAACAACAAGTGCAACTTCCGAAGAGGACGAACAAGATCATCGTCGACGTGAAGCACTCGAAGATCCTCCAAGGCGTCATCATAGACATGAGCGTCCTCGTCGCCAACATAATGGTCATGACGAGCCTCCCCTACACCAAGAAGAAGAGCAGTCCATGGCGCAAGCTAATGCTCCTCGCCTTCAACCACGACAAGAGCAAGAGCAAGCTCCCCAAGCTCGTCGTGAGGACCACCAACCTCCTCCTCGTCCGCATCCGCGACAAGAAAACGAGCACGCTCCCCAAGCTCGTCGTCAACAACAAGTTCCTCCACCAAACGCGGCACCTCAACAACCACGCGAGCATCGCAACAATCACCAAGCAAGACATGAGAGCTCGGATGATAATGATGACCGTCCAAATAATGGCAACCGACGCAACCGGAACCGCAATGGAGAAGAAACTTTCGGCAAGCTCAAATTCACCATGCCCAAGTTCACCGGTTCCAATGAGCCCGAGGAATATCTCTCTTGGGAACTCAAGGTCGACAAGATCTTCCGCATGCACAATTATAGCAATGAGAAGATGATGGCCATGGCATCCCTCGAGTTTGATGAGTATGCCAACCTTTGGTGGGAACAAGTACAACTCGCTCATGAAGCAAAGAAGAGCCTCCAATTGCCACTTGGCAAGATATGAAGGCTCATATGAGATCCCGCTTTGTTCCTTCACACTACACGCGTGACCTCTTCAACAAGCTTCAAACGCTTAGTCAAGGGACAAAGACCGTGGAAGAGTACTTCAAGCAAATGGAGCTCAACATGATCCGTGCCAACATTGAAGAGCGAGATGAGCAAACAATGGCACGCTTCCTCAATGGCTTGAACCATCCCATCAAACGCATCACCGAGTTCCAAAAGTACAACAACATGGTTGAGCTTGTGCACATCGCATCCAAAGCCGAGCGCCAAGTGCAAGAGGACATCAAGTACAACAAGCCAAAGACGTACTTCACCTACAAGCAAGCGCCAACCACTACTCCAACAACACCAAGTGGAAGCTCCCCAAGTACAACCAAGCTTCCCTTCAAGCCAACTATTCCCCAAGGAAAACAGCCCCCAAGTGGCAAACAAACACGTGATGATCAACCATTCAATGGTGAATGCTACAAGTGTGGAGGCAAAGGGCACAAGTCCAATGCATGTGGAAACAAAAAAGTTTTGTTCATCCATGACAACGGCGATGAAGAATACTTGAGTGAAGAAGAGTTTGATGCAAGGGTCAAGGAAGCCATGGCAAGGCAACACTTGGAAGAGGACCAAGAACTTCTTGTGTGTGAGCATGACGCAAGTCCATCGCTTGTGGTCACAAGGGTCTTGACTACCCAAGCCAATGAAAATGAAGACCAACGCTCGAACATCTTCCAAACTCGTGCCAGCATCAATGGGAAGTCCATCAAAGTTGTCATCGATGGAGGAAGTTGCCACAACCTCGCAAGCACGGAATTGTGTGAAACTCAACCTCACCCTTCACCCACATAGACACCCCTACCATATCCAATGGCTAAGTGACCAAGGATCCGTCAAGATCAAGCACACCGTCTCGGTGACGTTCTCCATTGGACACTACAAGGACACGGTGGAATGTGACGTGGTTCCAATGACGGTTTGTCACATGTTGCTCGGAAGGCCGTGGCAATATGACAAGTGTGCTTTGCATAATGGTCACTCAAACACCTACACTTTCAAATGGCTTGATAAAACTTGTGTGTTGCAACCAATGACTCCTAGCCAAATAATTGCGGACAATGCAAAGGCTTTAGCGAGCGCACATAAAAACACCTTGTGAGAAGAGTGGTGAGCGAGAGAACCACACCATAGTGAGTGAGAGCTACAAGCCAAACTCGAGCGGAAAAACTAAGAGTGTTCTTCTTGCCACCAAAAGTGAGATGAGAGAAGTGAGGAACAACCCATCCATCTTGCACTACGTCCTCGTATGCAAGGACTAGCGCAAGGAACTAATGACTTGACAAATATTCCTCCTTCTTTGATGGCTGTTTTGCAGGAATTCCAAGATGTATTTCCCGAAGAGCTTCCTCATGGCCTTCCTCCTCTTCGTGGAATCGAGCACCGTATCGACCTCATACCCGGCGCACCACTACCAAACCGCGCGGCGTATCGCACAAACCCGGAAGAGATAAAGGAGATCGAGTGTCAAATCAACCAACTCGTCTCCAAAGGTTTGATCCAAGTGAGCACTAGCCCAAGCGCGGTTCCCGTGATCCTAGTCCCGAAAACGGATGATACGTTGCGGTTATGCATGGACTGCCGTCCAATCAATGCTATCACCGTGCGTTATCGACATCCTATACCGCGTCTTGATGACATGCTTGATGAGTTATGTGGAGCCACTATATTTTCGAAAATTGATCTTCGTAGTGGCTACCATCAAATTCGCATGGCTGAAGGTGATGAGTGGAAAACCGCCTTCAAGACCAAGCTTGGTCTATATGAATGGTTGGTTATGCCTTTTGGCTTATCCAATGCCCCATCTACCTTCATGCGCTTCATGAACCATATTTTGCGGTCACTCATTGGAAAGAGTGTAGTTGTTTACTTTGATGACATTCTTGTCTATAGCAAGTCACTAGAGGAGCATGTTACTCATGTTAAGGAGGTCTTACAAATCCTTCGTCATGAAAAGCTTTATGCTAACCTCCCCAAGTGCACTTTTGCAAGAGACAAGCTGATTTTCCTTGGTTTTGTCGTGTCTTCTAATGGCATTGAAGTTGATGTATCAAAAGTCAAGGACATACGAGATTGGCCCACCCCTACAAATGTTAGTGAACTTCGTAGTTTTCATGGGTTGGCTGGCTTTTACCGTCGCTTTGTGAAAGATTTTTCCACAATTGCTTGCCCCCTCAACGAATTGACCAACAAGAATGTCACGTTCGTTTGGGGAAAAGCACAACAACAGGCTTTTGATGAGCTCAAAAGGAGGCTCACCGAAGCACCACTTCTTGCATTGCCGGATTTCACAAAAACCTTTGAGATTGAATGTGACGCTAGTGGTATTGGCATTGGTGGCGTCCTTATGCAAAATGGGCGTCCTATTGCTTACCATAGTGAGAAACTTGATGGCGCACGCCTCAATTATCCCATTTATGACAAAGAACTTTTTGCCTTGGTTCGTGTTCTTCAAGTGTATCAACACTATCTTTGGCCCAAAGAATTTATAATCCATTCCGACCATGAGTCGTTGAAGTACCTTAAGGGCCAAGCCAACTTGAGTAAAAGGCACGCAAAGTGGGTTGAGTTTATGGAGTCTTTTCTTTACATTGTAAAATACAAGAAGGGCAAAGAAAATGTGGTGGCGGACGCCTTGTCTCGCAAAACCACAAGCCTTCTTACACGACTCGAAGTCAATGTTTTGGGTCTTGAGGACATCAAATCTTTGTACGCGTCCGATTCTTTCTTTGGACCAATATTTGCACAATGTTCAATAGACAAAGGGATTGACGATTTCTATTTGCACAAGGGTTTTCTTTTCAAACAAAACAAGCTTTGCATTCCGAAATCCTCTCTCCAACTTTTGCTTCTTCAAGAGTCCCATGGTGGAGGCCTTATGGGTCACTTTGGCCGTGACAATACATATGACATGCTCTCCACTCACTACTTTTGGCCAAAGATGAAGCGACGTGGGCGCCACGTTCAACGATGCACTACATGTATCCAAGCTAAGTCTAAGTCCAACCCTTTGGTCTTTATATGCCATTGCCTATTCCTCATGCACCTTGGTGGGACATTAGCATGGACTTTGTATTAGGCTTGCCTAGATCTAAACATGGTCACGATTCCATATTTGTAGTCGTGGATCGCTTTTCAAAATGGCACATTTCATTCCGTGCCATAAGACCGATGATGCTTCACATGTCGCAAATTTGTTTTTCAGGAAATAATTACTACGGCGTGCCACGAACAATCGTCTCCGACTGACGTAAAATTCATGAGCTACTGAAGACCCTCATGGCCAAGCTCGGCATCAAGCTCCTATTCTCGTCACTCGCATCCTCAAACCGATGGACAAACCGAGGTAGTCAATCAAGTCTTGGCACACTTCTCCGGTGTTGATAAAGAAGAACCTTAAAGACGGGAGGAATGCATTCCACACGCCGAAGTTCGCCTACAACCGCCAAGCACTCCACCACCATGAGGAGCCCGTTCATGATCGTCTATGGATTCGAGCCTCTCACCGCGCTCGATATCCTTCCACTTCCACTTCATGAACGTGCCAATATGGACGTTGTCAAGCGTTCCCAAGCAATGATGAAACTCCATGAAGACACACGAGCTACTATCGAGCAACAAGTCCTTCGCCAAGCATCAAGGCTAACCAAGACCAAGAAAGAGATGATCTTTGATGAGGGCGACCTTGTATGGATACACTTGAGTAAAGACCGCTTCCCCAAGGAACGCGACTCCAAGCTAAAGCCACGAGGCGACGGACCATTCAAGGTGCTAAAAAGGGTAAACAACAACGCCTATGTGATCGATATACCAACATCGAAGTATCTTGTGAGCTCGACATTCAATGTCAAGGACCTCTCACCCTACCATGGCGAAGAGGAAGTTGTGACGGTTGAAGAGTCGAGGACGACTCTTTCCCAAGGGGAGGCGATGCAGCCGTCCTCCGACCGCTACTACATCTACTCCCACGAGCTACCCAAATGGACCCATGACTCGTGCTGAGCCAAGCTCCTTCAAACTAAGGTGAACTCGCTCCTCTCCTTGTGTGACTTGACACCCCTTGGATGGCTCGCTACTTCACACGCAAACTCTATGCATCATCAGTGCAGAAGCCACCGCTGCCAGACATAGCGGTACTACGGTTGGGACGACCGTACTACCGCTCAAGCGGACCTACCGCCTCCTCCTCCGCCGCCACAGAAGCACTACCCCATGCCCAGCCCCGGCAAGCGGTACTACCGGTCCTCAGAATCGTAGTACCGGTGGCAGACTACCGCCCCCTCCTGCGCCCGCAGCGCCTCCGGAAGCCCAGGCTCCGGGCCTCAGCGGTACTACCGCTCGAGCGGTACTACGGTCACCACCACCGGATTACTGGGACGGTACTACCGGTCCTGCGACCTGATCACCTAAGTTCGCCCTGTGCCTTGTAACCCAACCTATCATTTATCTCTCCATTCAAACTACCCCTGTTTGTGGCTGGACTATATAGCCCCACCCTCTATTGTAAACGTTCAAACTTGGATAATAATAGATATTAAGGAAACCCTTTGAGGACTTATATCTATTGGTCTCATGCTCCTACCAAGGAGCACCGGATTATCCACCCCCCTCTTGGATCTTGCCTAGTGCGTTCAAGTTGTACAAGGCCTTGGGTTCTCGGTTTCTCGCCCCCAAGTCGTCAAGGTCTCACCAAGCACCTCATCCCCCGTTGTTGGCGTAGAGAGCGAGCTTCGCCCAACACCAATCCTAGGGATTATGGTGGACCGGTTGCCACCGGCGTGAGGAGTAGGCGTGTATCGTGTTTTGGTGTGCGTGTGTTCGTGGTTTTCATCGCCTTCCCCGATTTCATACCCGACCACCTCTCTTCCCCTCGTTCCTCGTGGAATTCGTGAAAGATCGGGCCAACCCCAGGGTTACCCCCCCTAACACAAAATGGGCGTCCTATTGCATACCGTAGTGAGAAACTTGATGGAGCATGCCTAAACTACCCCCATTTATGACAAAGAGCTTTTTGCCTTGGTTCGTGTCCTTCAAGTGTGGCAACACTATCTTTGGCCCAAAGAATTTATTATCCATTTCGACCATGAGTTGTTGAAGTATCTTAAGGGGAAAGCCAATTTGAGTAAACGGCATGCAAAATGGGTTGAGTTCATGGAGTCTTTTCCTTACATTGTCAAATACAAGAAGGGCAAAGAAAATGTGGTAGCGGACACCTTGTCTCGCAAAAACACAAGCCTTCTTACACGACTCGAAGTAAATGTCTTGGGTCTTGATGACATCAAATCTTTGTACGCGTCCGACACTTTCTTTGGACCAATTTTTGCAAAATGTTCAATAGACAAAGGGATTGATGATTTCTATTTGCATAAGGGTTTTCTTTTCAAACAAAACAAGCTTTGCATTCCGAAGTCGTCTCTCCAAATTTTGCTTCTTCAAGAGTCCCATGGTGGAGGCCTTATGGGTCACTTTGGCCGTGACAAGACGTATGACCTGCTCTCCACTCACTACTTTTGGCGAAAGATGAAGCGCGACGTGGAGCGCCACGTCCAACGATGCACTACATGTATCCAAGCTAAGTCTAAGTCCAACCCCTTTGGTCTTTATATGCCATTGCCTATTCCTCATACACCTTGGTCGGACATTAGCATGGATTTTGTATTAGGCTTGCCTAGATCTAAATATGGCCATGATTCTATATTTGTGGTAGTGGATCGCTTTTCAAAAATGGCAGACTTTATTCCGTGCCATAAGACCGATGATGCTTCACATGTAGCCAATTTGTTTTTCAGGGAAATAATTAGGCTGCACGGTGTACCAAGAACAATCGTCTCCGACCGCGACGTCAAATTCATGAGCTACTTCTGGAAGACTCTCAAGTTCATGATCGTCTATGGTTTCGAGCCTCTCACCGCGCTCGATATCCTTCCACTTCCACTTCATGAACGTGCCAATATGGACGTTGTCAAGCGCGCCCACACAATGAAGAAACTCCATGAAGACACAAGAGCTACGATCGAGCAACAAGTCCTTCGCCAAGCATCAAGACTAAACAAGAACAAGAAAGAGATGATCTTCGAAGAAGGCGATCTTGTGTGGATACACTTGAGTAAAGACCGCTTCCCAAAGGAACGCGACTCCCAACTCAAACCAAGAGGTGATGGACCATTCAAGGTGCTAAAGAGGATCAACAACAACGCCTATATCATCGATATCCCAACATCAAAGTATCTTGTGAGCTCGACATTCAATGTCAAGGACCTATCACCCTACCATGGAGAATATAAATTTGAGACGGTTGAAGAGTCGAGGACGACTCTTCCCCAAGGGGGGGGCGCTGATGCAGCCCGTCCTACGGACGCACCTCCATCTACAACACCTAGCCCTCCCAGTGGACCAATGACTCGTGCCCAAGCTAAGCTCCTCCAAGCCAAGGTTAACTCGTTCCTTTACTTGTGTGACTTCGACACACCCTTGGATGGTTTGCTACTTCATACGCATACACTGTGTATCATCAGGTACGAAGAGAAGGACCCAAGGGACGGAGGAACCGGAGCGGAAGCAACCAGTCGCTGCCAGACGCCAGCGGTAGTACCGGACCAGGCAACCGGTACTACCGGACCCAGCTACCGGACGCTCCAGAAGGAACCCCTCCACGCCCCAGACGACTACGGTACTACCGGCCCAGGAAACGGCACTACCGGTGGGTGGTACTACCGCCCCCTCCTACCGCTTGCTACAGGCGACTCCGACGGAAGCTCCAGGACCGCAAGCGGTACTACCGCCCCCGGAGCGGTACTACCGGTTGCAACCGGTACTACCGGATGCCCAACGTCGGCTACGGTCTGGCGAACCTGATCACATCTGTTCAGCCCAAATGCCCCTTTCTATATTTTCCTTTTTCGTTCCGAAACTACCCCTGTTTATGTGGCTGGACTATATATAGCCCCCACCCTTTATTGTAAACCCTAGACTTGGATAATAATAGATTAAGGAAACCCTTTCAGGAACTTACATCTATTGGTCTCATGCTCCTACCAAGGAGCACCGGATTATCCACCCCCCTCTTGGATCTTTCCTAGTGCGTTCAAGTTGTACAAGGCCTTGGGTTCTCGGTTTCTCGCCCCCAAGTCGTCAAGGTCTCACCAAGCACCTCGTCCCCCGTTGTTGGCATGGAGAGAGAGCTTCGCCCAACACCGATCCTAGGGATTATGTTGGACCAGTTGCCACCGGCGTGAGTAATCGCCGTGTATCGTGTTTTGTGTGCGCGAGTTCGTCGGGTGATGTGGACATCCCTACTATTGATACAACCGTTGTACCTACAGCAACACACATACAAGGACCTATCACAAGATCTCGTGCCAAACAACTTAACTATCAGGTACTTTCGTTTCTTGGAACTATTCCTCACATACATGAGAATATGATCTTCTAAATCAGATATATTTCTTACTCTTAGGAATGATGGACCAAGCATGGATGAGAGGGACAAGCATTGGAGCATGGCCATGCATGGAGATGGCAGCAAGCATGTGATGATCCAAGATAAGGCCACGGATGAAGATTTCAGAACTTTGAGGCCACCATAATGAAGAAAGAAGGCTTGGACGAAATATTCAAGATCAATACTTTACGAATTCGTCCATAGCTTAATATGGTGTCGACTCCTTTATTTTGGGCCAGCCCATGTAATTTTCAGGTTTTAATTAGCCACTTTTTAGAGTCCAGATTTGAGGGAAAGGACTTTTAGGGTTGGATTTGGCCACCACTTCCATGGCTGGCCAAACCCCACCTTTTCGCCCTTAAATACGCCCATAGCCACCCTCTAGACTCGGATTTTGTTTAGACATTAAGTTAGCCATAGTCGCAACTTCGCCAAGGCTCGGCGTCAGAGGCCTCTTGTACTGCACCTATTCGTGATCCCACCTCTTCAATAAAGCTTTCCTCTTAATCCGCAATATCTTGATTGCAATATTGGTTCTTACTTGTTCTCGATTTTAGGTAGGAATTAAGACCCTCATGGTCAGCCGATCGTGTTCACGCAGGATCGGTAACCTCCAGGAGATTGGCCTAGCGATTGCATTGGCGCTTGTGCTCGCACGTGTAGTCGGATCGTCAAGCCCGAACTCCACCAAATCGAATATCACCATCTCATCGAAAGATCGGACACCTTTGCCCTATCAAGTGGTATCAGATTTCAGGTTGCTCGGTGAGATTTTACTGTTTTTGTAGATTAGATCTGTTTTTTTACCTATAACCCACGAAAAAGCCAAAAACACAGTTAGAGTTTAGATCCATCCCATAACCAATCTACGCCTCGCATTATCTTTTCAGTTTTTGCATTGTTGAATTTGTGTCTACATCGTCGCGTCAAGTTGCTGGTCTTAGTGTCTCGTCCCTTAGAGTTTCGAGTTCTGATCATAGTAGTCACCGCCACACTCGCCGATCATCGTCACCACATTCCTCCACCATATTCCACCGCCATATACCCTGCCACCATAAACCCCAATACTCCGCCACCGCCTTCCTACCGCGACACAGATCCGACCAGTTTTCCTGCCGTGGTACGAGTCCGAGTAGAGTTATTGTTTCCTAGTTATTTATTTTTACTCTTCTTCTTTGTTGTTTCCGTGTTCAGTTAAAGTCCGTGTCCAGCTCCGAGTCCAGTCGTAAGTCCAGAAGGAGAGCAAAAAAAAATTCTAGCTATGCTAGTTTTCGACCACGGGGATCACTTTTCTCCATCGGGTGTTATAGCGATATTGTTTTTGGCACCACCGCGCTTTCCGGAGCAAAATAAAAAATTTCGAAATTTTTTTTGGGGCTAACCTATTTTTAGACCCCGTACATCAGTTCTAGACACTCGCCATCATAGTGATTTCCTGCATCTCGGTTCGCTTTTCAGGGTGCCATATCATCATACAGTGCTTGTTGTGTCGCGTCGTAACATCGTTGGTGATCTAGGCTCGCGTCTCTAGTACGGTCTAGCCTAGGACCAGCACAGTACCGTCGTTGAGCATTCTTTCAACTTTTGCATTGCTGTTTTGATAATTGCTAACCCCCCTTGCTAAGCCTTCCTAGAGCTCCACAGATATTCTCCACGTGCGGTGTTTCGACTCCTGGTAATCGCTTGGTTCAATCTCTGGACCCACTGATCCTCGTGGTTGCACATCGCCTTTTCCTGCTGTTTGGTAAGAACTTGTAAGAGCTTCGTATATTGCTTGACGGATTACGCGTGACTTCCACCATATTTCCGTACTATATACCTGTGCTTTTTAAGGACTAACCATGACAGATACTTCGCGGAACCCTGCCACAATAACGAACGAGGAACTACATGCCCACTTCTCCGCGCTCTTGGTCAGTCGCGTTGAAGACGTGGATACGCGCCTCGGGGAGTTTGACACCAAGCTCAGCAACGCCGTGGACAAGATCGATGGACTCGAGAAATCCTTCAACGCCAAGCTTGACGTTCGGTTCAAGGAGCTTTTGAACCGATTGCCCGCACCAAGACCACACATGGCGCGCGACGCATTCCGATCACGGGTCTGATGCTGGTTAATTGCCGCCACACCCCGGCTACTACTGCGGTGACGCTCCTCGGACTTCCGCGCGGCTTTGCGACATTGGGGATGCATTTACGGGTACTACTATGACCCCGACGGCAATCTATTTGACGAGGAGGTTGAACAACCTCCACAGGTACCTGCTGGCCGTCCCCGACATTACTACCGCGATGCTCGACCACCGGTACGTGATGATGATCATGTTGCAAAGCTTAAATTAAATATTCCATCTTTTGAGGGTAAATATAATCCTGATGCATATCTTACATGGGAGATGGAAGTAGAACAACGTTTTGCATGCTTAAAATATCCTGAGAATATGCGTGTTAGTGCTGCTACATGTGAATTTACTAAATTTGCTTCCCTTTGGTGGTCTGAGTATTGTCGCTTAAATCCAACTACTATTCCTAGTACTTGGACTGCTTTAAAAACTGCTATGCGTGTTCGTTTTGTACCTCCTACTTATCAACGTGATTTACTAAAGAATCTGACACGTTTAGAGCAAGGGAAAAATTCTGTAAAGAGTATTATCAGGAATTGCAAATGGGGATGGTTCGATGTGGTCTTGTTAAATCTAATGAACAAATGCTTGCACGTTTCTTTGGTAGATTAAACAAGGACATTCAGCACATCTTAGATTATAAGGAATATATGATGCAGCCCGACCTACGGTCGTTACTACATCAAGGTCCCCAACTTACGCCAAGTCGTCATGGACTCCAAAGGTGAATCCGTTCCTCTATGCGAGCCCCCTTCCTGCCCTATTGAATGGTATGCTACTTCATACTCCGTCACATATGCATGATAGGTTCACACCGACTAGTACGGAGGCAAGGGAGGAAGCCCGGAACATCAAGCCCGACAAGACGGAGGCTTGGAAGAGGAGACGGAAGAAGACAGGTCGATAGCTGCCAGGTCCAAGCGGTACTACCGGTTGTCGTGAACTGTACTACCGGTCAGTGACCTACCGCCTCCTACCGCTTCGCTATTGATCGCTCCAACGGATGCTCCAGATCGCAAGCGGTACTAGCTCCCGGAGGCATTACTCGGTGACGACCGGTACTACGGTTGCGGACGGTACTACCATCATGTGTGCTCACAAGACCTGTTGGGCCTGACCCATGTATTCTTTACTTACCTATTCGCCTAGTTTATTCCCAAACTACCCTTGTTTAGTGGTGGCCTATAAATAGAGCCCCACCCTCATGTATCCCAGAGGCATAGATGATAGACTAAAGAAAACCCCCATTGTGGAATCTCTAGTTTTGCCTCATCCCCTTTACCAAGGGGACCGACTATCGTCACCAACCTCGATTGGACTTTGCATCACGCATCCATCGTTGAACAAGGCCTTGGAGTTCGACGTCTCGTCTCCAAGTTGTCAAGACCCTCCCCAAGGTGTTCTTCCCTCTCCGATGTGGATTTGAGGGAGCACGTTGACCGATCTTTCCTTGCGAGGATTCTATCGGACCGGTGGCCACCGTTCGGGAGCAATCGGCCTTGTATCGTGTGAGTTTTTGCGTGTGTTCATCGTGTTCTTCGCGAGGTGTGTGTTCGCTTCCGCTACCTTCTCCCTTTCCCCTCGCTTTCCCATCGATTTGACCACGAGATCCGTGAAGATCGGGCACCCAAGAGGTTAACCCCTCCATCATCTGGTATCAGCAGCTTTTGGTTGCCACGGATTTCTCATCGATTTGATCTTTTCCCCATAAATTCGAAAATTTCACCAAAAATAGCCCCAATTCGTGTTTTGGATCGATCTGTGATTTGAGTGCGTTTTGGTAGGTTTTGATCCGTGGATTACTTGCTAAACTTGTTGATCTACCTTCCTTTGCGTTCCCATGGCCTAATTCCTTGATATCCCCCTTCGATTTGGTGTTTTTCTTGAAGATTTTCCGCCCAAATCACCCCAAAATCGCGAAAACGAGTCAAATCTGGGCGTCCCAGGTCCAAGCGGTACTACCGGGTCCAAAAACCGGTACTACCGCACTTAACCGGTACTACCGGACCCAAAAGACCGGTACTACCGCCCCATTCTGATCCAAAACAGCAAGCTTTTGCATACGAACTCGGATTTTGGTGTTCTTTAGCTTGTTTCGAAGAGGAGAAGGATCCCTACATCATCATCCACGTGGTTCATGCTATCTACTCCATCCAAATTCCGTGAGCAAGGCGGAATCCAACAATAAAGGGTGAAGTTCGTCGATGAAAGGTATAAACATTCCGCGACTTCTCCCCACTTGCATTCCTTTGTGAACCCCACTATCTTTGCGAGCAACAAACACCTATTGAGACTAGTTCCTCTTATGATTGCTTGGGCTATGAACATTTGATACCTTGTAGATTCCGAGCAAACATTGTGAGCGCTATCTCATATAGTTAACTTGTATAGTTGTTGGCACAAGGAAGAGGCAAGTGAAAAAGAAATAAAAAGAAAAAGAGAGAAAAGAAGAAAAAAAAATATAGAAAAAGAAAAAGAAAAAGAAAGAGATACATATGTGCCTCATAGAATAGGAAGCGCAAGCTCGATGAACATCATATAGGTGGTATTTATTGTGCATATCTTGTAGCCCACCAATTTTGTGCAATCGAACTAGCGTCTCTCCTTGTACTTGTGTGACACGAGCTTATAGTCTTCGCTAGGTAATCATTTGGTTCTTAGCTCACTTTCTCCGTCGCACAAGTCCCATTTATCCCACCGTGTGTGTTTCCTTGTACATATTTCCTATATTGTGGATTAACTTGTTTTGCTTTGTGATCATTGTGGTTCTTTACTTGCCATTACAACATCTTGATTTCGGATTGGTTCTTGACATGCCACTTTCCAAACCTATCCACCATAGGCCTTGTGTGTGTGTGTTTTTTGGTTCGTAGTTGGTTTTGGTGTTCCGCGTGAACTTCACTTTGCTTGGTTTATTGCTCTCAATTGTGGCCACTTGTACGATACGATCTTCCAAGGTAAAGTACGGTTTGATGTTGTATCCCTAACTCCCACTACCACTTCCATATACACCACTTGGTCTTGTGCATCATGTCTAGGGACTCCGGAACCGAGGATGATATCTATGAAGAATCCATGATGAGCCACCATGACTACGACTCCACAAGTATAGAGGACATGACGGAGCACAACACCGACAATGGCTCTGCATGCTTTGAGGACCCGGAGCACTACACCTACGACTCCACATGCATGGAAGACATGGAGCTCTCGTCGACAATGGCTCCTCATGCATGGAGCCTATGGAGCACTACACCGACAATGGCTCCACATGCTTGGGTGATATGGAGTACTACACCAACAACTACTCCCCAAGCATGGACGACTTCGAGTGCGACATCGATGACGCCTCGCCAAGCATGGAGGACACGAAGAACTTCATCGACTTTGATGGATCCTCCATGAGCCATGAAGAATTCCTCCACCGTGTGGAGATGGAAGCCTACTATGCCAAGCAAGAGGAGGCGCATCATCAAGATTCCATGACCTTCAAGGCCAAGCGTGCCACACCAAAGGGCACCACCTACTTCGATGATTCACCTCCAAGGCGACATGTGCCACCACCTAGATGGCGTCAAGCGCCACCATCTCCAAGGCACCAAGCTCCATCACCTCCAAGGCGTCAAGCTCTACCATCTCCAAGGCGCCAAGCTTCATCACCGCCAAGGCGCCAAGCTCCAACTCCTATCGAAACAAGAGTGGCGTCCAAACATCATATGCATCAAGAGGCGCCAAGAAACAAGACTCTTCATCGACAAAAATCCTCTCATGAGCATCGCCACCATAAAGAGGATACAAGACATCGTCAAAGGCATCTTCGCCATAAAGACGAAGAATTCAAGATGAGCACCAACCATAATGCTCAAGCAAGCTCAAGAAGGCACCACAAGCACAAGAAGAGTGCCAAGGCAAATGATCATCGTCGCGAGTGTCGTGTGGACGACCAAGTGCGCCAACTACATCAACCATCGGCAAGGCACGCCAATGACCTCCGTCGACACCATCATAGGGCACCTTCAACTACTCGTGCCACCACCGCAATGGCACCAAGAGCAAGCCTTCCTCCACGCCATCAAGCTTCAATGCCTACGCTTGACTTCCACAACCTTGCCAACGAGGAAAATGTAGACCTCTACTTCGCCAAGTTGGATAGCATGAGCCTACCTCCACCACTACTATGCGATGGCCACGAGACGGTCGAGCATGGGATTTTCCCTTCGACCATGGAGGAGAGCAATGATGCCCATCTTATGGCATCCAACCTTGGAGGCGACAAGGTCAAGAATGGTGAGCATGGGATTTTCCCTTCACCAAAGGAGGCGCATGGAGTTGAGGAAACCGAGCCTACCGCCATATGCTTGAGTGATGATGTGGTACCAATCCCATGTGAGTATGAGAGCCACTTAGCCCACTTGAGTGAGAACAAGAGTGAGACGAGTGACTCCACCTTATGTGAGATTGAGTGCTTCCACTTGGAGGGCATGAGTGATACTCCTAGTGAGTTGAGAGTGGTAGTTGATAGGTCAAGTGAGACCATTTCAATTTCTAACAACTTACCCTCTACCTCTAGTGTGTTCTTTTGTGTTGTGCTAGGTTCCATGGAGGAAGACGCAAGATGCTGTGAAGCAAGGATGCGTCAAATGGAGAAGATGTACATGGTAGATGCTACGCCATGGATACATCAAGAAGATGAAGTCGTCCACAAGGAGGCCACTACTTCCACAACACCCACTTCATATGAGAGGTATGACCAAGGTACCAATAAGGGTGTTGACGATGCCATGATCCCACTAGTGGACATGATGAATTGTGAGGATATGCATGCTATGGATGATACTTGTGACATTACATATGCTTCATCCACTTTCCCATGTGATGATTTGCCTTTGCATAATATTGATCATGTGGAATTGTTTGATTGCGATATCATTGCCATAAACATGCCATGCTATGCATCTTGTGTGTATCCTCCAATTGCTATGGACATGCTTTGTCATGCTAGTCATTCAATTTTTCCCGTTGCTTGCAATAAGATGAATGCTTGCAACAATGTTGACCACATGCGTTATAATGAGATGGCCCCCATAGCTTTCTCAATTTTTGGAGATTTTGATGCTTGCCATGATAAGCATGTTCCCCACTTGCATACTCACCATGCATCACTTTCATACTTGATTGACATTAATGGTGATGTGCACAAGAAGAGATACGTCATGATGGATGATGTGTATCTCTACCATGCACACACATTCTCCTTTTGTGTATGATGTGTAGGTACCGCATTATCATGTCAACCTCGGTTGAGCACGAGTTGACAAAAGAGCTCTTGAGAGCATCCCACAAGTGAGTTCAAGATCGAACCCAGCTCTGATACCTTTTGCATGCTTTGCATCTTTCATGTTGGCAAATTGCTCTTTCCTATGGTTTGATTGCAAGCATGTTGATGGTATTATCTCACCTTGTGACATTCATGTTTCTTTGCTTTTGGATAATGATGTTTTGTGTGTTGCAACAAAAATGTTGAACATTTTCTTCCCGATGTTTTGTGTGCAACCGCAATTCCATGAAGAGCATGTATTGTCATGAAAACTTCCAAGAATCTCGTCTTGTTGTTGCAACAAACATAAGGACCACTTGCTCTTTCATTTCGTTTGTTTGCAAACACGTTACTTTGGCTTCCGCTTGGGATACTCATATTCCCATGAAATTTGATTTTGATGATTTGTGTGTGACATCCAACATGTTGAACAATTTCTTCCAATGGTTGGTTTGCACACATAATGATGTTTCTTTGGACATTCTTCCTTGTGTGTTTTGCCAAATTCTCCTATTCTTGCATCAAAGATGTTGTTTGAAATTTGGATCCAATGCTTTGAATGCCCCAATTCTATGTTATATGGAGTTTTTGAGTTTCCACATTTGGATGATGTTCAAACATTTTCCATGCACATTGACCATGCATATGCATCCCGCTTGCTATACTTGAGTTGTGCTAATCGTTGTGAATAAGAATGGACATGCCACAAATGACATGCTCCTCTATCACACACAAACATATGTTGCTTGGTCTTTGTTGTATGAAGGTACAAATGCATACACCAACCTCTATGGACTATATGTTGACAAGAAGAACCGAAGAGAGTTACCTATGGCTACACTTCTTTGAGCTATATCTACAAGCTAAGGTGACTTCCTTCTACTTGAGGACTCATGCTATAATCTTCATGAATTGGCTACGCTTTGAGTGTTGCTTCGCTTTTGTCGCGAGCTTTGTAGGCTTCATGGAAGGTGAAGGAACATTGAAGTGTTGTCAAGTCAATCTTCCCGAGGACGACTATATGGTGAGCCCCAGGATCAAGGATGTCCTTCGACCTCTTCTACTTCGTGATGAACATGGAGAGTCGAGGATGACTCTTTTTGAAGGGAGGGGAGATGATGCAGCCCGACCTACGGTCGTTACTACATCAAGGTCCCCATCTTACGCCAAGTCGTCATGGACTCCAAAGGTGAATCCGTTCCTCTATGCGAGCCCCCTTCCTGCCCTATTGAATGGTATGCTACTTCATACTCCGTCACATATGCATGATAGGTTCACACCGACCAGTACGGAGGCAAGGGAGGAAGCCCGGAACATTAAGCCCGACAAGACGGAGGCTTGGAAGAGGAGACGGAAGAAGACATGTCGATAGCTGCCAGGTCCAAGCGGTACTACCGGTTGTCGTAACCGGTACTACCGGTCAGCGGTACTACCGCCCCCTCCTACCGCCATCGACGGCTCCAACGGATGCTCCAAGATCGCAAGCGGTACTACGCTCCGAGCGGCGGTACTAAGTGACGACCGGTACTACTGCTGCGGACGGTACTACCGGTCATGTGTGCTCATACACTGTTGAGCCACAACCCATGTATTCCCCTTACTTACCTATTCGCCTAGTTTATTCCCAAACTACCCTTGTTTAGTGGCGCCTATAAATAGAGCCCCCACCCTCATGTATCCCTGAGGCATAGATGATAGACTAAAGAAAACCCCATTGTGGAATCTCTAGTTTTGCCTCATCCCTTTACCAAGGGGACCGACTATCGTCACCAACCTCGATTGGACTTTGCATCACGCATCCATCGTTGAACAAGGCCTTGGAGTTCGACTCGTCTCCAAGTTGTCAAGACCTCCCCAAGGTGTTCTTCCCTCTCCGATGTGGATTTGAGGGAGCACGTTGACCGATCTTTCCTTGCGAGGATTCTATCGGACCGGTGGCCACCGTTCGGGAGCAATCGGCCTTGTATCGTGTGAGTTTTTGCGTGTGTTCATCGTGTTCTTCGCGAGGTGTGTATTCGCTTCCGCTACCTTCTCCCTTTCCCCTCGCTTTCCCATCGATTTGACCACGAGATCCGTGAAGATCGGGCACCCAAGAGGTTAACCCCTCCATCAATATAATTCTATCACTCGTTTGTTTCATCTTGCTTGGAAAGCTGAACGTGAAGTGCAGGATCGCCAAACACCATGGAGGAGGACTAATAATTCTGCAGGTCGCACATCCACTTGGACATCCCGACAATCAGCGCCTCCTCGTGATTCGCCACCAGCTACTACCACATCCAAGGCCACCACAAGATTTCCAGCTGCTCCTCCACCATCATCCAATGCTCTTGCTCGTAGTGCATCTTCTATGGCTTCCACGGGTAAGACAAAGGATATACAATGCCGCAAGTGCTGGGGTTTTGGTCATATTGAGAGATAGTGCACAACACAACGTGTGATGATGGTGCGAGAAGATGGTCGATCTGATTCAGAAGTGACTTTGAGGAAGATACACTAGCCCTTATTTCGCTCGAGATGGAGACAATTACGATCTTGATGAAGAGAGAGGTAATGGGAGTCAAGTCTTGATCAATATAGGAGCTTAATTACACAACGTGTGTTGAGTGTGCAATTGAGCAAATCTGAGCAAGGTCAACGCCACAACCTGTTCCAAACACGTGGTGCTGTCAAGGAAAGAGCTATACGGATCATCATTGATGGAGGGAGTTGTAATAATATGGCCAGTGTTGACATGGTAGAGAAGCTTGCGCTTCCAACAAGACAACGCCCACATTCATATTACATCCAATGGTTTGAGAGTTCTCGCAAGATCAAGGTAACAAGAACGATACGCGTGCATTTTACTATTGGTACATATTCTGATTTTGTTGATTGTGATGTTGTACCTATGCAAGCTTGTTCTTTGTTACTTGGTGACATGGCAATTTGATAGAGAATCTGTTCATAATGGCAAAACTAATCACTATTCTCTTATGCATGATGGAAAGAAAATTGGTCTAAAACCTATGACTCAACAGATTTTAAAAGATGATCTTGCTAGAGCTAGTAGAGCTAAACCGAGGAGAAAATAAAAGTGAGAATCAGATTGTTGCAGATTTTATACCACCAAAGAACACTAAATCGATTCTACACATGCTACTTTGTTTGAAGAGTCCATGTATGCTTGCAAATAAAATTGATATTGCTGAACTAGATGTAAACAATACTCAATGTTATGCAATTGTCTGCAAAGAGGTTTTGTTTTCATTTGAGGATATGCCTCCTTCTTTGCCACCCGCTATTGCTAACCTTTTGCAGGAATATGAGGACGTCTTTCCCGCTGAGCTGCCACCAGGACTACCTCCTATTAGAGGAATTGAGCACCAAATTGATCTAATTCCTGGTGCCACGTTGCCCAACCGCGCGCCATATAGAACCAATCCAGAGGAGACAAAGGAGATACAACGCCAAATTCAGGAACTACTCGACAGAGATCATATTCGTGAGTCCCTTAGCCCCTGTGTTGTTCCTATTATTTTGGTACCTAAGAAAGATGGTTCTTCGCGCATGTGTACTGATTGTAGAGCTATCAATAATATTACTATTCAATATCGTCATCCTATTCCACGTTTAGATGACATGCTTGATGAATTGAGTGGCTCTACCATGTTTTCTAAAGTTGATTTGCGTAGTGGTTACCACCAGATTCGTATTAAATTAGGAGATGAATGGAAAACAGCATTTAAAACTAAGTTCGGTTTATATGAGTGGTTAGTAATGCCGTTTGGTTTAACTAATGCACCTAGCACTTTCATGAGATTAATGAACGAAGTTTTACGTGCTTTCATTGGACGTTTTGTGGTAGTCTACTTTGATGATATTCTGATTTATAGCAAATCTTTAGAGGATCATTTGGACCATTTACGTGCTGTTTTTAATGCTTTACGTGATGCACGTTTGTTTGGTAACCTTGAGAAGTGCACCTTTTGCACCAATCGAGTTGCGTTCTTGGCTATGTTGTTACATCACGAGTATTGAAGTGGATCCACCAAGATTGAAGCTATTGAGAATTGGCCTGACCCAAGACGGTCACACAAGTGAGGAGTTTTCTTGGCCTCGCTGGTTTTATAGGCGCTTTGTCAAAGACTTTGGATCAATTGTCGCGCCGCTGAATGAGCTTACCAAGAAGGATGTGCCCTTTGTTTGGGGAGATGCACAACGACAGGCCTTCGTCATATTGAAAGATAAGCTAACACATGCTCCCTTACTCCAACTTCCTGATTTTACTAAGACTTTTGAGCTTGAATGTGATGCTAGTGGAATTGGTTTGGGAGGGGTGTTATTACAAGAGGGAAAACCTGTTGCATATTTTAGTGAGAAATTGAGTGGGGCTAGTCTGAACTATTCTACTTATGATAAAGAATTATATGCATTGGTTCGGACATTAGAAACTTGGCAACATTATCTATGGCCTAAAGAGTTTGTTATCCATTCTGATCATGAATCTTTGAAGCATATTCGTAGTCAAGCTAAGTTGAATCGTCGTCATGCAAAGTGGGTTGAATTTATTGAGTCTTTTCCTTATGTTATCAAACACAAAAGGGTAAAGATAATATTATCGCTGATGCTTTGTCACGCCGTTATGCTTTGTTATCTCAACTTGACTTCAAAATATTTGGATTGGAAACTATTAAGGAACAATATTTGCATGATGCTGAATTTAAAGATGTGTTGCAGAATTGTAGAAATGGTAGAACTTGGAACAAGTTCGTCTTCAATGATGGATTTGTGTTCCGTGCTAACAAACTATGCATTCCAGATAGCTCTGTTCGTCTTTTGTTGTTACAGGAGGCGCACGGAGGAGGATTGATGGGACACTTTGGTGTCAAGAAGATGGAGGATGTTCTTCCTGCACACTTCTTTTGGCCACGTATGCGTCGAGATGTTGAGAGATTTGTGGCACGCTGCACTACTTGTCAAAAAGCTAAGTCTCGTCTTAATCCACATGGTTTATATATGCCTCTTCCTGTTCCTAGTGTTCCTTGGGAGGATATTTCTATGGACTTTGTTTTGGGACTGCCACGAACACAGAAGGGGAGGGATAGTATTTTTGTTGTTGTGGATCGGTTTTCTAAGATGGCACACTTTATTCCTTGTCATAAAACGGATGATGCTGCGCATATTGCTGATTTGTTCTTTCGTGAAATTGTTCGTTTGCATGGTGTGCCAAATACTATTGTCTCTAATCGTGATACTAAATTTCTTAGCCACTTTTGGAGATGTTGATGGGCTAAGTTGGGGACTAAATTGCTCTTTAGTACTACATGTCATCCCCAAACTGATGGTCAAACTGAAGTAGTAAATAGAACTTTGTCTACTATGTTACGGGCTGTTTTAAAGAAGAACTTAAAATTGTGGGAAGAGTGTGTACCTCATATAGAATTTTCTTATAATCGTTCATTGCATTCTACCACAAAGATGTGCCCATTTGAGATTGTGTATGGTTTTGTTCCTCGCGCACCTATTGATTTATTGCCTTTACCTTCTTCGGTGCAACATAATTTGGATGCTACACAACACGCTGAAATGATATTAAACTTGCATAAGACTACTAAAGATAACATTGAACACATGAATGCTAAGTATAAACTTGCTGGGGATAAAGGGAGAAAGCATGTTGTGTTTGATGTTGGCGATCTTGTTTGGTTACATTTGTGTAAAGATCGTTTTCCTGATTTACCCAAGTCTAAGTTAATGCCACGTGTTGCTGGTCCCTTTAAGGTGTTAGAGAAAATCAATGATAATGCATATAAACTTGAGTTGCCTGCATACTTTGGTACGGTTAGTCCTACATTTAACATTGCAGATTTGAAGCCTTACTTTGGTGAGGAAGATGAGATTGCATCGAGGACGACTTCAATTCAAGAAGGGGAGCATGATGTGGACATCCCTACTATTGATACAACCGTTGTACAAAGAACACACATACAAGGACCTATCACAAGATCTCGTGCCAAACAACTTAACTATCAAGTACTTTCGTTTCTTGGAACTATTCCTCACATACATGAGAATATGATGCTGCCTAAATCAGATATATTTCTTACTCTTAGGAATGATGGACCAAGCATGGATGAGAGGGACAAGCATTGGAGCATGGCCATGCATGGAGATGGCAGCAAGCATGTGATGATCCAAGAGAAGGCCACGGATGAAGATTTCAGAACTTTGAGGCCACCATAATGAAGAAAGAAGCCTTGGACGAAATATTCAAGATCAATACTTTACGAATTCGTCCATAGCTTAATATGGTGCTGTGACACCTTTATTTTGGGCCAGGCCCATGTAATTTTCGCAGGATTTTAATTAGCCACTTTTTAGAGTCCGTATTTGAGGGGAAAAGGACTTTTAGGGTTGGATTCGGCCACCACTTCCATGGCTGGCCGAAACCCCACCTTTTTGCCTTTAAATACGCCACATAGCCGACCCTCTAGACTCGGATTTTGTTTAGACATTAAGTTAGCCATAGTCGCAACTTCGCCAAGGCTCGAGCGTCGCAGAGGCCTCTTGTACTTCGCACCTGATGCAGCCCGTCCTACGACCGCTACTACATCTACTCCCATGAGCTCCCCAAGTGGACCCATGACTCGCGCCCGAGCCAAACTCCTTCAAGCTAAGGTGAACTCGCTCCTCTCCTTCTGTGACTTTGACACACCCTTGGATGGCTTGCTACTTCATACGCATACAGTGTGCATCATCAGGTACGAAGAGAAGGACCCAAGGAACGGAGGGAAAGCAACCAGTCGCTGCCAGACGCAAGCGGTACTACTGGTTGAGTCGACTGTCTTGGCTCAAGCGGTCCACTGCCCCACCACGGACGCTCCAGGAAGCACCACTCCACGCCCCAGATGCAAGCGGTACTACCGGCCCAGCAACCTTTACTCTGGACATCGTACATTTCTCCCTCAGCCACACAGGCGCCTCGACCAAGCTCAGCCCTCAAGCGGTACTATGTTTCCACCGGTACTACTGGTTCTTGGGACCCGGTACTACCGCCCCGAGATCTGACCTAAGTTCGGCCATGTGCCTTGTAACCCTACCTATAATTTACCTTTTCGTTCCGGAACTACCCCTATTTTGTGGCTGGACTATATATAGCCCCCACTATCCATTGTAATCCCTAGACTTGGATAATAATAGATATTAAGGAAACCCTTTGAGGACTTATATCTATTGGTCTCATGCTCCTACCAAGGAGCACCGGATTATCCACCCCCTCTTGGATCTTGCCTAGTGCGTTCAAGTTGTACAAGGCCTTGGGTTCTCGGTTTCTCGCCCCCAAGTCGTCAAGATCTCACCAAGCACCTCATCCCCCGTTGTTGGCGTGGAGAGCGAGCTTCGCCCAACACCGATCCTTGGGATTATGTTGGACCGGTTGCCACCGGCGTGAGGGATAGGCGTGTATCGTGTTTTGGTTTGCGTGTGTTCGTGGTTTTCATCTCCTTCCTCGTTTTCATCCCTCGACCACCGCTTTTCCCCTCGTTTCTCGTGGAATTCGTGAAAGATCGGGCCAACCCCCGGGTTACCCCATAACATATTGGTATCAAGAGCACGGTTGATCACGAATTTCCCCCCAATTTTTCTTTTATCCACCTTAAAATCGAAAATCCCAACAAAAAGAGCCCCAATTTTCCTTCGGATCGATCTCTGGATTTGGTGAGTTTTTCATGGTTTTGGTCCATAGATCTGTTGCTTTGGGAGTCGATCTATAGCCCTTGTTGTTTTTAGCTCAGCCTTTCGGTCAGATCTCCACAAATTTGAGGTTTTTGGCAAGTTCATCGCGTTCCAATTCTGTGCCAAGCGGTACTACCGGCCGAGCAAGCGGTACTACCGCCAGTAACCGGTACTACCGGTAGTACAAGCGGTACTACCACCACGGTAATCTGGGACGTTACCAGCCTACATTTACTTTACCGCGTTTTCTTGCCCTCTAACGCCTCAATTTCATTTGCTGACTTTTCCACCTCGCTTGTTTGTGTTCCGCGTGTTTGTCGCCATTTTCACAACAGCTTCCACATCAAAGTCATCACGCGCTCAACGACACCGCGACACTCGAACATCACCCCCCACCAACGGTTGCAAGTCGTCAACAATACCAAAGGTATAACTTGCACCAACTTGACAGCCCCATATCTTCCTTTGTGTGTATCTATCCTATGAGAGCAACTCATTTTGTGTTTGTCTAAGCATTGTGCACTTGCCTTCGGAAAGTGAGAGTGTGAGGCCAAATACAAAAGCTAACATAGTAGCATAGCAAGAGAGAAAAAGAAAAATAATAAAAAAAAAGAACAAAAGAAAAATAGAAAAAGATACATAGTCTCCCAATACAAAGAGAATACCAAGCTTGAAAGCCAACAAGAGAGAAGAAAGAGCGCACAGAGGCAAGTGCACAAATCTATTGCTTATCCTCTTTTGGCAAACGAGTTGTGGTCTCTCCTTGTGTGAAGCACTCGAAGATCCTCCAAGGCATCATCATCAACATGATCGTCCACGTCGGCAACATGATGGTCATGACGAGCCTCCTCCACATCAAGAAGAAGAAGATCAGCCCCTTGCGCATGCGGCTCGACGTCCTCCTCGCCACAGAGCGCAAGACAATGCTCCTCGGCATCCACCACGACAAGAACAAGAGCAAGCTCCCCAAGCTCGTCGTGAGGACCATTAACCTCCTCCTCATCCTCAACCGCGTCAACAAAACGAGCAAGCTCCCCAAGCTCGTCGTCAAAACCAAATTCCACCACCAAACGCGGCACCTCAACAACCGCAAGAGCAACGCAACAATCACCAAGCAAGACATGAGAGCTCGGATGATGAGGATGACCGCTAAAATCATGGCAACCGCCGCAACCGGAACCGCAATGGAGAAGAAACTTTCGGCAAGCTCAAATTCACCATGCCCAAGTTCACCGGTTCCAATGAGCCCGAGGAATATCTCTCTTGGGAACTCAAGGTCGACAAGATCTTCCGCATGCACAACTATAGCAATGAGAAGATGATGGCCATGGCATCCCTCGAGTTTGATGAGTATGCCAACCTTTGGTGGGAACAAGTCCAACTCGCTCGCGAAGCAAAAGAAGAGCCTCCAATCGCAACTTGGCAAGATATGAAGGCTCATATGAGATCACGCTTTGTTCCTTCACACTACACGCGTGACCTCTTCAACAAGCTTCAAACGCTTAGTCAAGGGACAAAGACCGTGGAAGAGTACTTCAAGCAAATGGAGCTCAACATGATCCGTGCCAACATTGAAGAGCGAGATGAACAAACAATGGCACGCTTCCTCAATGGCTTGAACCACCCCATCAAGCGCATCACCGATTTCCAAAAGTACAACAACATGGTTGAGCTTGTGCACATCGCATCCAAGGCCGAGCGTCAAGTGCAAGAGGACATCAAGTACAACAAGCCAAAGACGTACTTCACCTACAAGCAAGCATCAACCACTACCCCAACAACACCAAGTGGAAGCTCCTCAAGTACCACCAAGCTTCCCTTCAAGCCAACTCTCCCTCAAGGAAAACAGCCCCCAAGTGGCAAACACACAAGGGATGATCAATCATTCAATGGTGAATGCTACAAGTGTGGAGGCAAAGGGCACAAGTCGAATGCATGTGGAAACAAGAAAGTTTTGTTCATCCATGACAACGGCGATGAAGAATACTTGAGTGAAGAAGAGTTTGATGCAAGGGTTAAGGAAGCCTTGGCAAGGCAACATTTGGAAGAGAACCAAGAACTTCTTGTGTGTGAGCATGACGCAAGTCCATCGCTTGTGGTCACAAGGGTCTTGACTACCCAAGTCAATGAAAATGAAGACCAACGCTCGAACATCTTCCAAACTCGTGTGCCGGCATCAATGGGAAGTCCATCAAAGTTTTCATCGATGGAGGGAGTTGCCATAACCTTGCAAGCACGGAATTGTGTGAGAAACTCAACCTTACCCTCAATCCGCATAAACACCCCTACCATATACAATGGCTAAGTGACCAAGGATCCGTCAAGATAAAGCACACCGTCTTGGTGACGTTCTCCATTGGGCACTACAAGGACACGGTGGAATGTGACGTGGTCCCAATGACGGTTTGTCACATGTTGCTCGGAAGACCGTGGCAATATGACAAGCGTGTTTTGCATAATGGTCACTCAAACACTTACACCTTCAAATGGCTTGATAAAACTTGTGTGTTGCAACCAATGACTCCTAGCCAAATAATTGCGGACAATGCAAAGGCTTTAGCGAGGGCGCAATACACAAAAACACCTTGTGAGAAGAGTGGTGAGTGAGAGAACCACACCATAGTGAGTGCGAGCTACAAGCCAAACTCGAGTGGAAAAACTAAGAGTGTTCTTCTTGCCACCAAAAGAGAGATGAGAGAAGTGCGGAACAACCCATCCATCTTGCACTATGTCCGTGTATGCAAGGGACTAGCGCAAGGAACTAACGACTTGACAAATGTTCCTCCTTCTTTGATGGCTATTTTGCAGGAATTCCAAGATGTATTTCCCGAAGAGCTTCCTCATGGCCTTCCTCCTCTTCGTGGAATAGAGCACCGCATCGACCTCATACCCGGCGCCCCACTCCCAAACCACGCCACGTATCGCACGAACCCGGAAGAGACGGAGGAGATCGAACGTCAAATCAACCAACTCGTCTCCAAAGGTTTGATCCAAGTAAGCACTAGGCCAAGCGCGGTCCCCGTGATTCTAGTCCCAAAAAGGATAATACGTTGCGGTTATGCATGGACTGCCGTCCAATCAATGCTATCACCGTGCGTTATAGACATCCTATACCGCGTCTTGATGACATGCTTGATGAGTTATGTGGAGCCACTATATTTTCGAAAATTGATCTCCGTAGTGGTTACCATCAAATTCGCATGGCTGAAGGAGATGAGTGGAAAACCGCCTTCAAGACCAAGCTTGGCCTCTATGAATGGTTGGTTATGCCTTTTGGCTTATCTAATGCCCCATCTACCTTCGAAGCGTCTCATGAACCATATTTTGAGATCTCTCATTGGGAAGAGTGTAGTTGTTTACTTTGATGACATCCTTGTCTATAGCAAGTCACTAGAGGAGCATGTTACTCATGTTAAGGAGGTCCTTCAAATCCTTCGTCATGAAAAGCTTTATGTCAATCTCCCAAAGTGCATTTTTGCAAGATACAAGCTGATTTTCCTTGGTTTTGTTGTGTCTTCTAATGTCATTGAAGTTGATGTCTCAAAAGTTAAGGACATACGAGATTGGCCCATCCCAACAAATGTTAGTGAACTTCGTAGTTTTCATGGGTTGGCTGGCTTTTACCGTCGCTTTGTGAAAGATTTTTCTACCATTGCTTGCCCCCTCAACGAATTTACCAAGAAAATGTCACGTTCGTTTGGGGAAAAGCACAACAAAAGGCTTTTGATGAGCTCAAAAAGAGGCTCACCGAAGCACCACTTCTTGCATTGCCGGATTTCACAAAAACCTTTGAAATTGAATGTGACGCTAGTGGTATTGGCATTGGTGGCGTCCTTATGCAAAATGGGCGTCCAATTGCTTACCATAGTGAGAAACTTGATGGCGCACGCCTCAATTATCCAATTTATGACAAAGAACTTTTTGCCTTGGTTCGTGTTCTTCAAGTGTGGCAACACTATCTTTGGCCCAAAGAATTTATCATCCATTCCGACCATGAGTCGTTGAAGTATCTTAAGGGCCAAGACAACTTGAGTAAAAGGCACGCAAAATGGGTTGAGTTTATGGAGTCTTTTCCTTACATTGTCAAATACAAGAAGGGCAAAGAAAATGTGGTAGCGGACGCCTTGTCTCGCAAAAACACAAGCCTTCTTACACGACTCGAAGTCAATGTCTTGGGTCTTGATGACATCAAATCTTTGTACGCATCCGACCTTTTCTTTGGACCAATATTTGCACAATGTTCAATAGACAAAGGGATTGATGATTTCTATTTGCATAAGGGTTTTCTTTTC
This sequence comes from Avena longiglumis, assembly GCA_030063025.1. Classification (NCBI taxonomy): domain Eukaryota; kingdom Viridiplantae; phylum Streptophyta; class Magnoliopsida; order Poales; family Poaceae; genus Avena; species Avena longiglumis. The sequence goes on along the minus strand of CP125976.1, from coordinate 342,451,901 downwards.
AAACAAAACAAGCTTTGCATTCCGAAATCGTCTCTCTAACTTTTGCTTCTTCAAGAGTCCCATGGTGGAGGCCTTATGGGCCACTTTGGCCGTGACAAGACATATGACATGCTCTCCACTCACTACTTTTGGCCAAAGATGAAGCGCGACGTGGAGCGCCACGTTCAACGATGCACCACATGTATCCAAGCTAAGTCTAAGTCCAACCCCTTTGGTCTTTATATGCCATTGCCTATTCCTCATGCACCTTGATCGGACATTAGCATGGACTTTGTGTTAGGCTTGCCTAGATCTAAACATGGTCATGATTCCATATTTGTAGTCGTGGATCGCTTTTCTAAAATGGCACATTTCATTCCGTGCCATAAGACCGATGATGCTTCACATGTAGCCAATTTGTTTTTCAGGGAAATAATTTGGCTACACGGTGTGCCTAGAACAATCGTCTCCGACCGCGACGTAAAATTCATGAGCTACTTCTGGAAGACTCTCATGGCCAAGCTCGGCATCAAGCTCCTCTTCTCGTCCGCCTCGCATCCTCAAACCGATGGACAAACCGAGGTCGTCAATCGGAGTCTTGGCACACTCCTCCAGGTGTTGATAAAGAAGAACCTTAAAGACTGGGAGGAATGTATTCTACACGCCGAGTTCGCCTACAACCGCGCCAAGAACTCCACCACCATGAGGAGCCCGTTCATGATCGTCTATGGCTTCGAGCCTCTCACCACGCTCGATATCCTTCCACTTCCACTTCATGAATGTGCCAATATGGACGTTGTCAAGCGTGCCCAAACAATGAAGAAACTCCATGAAGACACACGAGCTACTATCGAGCAACAAGTCCTTCGCCAAGCATCAAGGCTAAACAAGACCAAGAAATAGATGATCTTTGATGAGGGCGACCTTGTGTGGATACACTTGAGTAAAGACCGCTTCCCCAAGGAACGCGACTCCAAGCTAAAGCCAAGAGGCGATGGACCATTCAAGGTGCTAAAGCGGATCAACAACAACGCCTACGTCATCGATATACCAACATCGAAGTATCTTGTGAGCTCGACATTCAATGTCAAGGACCTCTCACCCTACCATGGCGAAGAGGAAGTTGTGCCGGTTGAAGAGTCGAGGACGACTCTTTCCCAAGGGGGGTCATGCAGCCCCCGACCGCTACTACATCTACTCCCACGAGCTCCCCAAGTGGACCCATGACTTGCCTTGAGCCAAACTCCTTCAAGCTAAGGTGAACTCGCTCCTCTCCTTGTGTGACTTGACACACCCTTGGATGGCTTGCTACTTCATACGCATACACCGTGCATCATCAGTACGAAGAGAAGGACCCAAGGGAGCGAGGGAAAGCAACCGGTACTGCGGTTGAGTGGCGACAGTACTCGCTCAAGCGGTCCCACCACCGGACGCTCCAGAAGCACCACTCCACGCCCAGACGCATGGGTTATCTGGCCCAACAACCGGTACTACCGGACAGCGGTACTACCGCCCCCTCCTACCGCTCGCCACACGCGCCTCCGACGGAAGCTCCAGGCCCTCAAGTGGTACTACCGGTTTCCACCGGTACTACCGGTTGCCGGACCGGTACTACCGGCCCCGACTGATCCTGAACGCCTAAGTTCGGCCCTGTGCCTTGTAACCCTACCTATAATTTACCTTTTCGTTCCGAAACTACCCCTGTTTTGTGGCTGGACTATATATAGCCCCCACCATCCATTGTAATCCCTAGACTTGGATAATAATAGATATTAAGGAAACCCTTTGAGGACTTATATCTATTGGTCTCATGCTCCTACCAAGGATCACCGGATTATCCACCCCCCTCTTGGATCTTGCCTAGTGCGTTCAAGTTGTACAAGTCCTTGGGTTCTCGGTTTCTCGCCCCCAAGTCGTCAAGATCTCACCAAGCACCTCATCCCCCGTTGTTGGCGTGGAGAGCGACCTTCGCCCAACACCGATCCTAGGGATTATGTTGGACCGGTTGCCACCGGCGTGATGGATAGGCGTGTATCGTGTTTTGGTTTGCGTGTGTTCGTGGTTTTCACCTCCTTCCTCGTTTTCATCCCTCGACCACCGCTTTTCCCCTCGTTTCTCATGGAATTCGTGAAAGATCGGGCCAACCCCGGGGTTACCCCATAACAGCACCTATTCAGGATCCCACCTCTTCAATAAAGCTTTCCTCTTAATCCGCAATATCTTGATTGCAATATTGGTTCTTACTTGTTCTCGATTTCAGGTAGGAATTAAGACCCTCGCTGGTCAGGCTGATCGTGTTCACGCAGGATCGGTAACCTCCAGGAGATTGGCCTACCGATTGCATTGACGCTTGTTCTCGCACGTGTAGTCGGATCGTCAAGCCCGAACTCCACCAAATCGAATATCGCCATCTCATCGAAAGATCGGACACCTTTGCCCTATCATCGGGTTTTTCGTGTGCGTGTGTTCGTGGATTTCATCCCCTTCCTTCCCTTCCACCACTTCACCCTCGACCCCCGCGGAGATTCGTGAAAGATCGGGCCACCCCAAGGGGTTACCCGTAACATTTCGTTTCTTAGAACTATTCCTTACATACATGAGAATATGATCCTGCCTAAATCAGATGTATTTCTTACTCTTAGGAATGATGGACCAAGCATGGATGAGAGGGACAAGCATTGGAGCATGGTCATGCATGGAGATGGCAGCAAGCATGTGATGATCCAAGAGAAGGCCAAGGATGGAGATTTCAGAACTTTGAGGCCACCATAATGAAGAAAGAAGGCTTGGACGAAATATTCAATATTAATACTTCACGAATTCGTCCATAGCTTAATATGGTGCTGCGGTACCTTTATTTTGGGCCAGGCCCATGTAATTTTCGCAGGATTTTAAATAGCCACTTTTTAGAGTCCGTATTTGAGGGAAAAAGGACTTCTAGGGTTGGATTCGGCCACCACTTCCAAGGCTGGCCGAAACCCCACCTTTTCCTCCTTAAATACTCCCCATAGCCGTCACCCTAGACTCGGATTTTTTTAGACATTAAGTTAGCCATCGTAGCAACTTCGCCAAGGCTCGAGCGTCGCAGAGGCCTCATGTACTTCGCACCTATTTAGGATCCCACCTTTTCAATAAAGCTTTCCTCTTAATCCGGAATATCTTGATTGCAATATTAGTTCTTACTTGTTCTCGATTTCAGGTAGGAATTAAGACCCTCGCTGGTCAGGCTGATCGTGTTCCCGCAGGATCGGTAACCTCCAGGAGATTGGCCTAGCGATTGCATTGGTTCTCGTGCTCGCACGTGTAGTCGGATCGTCAAGCCTGAACTCCACCAAATCGATTATCGCCATCTCATCGAAAGATCGGACACCTTTTCCCTATCATTGCCTCTATATCATGACTATGCAAGAGCAAGCGCACAATGCTTCGGCAAACATAAGAGGGCTACTCTCGATAGGTTAGGTAACACACACAGGAAGAAGGGGGGTTAACAACGGTGGTGCAAGTTATACCTTGTGGTGATGTTGTACTTACAATCATTGGTGTAGGGATGGTTCGAGTTCCGCGGTGTCGATGTCGAGCACGAGGTGTTGCTGGCGTTGCGGAAGCTTGTTAGTTGATAGAAACTCAGGCGAAACAAAAACACTCAAAGGAAATTAGTCGAAAAGGAAGAGGGGTCAAAATTTTTGTTTAGGGCCGAAGACTCCGGTGTGTTGGGGCCGGATACTCCGGTGTGGTCCGGAGACTCCGGTGTGATGGCCGGAGACTCCGGTCTGGTTCCAGCACGACAAACAGCTCGAGTTCATGAGCAGAAATTCGACCCTTTAACCCTCAAATCTAGAAAATTTCGACCAAATTGGGCTGGGAAACGCAGGGCAAAGGTAGACCAAATCCAAGGACAAGTTTCTAATGGGCCAAAACCACAATCAACTCACCAAATCAAGAGATCGATCCAAAAGCAATTTGGGGCTAATATTTTTGGTATTTTCGAATTTATGGTGGAATCGGTGAGCGAAGTAAAATCCGTGGCAACCAAAAGCTGCTCATACCAGTTGATATGGCTTCCCTTGTGGGATTGTCCCTAGGGTGGCCCGATCTTCACGGATTTGAGGCGGGGAGTGAGGGAAGACCCGATGAACACGATGAACACAACACAAACGCCAGGAAAGGATACAAACGCACGCAAACATAACCCGATTCGACTTGCTCCCGTTGGTTCGAACAACCAATCCAATAGAATCCTCGGCGAGAGACCGTTAGGTAGAATCACCAAAGGAGAGATCGGCAAGCGGATGATAGAATCCAAATCATAGGAGAGAGTAGCAACCAAGTAGAATCCCAAGGGGGAGAGACCTAACACTACTAGAATCCTTGACGAGGAGAGACCAAACACTTGCAGAGGGTCTTGACGACTTGGATACGAACACCGAACTCCAAGGCCTTGTACAACTCATAGATTATAGATTAACTATAGAGAGGGGTTCCCATCTAGGGTTAGGCACAAGCCTTCATTCATCTTCAACTCTAGGGTTTCAAGGAGGGGGTGGGGGATTATATATAGACCAGCCACGAGCTAGGGGTAAAACAGACATAAACAGGAAGTTACACGTTACATGGGACAAGGCCCAACTCGAGGCGTGACCCGATACACTCGGACCGGAGATTCCGGTGTAAAGGTCCGGAGACTCCGGTCTGGACCGGAGACTCTAGTCAATCTTCGGTGTCGTCTTCAGAGGGGCTGAAAGTGTAAGATGGTTAACCTAGAGGGGGGTGAATAGGTTTCTACAAAAAACTTTATAATCTTTTGCAAGTTTTAGGCTTTGCAGAATATAAGTGAGCCTAAATGCAAACTAGGTGAGGCAACCTAGATGATGTACAAGATACTTCAAGATCAAAGGCTATCACAAGATAAGAAACACAAGTAAGAGATGGATTAAGGAATAACCGAAGCACGCGGAGACGAAGATGTATTCCCGTGTTCACCACCTTTGGGAAGGGGGCTACGTCACGTTGGAGAGGTGTGTGGTTCCACGAAGGATTCCTCACGCGCCATGAAGGCTCACCTTCTTCTCCGAGCCTATCCCACGAAGGAATAGCTCACTTACTCGTGGTAGACTTTCCACGGAGCAAATCACAAGCCGAATGCCTCCGGGCGACCCTAGCTGCCTAGGGTTTCATACAAACCCAAGAGTAACAAGCTAACTCGATGAACTCAAGGGGTAATGAACTTTGGCTTGGTGGAAATGTAGATCAGGACCTCCTCTTCATTTCTACCAAAGGGATTTGGATTTGGTTGGGTAGAATGGGAGATCCTCAAGCTTTTGTGTTTCAACAATGGGGGAGAGAGAGAGCTTCAAGAAATGAAATGTTAGCTCAAATGCCTAACCTCACAGTTGAGAAGAAAGGGGTATATATAGTATGAGGGGAAAAAGAGCTGTTTGGAGGTTACTGCGACAGAACCGGCAATAAGTCCGGTCGGACGAAATGCCGCTGAATTTCGGCGACGACTCGATCGACCCCACGCTGAATTTTCGGCGGCGACCGAAATTCCCGGCGAACAACCGAAAACATGTTCTGTAAGCCATATCGGTGTTCACCGGGAATTTTCGGCGATCGAAATTCAGACAAGACCGTTCTGCCGCTTTTGCCGATTTCGCGAAGAATTCTTTAGACTCATTTTTCAAGGCAGATTTCTCTCTTTCTTCGAACGGGTGTGTGTGGGTGGATGATGAGAGGCTTATATGGTGTATAACATCCCCAAAGAGCACATCGAGATCACCCCTCTTAATAGTGCGGTGTTTCCTATTTGACTCAAGAGTAAATAAGAGAGAATAATAAACAATGACACCGGCTCTTCATAGAGAAACGAATGGGGGGTCACCCATCACCTATCATCAATAACCTGCGGATTCTCACCTGTAGAGAGCTAATAGAAACATTAGTCCATCCTCTAGCTCCGATGTCATAGATAATCAAAATACTAGATATGGGCTATTTGCCCTTTCAATCTCCCCCTTTTTGGTTAACGATGACAAACCGAGCTAGAGTCAAAGAAAGGATATTATGATACGATTAGATCTGGCACATAATAGAAGCACATAGTGATAGAAAATTCAAGTACAATAAGTGAACTGCAAGGTTGTCCAAACACACACACAAATGGTTTGAAAGAGCAAATAAAAGCACAAGACCATGAGAGACAAAAGAGCAAAGAGGGGCTTGTGCAAGAGGCAAATCATGAAAGAAGCGACTCTACTCTTTCTCCCCCTTTGGCATCGAGACCAAAAAGGAAGAAAAGAGTGAAGAGACCGATCTAGCCACCCAAGTTGTCCTCATCGTCATCATCATAGGCTTCTTCCTCCTCTGCTTCTTCATCGTCACCCTCCTCTTCGTCCTCGCCCTCACCAGCATCATCATCATCAGTAGTGGTAGTACGACACTGAGAGGAGCTGTGATGCAGCCCGTCCTACGATCTCTACTACATCTACTCCCACGAGCCCCCCAAGTGGACCCATGACTCGCGCTCGAGCCAAACTCCTTCAAGCTAAGGTGAACTCGCTCCTCTCCTTGTGTGACTTCAATATACCCTTGGATGGCTTGCTACTTCATACGCATACCTTGTGCATCATCAGGTACGAAGAGAATGACCCAGAGAACGGAGGAGCACCAGCAGAGGGAACCAAATGACCTCTGTCGTCAGCGGTACTACCAGACCTGGCGACCGGTACTACGTCAGCAAGACTACCGCTGCCACCACCAATGAAGACGCCAAAGATAAGCCAAATACTCTACATCCTTGGCGGTACTACTGACCAGACCCGTACTCTGACCAGCACTACCGCTACCGCCACCAGCAGACGACGCCAACAGAAGTCCCAGTCGACAAAGCGGCACTCAAGCAGGCGGTACTACGGTCGTCTTTGGACCGGTACTACCGGACGTGTGTGGACCTGATCGTGTTAAGTCGGCACAGCGCCCTGTAACCCTCTCTATATTTCGCTATTTGTTCCTAAAATACCCCTATTTATGTGGTTGTCCTATAAATAGCCCCCACCCTCCATTGTAAACCCTAGACTTGGATAATAATAGATTAAGGACACCCCTTTGAGGATGTTTCAATCTATTGGTCTCATGCTCCTACCAAGGGGCACCCTATTATCCACCCTCCTCTTGGATCTTGCCTAGTGCGTTCAAGTTGTACAAGGCCTTGGGTTCTCAGTTTCTCGCCCCAAGTCGTCAAGGTCTCACCAAGTACCTCGTGCCCCGTTGTTGGCGTGGAGAGAGAGCTTCGCCCAACACCGATCCTAGAGATTATGTTGGACCGGTTGCCACCGGCGTGAGAGACCGGCGTGTATCGTGATTTGTGTGCGTGTGTTCGTGGTTTTCATCCCCTTCTTCCCCCGACCACCGCTTTCCCCTCGTTTCTCGTGGAAATTCGTGAAAGATCGGGCCACCCCAAGGGGTTACCCCATAACATCTTGGTATCAAGAGCAAGGTTGATCACGAATTTCCCCCCAATTTTTATTTTATCCCCCTTAAAATCGAAAATCCCACCAAAAAGAGCCCCAATTTGCCTTCGGATCGATCTTTGGATTTGGTGAGTTTTTCGTGGTTTTGGTCCATAGATCTGTTGCTTCTGGAGTCGATCTATAGCCCTTGTTGTTCCTAGCCCAGCCTTTCTGTCAGATTCCAACGAATTTGAGGTTTGTGTCAAGTGGATCTCGTTCTTGTTCTGCGACCAGCGGTACTACCGGTCGCGCAGGCGGTACTACCGCCGTCCGGTACTACCGGTCCTGCCTGGCGGTACTACCGCCCGTCACAGAAACTTTTTCTTCTTCTCTTGACGCCTCACTTTCGTTTGCTGACTTTCCTCCTTTAGCTTGTTCGTGTTTCGCGTGTTTGTCGCCATTTTAACACAAGCTTCCGCATCAAAGTCACCACGCGCTCAACGACACCGCAACACTCGAACATCATCCCACCAACGGTTGCAAGTCGTCAACAATACCAAAGGTATAACTTGTGCCACTTTGACAACCCCATATCTTCCTTTGTGTGTATCTATCCTATGAGAGCAACTCATTTTGTGTTTGTTTAAGCATTGTGCACTTTCCTTCGGAAAGTGAGAGTGTGAGGCCAAATACAAAAGTTAACATAGTATCATAGAAAGGGAGAAAAAGGAAAAGAATAAAAAAAAAGATAAAATAGAAAGATACATAGTCTCCCAATACAAAGAGAATACCAAGCTTGTAAGCCAACAAGAGAGAGGAAAAGAGCGCACCAAGGCAAGTGCACAAATCTATTGCTTATCCTCTTTTGGCAAACGAATTGTGGTCTCTCCTTGAGTTGGCACGACAACCGAGCGTAGTCTTCGTTAGGACCTTTTGTGCTCATTTTCATAGTCGTGCTAACCCCGTTTTTCTCCACGTGTGCATTTTCCGTGTTTTTGTAGATCGTATCCTTTTGCTTTTGATCTTTGGTTCTTTACCACGTTGAACAATAACCTTTTGCTTGGATCGTTTCGTTTGGTTTTCCACAATCCTAACCTTCCACCAAAAGCTTTTGAGAGTTGTAGCATATTTGTGTGTGAGTTTCTTGCCCATTTCACTTTGCACGCTGTTCGCTCATTTGTGAGGCAATTGGTTTGATATAATCTCCAAGGTGAGGTAAAAGGCTAACTCTACGCACCCTTAGTCTCCATATACAACCCTTGTTGGCTTTGCATCATGGACAGGAATGGAGAGCCGTCCTAACCACCACAACCTCCGGAGGCCGACACACAATTCATGACAAGATGGGACCATTGGAAGGTCCGAGGAGAATTCAACTACCGTTGTGAAGCTCTTGAGCGGCGCCAAGATGAACAATTTAGTGAGTCCCGTGTGGAATTCAAGAACATCGACAACCACTTCGAAGAAGTCCGTGGCCAAATGCATGCCATGCAACACAACCTCGGTCATCAAAATGAACCTCTTGGTCGTGCCCTCGCCTCAACGGATGAGAAGCTTCAACGCCTCATTGATGGACTAGCAAGGCCACGCTCGCGCGACTCAAGCTCATCTCGGCACTCCTCAAGTGAATCAAGTGCACCTCGCCGTCACGCTTCAAGGCACCGGGATGGACCCGTTCTTCAATCCATGAGCTCTTCTCAAGCGGTACCATCTCCGCGACATGCCGCAACGTCAAGCTATGATGGTGACCTCTCCGCAAGACCTCCACGACGTGAAGCGAACCGGCCACAACCAAGGGCACTTGTGATTCAACAAGAGCAACCTCACATGAACCACCAAGCCCATCACCTTCGACATGTCCCTTCAACAACAAGTGAAGCATCCAAAGAGGACGAACAAGATCACCGTCGACATGAAGCACTCGAAGATCCACCAAGGCGTCATCATCGACATGATCGTCAACGTCGGCAACATGATAGTCATGACGAGCCTCCTCCACACCAAGAAGAAGAAGAAGAGCAGCCCATTGCGCATGCGGCTCGATGTCCTCCTCGCCACATGGCGCAAGCCAATGCTCCTCGGCATCAACCACGACAAGAACAAGAGCAAGCTCCCCAAGCTTGTCGTGAGGATGCAAAACCTCCTCCTCGTCCTCAACCGCGACAAGAACAAGAGCAAGCTCCCCAAGCTCGTCGTCAAAACCAAGTTCCACCACCAAACGCAGCACCTCAACAACCGCAAGAGCAACGCAACCATCACCAAGCACGACATGAGAGCTCGGATGATGATAATGATCGCCAAAATCATGGCAACCGCCGCAACCGGAACCGCAATGGAGAAGAAACTTTCGGCAAGCTCAAATTCACCATGCCCAAGTTCACCGGTTCCAATGAACCCGAGGAATATCTCTCGTGGGAACTCAAGGTCGACAAGATCTTCCGCATGCACAACTATAGCAATGAGAAGATGATGGCCATGGCATCCCTCAAGTTTGATGAGTATGCCAACCTTTGGTGGGAACAAGTCCAACTCGCTCGAGAAGCAAAAGAAGAGCCTCCAATCTCAACTTGGAAAGATATGAAGGCCCATATGAGATCCCGCTTTGTTCCTTCGCACTACACTCGTGACCTCTTCAACAAGCTTCAAACGCTTAGTCAAGGGACAAAGACCGTGGAAGAGTACTTCAAGCAAATGGAGCTCAACATGATCCATGCCAACATTGAAGAGCGAGATGAACAAACAATAGCACGCTTCCTCAATGGCTTGAACCATCCCATCAAGCGCATCACCGAGTTCCAAAAGTACAACAACATGGTTAAGCTTGTGCACATCGCATCAAAGGCTGAGCGTCAAGTGCAAGAGGACATCAAGTACAACAAGCCAAAGACGTATTTCACCTACAAGCAACAACCAACCACTACTCCAACAACACCAAGTGGAAGCTCCTCAAGTACCACCAAGCTTCCCTTCAAGTCAACACTTCCTCAAGGAAAACAGCCCCCAAGTGGCAAATACACAAGAGATGATCAACCATTCAATGGTGAATGCTACAAGTGTGGAGGTAAAGGACACAAGTCGGCCGCATGTAGGAACAAGAAAGTTATGTTCATTCATGACAACGGCGATGAAGAATACTTGAGTGAAGAAGAGTTTGATGCAAGGGTCAAGGAAGCCATGGCAAGGCAACATTTGGAAGAGGACCAAGAACTTCTTATGTGTGAGCATGACGCAAGTCCATCGCTTGTGGTCACAAGAGTCTTAACTAACCAAGTCAATGAGAATGAAGACCAACGCTCGAACATCTTCCAAACTCGTGCCGGCATCAATGGGAAGTCCATCAAAGTTGTCATCGATGGAGGGAGTTGCCACAATCTTGCAAGCACGGAATTGTGTGAGAAACTCAACCTCACCCTCCATCCGCATAAACACCCCTACCATATCCAATGGCTAAGTGACCAAGGATCCGTCAAGATCAAGCACACCGTCTCGGTAACGTTTTCAATTGGGCCCTACAAGGACACGGTGGAATGTGATGTGGTCCCAATGACGGTTTGCCATATGTTTTTCAGAAGGCCGTGGCAATATGACAAGCGTGCTTTGCATGATGGTCACTCAAACACTTATACCTTCAAATGGCTTGATAAAACTTGTGTGTTGCAACCAATGACTCCTAGCCAAATAATTGCGGACAATGCAAAGGCTTTAGCGAGGGCGCAATACATAAAAACACCTTGTGAGAAGAGTGGTGAGCGAGAGAACCACACCATAGTGAGTGAGTTCCACAAGCCAAACTCGAGTGGAAAAACTAAGAGTGTTCTTGTTGCCACCAAAAGTGAGATGAGAGAAGTGCGGAACAACCCATCCATCTTGCACTATGTCCTTATTTGCAAAGGACTAGCGCAAGGAACTAATGACTTGACAAATGTTCCTCCTTCTTTGATGGCTATTTTGCAGGAATTCCAAGATGTATTTCCCGAAGAGCTTCCTCGTGGCCTTCCTCCACTTCGTGGAATCGAGCACCGCATCGACCTCATACCCGGCGCCCCACTCCCAAACCGCGCCGCGTATCGCACGAACCCGGAAGAGACAAAGGAGTTCAAACGTCAAATTAACCAACTCGTCTCCAAAGGTTTGATCCAAGTAAGCACTAGCCCAAGCACGGTCCCCGTGATTCTAGTCCCAAGAACGGATGATACGTTGCGGTTATGCATGGACTGCCGTCCAATCAATGCTATCACCGTGCGTTATCGACATCCTATACCGCGTCTTGATGACATACTTGATGAGTTATGTGGAGCCACTATATTTTCGAAAATTGATCTTCGTAGTGGTTACCACCAAATTCGCATGGCCGAAGGTGATGAGTGGAAAACCGCCTTCAAGACCAAGCTTGGTCTCTATGAATGGTTGGTTATGCCTTTTGGCTTATCTAATGCCCCATCTACCTTCATGCGCCTCATGAACCATATTTTGAGATCTCTCATTGGGAAGAGTGTAGTTGTTTACTTTGATGACATCCTTGTCTATAGCAAGTCACTAGAGGAGCATGTTACTCATGTTAAGGAGGTCCTTCAAATCCTTCGTCATGAAAAGCTTTATGATAATCTCCCAAAGTGCACTTTTGCAAAAGACAAGCTGATTTTCCTTGGCTTTGTCGTGTCATTGAAGTTGATGTCTCAAAAGTCAAGGACATACGAGATTGGCCCATCCCTACAAATGTTAGTGAACTTCGTAGTTTTCATGGGTTGGCTGGCTTTTTCCGTCGTTTTGTGAAAGACTTTTCTACCATTGCTTGCCCCCTCAACGAATTGACCAAGAAAAATGTCACAATCGTTTGGGGAAAAGCACAACAAAAGGCTTTTGATGAGCTCAAAACGAGGCTCACCGAAGCACCACTTCTTGCATTACCGGATTTCACAAAAACCTTTGAGATTGAATGTGACGCTAGTGGTAATGGCATTGGTGGCGTCCTTATGCAAAATGGGCGTCCTATTGCTTACCATAGTGAGAAACTTGATGGCGCGCGCCTAAACTATCCCATTTATGACAAAGAACTTTTTGCTTGGTTCGAGTTCTTCAAGTGTGGCAACACTATCTTTGGCCCAAAGAATTTATCATCCATTCCGACCATGAGTCGTTGAAGTATCTTAAGGGCTAAGCCAATTTGAGTAAACGGCACGCCAAATGGGTTGAGTTCATGGAGTCTTTTCCTTACATTGTCAAATACAAGAAGGGCAAAGAAAATGTGGTAGCGGACGCCTTGTCTCGCAAAAACACAAGCCTTCTTACACGACTCGAAGTAAATGTCTTGGGTCTTGATGTCATCAAATCTTTGTACGCGTCCGACCCTTTCTTTGGACCAATTTTTGCCAATTGTTCACTAGACAAAGGGATTGATGATTTCTATTTTCATAAGGGTTTTCTTTTCAAACAAAACAAGCTTTGCATTCCGAAATCGTCTCTCCAACTTTTGCTTCTTCAAGAGTCCCATGGTGGAGGCCTTATGGGTCACTTTGGCCGTGACAAGACATATGACATGCTCTCCACTCACTACTTTTGGCCAAAGATGAAGTGCGACGTGGAGCGCCACGTCCAACGATGCACTACATGTATCCAAGCTAAGTATAAGTCCAACCCCTTTGGTCTTTATATGCCATTGCCTATTCCTCATGCACCTTGGTCGGACATTAGCATGGACTTTGTGTTAGGCTTGACTAGATCTAAACATGGACGTGATTCTATATCTGTAGTAGTGGATCGCTTTTCAAAACTGGCACATTTCATTCCGTGCCATAAGATCGATGATGCTTCACATGTAGCAAATTTGTTTTTCAGGGAAATAATTCGGCTACACGGTGTACCAAGAACAATCGTCTCCGACCGCGACGTAAAATTCATGAGCTACTTCTGGAAGACTCTCATGGCCAAGCTCGGCATCAAGCTCCTCTTCTCGTCCGCCTCGCATCCTCAAAACGATGGACAAACCGAGGTCGTCAATCGAAGTCTTGGCACACTCCTCCAGGTGTTGATAAAGAAGAACCTTAAAGACTGGGAGGAATGTGTTCCACACGCCGAGTTTGCCTACAACCGCGCCAAGCACTCCACCACCATGAGGAGCCCGTTCATGATCGTCTACAGTTTCGAGCCTCTCACCGCGCTCGATATCCTTCCACTACCATTTCATGAACGTGCCAATATGGACATTGTCAAGAGCGCCCACACAATGAAGAAACTCCATGAAGACACAAGAGCTACGGTCGAGCAACAAGTCCTTCGCCAAGCAACAAGACTAAACAAGAACAAGAAAGAAATGATCTTCGAAGAAGGCGACCATGTGTGGATACACTTAAGTAAAGACCGCTTCCCCAAGGAACGCGACTCCAAACTCAAGCCAAGAGGTGATGGACCATTCAAAGTGCTAAAGAGGATCAACAACAACGCCTATATCATCGATATCCCAACATCAAAGTATCTTGTGAGCTCAACATTCAATGTCAAGGACCTATCACCCTACCATGGAGAAGATGAAGTTGAGAAGGTTGAAGAGTCGAGGACGACTCTTTCCCCAAGGGGGGGAGCTGATGCAGCCCGTCCTACGACCGCTACTAAATCTACTCCCACGAGCCCCCCAAGTGGACCCATGACTCGCGCCTGAGCCAAACTCCTTCAAGCTAAGGTGAACTCGCTCCTCTCCTTGTGTGACTTCTATACACCCTTGGATGGCTTGCTACTTCATACGCATACCTTGTGCATCATCAGGTACGAAGAGAATGACCCAGAGAACGGAGGAGCACCAGCGGAGGGAACTAAATGCCTTCTTTCGTCAGCGGTACTACCGGACCTGGCGACCGGTACTACCGCTCAGCGGCACTACCGCCCCTGCTACCGCCACCAACCGAAGAGGCCAGCGCAAGCCAAATACTCTCTGTCACTGGCGATACTACCGGCCCTGGACCCGGTACTGGGACCACTAAGACTTTCACTACCGCCACCAATAGACGACGCTAGTGCAAGTCCCATGCCGACAAGCGGCACTACCAGGCCCGGAAGAGGTACTACCGGCTGACCGGTACTACCGGTCGTGCTGGACCGGTACTACCGGACGTGTGTGGACCTGATCGTGTTAAGTCGGGCCAGCGCCCTGTAACCCTCTCTATATTTAGATATTTGTTCCTAAAATACCCCTGTTTATGTGGTTGGCCTATTGATGTGGACATCCCTACTATTGATACAACCGTGGTACCTACAGCAACACACATACAAGGACCCATCACAAGATCTCGTGCCAAACAACTTAACTATCAGGTACTTTCGTTTCTTGGAACTATTCCTCACATACATGAGAATATGATGCTGCCTAAATCAGATATATTTCTTACTCTTAGGAATGATGGACCAAGCATGGATGAGAGGGACAAGCATTGGAGCATGGCCATGCATGGAGATGGCAGCAAGCTTGTGATGATCCAAGAGAAGGCCACGGATGAAGATTTCAGAACTTTGAGGCCACCATAATGAAGAAAGAAGGCTTGGACGAAATATTCAAGATCAATACTTTACGAATTCGTTCATAGCTTAATATGGTGCTGCGACACCTTTTATTTTGGGCCAGGCCCATGTAATTTTCACAGGATTTTAATTAGCCACTTTTTAGAGTCCGTATTTGAGGGGAAAAGGACTTTTAGGGTTGGATTCGGCCACCACTTCCATGGCTGGCCGAAACCCCACCTTTTCGCCCTTAAATACTCCCCATAGCCAACCCCCTAGACTCGGATTTTGTTTAGACATTAAGTTAGCCATCATAGCAACCGCAAGGCTCGGCGTCGCAGAGGCCTCTGCTACTTTCGCCTATTCAGGATCCCACCTCTTCAATAAAGCTTTCCTCTTAATCCAATATCTTGATTGCAATATTGGTTCTTACTTGTTCTCGATTTGGTAGGAATTAAGATCCTCGTTGGTCGTTGATCGTGTTCACGCGGATCGGTAACCTCCGTGAGATTGGCCTAGCGATTGCATTAGCGCTCGTGCTCGCATGCGTGTAGTCGGATCGTCAAGCCCGAACTCCACCAAATCGATTATCGCCATCTCATCGAAAGATCGGACACCTTTGCCCTATCAAGTGGTATCGATTTCGGTTGCTCGGTGAGATTTTACCTGTTTTAAGAGATTAGATCTGTTTTTACCTATAACCCACGAAAAAGCCAAAAACACAGTTAGAGTTTAGATCCATCCCATAACCAATCTACGCCTCGCATTATCTTTTCAGTCTTTGCATTGTTGAATTTGTGTCTACATCGTCGCGTCGAGTTGCTGGTCTTAGTGTCTCGTCCCTTAGAGTTTCGAGTTCTGATCATAGTAGTCACCGCCACACTCGCCGATCATCGCCACCATATTCCGCCACCATATTCCGCCGCCATATACCCTGCCACCATAAACCCTAACACTCCGCCACCGCCTTCCTACCGCGACACAGATCCGATCAGTTCCCTGCCGTGGTACGAGTCCGAGTAGAGTTATTGTTTCCTAGTTATTTCTTTTTACTTTCCTTCTTTGTTGTTTCCGTGTTAAACTAAAGTCCGTGTCGAGCTAAGAGTCCGGTCGTAAGAGTCCGGTCATAAGTCCGTGTCTGGAACCGCCTGCGAAAAAAATTTCTGGCTATACTAGTTTTCGGCTTTGGGGATCACTTTTCTCCATCGGCCGTTATAGCGATATTTTTTTTTGCGCCTGCGCGCTTTCCGGAGCACAATAAAAAATTTCGAATTTTTTTTTGGGGCTAACCTCTTTTTAGACCCCGTAGATCAGTTCTAGACACTCGCCATCATAGTGATTTTCTGCATCTCGGTTCGCTTTTCAGGGTGCCATATCATCATACAGTGCTTGTTGTGTCGCGTCGTGACATCGTTGGTGATCTAGGCTCGCGTCTAGTAATGGGTCTAGCCTAGGACCAGACAGATCCGTATTGAGCATTCTTTCAACTTTTGCATTGTTGTTTTGATAATTGCTAACCCTTTGCTAAGCCTTCCCGAGCTCCACGATACTCTCCACGTGCGGTGTTTCGACTCTGGTAATCGCTCGGTTCAATCTCCACCCATCGATCCTCGCGGTTGCACATCGCCTTTTCTGCTTTGTTAAGAACTTGTAAGAGCTTCGATATTGCTTGACGGATTACGCGTGACTTCCACCATATTCCTAGTATATATACCATGCTTTTAAGGACTAACCATGACAGATACTTCGGAACCCCGCCACCATGACGAGCGAAGAACTACATGCCCACTTCTCCGCTCTTGGCGGTCATGGCGAAGACGTGGATACGCCTAGGGAGTTTGACACCAAGCTCACCAACGCCGTGGACAAGATCGATGGACTCGAGAAATCCTTCAACACCAAGCTTGACGTTCGGTTCAAGGATCTTTTGAACCGATTGCCCGCACCCGCACCGGCACCTACACATGGCGCATGGCGCATTCCGATCACGGGTCGGTTCGGACTGCTACCGCCGCTACCGCTGCGGCCGACGCCTCGGACTTCCGCATGCCGCTGCAACATTGGATGACGACGGGTACTACTCGACCCGATGGCGACGATCTGTTGACGAGGAGGTTGAACAACCTCCACGGTACCTCTGGGCGTCCCGACATTACTACCGCAACGCCGCCACCGATGCGTGATGATGATCATGTTGCAAAGCTTAAATTAAATATTCCATCTTTTGAGGGTAAATATAATCCTGATGCATATCTTACATGGGAGATGGAAGTAGAACAACGTTTTGCATGCTTAAAATATCCTGAGAATATGCGTGTTAGTGCTGCTACATGTGAATTTACTAAATTTGCTTCCCTTTGGTGGTCTGAGTATTGTCGTTTAAATCCTACTACTATTCCTAGTACTTGGACTGCTTTAAAAATTGCTATGCGTGTTCGTTTTGTACCTCCGACTTATCAACGTGATTTACTAAAGAATCTGACCCGTTTAGAGCAAGGAAAAAATTCTGTAGAAGAGTATTATCAGGAATTGCAAACGGGGATGGTTCGGTGTGGTCTTGTTGAATCTTATGAACAAATGCTTGCACATTTCTTTGGTGGATTAAACAAGGACATTCAGCACATATTAGATTATAAGGAATATAATTCTATCACTCGTTTGTTTCATCTTGCTTGCAAAGCTGAACATGAGGTGCAGGATCGCCAACCACCATGGAGGAGGACTAATAATTCTGCATGTCGCACATCCACTTGGACATCCCGACAATCAACGCCTCCTCGTGATTCGCCACTAGCTACTACCACATCCAAGGCCACCACAAGATTTCCAGCTGCTCCTCCACTATCATCCAATGCTCCTGCTCGTAGTGCCTCTTCTATGGCTTCCACGGGTAAGATAAAGGATATACAATGCCGCAAGTGCTGGGGTTTTGGTCATATTGAGAGACAGTGCACAACACAACGTGTGATGATGGTGCGAGAAGATGGTCAATACGATTCAGCGAGTGACTTTGATGAAGATACACTAGCCCTTATTTCTGCTCGAGATGGAGACAATTCTGATGCGGATGAGGAGCCAGAGGTAATTGGAGCTGAAGCTGCTGATCAATACAAGAGCTTAATTACACAACGTGTGTTGAGTGTGCAATTGAGAAAATCTGAGCAAGATCAACGCCACAACCTGTTCCAAACACGTGGTGTTATCAAGGAAAGAGCTATACGGATCATCATTGATGGAGGGAGTTGTAATAATCTGGCCAGTGTTGACATGGTAGAGAAGCTTGCGCTTCCAACAAGACAACGCCCACATTCATATTACATCCAATGGTTTGAGAGTTCTCGCAAGATCAAGGTAACAAGAACGGTACGCGTGCATTTTACTATTGGTACATATTCTGATTTTGTTGATTGTGATGTTGTACCTATGCAAGCTTGTTCTTTGTTACTTGGTAGACCATGGCAATTTGATAGAGAATCTGTTCATAATGGCAAAACTAATCACTATTCTCTTATGCATGATGGAAAGAAAATTGGTCTAAAACCTATGACTCCCGAACAGATTTTAAAAGATGATCTTGCTAGAGTTAGTAGAGCTAAAACTGAGGAGAAAAATAAAAGTGAGAATTAGATTGTTGCTTCTGATTTTATACCACCAAAGAACACTAAATTTGATTCTACACATGCTACTGAAATTCGTTTGAAGAGTCCATGTATGCTTGCAAATAAAATTGATATTGCTGAACTAGATGTAAACAATACTCAATGTTATGCAATTGTCTGCAAAGAGGTTTTGTTTTCATTTGAGGATATGCCTCCTTCTTTGCCACACCATTGCTAACCTTTTGCAGGAATATGAGGACGTCTTTCCCGCTGAGTTGCCACCAGGACTACCTCCTATTAGAGGAATTGAGCACCAAATTGATCTAATTCCTGGTGCCACATTGCCCAACCGCGCGCCATATAGAACCAATCTAGAGGAGACAAAGGAGATACAACGCCAAATTCAGGAACTACTCGACAGAGATCATATTCGTGAGTCCCTTAGCCCCTGTGTTGTTCCTATTATTTTGGTACCTAAGAAAGATGGTTCTTCACGCATGTGTACTGATTGTAGAGCTATCAATAATATTACTATTCGATATCGTCATCCTATTCCACGTTTAAATGACATGCTTGATGAATTGAGTGGCTCTACCATGTTTTCTAAAGTTGATTTGCGTAGTGGTTACCACCAGATTCGTATGAAATTAGGAGATGAATGGAAAACGGCATTTAAAACTAAGTTCGGTTTATATGAGTGGTTACTAATGCCGTTTGGTTTAACTAATGCACCTAGCACTTTCATGAGATTAATGAACGAAGTTTTACGTGCTTTCATTGGACGTTTTGTGGTAGTCTACTTTGATGATATTCTGATTTATAGCAAATCTTTAGAGGATCATTTGGACCATTTACGTGTTGTTTTCAATGCTTTACGTGATGCACGTTTGTTTGGTAACCTTGAGAAGTGCACCTTTTGCACCAATCGAGTTGCGTTTCTTGGCTATGTTGTTACATCGCAGGGTATTGAAGTGGATCCAGCCAAGATTGAAGCTATTGAGAATTGGCCGCAGCCCAAGACGGTCACACAATTGAGGAGTTTTCTTGGCCTCGCTAGTTTTTATAGGAGCTTTGTCAAAGACTTTGGATCAATTGCCGCGCCGCTAAATGAGCTTACCAAGAAGGATGTGCCCTTTGTTTGGGGCGATGCACAACAACAGGCCTTCGTTATATTGAAAGATAAACTAACACATGCTCCCTTACTCCTACTTCCTCATTTTACTAAGACTTTTGAGCTTGAATGTGATGTTAGTGGAATTGGTTTGGGAGGGGTGTTATTACAAGAGGGAAAACCTGTTGCATATTTTAGTGAGAAATTGAGTGGGTCTAGTCTGAACTATTCTACTTATGATAAAGAATTATATGCGTTGGTTCGGACATTAGAAACTTGGCAACATTATCTATGGCCTAAGGAATTTGTTATTCATTCTGATCATGAATCTTTGAAGCATATTCGTAGTCAAGCTAAGTTGAATCGTCGTCATGCAAAGTGGGTTGAATTTATTGAGTCTTTTCCTTATGTTATCAAACACAAAAAGGGTAAAGGTAATGTTATTGTTGATGCTTTGTCACGCCGTTATGCTTTGTTATCTCAACTTGACTTCAAAATATTTGGATTGGAAACTATTAAGGAACAATATGTGCATGATGCTGAATTTAAAGATGTGTTGCAGAATTGTAGAGATGGTAGAACTTGGAATAAGTTCGTCTTCAATGATGGATTTGTGTTCCGTGCTAACAAACTATGCATTTCAGATAGCTCTGTTCGTCTTTTGTTGTTACTGGAGGCGCATGGAGGAGGATTGATGGGACACTTTGGTGTCAAGAAGACGGAGGATGTTCTTGCTGCACACTTTTTTTGGCCACGTATGCGTCGAGATGTTGAGAGATTTGTGGCACGCTGCACTACTTGTCAAAAAGCTAAGTCTCGCCTTAATCCACATGGTTTATATATGCCTCTTCCTGTTCCTAGTGTTCCTTGGGAGGATATTTCTATGGACTTTGTTTTGGGATTGCCACGAACACAGAAGTGGAGGGATAGTATTTTTGTTGTTGTGGATCGGTTTTCTACGATGGCCCACTTTATTCCTTGTCATAAAACGGATGATGCTGCGCATATTGCTGATTTGTTCTTTCGTGAAATTGTTCGTTTGCATGGTGTGCCAAATACTATTGTCTCTGATCGTGATACTAAATTTCTTAGCCACTTTTGGAGATGTTTATGGGCTAAGTTGGGGACTAAATTGCTCTTTAGTACTACATGTCATCCCCAAACTGATGGTCAAACTGAAGTAGTAAATAGAACTTTGTCTACTATGTTACGGGCTGTTTTAAAGAAGAACTTAAAATTGTGGGAAGAGTGTTTACCTCATATAGAATTTGCTTATAATCGTTCGTTGCATTCTACCACAAAGATGTGCCCATTTGAGATTGTGTATGGTTTTGTTCCTCGTGCACCTATTGATTTATTGCCTTTACCTTCTTGATTGCAACATAATTTGGATGCTACACAACGCTGAAATGATATTAAACTTGCATAAGACTACTAAAGATAACATTGAACACATGAATGCTAAGTATAAACTTCTGGGGATAAAGGGAGAAAGCATGTTGTGTTTGATGTTGGCGATCTTGTTTGGTTACATTTGTAAAGATCGCTTTTCTGATTTACATAAGTCTAAGTTAATGCCACGTCTGCTGGTCCCTTTAAGGTGTTAGACAAAATCAATTATAATGCATATAAACTTGAGTTACTGCAGATTTTGGTACAGTTAGTCCTACATTTAACATTGCAGATTTGAAGCCTTACTTTGGTGAGGAAGATGAGATTGCGTCGAGGGCGACTTCAATTCAAGAAGGGGAGCATGATGTGGACATCCTGCTATTGATACAACCGTTGTACCTACAGAACACACATACAAGGACCCATCACAAGATCTCGTACAAACAACTTAACTATCAGTACTTTCGTTTCTTGGAACTATTCCTCACATACATGAGAATATGATGCTGCCTAAATTAGATATATTTCTTACTCTTAGGAATGATGGACCCAGCATGGATGAGAGGGACAAGCATTGAGCATGGCCATGCATGGAGATGGCGACAAGCATGTGATGATCCAAGAGAAGGCCACAGATGAAGATTTCAACTTTGAGGCCACCATAATGAAGAAAGAAGGCTTGGACGAAATATTCAAGATCAATACTTTACTTAATTCCCATAGCTTAATATGGTGTCATGACACCTTTTATTTTGGGCCAGGCCCATGTAATTTTCGAGATTTTAATTAGCCACTTTTTAGAGTCCGTATTTGAGGGAAAAGGACTTTTAGGGTTGGATTCGCCACCACTTCCATGGCTGGCGAAACCCCACCTTTCGCCCTTAAATACTCCCCATAGCGACCCCTAGACTCGGATTTTGTTTAGACATTAAGTTAGCCATCATAGCAACTTCGCCAAGGCTCGGCGTCATGAGGCCTGTTGTACTTCGCGCCTATTCAGGATCCCACCTCTTCAATAAAGCTTTCCTCTTAATCCGCAATATCTTGATTGCAATATTGGTTCTTACTTGTTCTCGATTTCAGGTAGGAATTAAGACCCTCGTTGGTCAGGCTGATCGTGTTCACGCAGGATCGGTAACCTCCAGGAGATTGGCCTAGCGATTGCATTGGCGCTCGTGCTCGCACGTGTAGTCGGATCGTCAAGCCCGAACTCCACCAAATCGATTATCGCCATCTCATCGAAAGATCGGACACCTTTGCCCTATCACCTATAAATAGCCCCCACCCTCCATTGTAAACCCTAGACTTGGATAATAATAGATTAAGGACACCCCTTTGAGGATCTTTCAATCTATTGGTCTCATGCTCCTACCAAGGTGAAGGGAATATGCCCTGAGAGGCAATAATAAATTGTTTATTATGTGTATTCCAAGTATATGATAGATGTTTATTTTGCATGCTATAATTGTATTAATACGGAAACGTTAATACATGTGTGTTTAATAAACAAACAGAAAGTTCCTAGTTAAGCCTCTCTCATAAACTAGCTCGTTGATTAACAAGATGATCAAGGTTTCCTGATCATGGACATTGGATGTTGTTAATAACGGGATCACAACATTAGTGTAATGATGTGATGAACATTCATCCAGTATAGCATTACGATCAAAGTCATTGAGTTTATATTGCTATAACAACTTACGAGTGATCCTAATCCTTAGACCATGAGATCATGTCAATCACTAACAGGAAGAGTTTCTTGATAACATCAAAGGTGATTATAAAGATGGGTTCGAACTAATAAAGTGTTATGTTGAGGCTCATGGATCAAGAGGAATTTGTTCATCGATGACGGATAGATATACTCACAGCCTCTCGGTGATATCACATTGATTAGCTTGCAAGCAAGTGATTTGATCACTAGAATGTTATATCACGGAACGAACGGAAAGAGTGCATGTGATCAAACTAGGTATGGAGATACCGATGATCGAATCTCGGACATGTAATATATCGTGAGACAAAGGGATTAAGATACTAGCGTAAAAGGTTAAACGATCACAAGAAAGTCATCGTTGAATGTGTATGGGTCTCCAGATCCCTTAGATTATTGATCGAGAGGGTCTCGATCATGTCCGCATTATTCACGAACCGTAGGGTGACACATAAGAAGAAACATCCAATTGGAGCAAAAGTTTCATGCGAAAAGAATAAACAAGCGGCGAATTTATTTCACTAGATCTGAAAACAGGTTTTGGTGAAATTGCATAAAGTGGTTATGCATGTGAAATAGAATTCTAGCAAGGGTTATTTGTGAATGTTTGTCATTAAAGTAATTGACAAAATTCTGAATAAAATAAAAGAGTTTTATTTAATGAGAGTTTGCATTAAATTTGGTGGAAATTTAATGGGATTTTTGAGTGGGATTTTGAGTGGACTTTTGAAGGGTCATTTTGTGAGTGGAGTGTCCACCACATGATGAGGGAGGGCAGGGGGGCCCCCCCCATGCCCACCACCCCCTTGGGGGTCCCCTCCTCCTATAAAAGGAGCCCCTCTCACTTCTCACTCCACCTCCTCGTGAAGGATCTCTCTCCCTCTAGAATTTATCCCCATGGTCTCGGACTAGCGAGATACATGTTCCGGTGGCTTTTCGGTGGCTTTTCAAAAGAGTTGTGCGAGGCGGAGGTTGCTCAGTGCCTCGAGCGTGTGTGAAACAGCGGATGCGCGCGCTGATTTGCGGCGCTAGGACTTCCTCTCGATCTTGAGATCGGCAAGAGATCGTCTACATCAACCACGAGTTTGGACTCGTTAAGCTTTGTCGGTCTTCAAGGGTATGTTCTCTACGGATATACATCCGCCCGTTGTTTGTATCTAGTATAAATAGATCTTGGTATATAGTTCACATCGTAGGAAAATTTTTGTTTTCTATGCTGCGAACCCTTCACAAGGGGCACCCTATTATCCACCCTCCTCTTGGATCTTGCCTAGTGCGTTCAAGTTGTACAAGGCCTTGGGTTCTCGGTTTCTCGCCCCCAAGTCGTCAAGGTCTCACCAAGCACCTCGTCCCCCGTTGTTGGCGTGGAGAGAGAGCTTCGCCCAACACCGATCCTAGAGATTATGTTGGACCGGTTGCCACCGGCGTGAGAGATCGGCGTGTATCGTGATTTGTGTGCGTGTGTTCGTGGTTTTCATCCCCTTCTTCCCCCGACCACCGCTTTCCCCTCGTTTCTCGTGGAAATTCGTGAAAGATCGGGCCACCCCAAGGGGTTACCCCATAACAAGCTGGAAGTAGCAAACCCAGGGAACATTGATGGATCAAAGCCCCTAAACATGTCCTGATCCAGCGGGGGCTTCTCATAGTTGACATAAGGAACAGGAGCAAGAGCATTGCTGAAATCTGGCACTGGTCGACCACGCTCTGCCAAGAAGGCATTGTGCTGCCTCCTGTTCTCCTGACTGATCTCGAAAATGCGGTGAGCAACATCATAGGAGGAGCGACACATATCCCATAAGCTGTTGAAGAAGCGGGCAAGACCCTTCTTGCCAGGGAGAGCACGGGGAAGATCCCTACGAGAGCGCGATCCACTAGCAGACAGGGGATCATGAGCACGCTTGGTCCGGCGCTCAGAAGGTAACATCTGGGGAAGCTCCACATGAGTGCCTCGACGAGGTAAGGAGAAATCCATGTCAACACGCGGACCTTTGGGGAGAGCAGATGCAGGAATGGTGGCCTCAATCAGGCGCTGAACATACTGACAGAAATTGGGAGTCATGCGCTTCTCAATGGACCGCTGAATCTCGTTGTAGATGAAGTCACACACATTGATCTTCCGGAGACGGCGAGGCTCACAGTAGTAAAGCAGATTCTTGTGGTGACCATGGACATCGACAGCATCACCAGCCTTGCTCACAAGATTGTAGCGGAAGAACCAAGCAAGCACCATGTAGTAGTAGTACATCCCGGACAAGCTGGGAGGCTGATGGCTGGGATCACTGGGATAACAGAAGAGGAGCTGGTTGTCACTGAATGCCTTCTCAGAATGAATGCAGAAGCTAGAGACACTGTCAGGAGGGTAACCCAGGGCATGGCAGAAGGCGTCAAAAGAAGCCGAGTATGGCTTGGTGCCGGTCATCCAAGTGATAGTGCGAGCATCATCAGTGTGAAAGTAAGCTGTGTAGAAGAACTGGCGAATGATATCAGGCATGAGCTTGACCTTGATTGTAGCAATAGCAAAGGCATCCATCTTCTTCAGGGCCACATCCACATGCTCGAAATCGGAGGAGAGGTAATGAGAATAGTGGTCCTCATTGAGATACCTGGGAGGAACAAAGAAACCCCGCCGCATACAAGATGGCTCATTGTAAAAGTCATCCCAAAAGCACTTCTGGGTGTCAGTCCAGAACAACTTGTAAGCCCCTTGATAAGTGCGGTTGGGGAAGCAGTATGGATTCTGCCTCCTCAAGTTCCGCCATTGATTCACAGTGATATCCGAGACAATATTGTAGTTGGGAGGATTTTCTTCTTTAGTAGGACCAAGACTGGACTTGCCTTTCAGAGTGGACCTTCCAGCAAAGGCTTTTTTCTTCTGGCCACTAGCAGATCCAGACCCTCCTGTGAGAGCAGCTTTCTCTAGCTGACGCCGAGTGAGGCGAGGAGGAGGAGCAGGAGCCCGCTGAATAGTGAGCTTCCTCTTTTTGCTGATGTCGGGCTCAAAGTCGCTGTTATCAGACTCTACACAAGAAGCACACAAGAACGGAAGGCAAAGAAGAGCAAATGAGTGTATATGCCATAGAGGAGCTCACAAGAACACATAAGGACGGTTGAGCAAGCGCATGGACAGATAAACGGGCGAAATAAAAATTTCGGCGCCAGGTCCGGCGGAACCGGCCCTGTCGCCGGAATTATCGGCGACGGGTCCGGCGGACCGAACACTCGACCAGAAATTCTGGCGAGCAGGTCGGTCGACCGGAAATTCCGGCGGCGGGGTCGGCGCGACGGGGCCTGGGACCAAAAAATTTGGGCAAGCGACCGTGAAACTAGCCATGACTTAGTACTTGTACAAACAACATTACGAGGGGGAATAGTGGGTGAAACAAGGGTGATGCGAGCCGAGTTACTCTACTGGGGGTAGAGAGAACTAAGGGAGCATAAGACATGAAGGCTAGGGTTTCACCATAAATAACAAACAAAAATACGGGAAAGGAGAGAGTAAAGAGCAAAGATACCATGGGATGGCGAAGACGAAGCCATTCCCCTTCCCTTGCCAAGGAGAGGCACGAAGAAAGCTCCACACAAGAAGGTGGGGAAGCACTCCCCGATCTCCCAATGCGTGCAAGCAGAGAGAAAAAACTTCGGTTAAAAGGCTTGTAGAGGCCCGATCTACAACTTGGTAGAGTGGGGAGGGTTTTGGGTGGAGGGAAGGGCCTATGGGGGGTGGAGAAGCTTGAGGAGGCGTCCATGGAGTAGGGAGGGGCGTGGGGAAGAAAGAAAGGAAGAGGGAGGAACTGCCCCACACGCGGGATTTAAATACCCACTCCCAAAAAATATTCGGTAATAAGTCCGGTCCGACCGGTGCGTACGCCGGAAATTCCAGCGAGCGAATCGACGAACCGACCGGGCGACCGGAAATACCGGTGGATCGAAAACTCGCGTGAACCGAAAACATGTTCTCAGAAGGTTTTGGTTGGCTGGAAATTCAAGCCGGAAATTTCGGTCCCCAGGCCGGCGAACCGGAAGTTTTGCCAAAAAAATTTTGAAACCTGCGAAAGAGTGTTTTTGATGAATCGGAGAGGAAAAATTGTGAGGGATCATATGAGCATATACACAAGATTGAAATGAATACCAGAGAGAGCACTGTCCATAAGGCAAGGTCATAAAAACATATCAAAAACAAAGAGCGACCATGGACAAAGGATTTAGCTTGAAGCAACAATGTATCCAATACACAAAACCGACCATTTGGCGGAGGATTTCTCCCCCTATGTTTAAGTACACATGTCATGGCGCCTCAAAGATAGATGCTTGGACCCATATCATGACACGAGATCAATTTATGTTGCACACATAGGTAAGCATCAAACCAAGATATGGTAAAATGACCATCCCTACATGTGCTGCACAACTAAGCTACATAGCATG
The DNA here is from genome assembly GCA_030063025.1 of Avena longiglumis. Classification (NCBI taxonomy): domain Eukaryota; kingdom Viridiplantae; phylum Streptophyta; class Magnoliopsida; order Poales; family Poaceae; genus Avena; species Avena longiglumis. The sequence continues at coordinate 342,424,745 of CP125976.1, read as the reverse complement.
TTAAAAGCAAGAATATAGTGCAAGAAGCAAATAAATCCAAGTTTTGAGGATCTAGGATACCGAGTTCTCGCCTCAACATGACAAACCGGGCTTCATCCAAAGGCTTCGTGAAGATATCGGTGATGTGGACATCCCTTCTATTGATACAACCGTTGTACCTACAGCAACACGCATACAAGGACCCATCACAAGATCTCGTGCCAAACAACTTAACTATCAGGTACTTTCGTTTCTTGGAACTATTCCTCATATACATGAGAATATGATGCTGCCTAGGAATGATGGACCAAGCATGGATGAGAGGGACAAGAATTGGAGCATGGCCATGCATGGAGATGGCAGCAAGCATGTGATGATCCAAGAGAAGGACACGGATGAAGAATTCAGAACTTTCAAGCCACCATAATGAAGAAAGGAGGCTTAGACGAAATATTCAAGATCAATACTTCACGAATTCGTCCATAGCTTAATATGGTGCTGCGACAACTTTATTTTGGGCCAGGCCCATGTAATTTTTGCAGGATTTTAATTATCCACTTTTTAGAGTCCGTATTTGAGGGGAAAAGGACTTCTAGGGTTGGATTCGGCCACCACTTCCATGGCTGGCCGAAACCCCACCTTTTCCTCCTTAAATACTCCCCATAGTCGTCACCCTAGACTCGTATTTTGTTTAGACATCAAGTTAGCCATCGTAGCAACTTCGCCAAGGCTCGAGCGTCGCAGAGGCCTCTTGTACTTCGCACCTATTCAGGATCCCACCTTTTCAATAAATCTTTCCTCTTAATCCGCAATATCTTGATTGCAATATTGGTTCTTACTTGTTCTCGATTTCAGGTAGGAATTAAGACCCTCGCCGGTCAGGCTGATCGTGTTCCCGCAGGATCGGTAACCTCCAGGAGATTGGCCTAGCGATTGCATTGGCGCTCGTGCTTGCACGTGTAGTCGGATCGTCAAGCCCGAACTCCACCAAATCGATTATCATCATCTCAACGAAAGATCGGACACCTTTGCCCTATCAAGTGGTATCAGATTTCAGGTTGCTCGGTGAGATTTTACTGTTTTCGTAGATTAGATCTGTTACGGGGTAACCCCTTGGGGTGGCCCGATCTTTCACGAATCTCCGCGGGGGTCGAGGGTGAAGTGGTGGAAGGGAAGGAAGGGGATGAAATCCATGAACACACGCACACGAATAACCCGACGAACTCACGCACACAGAACACGATACACACCGATTACTCACGCCGGTGGCAACCGGTCCAACATAATCCCTAGGATCGGTGTTGGGCGAAGCTCTCTCTCCACGCCAACAACGGGGGACGAGGTGCTTGGTGAGACCTTGACAACTTGGGGGCGAGAAACCGAGAACCCAAGGCCTTGTACAACTTGAACGCACTAGGCAAGATCCAAGAGGGGGGTGGATAATCCGGTGCTCCTTGGTAGGAGCATGAGACCAATAGATGTATGTTCCTCAAAGGGTTTCCTTAATCTATTATTATCCAAATCTAGGGTTTACAATAAAGGGTGGGGGCTATATATAGTCCAGCCAACATAAACGGGGGTAGTTTCGGAACGAAAAAGGAAAATATAGAAAGGAGTACAGGGCGCTGGGCCGAACAGATGTGATCAGGTTCAGTCAGGACCGGTAGTACCGGTTGGGCATCCGGTAGTACCGGTCGCAACCGGTAGTACCGCTCCGGGGGCGGTAGTACCGCTTGCGGTCCTGGAGCTTCCGTCGGAGTCGCTCAGAAGGAAGCAGAGGAGGCGGTAGTACCACCCAGAGTACCGGTTCCTAGGCCAGTAGTACCGTAGTCGTCTGGGGCGTGGAGGGGTTCTTTCTGGACCATCCGGTAGCTGGGTCCGGTAGTACCGCTTGCACCGGTAGTACTGGTTTCCTGGTCCGGTAGTACCGCTGGCGTCTGGCAGCGACTGGTTGCTTCCGCTCTGGTTCCTCCATCCCTTGGGTCCTTCTCTTCGCACCTGATGATACACAGTGTATGCGTATGAAGTAGCAAACCATCCAAGGGTGTGTCGAAGTCACACAAGGAAAGGAGCGAGTTAACCTTGGCTTGGAGGAGCTTAGCTCGGGCGCGAGTCATTGGTCCACTGGGAGGGCTAGGTGTTGTAGATGGAGGTGCGTCCGTAGGACGGGCTGCATCAGCTCCCCCCCCTTGGGGAAGAGTCGTCCTCGACTCTTCAACCGTCTCAACTTTATCTTCTCCATGGTAGGGTGATAGGTCCTTGACATTGAATGTCGAGCTCACAAGATACTTTGATGTTGGGATATCGATGATATAGGCGTTGTTGTTGATCCTCTTTAGCACTGTTAGACCCCTCCTTTATAGAGGATAGGATCCCTGTGATTGCAATGCTAGTCCCTGGATCAATGCTAGCATCCACAGTTTAAGATGAAGTACACAGATACAAAGGTCGTTTATTACATTCATTCCAGAGATAAACATAGTCTTTTACAACTCAGGGCCATAGGCCTAATACAAGAGTTTTTAGGAATAAGTAAATAAACACAAGTCTTCATCTTCATGTGCCACAGGCAAGCATGTTGAGTGTAGACTCATGACTCCTACTCATCATCGGAGTAACCGCAACATCACAAGTTACTGACAGAGGGTCAATACTTTGGAATAGTATTGGCAAGTGATACCTTAGTATATTTTAAGTGGTCTATAGTTCTATATGCATTTGGCTAGTGTAGCTTGGCTTGCTTTGCTTAAAATTAAGTTTTACTTATTAGTTGAAATTGCTAAGTTTTTCTTTGTCAAAACATTCCCAAGGAAACCATCAATAGACTTTGAGGTCCTTCACCCTTGTTCACCCACAAGTTTTTATTTAGAAGTTGGAGTGATGAGATTCTTGTGGCTTCCATGTCTTGATGCTCAAGTGTCCATTTCCTTGGACAAGGCTAAGTACTTAGGTTTTCCATCTGCAGAGGTTGTGCACTTTCCCCACTGACTTGGTTTCCCAAGACAGACCTTTCGAAGCCTTTCCTTAGTCAAATGGACGTTGCTCCATCCTATCATCCCATCTACCACCAACTGTCCATATGACTAAGTTCTAGCATCCTATATGATCATGGCAGAGCCCATTTTGCCAAGTGGTTGCACTGTAAGCTTTCTCCACACTTGGCCTCCAAACCTCTTTGTGCCTGGGTGGCATTCCACAAGTGTGATACACAACCCAAGTCCATGGCCTTGTGTAACCACTCAACATAACCCATACATTCCATTCCACCCAGGAGGTTTATTTAACTTAGTAGTTTTATTAAGAAAACATAAGTCTCTTGACTTAGAATATTTTATCATATAGTATATATATAGATGTTCACCACCCTTGTTTGCTATAAGCTAGGCTAAGCAAGTATGGCAACTTATCTTAGGAATAATTCCCTAACAATGCTAGTAGACTACATAGGATTTCCCACCTTTCCATTAGACAAAATATTATGCAAAAATATAAATAAATATCTAATGCTAGTTCAAAAACATAGGACAAATATATATTCATGCAAATATCACTTGCCTTGGTAGTGGGGAGTAGCACTCTTCACAATCACAATCAAAATCAGAATCTACACAAGAATTCAAAACATACAATTACACACCTTTAAATATAACCAAAATAATATGAATGCATGCATGCAAGAATTTACCATGTACTAAATTTTGAAAAATTCCACCAAGTGTGTGTACATGACTACTGAAGCATAACATGTCACAAGTTTGTCCAATAAACCTATTTGTCCAAACAAAATTTTATAAAGATATTTTTTATATCTAAAATGGCCCCAAACTTGTTCCACAAATAAAACATTTTTAACTGTTACTATATGCTAAATAAAAGGTATATTCTGTTAGGCCTTGTCTCACTGATCTCAACGATATAAAGTTTGCAAAAATCCAACGTGTAGTTTGAAAGTTATAAACATTTGAAGTTTGAATCTAATTCAGGTTTTGAATTCGCTTTTAATATAAACTTTGCCACGCGTCATTGTGATTGGCGCTGCATCGCTTGTTGGATCACGCTCTGCAGCCGCAGGATTTTAAACAGATCGTACGCACCAGATTGCGTACCGCTTCGGGATTAAGTGAGTCTATCCTAGCGCTCGGATCAAGATCCAACGGCGCGCGAGCAAGCGACCATGCCCTGGCGGCGCTGGCGGGGCGCGTCTGTCTACGGCGGTGCCGGCGTTCTAGACCATTCCAGGATGCAAGGATGTGCTTACCAGATCCGCTGGCGTCTGGAACTCGACGTGGTACTCTGTTCGCGAAGGCGCTCGGAGATGGGCTCTGACCTCGTCGGAGTTTCGTGCGCGTCGGCGAGGGTTGTCGGAGTTGTTGCCGATGTTCGCGTCGCTGAGCACGAACCAATGGGTTTAGAGGATGCGCAGGACAACTACGAACACGCCGGGTGAATAAGAAAACAGGGCGCCGAAACTTCGGGATTGCTCCGGAGTTCGCGAAAATGTCAGCCACGGTCGATTGTTGTCGTTGGCGAGGTTCCTCGGCGCTAAGCCAAAATGGGGAACACGCCGATGCGCACGATGACGAGGATCCTATGCGTATCAACCGGAGGGCAAGGGTGGTGTTTTACTTACGGAGAGGGTCGCGGAGTTCGTGAAGAAGATGGTGGCGGCTACCGTCGACGTTGCAACGCTTAGGGGTCATGCGAAGACAAACGGCGAGTGTCGGAAGATGCGTATGAGTTCACCGAATAAGATAGGGTGAATGGGAGATGAAGGGAACTCGAAGCTCACCGGAATTGATCGCGGAGGGGCTCTCGTGGCGACTCGCGGAGGTTTGAGGCGCTGGGGCGTGAGTGTGCGATTGACGGGGAAATGACCGTGGGGTGATGGGGATCTTATAGCGGAGTCGAAGAAACGCTGCGTTTAATGGCCCAATTAAGCCGCGCCATCACCGCCATCATCGCTCTGCGACGTGGTCGCGGGGGAGTTTGGGGAAGACGATGCCAGGCAGATAGGGCCCGCCACACGAATGCGCTAAGTGAATGGGGTCCGTCTGTCACGGCCGTCAAGGCCCGCGTGAGAGGAGGAAAAGAAGTGCCCGGGTGGGCTTGCTGGGCTGGATTAGTTGTTGGGCCAGATCCTGGCCGCATGGCCTTTTCCATTTCTTTGCCCTTTTCTTTTTCTGTTTCCTATTTTCTGAATTGATTTTGATATGAATTCAAATCCTTTTTAATTTCAAACAATTTTGGGGATCTTTGTAGGGTTTTGTGGTTTCAAAAAGGTCATTTAACCAAGTGGTTACCCCTGTAAGGTTTGGTCAAGCTTGGGTTTCAAAAATAAACAGAGATTTTGCTATGGTTTGCATATATTTGGATTTAGGGTTTTGAAATCATTTCTAAACTTTGAATTTTGGTTAAAAGCTTCACATAAACATTCTAACAATGGAATCAAGTAAACAAGTACCTAGTCTTCCAAATTTTCAAAGTGTGATGGTCACTTTGGAATCAATTGTCCACATGAAATCATAGACTCAACTTCTGTTTTCTAAGTGATTTTTGATAAACCCTAAATGAATGAATGATGCACAGATGATATGAAGGAGTTTTGAAACTATGATTTTTGGGATGTTACAAATCTAACCCCCTTAAGATGAATCTCGCCCTCGAGATTCGGTTTGGCTAGCAAATAGGTGAGGGTGGTCTTTCCGAAGATCATCTTCTCTTTCCCATGTTGCTTCCTCTTCGGAGTGATGGTTCCATTGCACTTTACAAAATTTGATAGTCTTGGTCCTGGTGACTCTTTCTGCTATCTCTAGAATTTTGACAGGTTTTTCCTCATAAGTGAGATCACTTTCTAGCTGAACTTCCTCCGAAGGTATGGTATCCTTCAAAGAAGACTCTTCCATTTCTGGGTGACACTTCTTAAGGTGACTCACATGAAATACGTTGTGGACTGCTGATAGAGATTCTGGTAATTCCACTTCATATGCAACTTCTCCCTTGTGACTTAGAATCTTGAATGGCCCGACGTATCTTGGTGCCAACTTTCCTTTGACTCCAAATCTTTTCACTCCACGGAGTGGTGATACCCTGAGATAGGCTCTATCTCCAACTTCGTAGGTGACTTCTCTACGCTTAGAATCCGCGTAGCTTTTCCGGGATTGTGCTATCTTCAACCGTCCCTAACCAATTTAACTTTCTCTTGGCGTCCTTGATAAGATCAGGTCCAAATAAACTTCTTTCTCCCACACTATTCCACAACAATGGGTGGTACACTTCCTTCCGTAGAGTAACTCAAACGGTGCCATTCCAATACTTGATTGATGGTCATATTGTAAGAAAACTCTGCGTAGGGTAAACTTTCATCCCAACTTGCTCCATAATCCAAAGCGCATGCCCTCAACATGTCTTCTAGAATTTGATTGGTTCTCTCTGTTTGACCATCTGTTTGAGGATGAAAGGCAGTACTGAATTCCAACCTCGTTCCTAAGGATTCATGAAGTTGTCTCCAAAAGTGAGATGTGAATTGAGTTCCTCTATCAGACACAATACTCTTTGGCACACCATGAAGGCATACAATCCTGCTCATGTAAATTTTTGCTAGTTTGGCACTTGTATAAGTTGTTTTCACTGGTATAAAATGAGACACTTTAGTTAGACGATCCACTACTACCCATATGGAATCATATCCCGATCTAGTCCTTGGTAATCCGGTAATGAAATCCATACCAATATTTTCCCACTTCCATTCAGGAATAGGCAATGGTTGAAGCAGACCTGCTGGTTTCTGGTGCTCCGCTTTGACTCGCTACATACATCACACAAAGCGATATGTTCGGCGATATCCCTTTTGAGATTGTTCCACCAAAATCTCTCTTTCATATCCATGTACATCTTGGTGTTTCCCGGGTGAATAGAATATGGAGAGTTGTGACTTTCTTGTAAGATCAGTTTTCACAACTCTGGGTCTTGTGGAACACATATACGTTTCCCGTGCCATAAAGTACCCTGTTCGTCAATATGGAAACTCTTGGCTTTCCCTAGACCAATGTTTACTTTAATCTTTTCAATTTCCTCATCAGTCTTTTGAACTTCTCGGATCTTGTCCAAAAGAGTGGGTTGGACATCCAAAGACATGAGATGCCCTTCTGGTACAATCTCCAATCTGAGTTCTTTGAATTGCCTACACAAGTCTTCTGGCAATTCCCCTTTTGTAAGGCCATTTATAAATGTCTTACGACTTAGAGCATCGGCTACCACATTTGCTTTACCGGGATGGTATTGCAAACTTAAGTCGTAATCCTTGATAAGTTCTAACCATCTTCTTTGTCTCATGTTGATTTCCTTCTGGGTGAAGATATATTTCAAGCTCTTATGATCGGTGAATACTTCACACCGCTTACCTAACAGGTAATGTCTCCATGTTTTGAGTGCATGAACGACAGAGGCTAACTCCAAATCATGAGTAGGGTAGTTCACTTCATGAGTTTTGAGTTGTCTCGAAGCATAAGCTACGACTCTACCATCTTGCATAAGCACGGCACCTAAGCCTTGATGAGAAGCATCACAATACACTTGGAAATCTTTTTCCAAATCAGGCAGACACAAAACTGGTGCTGTTACAAGTCTCTTCTTTAATTCCTGAAAACTGACTTCACAACCTTCCGACCATGCAAACTTTTTGTCCTTCTTTAGCAATTCTGTCATAGGTTTAGCAACTTTTGAGAAATTTTCAATAAACCTTCTGTAGTAACCTGCTAAGCCAAGGAAACTACGAACTTCTTTCACGTTTTTGGGTGATTCCCAATCATCACTTTGAAACCTTAGCCGGATCAACTGCCACACCATCCTTTGTCATAACATGACCAAGGAATCCAACTTTCTCTAACCAGAACTCACACTTGCTGAATTTGGCATAAAGTTTATGTTCTCTTAATTTTTCAAGTATTAAGCGCAAGTGTCTTTCATGTTCTTCCTTGCTCTTGGAGTAGACTAGGATATCGTCGATAAAAACGACAACGAACTTGTCAAGGAATTCCATGAACACTTTGTTCATCATATTCATGAAATATGCTGGAGCGTTGGTTAAACCAAAAGGCATCACAGTGTACTCATACAATCCATACCTTGTGGTGAATGCTGTCTTAGGTATGTCTTGCTCTCTTATCTTAAGTTGAAAATAGCCTGACCTCAGATCAATCTTCGAGAATACACATGCTCCTTCTAACTGATCAAACAAGTCGTTGATCCTTGGCAAAGGATATTTGTTCTTGATGGTAACCTCGTTGAGAGAACGATAATCAATACATAATCTTTGTGTTCTATCCTTCTTCTCCACAAACAAAACCGGGGCTCCCCAAGATGAAGAACTTGGTTGTATAAACCCTTTCTGTAACTGTTCTCCTAGTTGTTTCTTGAGTTCTTTCAGCTCATCCACTGACATTTTATATGGTCTCTTAGCTATTGGTCCAGAACCTGGTACCAAATCTATTAGAAACTCCACATCTCGTCGGTGGCATTCTGGTAATTCCTCGGGAATACATCCGGATACTCACACAATTGGCACATTGTCCATGCTAACCCCTTAAGAGAATTTAGCTTACTTCCTTTGAATTCAAAGTTTGACTTAAACTTTATTCTTTTTCCTTCTGGGTTGTGAGTGTAACTGCATCGATTGGCACAATCTAATACTCCTTCATACTTAGCCATCCAATCCATTCCCAATATTACATCTAACCCTTGGGAATTCAGGATTATTAGGTTCACCGGAAACTTATGTTTTCCAAACTCTATGACTAAGTCATGACATCCTGAGTTTACAATCATTTCTCCCCCTGGAGAACTTACTCTTATAGGACACCCAATGGTTTCTACTGGTAGTTCATTCTTTTCAACAAATGCTTTTGATATGAATGAATGAGATGCACCAAGATCAAAGAGTACAAACGCTGAAATTGAATTGAGTCCGAACTTACCAAAGAACGCATCGGGCTCCTCATAGACCTCCTCCACATTGAGGTGGTTAACCTGTCCTTTCGGAAAGGATTTGGCTTGTTAGGTCCTTCAACTTTCTTTTCGGGCACTCATTAGCATAATGCCCCAGCTTCTTGCATTTGAAGCACTCAACCCGACCGATGTCCTTTTGACATCTTACCGACCTCCACCTCCACTACCATTTCCACTGTGGTGGCTCTTATGTCCACCCTTGTGGTTCTTGTACTTATCATTGTCATGACTACGATGTTTGTTGTCATGACGGTTGTGATTGTGGTGCTTGTTGATCTTCCCATGTTTATGGGATCCGGAGCTGCCACTGTCATCATAATGAGATCGTTTGTGAGACGATCCCGAGCTGTGTTTGTCGGAGTGTTTCCTCTTCCTACTCTCGACTTGTTTCATTTTACTCTCCAAAATAGCAGCCTTGTCACACAAAGACTGATAAGTTGGAACATATGCTACTGATAACTGTAGGTTCAGCTCATCATTCAAGCCTTCCAAGAATTTTTCCTTTCTCTTGGCATCAGTGTCAACCTCGTCCGGTGCATAGCGCGCCAGATTGTTGAATTCTTCTACGTATTCTGCCACACTGCGATGGCGCTGCTTCAAGTTGTGAAACTCCTTCTTTTTCAGACTCATTATCCCTGACGAGATATGAGCGGTGCGAAACCCATCTTCAAATATGTCCCATGTCACTTCATCAATGGGAGTGGTGATTTGGAAGTTATCCCACCATGTGGCGGCTGGTCCTTCCAACAGATGTGCTGCGAATCTGACTTTTTCAGCATCGCAGCCCTCATCACCAAGTCTTTGTTCACGTAACGCAGTCATTGGCTGTCATGGGATCGATTGTTCCCAAAACTTTCTTGGCCTCGACGCAGGAACTGGTGAGCATATCGAAACCCGGAGGGTTGTTGTTGTTGTTGGGGTCATTGTTGTTGTTGTTGTTGTTGTTATTCTGGTTTTGGATGAACATCGTCATCATTTGCATAAGTTGTGTTTGCGCATTCATCATTTGTTGCATTTCCGGGGTGATGTTGTTGGGGTTGGGGTTTGACGGGGAGGCATCTGTGGTTTATTCAAATAGATAAGAATGAGATACCCATAGATGTTTTATGCACAATACAACTTAAGCAAACACATATTAAGCAACACTTGAGAATAAAGTTCAACATCCACATAACAAGTTCATGAAGTGATACACACAAGTGGCAAGCCATCCACATGTCGGATGGTCCAAAACAAGTTCACAAAACAAGTATGAATAACAAGATAAACGAGTGATCATGTCTACTCATCAACGTCAATCTCCTCCTCGACAAAGGTAAGACCTGCGTTCTCCATCGCGGTCTTGTTCTCCTCAATCGTAGTAGTCAAGGAATCGATCTTGGCCTTGAGAGCCCTCTTCTGGGAGCGGCTCTCAATAACCATCTGCCGCTGCTCAAGCTCAAGTCCTTAGACTTCACTCCTCGGTCATGTCCCGGATTCTCTTGTTCCTATCCCGACGCGCTTCTCTTGACTCTTGAATTTGCGGTCCTGGGTCTCAAATTTTGTCTCCATCTCCTTGATCATCTCATCCGCTGCCAAAAAAGCTTGTCCTTCTCGCTGCTGCACTCAAGCTTCGTCATTACCAAGCATGACGTTCGTCCTGTCCGTATCTACGTGTCTGAGAAGAGTCTCCAAGTCCTGAAGATAAAGACGTATCGGCTCCGCGGTGCTCCTCGAGTCGTCCTCGAAGTCGATGGACTCTCCGTCAACATCACGTCTACCGAAGACGTGAAAGTGAGTACCCCTAACCTGTCTGGAGTGACGGCCTAACAGTCGTCCTATCAGGTCCTGCATGACTACCTCCATGCCTCTCTCCCTGTCATCATGCATCAACTTGAAGACGATGGCCTCTGTAGTGGGCTCAAGGCCCCTGGCTGGGTCACCTTGAAGCCCTGCAGGTCCTTCCTCTCGAACTTGGTGAGTGGGTACACCGTAATGGTGGGAAGAGGAAGGTCAAGCAGTAGTAAGCTCAACGACACGGGACCAAAACGAGTAACTCGAAACTCCTCAACGGTCGATGGCAACAGCATCTATTTATAAGATTAAAAAGTTAGAACACGCAATTCAAGATAAATCAAGACAACATTCATACATATCCATGAAACATAATTATCACACAAGCCATGCATACATGAATTCATTACATCATTCAAGGTCCATACTTATTTAAAATATCTTTTGAAAATAAGGTGATAAGTGGTGGTCCAACTAACGAAGTGTCCTTATAGTCCAATCTCACGGGACCTATTATTGAACACAATGTTCCTAGAGGCAATCCACCAATCTTGTTCCCTTGACTCTATCACTAAGTCTATTACATCTCCCCTTATTTCTTGGTTGTTGTCTTCCAATTCTTGAGTAAGTCCCTTCTCTTTCTCTAAGTCCTTTTGGAGGTTGAGCATTCTGCACTTGACTCTAGCACTTAGTTCCTTGATAGTCCTCCAAGCTGCATCCCTGGCTGACTCAAAGAATGTGGTGTGCATGATAGTGTTGGTGTACATGCAATCCCCTTTCTTTGTGGTTGTCTCCCTTGTTTTTGTACAAGTGTAGTTGCACCCACCAATACTCCACTCCTTCATCCATCACTGGAAATCCCTTGTACACGGCTTCACCATGTGCATCCATTGCCTCCATGAGGTCCTTGAGAATATTGGGAAACTCAGTTTCACATTCCAAGGTCATGGTCATGAGTGGTCCCTTCTTCACAGCTTCGTTGATGGAGTTCATCTACAAAGGAAGTTGAAAGAGATTAGAAAAGTTTTACGAGAAGAATAGACAAGTGTAGAAGTAGTTGAAAACTTTTTCCTTAGTGGTTTTTCCATCCTAGGGTCATAATCCTACAGCAACACAAAGGCTCGATACCATCTGTTAGACCCTCCTTTATAGAGGATAGGATCCCTGTGATTGCAATGCTAGTCCTCGGATCAATGCTAGCATCCACAGTTTAAGATGAAGTACACAGATACAAAGGTCGTTTATTACATTCATTCCGTAGATAAACATAGTCTTTTACAACTCAGGGCCATAGGCCTAATACAAGAGTTTTAGGAATAAGTAAATAAACACAAGTCTTCATCTTCATGTGCCACGTGCAAGCATGTTGAGTGTAGACTCATGACTCCTACTCATCATCGGAGTAACTGCAACATCACAAGTTACAGCCACGGAGGGTCAATACTTTGGAATAGTATTGGCAAGTGATACCTTAGTATATTTTAAGTGGTCTATAGTTCTATATGCATTTGGCTAGTGTAGCTTGGCTTGCTTTGCTTAAAATTAAGTTTTACTTATTAGTTGAAATTGCTAAGTTTTTCTTTGTCAAAACATTCCCAAGGAAACCATCAATAGACTTTGAGGTCCTTCACCCTTGTTCACCCACAAGTTTTTATTTAGAAGTTGGAGTGATGAGATTCTTGTGGCTTCCATGTCTTGATGCTCAAGTGTCCATTTCCTTGGACAAGGCTAAGTACTTAGGTTTTCCATCTGCAGAGGTTGTGCACTTTCCCCACTGACTTGGTTTCCCAAGACAGACCTTCGAAGCCTTTCCTTAGTCAAATGGACGCGTTCCATCCTATCATCCCATCTACCACCAACTGTCCATATGACTAAGTTCTAGCATCCTATATGATCATGGCAGAGCCCATTTTGCCAAGTGGTTGCACTGTAAGCTTTCTCCACACTTGGCCTCCAAACCTCTTTGTGCCTGGGTGGCATTCCACAAGTGTGATACACAACCCAAGTCCATGGCCTTGTGTAACCACTCAACATAACCCATACATTCCATTCCACCCAGGAGGTTTATTTAACTTAGTAGTTTTATTAAGAAAACATAAGTCTCTTGACTTAGAATATTTTATCATATAGTATATATATAGATGTTCACCACCCTTGTTTGCTATAAGCTAGGCTAAGCAAGTATGGCAACTTATCTTAGGAATAATTCCCTAACAATGCTAGTAGACTACATAGGATTTCCCACCTTTCCATTAGACAAAATATTATGCAAAAATATAAATAAATATCTAATGCTAGTTCAAAAACATAGGACAAATATATATTCATGCAAATATCACTTGCCTTGGTAGTGTGGGGAGTAGCACTCTTCACAATCACAATCAAAATCAGAATCTACACAAGAATTCAAAACATACAATTACACACCTTTAAATATAACCAAAATAATATGAATGCATGCATGCAAGAATTTACCATGTACTAAATTTTGAAAATTCCACCAAGTGTGTGTACATGACTACTGAAGCATAACATGTCACAAGTTTGTCCAATAAACCTATTTGTCCAAACAAAATTTTATAAAGATATTTTTTATATCTAAAATGGCCCCAAACTTGTTCCACAAATAAAACATTTTTAACTGTTACTATATGCTAAATAAAAGGTATATTCTGTTAGGCCTTGTCTCACTGATCTCAACGATATAAAGTTTGCAAAAATCCAACGTAGTTTGAAAGTTATAAACATTTGAAGTTTGAATCTAATTCGGTTTTGAATTCGCTTTTAATATAAACTTTGCCACGCTGTCAGCTGTGATTGGCGCTGCATCGCCGGTTGGATCACGCTCTGCCGCAATGGGATTTTAAGCAGATCGTCGCACCAGATTTGCATCGCCGGATTAAGTGAGTCTATCCTGGCGCTGGATCAAGATCCAACGGCGCGAGCAAGCGACCATGCCCTGGCGGCGCTGCGTTGGCGGCGGCGCGTCTCTCTGGCGGTGCCGGGCGTTCTAGACCATTCCAGGATGCAAGGATGTGCTTACAGATCCGCGATGGCGTCTTTGAACTCGACGTGGTACTGCTCGCGGGCGCTCGGAGATGGGCTCGACCTCGTCGGAGTTTCTGGCGTCGGCGAGGGTTGTCGGAGTTGCCGCCGATGTTCGCGTCGCTGAGCACGAACCAATGGGTTTAGAGGATGCGCAGGACAACTACGAACACGCCGGGTGAATAAGAAAACAGGCGCCGAAACTTCGGGATTGCTCACGGAGTTCGCGAAAATGTCACGGTCGGTTATTGTTGTCGTTGGCGAGGTTCCTCGGCGTGCTAAGCCAAATGGGGACACCGCCGGATCGCGACGATGACGAGGATCCTATGCGTGTCAACCAGAGGGCAAGGGGTGGTGTTTTACTTACGGAGAGGGGTCGCCGGAGTTCGTGAAGAAGATGGTGGCGGCCAGTCGTCGACGTTGCCAACGCTAGGGGTCATGCGAAGACAAACGGCGAGTGTCAGAAGATGCGTATGAGTTCACTGAATAAGATAGGGTGAATGGGAGATGAAGGAACTCGAAGCTCACGGAATTGATCGCGGAGGGGCTCTGTCGTGGCGACTTCGCGGAGGTTTGAGGCGCACTGGGGCGTGAGTGTGCGATTGGCGGGGAAAATGACCGTGGGGTGATGGGGATCTTATAGCACGAGTCGACAAGAACGCTGCGTTTAATGGCCCAATTAAGCGCCATCACGGCCATCATCGCTCTGCGACGTGGTCGCGGGAGTTGGGGAAGACGATGCCGGCAGAGATAGGGCCGCTTCGGTAATGCGCTAAGTGAATGTGGGGTCCGTCATCGGCTGACTCAATGCGTCGTCCGTAGCGTGAGAGGAGGAAAAGAAGTGCGGGTGGGCTTCTTTGGCTGGATTAGTTCTTGGGCGGATCACGGCCGCATGGCCTTTCCATTTCTTTGCCCTTTTCTTTTTCATTTCCTATTTTCTGAATTGATTTTGATATGAATTCAAATCCTTTTTAATTTCAAACAATTTTGGGGATCTTTGTAGGGTTTTGTGGTTTCAAAAAGCAGTCATTTAACCAAGTGGTTACCCTGTAAGGTTTGGTCAAGCTTGGGTTTCAAAAATAAACAGAGATTTTGCTATGGTTTGCATATATTTGGATTTAGGGTTTTGAAATCATTTCTAAACTTTGAATTTTGGTTAAAAGCTTCACATAAACATTCTAACAATGGAATCAAGTAAACAAGTACCTAGTCTTCCAAATTTTCAAAGTGTGATGGTCACTTTGGAATCAATTGTCCACATGAAATCATAGACTCAACTTCTGTTTTCTAAGTGATTTTTGATAAACCCTAAATGAATGAATGATGCACAGATGATATGAAGGAGTTTTGAAACTATGATTTTTGGGATGTTACAAGCACCTTGAATGGTCCATCACCTCTTGGTTTGAGTTTGGAGTCGCGTTCCTTTGGGAAGCGGTCTTTACTCAAGTGTATCCACACAAGATCGCCTTCTTGGAAGATCATCTCTTTCTTGTTCTTGTTTAGTCTTGATGCTTGGCGAAGGACTTGTTGCTCGATCGTAGCTCTTGTGTCTTCATGGAGTTTCTTCATTGTGTGGGCGCGCTTGACAACGTCCATATTGGCACGTTCATGAAGTGGAAGTGGAAGGATATCGAGCGCGGTGAGAGGCTCAAAACCATAAACGATCATGAACGGGCTCCTCATGGTGGTGGAGTGCTTGGCGCGGTTGTAGGCGAACTCGGCATGTGGAATACATTCCTCCCAGTCTTTAAGGTTCTTCTTTATCAACACCCGGAGGAGTGTTCCAAGGCTTCGATTGACGACCTCGGTTTGTCCATCTGTTTGAGGATCTGGCGGACGAGAAGAGGAGCTTGATGCGAGCTTGGCCATGAGAGTCTTCCAGTAGATCATGAATTTGACGTCAGTCGGAGACGATTGTTCTTGGTACACCGTGCAGCCTAATTATTTCCCTGAAAAACAAATTGGCTACATGTGAAGCATCATCGGTCTTATGGCACGGAATAAAGTGTGCCATTTTTGAAAAGCGATCCACTACCACAAATATAGGATCATGGCCATGTTTAGATCTAGGCAAGCCTAATACAAAATCCATGCTAATGTCCGACCAAGGTGTATGAGGAATAGGCTATGGCATATAAAGACCAAAGGGGTTGGACTTAGACTTAGCTTGGATACATGTAGTGCATCGTTGGACGTGGCGCTCCACGTCGCGCTTCATCTTTGGCCAAAAGTAGTGAGTGGAGAGCATGTCATACGTCTTGTCACGGCCAAAGTGACCCATAAGGCCTCCACCATGGGACTCTTGAAGAAGCAAAATTTGGAGAGACGACTTCGGAATGCAAAGCTTGTTTTGTTTGAAAAGAAAACCCTTATGCAAATAGAAATCATCAATCCCTTTGTCTATTGAACATTTTGCAAAAATTGGTCCAAAGAAAGTGTCGGACGCGTACAAAGATTTGATGTCATCAAGACCCAAGACATTTACTTCGAGTCGTGTAAGAAGGCTTGTGTTTTTGCAAGACAAGGCGTCCGCTACCACATTTTCTTTGCCCTTCTTGTATTTGACAATGTAAGGAAAAGACTCCATGAACTCAACCCATTTTGCGTGTCGTTTACTCAAATTGGCTTGGCCCTTAAGATACTTCAACGACTCATGGTCGGAATGGATGATAAATTCTTTGGGCCAAAGATAGTGTTGCCACACTTGAAGGACACGAACCAAGGCAAAAAGTTCTTTGTCATAAATGGGGTAGTTTAGGCATGCGCCATCAAGTTTCTCACTATGGTATGCAATAGGACGCCCATTTTGCATAAGGACGCCACCAATGCCAATACCACTAGCGTCACATTCAATTTCAAAGGTTTTTGTGAAATCCGGTAATGCAAGAAGTGGTCCTTCGGTGAGCCTCTTTTTGAGCTCATCAAAAGCCTTTTGTTGTGCTTTTCCCCAAACGAACGTGACATTTTTCTTGGTCAATTCGTTGAGGGGGCAAGCAATGGTAGAAAAGTCTTTCACAAAGCGACGGTAAAAGCCAGCCAACCCATGAAAACTACGAAGTTCACTAACATTTGTAGGGGTGGGCCAATCTCGTATGTCCTTGACTTTTGAGACATCAACTTCAATGCCATTAGAAGACACAACAAAACCAAGGAAAATCATCTTGTCTTTTGCAAAAGTGCACTTTGGGAGATTAGCATAAAGCTTTTCATGACGAAGGATTTGAAGGACCTCCTTAACATGAGTAACATGCTCCTCTAGTGACTTCCTATAGACAAGGATGTCATCAAAGTAAACAACTACACTCTTCCCAATGAGAGATCTCAAAATATGGTTCATGAGGCGCATGAAGTTAGATGGGGCGTTAGATAAGCCAAAAGGCATAACCAACCATTCATAGAGACCAAGCTTGATCTTGAAGGTGGTTTTCCACTCATCACCTTCGGCCATGCGAATTTGATGGTAACCACTATGAAGATCAATTTTCGAAAATATAGTGGCTCCACATAACTCATCAAGCATGTCATCAAGACGCGGTATAGGATGTCGATAACGCACGGTGATAGCATTGATTGGACGGCAGTCCATGCATAACCGCAACATATCATCCGTTTTTGGAACTAGAATCACGGGGACCGCGCTTGGGCTAGTGCTTACTTGGATCAAACCTTTGGAGACGAGTTGGTTGATTTGACGTTCGATCTCCTTCGTCTCTTCCGGGTTCGTGCGATACACGGCGCGGTTTGGGAGCGGTGCGCCGGGTATGAGGTCGATGCGGTGCTCGATTCCACGAAGAGGAGGTAGTCCATGAGGAAGCTCTTGGGAATACATCTTGGAATTCCTGCAAAATAGCCATCAAATAAGGAGGAACATTTGTCAAGTCATTAGTTCCTTGCGCTAGTCCCTTGCAAATAAGGACATGGTGCAAGATGGATGGGTTGTTCCGCACTTCTCTCATCTCACTTTTGGTGGCAAGAAGAACACTCTTAGTTTTTCCACTCGAGTTTGTCTTGTGGCACTCACTCACTATGATGTGGTTCTCTCGCTCACCACTCTTCTCACAAGGTGTTTTTGTGTATTGCGCCCTCGCTAAAGCCTTTGCATTGTCCGTAATTATTTGGCTAGCAGTCATTGGTTGCAATACACAAGTTTTATCAAGCCATTTGAAGGTATAAGTGTTTGAGTGACCATCATGCAAAGCACTCTTGTCATATTGCCACGGCCTTCCGAGCAACATATGGCAAACCGTCATTGGGACCACGTCACATTCCACCGTGTCCTTGTAGGGTCCAATTGAGAACGTTACCGAGACGGTGTGCTTGATCTTGACGGATCCATGGTCACTTAGCCATTGTATATGGTAGGGGTGTTTATGCGGATGGAGGGTGAGGTTGAGTTTCTCACACAATTCCGTGCTTGCAAGATTGTGGCAACTCCCTCCATCGATGACAACTTTGATGGACTTCCCATTGATGCCGGCACGAGTTTGGAAGATGTTCGAGCGTTGGTCTTCATTCTCATTGGCTTGTGTAGTTAAGACCCTTGTGACCACAAGCGATGGACTTGCGTCATGCCCACACACAAGAAGTTCTTGGTCCTCTTCCAAATGTTGCCTTGCCATGGCTTCCTCGACCCTTGCATCAAACTCTTCTTCACTCAAGTATTCTTCATCGTCGTTGTCGTGGATGAACAAAACTTTCTTGTTTCCACATGCGTTCGACTTGTGCCCTTTGCCTCCACACTTGTAGCATTCACCATTGAATGGTTGATCATCCCTTGTATGTTTGCCACTTGGGGGCTGTTTTCCTTGAGGGAGAGTTGGCTTGAAGGGAAGCTTGGTGGTACTTGAGGAGCTTCCACTTGGTGTTGTTGGAGTAGTGGTTGGTGCTTGCTTGTAGGTGAAGTACGTCTTTGGCTTGTTGTACTTGATTTCCTCTTGCACTTGACGCTCGGCCTTTGATGCGATGTGCACAAGCTCAACCATGTTGTTGTACTTTTGGAACTCGGTGATGCGCTTGATGGGATGGTTCAAGCCATTGAGGAAGCGTGCCATTGTTTGTTCATCTCGCTCTTCAATGTTGGCACGGATCATGTTGAGCTCCATTTGCTTGAAGTACTCTTCCACGGTCTTTGTCCCTTGACTAAGCGTTTGAAGCTTGTTGAAAAGGTCACGCGTGTAGTGCGAAGGAACAAAGCGGGATCTCATATGGGCCTTCATATCTTGCCAAGTTGAGATTGGAGGCTCTTCTTTTGCTTCTCGAGCGAGTTGGACTTGTTCCCACCAAAGGTTGGCATACTCATCAAACTCGAGGGATGCCATGGCCATCATCTTCTCATTGCTATAGTTGTGCATGCGGAAGATCTTGTCGACCTTGACTTCCCACGAGAGATATTCCTCGGGTTCATTGGAACCGGTGAACTTGGGCATGGTGAATTTGAGCTTGCCGAAAGTTTCTTTTCCATTGCGATTCCGGTTGCGGTGGTTGCCATGATTTGGGAGGTCATCATCATCATCCGAGCTCTCATGCCTTGCTTGGTGATGGTTGCGTTGCTCTTGCGGTTGTTGAGGTGCCGCGTTTGGTGGTGGAACTTGGTTTTGACGACGAGCTTGGGGAGCTTGCTCGTGTTGGTCTTGTCGCGGTTGAGGACGAGGAGGAGGTTGTGCATCCTCACGACAAGCTTGGGGAGCTTGCTCTTGTTCTTGCCGTGGTTGATGCCGAGGAGCATTGGCTTGCGCCATATGGCGAGGAGGACGTCGGGACGCATGCGCAACGGGCTACTCTTCTTCTTCTTGGTGTAGGGGAGGCTCGTCATGACCATCATGTTGCCGACGTGGCTGATCATGTCGATGATGACGCCTTGGAGGATCTTCGAACGCTTCACGTCGACGGTGATCTTGTTCGTTCTCTTCGGGTGCTTCACTTGTTGTTGAAAAGACATGTCGACGGCGATGGGCTTGGTGGTCCCTGCGAGGTTGCTCGTGTTGAATCACAAGTGCCCTTGGTTGTGGTCGGTTCGCTTCACGTCGTGGAGGTCTTGCGGAGAGGTCACCATCATAGCTTGACATTGCGGCGTGTCGCGGAGATGGTACCACTTGAGAAGAGCTCATGGATTAAAGAACGGGTCCATCCCGGTGTCTTGAAGTGTGACGGCGAGTTGCACTTGATTCACTTGAGGATTGCCGAGATGAGCTTGATTCGCGCGAGCGTGGCCTTGCTACTCCATGAATGAGGCGTTGAAGCTTCTCATCCGTTGAGGCGAGTGCACGACCAAGAGCTTCATTTTGATGACCGAGGTTGTGTTGCATGTCATGCATTTGGCCACGGACTTCTTCGAAGCGGTTATCGATGTTCTTGAATTCCACACGGGCCTCGCTAAATTGTTCATCTTGGCGCCGCTCGAGAGCTTCACAACGGTAGTTGAATTCTCCTCATACCTTCCAATGGTCCCATCTTGTCATGAATTGTGTGTCATCCTCCGGAGGTGGTGGTTGAGACGGCTCGCCATTCCTGTCCATGATGCAAAGCCGACAAGGGTTGTATATGGAGAGTAAGGGTGCGGAGAGTTAGCCTTTTACCTTACCGTGGAGATTATATCAAACCAATTGCCACACAAATGAGCGAACAGCGTGCAAAGTGAAATGGCAAAGAAACTCACACACAAATATGCTACAACTCTCAAAAGCTTTTGGTGGAAGGTTAGGATTGTGGAAAACCAAACGAAACGATCCAAGCAAAAGGTTATTGTTCTACGTGGTAAAGAACCAAAGATCAAAAGCATAAGGATACGATCTACAAAAACACGGAAAACACACACGTGGAGAAAAACGGGGTTAGCACGACTATGAAAATGAGCACAAAAGGTCCTAACGAAGACTACGCTCGGTTGTCGTGCCAACTCAAGGAGAGACCACAACTCGTTTGCCAAAAGAGGATAAGCAATAGATTTGTGCACTTGCCTTGGTGCGCTCTTTTCCTCTCTCTTGTTGGCTTACAAGATTGGTATTCACTTTGTATTGGGAGACTATGTATCTTTTTTTTTCTTTTTTTTTTCTTTTTCTCCCTTTCTATGCTACTATGTTAACTTTTGTATTTGGCCTCACACTCTCACTTTCCACAGGCAAGTGCACAATGCTTAGACAAACACAAAATGAGTTGCTCTCATAGGGTAGATACACACAAAGGAAGATATGGGGCTGTCAAAGTGGCGCAAGTTGGCTGTCAAAGTGGCGCAAGTTATACCTTTGGTATTATTGACGACTTGCAACCGTTGGTGGGGGAAGATGTTCGAGTGTCGCGGTGTCGTTGAGCGCGTGGTGACTTTGATGCGGAAGCTATTGTGAAAACGGCGACAAACACGCGAAACACGAACAAGTGAAGTGGAAAAGTCGACCAAAGCGAAGTTGGCGTCAAAGGCGAAGAAACACGGTCGAGCGGCGGTAGTATACCCGGCAACGTCCGTAGTACCGGCGGTAGTACCGCTTGTGCGGCCGGTAGTACCGGTGATTTCTTGATAGTACCGCTTCGCAACCGTAGTACCGTCGGACGCAATGAGCGAGATCAACTTGACAAAATCCTCAAATTCGTGGTAATCTGACCGAAAGGCTGGGCTAGGAACAACAGGGGCTATAGATCGAATCCAAAAGCAACAGATCTATGGACCAAAAGCACGAAAAACTCACCAAATCCAAAGATCGATCCGAAGGCAAATTGGGGCTCTTTTTGGTGGGATTTTCGATTTTAAGGGGAATCAAAGAAAAATTTGGGGGAAATTCGTGATCAACCGTGCTCCTGATACCAATATGTTACGGGGTAACCCCTTGGGGTGGCCCGATCTTTCACGAATATCCGCGGGGGTCGAGGGTGAAGTGGTGGAAGGGAAGGAAGGGGATGAAATCCACGAACACACGCACACGAAGAACCCGACGAACTCACGCACACAAAAAATGATACACGCCGATTACTCACGCCGGTGGCAACCGGTCCAACATAATCCCTAGGATCGGTGTTGGGCGAAGCTCTCTCTCCACGCCAACAACGGGGGACGAGGTGCTTGGTGAGACCTTGACGACTTGGGGGCGAGAAACCGAGAACCCAAGGCCTTGTACAACTTGAACGCACTAGGCAAGATCCAAGAGGGGGGGTGGATAATCCGGTGCTCCTTTGTAGGAGCATGAGACCAATAGATGTAAGTTCCTCAAAGGGTTTCCTTAATCTATTATTATCCAAGTCTAGGGTTTACAATAAAGGGTGGGGGCTATATATAGTCCAGCCACATAAACAGGGGTAGTTTCGGAACGAAAAAGGAAAATATAGAAAGGAGTACAGGGCGCTGGGCCGAACAGATGTGATCAGGTTCAGTCAGGACCGGTAGTACCGATTGGGCATCTGGTAGTACGGTGCCGTGAATCGGTAGTACTCCTGGGGCGGTAGTACCGCTTCTGTCCTGGAGCTTCGTCAGTCGCTTTATGTGGCGGTAGGCGGTAGTACCGCCCACCGGTAGTACCGGTTCCTGGCCCGGTAGTACCGTAGTCGTCTGGGGCATGGAGGGGTTCCTTCTGGAGCGTCCGGTAGCTGGGTCCGGTAGTACCGCTTGTACCGGTAGTACCGGTTGCCTGGTCCGGTAGTACCGCTGGCGTCTGGAAGCGACTGGTTGCTTCCGCTCCGGTTCCTCCGTCCCTTGGGTCCTTCTCTTCGTACCTGATGATACACAATGTATGCGTATGAAGTAGCAAACCATCCAAGGGTGTGTCGAAGTTACACAAGGAAAGGAGCGAGTTAACCTTGGCTTGGAGGAGCTTAGCTCGGGCGCGAGTCATTGGTCCACTGGGTAGGCTAGGTGTTGTAGATGGAGGTGCGTCCGTAGGACGGGCTGCATCAAGATCTGTTTTTACCTATAACCCACGAAAAATCCAAAAACACAGTTAGAGTTTAGATCCATCCCATAACCAATCTACGCCTCGCATTATCTATTCAGTTTTTGCATTGTTGAATTTGTGTCTACATCATCGCGTCGAGTTGCTGGTCTTAGTGTCTCGTCCCTTAGAATTTCGAGTTCTGATCATAGTAGTCACCGCCACACTCGCCGATCACCGCCACCATATTTAGCCACCATATTCCGCCGCCATACACCTAGCCACCATAAACCCTAATACTCCGCCACCGCCTTCCTACCGCGACACAGATCCGATCACTTTTCCTGCCGTGGTACGAGTCCGAGTAGAGTTATTGTTTCCTAGTTATTTCTTTTTACTTTCCTTCTTTGTTGTTTCCGTGTTCAGCTAAAGTCCGTGTCGAGCTTAGTCCGGCCGTAAGTCTAGAAGGAGAGCAAATAAGTCTGGAACCGCCTCCGAAAAAAATTTCTGGCTATACTGTTTTTCAACCCCGGGGATCACTTTTCTCCATCGGCCGTTATAGCAGGAAAAAATTGGCGCCTGCGCGCTTTCCGGAGCATAATAAAAAAATTTCGAAAAAAAATTTGGGGCTATACTGTTTTTAGACCCCGTAGATCAGTTTTAGATACTCGCCATCATACTGATTTTCGCATCTCAGTTCGCTTTTCAGGGTGCCATATCATCATACATTGCTTGTTGTGTCGCGTCGTGACATCGTTGGTGATCTAGGCTCGCGTCTCTAGTACGGTCTAGCCTAGGACTAGCACAGTACCGTCGTTGAGCATTCTTTCAACTTTTGCATTGCTATTTTGATAATTGATAACCCCCTTTGCTAAGCCTTCCCAGAGCTCCACAGATATTATCCACGTGCGGTGTCTCGACTCCTGGTAATCGCTTGGTTCAATCTCTGGACCCACTGATCCTCGCGGTTGCACATCGCCTTTTCCTGCTGTTTGGTAAGAACTTGTAAGAGCTTCGTATATTGCTTGACAGATTATGCGTGACTTCCAACATATTTCCGTAGTATATATACATGTGGTTTTTAAAGGACTAACCATGACAGATACTTCGCGGAACGCTGCCACAATGACGAACGAAGAACTACATGCCCACTTCTCCGCGCTCTTGGTCAGTCGCGCTGAAGACGTGGATACACGCCTAGGGGACTATGACACCAAGCTCACCAACGCCATGGACAAGATCGATGGACTCGAGAAATCCTTCAACGCCAAGCTTGACGCTCGGTTCAAGGAGATTTTGAACAGATTGCCCGCACCTGCACCCACACCCACACATGGCGCACAGTGCATCCTGATCACGGGTCGGACTTGGTTGGTGCCGCGCACCCCGGCTACTGCGGTGACGCACCTCGGACTTCCGCCATGCTGCTGCGACATTCGGAGACGACGGCGACTACTATGACCCCGACGACATTTTGTTTGGCGAGGTTGAACAACCTCCACGGTACTGGCCGTCCCGACATTACTACATAACGCTCTCAACCACGATGCGTCATGATGATCATGTTGCAAAGCTTAAATTAAATATTCCTTCTTTTGAGGGTAAATATAATCCTGATGCATATCTTACATGGGAGATGGAAGTAGAACAACGTTTTGCATGCTTAAAATATCCTGAGAATATGCGTGTTAGTGCTGTTGCATGTGAATTTACTAAATTTGCTTCCCTTTGGTGGTCTGAGTATTGTCGTTTAAATCCTACTACTATTCCTAGTACTTGGACTGCTTTAAAAACTGCTATGCGTGTTCGTTTTGTACCTCCCACTTATGAACCTGATTTACTAAAGAATCTGACACGTTTAGAGCAAGGGAAAAATTCTGTAGAAGAGTATTATCAGGAATTGCAAACGGGGATGGTTCGGTGTGGTCTTGTTGAATCTACTGAACAAATGCTTGCACGTTTCTTTGGTGGATTAAACAAGGACATTCAACACATCTTAAATTGTAAGGAATATAATTCTATCACTCATTTGTTTCATCTTGCTTGCAAAGCTGAACGTGAAGTGCAGGATCGCCAAACATCATGGAGGAGGACTAATAATTCTGCAGGTCGCACATCCACTTGGACATCCCGACAATCAGCACCTCCTTCTCATGATTCGCCACCAGCTACTACCACATCCAAGGCCACCACAAGATTTCCAGCTGCTCCTCCACCATCATCCAATGCTCCTGCTCGTAGTGCATCTTCTATGGCCTCCACGGGTAAGACAAAGGATATACAATGCCGCAAGTGCTGGGGTTTTGGTCATATTGAGAGACAGTGCACAACACAACGTGTGATGATGGTGCGGGAGGATGGTCAATACGATTCAGCGAGTGACTTTGATGAAGATACACTAGCCCTTATTTCCGCTCGAGATGGAGACAATTCTGATGCTGATGAAGAGACAGAGGTAATGGGAGCTGAAGCTGTTGATCAATACAAGAGCTTAATTACACAACGTGTGTTGAGTGTGCAATTGAGAAAATCTGAACAAGATCAACGCCACAACCTGTTCCAAACACGTGGTGTTGTCAAGGAAAGAGCTATATGGATCATCATTGATGGAGGGAGTTGTAATAATCTGGCTAGTGTTGACATGTTAGAGAAGCTTGCGCTTCCAACAAGACAACGCCCACATTCATATTACATCCAATGGTTTGAGAGTTCTCGCAAGATCAAGGTAACAAGAACGGTACGCGTGCATTTTACTATTGGTACATATTCTGATTTTGTTGACTGTGATGTTGTACCTATGCAAGCTTGTTCTTTGTTACTTGGTAGACCATGGCAATTTGATAGAGAATCTGTTCATAATGGCAAAAATAATCACTATTCTCTTATGCATGATGGAAAGAAAATTGGTCTAAAACCTATGACTCCCGAACAGATTTTAAAAGATGATCTTGCTAGAGCTAGTAGAGCTAAAACTGAGGAGAAAAATAAAAGTGAGAATCAGATTGTTGCTGTAGATTTTATACCACCAAAGAACACTAAATCTGATTCTACACATGCTACTGAAATTCATTTGAAGAGTCCATGTATGCTTGCAAATAAAATTGATATTGCTGAACTAGATGTAAACAATACTCAATGTTATGCAATTGTCTGCAAAGAGGTTTTGTTTTCATTTGAGGATATGCCTCCTTCTTTGCCACCCGCTATTGCTAACCTTTGCGTGAATATGAGGGCGTCTTTCCCATTGGCTGCCACGGGACTACCTCCTATTAGAGGAATTGAGCACCAAATTGATCTAATTCCTGGTGCCACGTTGCCCAACCGCGCGCCATATAGAACCAATCCAGAGGAGACAAAGGAGATACAACGCCAAATTCAGGAACTACTCGACAGAGATCATATTCGTGAGTCCCTTAGCCCCTATGTTGTTCCTATTATTTTGGTACCTAAGAAAGATGGTTCTTCGCGCATGTGTACTGATTGTAGAGCTATCAATAATATTATTATTTGATATCGTCATCTTATTCCACGTTTAGATGACATGCTTGATGAATTGAGTGGCTCTACCATGTTTTCTAAAGTTGATTTGCGTAGTGGTTACCACCAGATTCGTATGAAATTAGGCGATGAATGGAGAACAGCATTTAAAACTAAGTTCGGTTTATATGAGTGGTTAGTAATGCCTTTTGGTTTAACTAATGCACCTAGCACTTTCATGAGATTAATGAACGAAGTTTTACGTGCTTTCATTGGACGTTTTGTGGTAGTCTACTTTGATGATATTCTGATTTATAGCAAATCTTTAGAGGATCATTTGGACCATTTACGTGCTGTTTTCAATGCTTTACGTGATGCACGTTTGTTTGGTAACCTTGAGAAATGCACCTTTTGCACCAATCGAGTTGCGTTTCTTGGCTATGTTGTTACATCACAAGGTATTGAAGTGGATCCAGCCAAGATTGAAGCTATTGAGAATTGGCCGCAGCCCAAGACGGTCACACAAGTGAGGAGTTTACTTGGCCTCGTTG
Organism: Avena longiglumis; assembly: GCA_030063025.1. Lineage (NCBI taxonomy): Eukaryota > Viridiplantae > Streptophyta > Magnoliopsida > Poales > Poaceae > Avena > Avena longiglumis. The sequence continues at coordinate 342,398,062 of CP125976.1, read as the reverse complement.
GTTTTTATAGGCGCTTTGTCAAAGACTTTGGATCAATTGCCGCGCCGCTGAATGTGATGTAGCCCGACCTACGGTCGTTACCACATCTTGGTCTCCAATTTACGCCAAGTCGTCATGGACTCCAAAGGTGAATCCGTTCCTCTATGCGAGCCCCCTTCCTACCCTATTGAATGGTATGCTACTTCATACTCCGTCACATATGCATGATAGGTTCACATTGACAAGTACGGAGGCAAGGGAGGAAGCCCGGAGCATCAAGCCCGACAAGACGGAGGCTTGGAATAGGAGGCGAAGAAGACAGATCGCCAAATGCTCTCTATCGCCAGCGGTACTAACAGATCTGGCGACCGGTACTACCGGCCAGCGGTACTGTCGCCCACTACTACCGCCCCATACAGACGACACCAACAGAAGTCCCAGGACTGCAAGCGGTACTACCGGATCTGGACCCGTTACTACCGGCCAGCGGTACCACCGGACTCGAGTCCGGTACTACCGGTCATGCCTGTGCCTGCGCACACCAGTTGGGCCACAGCCCATGTATCCCCCTTTACTTACCTATTCGCCTAGTTTATCCCCAAACTACCCTTGTTTAGTGGCTGGCCTATAAATAGAGCCCCCACCCCTCATGTATCCCTTAGGCATAGATGATAGACTAAAGAAAACCCCCATTGTGGAATCTCTAGTTTTGCCTCATCCCCTTTACCAAGGGGACTGACTATCGTCACCAACCTCGATTGGACTTTGCATCACACATCCATCGTTGAACAAGGCCTTGGAGTTCGTTGTCTCGTCTCCAAGTTGTCAAGACCCTCCCCAAGGTGTTCTTCCCTCTCCGATGTGGATTTGAGGGAGCACGTTGACCGATCTTTCCTTGCGAGGATTCTATCGGACCGGTGGCCGCCGTTCGGGAGAAATCGGCCTTGTATCGTGTGAGTTTTGCGTGTGTTCATCGTGTTGTTCGCGAGGTGTGTGTTCGCTTCCGCTACCTTCTCCCTTTCCCCTCGCTTTCCCATCGATTTGACCACGAGATCCGTGAAGATCGGGCACCCAAGAGGTTAACCCCTCCATCATCTGGTATCGTGACTTTTGGTTGCCACGGATTTCTCATCGATTTGGTCTTTTCCCCATAAATTCGAAAATTCCACCAAAAATAGCCCCAATTCGTGTTTTGGATCGATCTGTGATTTGAGTGCGTTTTGGTAGGTTTTGATCCGTGGATTACTTGCAAAACTTGTTGATCTACCTTCCTTTGCGTTCCCATAGCCTAATTCCTTGATTTCCCCCTTCGATTTGGTGTTTTTCTTGAAGATTTTCCGCCCAAATCGCCCCAAAATCATGAAAACGCGTCAAATCTGGGCGTCCCAGGACCAACCGGTACTACCGGGCTCAAAACCCGGTAATACCGCACCTCCCCGGTACCTAAACGGTACTACCGGGCCTTCATACAACCGGTACTACCGCTCAAAACCAAAACTGAGAAAAAGAAAACAGCGAGTTCGGATATCAGCCTCTCACCGTTTTGAGCATAACTTTTGCATTCGAACTCGGATTTTGGTGTTCTTTAGCTCATTTCGAAGAGGAGAAGGAGCTCTACATTATCATCCACGTTGTTCAGGCTATCTACTCCATCCAAATTCCATGAGCAAGGCGGAATCCAACAATAAAGGGTAAAGATCGTCGACGAAAGGTATAAACATTTCGCGACTTCTCCCCACTTGCATTCCTTTGTGAACCCCACTATCTTTGCGAGCAACAAACACCTATTGAGACTAGTTCCTCTTATGATTGCTTGGGCTATGCACATTTGATACCTTGTAGATTCCGAGCAAACATTGTGAGCGCTATCTCATATAGTTATCTTGTATAGTTGTTGGCACAAGGAAGAAGCAAGTGAAAAAGAAAAAGAAAGAAAGAAAAAGAAAAAAATAGAAAAAGGAAAAGAGAAAAAAGAAAGAAATATACATGTGCCTCATAGAATAGGAAGCGCAAGCTCGATGAACATCATATAGGTGGTACTTATTGTGCATATCTTGTAGCCCACCAATCTTGTGCAATCGAACTAGTGTCTCTCCTTGTACTTGTGTGACACGAGCTTATAGTCTTCGCTAGGTAATCATTTGGTTCTTAGCTCACTTTCTCCGTCGCACAAGTCCCATTTATCCCACCGTGTGTGTTTCCTTGTACATATTTCCTATCTTGTGGATTGACTTGTTTTGCTTTGTGATCATTGTGGTTATTTACTTGCCATTACAACATCTTGATTTCGGATTGGTTCTTGACATGCCACTTTCCATACCTATCCACCATAGGCCGTGTGTGTGTGTTTTGGTTCGTAGTTGGTTTTGGTGTTCCGCGTGAACTTCACTTTGCTTGGTTTATTGCTCTCAAGTGTGGCCACTTGTACGATACAATCTTCCAAGGTAAAGTAAGGTTTGACGTTGTATCCCTAACTCCCACTACCACTTCCATATACACCGCTTGGTCTTGTGCATCATGTCTAGGGACTCCGGAACCGAGGATGATATCTATGAAGAATCCATGATGAGCCACCATGATTACGACTCCACAAGTATAGAGGACATGACGGAGCACAACACCAACAATGGCTTCGCATGCTTTGAGGACCCGGATCACTACACCTACGACGACTCCCCAAGCATGGGCGACTTCAAGAACGACAACGACAAGCTCCTCAAGTCACACCGACCAAGACGGAGCCTCCAACTCGAGTGCACCAAGGTCCATCATCAAATGGACAAGTTCGAAAGTGACCTCCACAACTTCAAGAAGGACATGGACAACGACTTCGACAAAAACATGAGGATGGTCGCCATTACTAATGATGCTTTGTGCTCATTAGAAAAACTTACAAGGAAGAGTGCCAAGGTCAAGGGCCATCGTCGTGAGCGTCATATGAATGACCAAGTGTGCCACCTACATCAACCATCGGCAAGGCACGCCAATGACCTCCGTCGACACCATCACAAGGCACCTTCAACTTCTAGTGCCACCACCAAAATGGCACCAAGAGCAAGCCTTCGTCCACGCCATCAAGCTTCAACGACTACGCTTGCATTTGAAGACCTCATGAACGAGGAAAATGTAGATGTCTACTTCACCAGGTTGGATAGCATGAGCCTACCTCCACCACTACTACGAGATGGCCACAAGACAGTCGAGCATGGGATTTTCCCTTCGACCATGGAGGAGAGTGATGATGCCCATCTTATGGCATCCAACTTTGAAGGCGACAAGGTCAAGAATGGCGAGCATGGGATTTTTCCTTCACCAAAGGAGGCGCATGGAGTTGAGGAAACCGATCCTACCCCCATATGCTTGAGTGATGATGTGGTACCAATCCCATGTGAGTATGAGAGCCACTTAGCCCACTTGAGTGAGAACAAGAGTGAGATGAGTGACTCCACCTTATGTGAGATTGAGTGCTTCCACTTGGAGGGCATGAGCGATACTCCTAGTGAGTTGAGAGTGGTAGTTGATAGGTCAAGTGAGACCATTTCCATTTCTAACAACTTACCCTCTACCTCTAGTGTGTTCTCTTGTGTTACGCTAGGTTCCATGGATGAAGAAGCGCCAATCCATGAAGCAATGACGCCTCAATTGGAGAAGATGTACATGGTAGATGCTATGCCATGGCTACATCAAGAAGACAAAGTCGTCCACAAGGAGACCACTACTTACACAACACCCACTTCATATGAGAGGTATGACCAAGGTAACAATAAAGGTGTTGATGATGCCATGATCCCACTAGTGGACATGATGAATTGTGAGGATATGCATGCTATGGATGATACTTGTGACATTACATATGATTCATCCACTTGCCCATGTGATGATTTGCCTTTGCATAATATTGATCATGTGGAATTGTTTGATTGCGATATCCTTGCCATAAATATGCCATGCTATGCATCTTGTGTGTATCCTCCAATTTCTTCGGACTTGTCTTGTCATGCTAGTCATTCAATTTCTCCCGTTGCTTGCGATAAGATGAATGCTTTCTATTTCACTTGTTTTGCTTGCAACAATATTGATCTTATGCGTTATAATGAGATGGCCCCCATAGCTTTCTCAATTTTTGGAGATTTTGATGATTGCCATGATAAGCATGTTCCCCACTCGCATACTCACCATGCATCTATTTCATACTTTAATGACATTAATGGTGATGTGCACAAGAAGAGATACGTCATGATGGATGATGTGTATCTCTACCATGCACACACGTTCTTCCTTTTACATATGATGTGTGTAGGTACCCACACGAGAATGTCAACCTCGGTTGAGCACGAGTTGACAAAAAGAGCTCTAGAGAGCATCCCACAAGTGAGTTCAAGATCGAACCCAGCTCTAATACCTTTTACATGCTTTGCATCTTTCATGTTGACAAATTGTTCTTTCCTATGGTTTGGTTGCAAGCATGTTAATGGTATTATCTTCCCTTGTGACATTCATGTTTCTTCGCTTTTAGATAATGATGCTTTGTGTGTTGCAACAAAAATGTTGAACAATTTACCTTTCCGATGTTTTGTGTGCAACCACAATTCCATTAAGAGCATGTATTGTCATGAGAGCTTTCAAGAATCTCGTCTTGTTGTTGCAACAAAAATAAGGAACACTTGCTCTTTCATTTGGTTTGTTTGCAAACACGTTACTTTGGCTTCCGCTTGGGATACTCATTTTCCCATGATATTTGCTTTCGATGATTTGTGTGTGACATCCAACATGTTGAACAATTTCTCTTTCCAATGGCTGGTTTGCACACATCATGATGTTTCTTTGGACATTCTTCCTTGTGTGTTTTTGCCAAATTCTCCTATTCTTGCATCAAAGATGTTGTTTGAAATTTGGACCCAATGCTTTGAATGCCCCACTTATATGTTATATGGAGTTTTTGAGTTTCCACATTTGGATGATGTTCAAACGATTTCCATGCACATTGACCTTGCATATGCATCCTGTTTGCTATACTTGAGTTGTGCTAATCGTGTTGTGAACAAGAATGGACATGCCACAAATGACATGCTCCTCTATCACACACAAACATATGTTGCTTGGTCTTTGTTGTATGAAGGTACAAATGCATACACGTCAACCTCTATGGACTATATGTTGACAAGAAGAACCGAAGATAGTTACCTATGGATACCCTTCATCGATTCATCTCTACACCCTAAGGTGACTTCCTTCTACTTGAGGACTCATGATATAATCTTCATGAATTGGCTACGCTTTGAGTGTTGCTTCGCTTTTGTCGTGAGCTTTGTAGGCTTCATGGAAGGTGAAGGAACATTGAAGTGTTGTCAAGTCAATCTTCCCGAGGACGACTATATGGTGAACCCCAGGATCAAGGATGTCCTTCGACCGCTTCTACTTTCTGATGAGCATGTAGAGTCGAGGACGACTCTTTTTGAAGGGGGGGAGCTGATGTAGCCCGACCTACAGTCGTTACCACATCTTGGTCTCCAACTTACGCCAAGTCGTCATGGACTCCAAAGGTGAATCCGTTCCTCTATGCGAGCCCCCTTCCTACCCTATTGAATGGTATGCTACTTCATACTCTGTCACATATGCATGATAGGTTCACATTGACAAGTACGGAGGCAAGGGAGGAAGCCCGGAGCATCAAGCCCGAAAAGACGGAGGCTTGGAAAAGGAGGCGGAAGAAGACAGATCGCCAAATGCTCTCTGTCGCCAGCGGTACTACCGGATCTGGCGACCGGTACTACCGGCCAGCGGTACTGCCGCCCACTACTACCGCCCCATACAGACGACGCCAACAGAAGTCCCAGGACTGCAAGCGGTACTACCGGATCTGGACCCGGTACTACCGGTAAGCGGTACTACCGGACTCGGTCCGGTACTACCTGTCATGCCTGTGCCTGCGCGCACTAGTTGGGCCACAGCACATGTATCCCCCTTTACTTACCTATTCACCTAGTTTATCCCCAAACTACCCTTGTTTAGTGGCTGGCCTATAGATAGAGCCCCCACCCCTCATGTATCCCTTAGGCATAGATGATAGACTAAAGAAAACCCCCATTGTGGAATCTCTAGTTTTGCCTCATCCCCTTTACCAAGGGGACCGACTATCGTCACCAACCTCGATTGGACTTTGCATCACGCATCCATCGTTGAACAAGGCCTTGGAGTTCGGTGTCTCGTCTCCAAGTTGTCAAGACCCTCCCCAAGGTGTTCTTCCCTCTTCGATGTGGATTTGAGGGAGCACGTTGACCGATCTTTCCTTGCGAGGATTCTATCGGACCGGTGGCCGCCGTTCGGGAGCAATCGGCCTTTTATTGTGTGAGTTTTGCGTGTGTTCATCGTGTTCTTCGTGAGGTGTGTGTTCGCTTCCGCTACCTTCTCCCTTTCCCCTCACTTTCCCATCGATTTGACCACGAGATCCGTGAAGATCGGGCACCCAAGAGGTTAACCCCTCCATCAGAATGAGCTTACCAAGAAGGATGTGCCCTTTGTTTGGGGCAATGCACAACAACAGGCCTTCGTCATATTGAAAGATAAGCTAACACATGCTCCTTTACTCCAACTTCCTGATTTTACTAAGACTTTTGAGCTTGAATGTGATGCTAGTGGAATTGTTTTGGGAGGGGTGTTATTAAAAGAGGGAAAACCTGTTGCATATTTTAGTGAGAAATTGAGTGGGGCTAGTCTGAACTATTCTACTTATGATAAAGAATTATATGCGTTGGTTCGGACATTGGAAACTTGGCAACATTATCTATGGCCTAAAGAATTTGTTATTCATTCTGATCATGAATCTTTGAAGCATATTCGTAGTCAAGCTAAATTGAATCGTCGTCATGCAAAGTGGGTTGAATTTATTGAGTCTTTTCCTTATGTTATCAAACACAAAAAGGGTAAAGATAATATTATTGCTGATGCTTTGTCGCGCCGTTATACTTTGTTATCTCAACTTGACTTCAAAATATTTGGATTAGAAGCTATTAAGGAACAATATGTGCATGATGCTGAATTTAAAGATGTGTTGCAGAATTGTAGAGATGGTAGAACATGGAACAAGTTCGTCTTCAATGATGGATTTGTGTTCTGTGCTAACAAACTATGCATTCCAGATAGTTCTGTTCGTCTTTTGTTGTTACAGGAGGCACATGGAGGAGGATTGATGGAACACTTTGGTGTCAAGAAAACGGAGGATGTTCTTGTTACACACTTCTTTTGGCCACGTATGCGTCGAGATGTTGAGAGATTTGTGGCACGCTGCACTACTTGTCAAAAATCTAAGTCTCGCCTTAATCCACATGGTTTATATATACTTCTTCCTGTTCCTAGTGTTCCTTGGGAGGATATTTCTATGAACTTTGTTTTGGGCTTGCCACGAACACAGAAGGGGAGGGATAGTATTTTTGTTGTTGTCGATCGGTTTTCTAAGATGGCACACTTTATTCCTTGTCATAAAACGGATGATGCTGCGCATATTGCTGATTTGTTCTTTCGTGAAATTGTTCGTTTGCATGGTGTGCCAAATACTATTGTCTCTGATCGTGATACTAAATTTCTTAGCCACTTTTGGAGATGTTTATGGGCTAAGTTGGGGACTAAATTGTTGTTTAGTACTACATGTCATCCCCAAACTGATGGACAAACTGAAGTAGTAAATAGAACTTTGTCTACTATGTTACGGGCTGTTTTAAAGAAGAACTTAAAATTGTGGGAAGAGTGTTTACCTCATATAGAATTTTCATATAATCGTTCGCTGCATTCTACCACAAAGATGTGCCCATTTGAGATTGTGTATGGTTTTTGAAAGGGCATGTATGCCCCCATGTGTGGTTTTGGTAATTAATGACAATCTCTATAGACTAATGTGTAAATTGAGTTTCACTTGTAGGTTTGTCCATTGGCATCGCTTGGGCCATGTGGTGGTCTCAAGGTTGGAAGATGAAGAAATGTCCAAGGGCTTTCTGCCCATTGGAATCATGAAGAAAGAAGGAGCTTGAAGGTCGATCAAGGAATGTGCAAAGAGTTGCATCAAGATGGATCAAGCTCAAGTAAGGATGAAGAAGGACGAGCTCAAGATGCGCCATCTCTAGAAGATCTCATGCTTGAAGCTTGCCATCCTCGTGCTCATGGAATGATGAAGACAAGTTCAAAGAAGAGGTTTCCCCATGGAGTATGGGGGAGCATTTTGCAAGTCTTCATCAAGCAAGAGCGAGCAAGAGCAAACAAGAAAGGTGTTCCCACTATAGAAGAACAAGACGGTCTACATCAAGTTCAAGTGGGACGCTCAAGGCAAAGGTATGTTGATAGGGCTTCTCTTTTGCCGGTCTCTTGTTGTTAGTTGGGAGACCGGGTTTAGGATAGATAGTCGTACTATCAAGAGGGGCTCTCAAGCGGGTGTCTCGTTTGCATCGTTCGGAGAGAGCTCAAACCTTTGCATTCATATCATCATCTTTCTTGGTTATTATTTGGTTCTTGTCCATGAGAGGATCTAGAGCTTGTGGTCACCATCATAACAAGCTCTAGATCATCATCTAAGGATTTCACTTGCATATCTTATTGCGGTTTTTGATCTTGCGAGTTTTCCGGCCCCACACCTTGGGGGATAGATCACATATATATTATTTTCGTTGGATTCTATTCGTCATTATCTTTCCAACAAAATTGGTTTCATCCCGTTTGGAGTTTGGATGCAAAAGTTATTGCGTTTCTGGTTTTCTGGTTTCTGGAATTTCCCTGACCGGAAGTTCCGGCTTCCCACCGGAAGTTCCGCTAGGGCATCTTTGCGAAAGTTCGTGGAAGTTCTGGTCTTCTTCCGCTCACACTCGGAACCTTCATTTTGAAGCGTTCTATTTGCGGAACTTTGCCGGAACTTGCATCGAAGTTCACCGAACTTCCGATCTGTTTTGACCGGAACTGGTCTGTTTGACGGAACTTCGGTTGCGCTTCGAGCGTCAGCGGTCGATGACCGTTGGAGCCAGTCAAGCGGAACTTCCGCCTGCCCGAAGTTCAGCCATGATTCGTTTTGGTTTCTCGCTCATGATTTTCGACCGATGGTGGTGCCACCGAACTTCCGACCTCCCACCGGAAGTTCCGGGTGTCGCGAATGCCCATAACGGGCAGATCTGGGAGCCCTTTAAAAGGGGCTCCTCTTCCCCTTCGTGGGCACTAGCTTTTCTTCTTGGTTCTTGGCTTTCTCTCTCTCCTCCATTGTCAACCTTGAAGAAGCTTTCCCTCTCCCTTCCCCTCCTATGATTCTTGCATCTTTTTGAGGGATTTGAGAGAGGAGATCCAGATCTACAATCCCCCAAGTCAAATCCCTTCTTTGTGAAGGAATCATTGGGATCTAGATCTTGGAGAGTTTTGTGTTCTCCTCTTGTGTTCTTCCTCCCTTATTCCCCCAATAGCTTTTGTAGCTTTGTTGGAATTTGGGAGAGAAGGACTTGCTCTTGCATTTGGTGCATAGGTTTGAGTTATACTCTTGTGTTCTTCCTCCCTTATTCCCCCAATAGCTTTTGTAGCTTTGCTGGAATTTGGGGGAGAATGACTTTCCTTTGCATTTGGTGCATAGGTTTGAGTTCTCCTCGGAGATTCCGCGAGTTCCAACTTATGCCAAGTCGTCATGGACTCCAAAGGTGAATCCGTTCCTCTATGCGAGTCCCCTTCCTACCCTATTCAATGGTATGCTACTTCATACTCCGTCACATATGCATGATAGGTTCACATTGACAAGTACGGAGGCAAGGGAGGAAGCCCAGAGCATCAAGCCCGACAAGACGGAGGCTTGAAAGCAAGACAGATCGCCAAATGCTCATTGTCTCAGTGAGTACTACGGATCGACCGGTACTACCGGCCAGCGGTACTACCGCCCTCTACTACTGCCCCATACAGACGACGCCAACAGAAGTCCCAGGACCGCACGCGTTACTACCGGTCCCGGAGCGGCACTACCGGACCAAGCAGTACTACCGGTCCCAAGTCCGGTACTACCGCTCCCGTCAGTACCTGCGCGCACTAGTTGGGCCACCGCCCATGTATCCCCCTTTACTTACCTATTCGCCTAGTTTATCCCCAAACTACCCCTGTTTATGTGGCTGGCCTATATATAGAGCCCCCACCCCTCATGTATCCCTTAGGCATAGATGATAGACTAAAGACAACCCCCTTGTGTGGAATCTCTAGTTTTGCCTCATCCCATTATCCAAGGGGACCGACTATCGTCACCAACCTCGATTGGACTTTGCATCACGCATCCATCGTTGAACAAGGCCTTGGAGTTCGATGTCTCGTCTCCAAGTTGTCAAGACCCTCCCGAAGGTGTTCTTCCCTCTCCGATGTGGATTTGAGGGAGCACGTTGACCGATCTTTCCTTGCAAGGATTCTATCGGACCGGTGGCCGCCGTTCGGGAGCAATCGGCCTTGTATCGTGTGAGTTTTGCGTGTGTTCATCGTGTTCTTCGCGAGGTGTGTGTTCGCTTCCGCTACCTTCTCCCTTTCCCCTCGCTTTCCCATCGATTTGACGACGAGATCCGTGAAGATCGGGCCACCCAAGAGGTTAACCCCTCCATCATCTGGTATCAGCAACTTTTGGTTGCCACGGATTTCTCATCGATTTGGTCTTTTCCCCATAAATTCGAAAATTCCACCAAAAATAGCCCCAATTCGTGTTTTGGATCGATCTGTGATTTGAGTGCGTTTTGGTAGGTTTTGATCCGTGGATTGCTTGCTAAACTTGTTGATCTACCTTCCTTTGCGTTCCTATGGCCTAATTCCTTGATTTCCCCCTTCGATTTGGTGCTTTTCTTAAAGATTTTTCGCCCAAATCACCCCAAAATCGCGAAAACGCGTCAAAACTGGTAGTTTCTGGAGCCAGCGGTACTACCGGGCTTAAAATCCGCCTTTTACGGTACTACCGGGCCCAAAATCCGGTACTACCGCCCAGTACAGAAAGAAAAAACAGATTCCCAGATTTCAGCCTCTCACCGTTTTGAGCATAACTTTTGCATTCGAACTCGGATTTTGGTGTTCTTTAGCTCGTTTCGAAGAGGAGATGGAGCTCTACATCATCATCCACGTTGTTCATGCTATCTACTCCATCCAAATTCTGTGAGCAAGGCGGAATCCAACAATAAAGGGTGAAGATCGTCAACGAAAGGTTTAAACATTCCGCGACTTCTCCCCACTTGCATTCCTTTGTGAACCCCACTATCTTTGCGAGCAACAAACACATATTGAGACTAGTTCCTCTTATGATTGCTTGGGCTATGCACATTTGATACCTTGTAGATTCCGAGCAAACATTGTGAGCGCTATCTCATATAGTTATCTTGTATAGTTGTTGGCACAAGGAAGAGGCAAGTGAAAAATAGAAAGAAAAAGAAAAAAATAGAAAAAGGAAAAGAGAAAAAAAATATATACATGTGCCTCATAGAATAGGAAGCGCAAGCTCGATGAACATCATATAGGTGGTACTTATTGTGCATATCTTGTAGCCCACCAATTTTGTGCAATCGAACTAGCGTCTCTCCTTGTACTTGTGTGACATGAGCTTATAGTCTTCGCTAGGTAATCTGATGTAGCCCGACCTACAGTCGTTACCACATCTTGGTCTCCAACTTACGCCAAGTCGTCATGGACTCCAAAGGTGAATCCATTCCTCTATGCGAGTCCACTTCCTACCCTATTGAATGGTATTCTACTTCATACTCCGTCACATATGCATGATAGGTTCACACCGACCAGTACGGAGGCAAGGAAGGAAGCCCGGAACATCAAGCTCGACAAGACGGAGGCTTGGAAGAGGAGACGGAAGAAAACAGGTCGGCAGCTGCCAGGTCCAAGCGGTACTACCGGTTGTCGGAACCGGTACTCTGCAGGCAGTACTACCCTTCTACCGCTTCCACTCTTGGGCTCCAACGGATGCTCCAAGACCGCATAGCGGTACTACGGTCCTAGAGCGGTACTACGGTGATGACCGTACTACGGTCCTAAGTCCCAGTACTACGGTCATATCACATGCACGCAGGTTGGGCCACAGCCCATGTATTCCCCTTTGCTTACCTATTCGCCTAGTTTATCCCCAAACTACCCTTGTTTAGTGGCTGGCCTATAAATAGAGCCCCCACCCCTCATGTATCCCTTAGGCATAGATGATAGACTAAAGACAACCCCCATTGTGGAATCTCTAGTTTTGCCTCATCCCCTTTACCAAGGGGACCGACTATCGTCACCAACCTCGATTGGACTTTGCATCACACATCCATCGTTGAACAAGGCCTTGGAGTTTGGTGTCTCGTCTCCAAGTTGTCAAGACCCTCCCCAAGGTGTTCTTCCCTCTCCGATGTGGATTTGAGGGAGCACGTTGACCGATCTTTCCTTGCGAGGATTCTATCGGACCGGTGGCCGCCGTTCGGGAGCAATCGGCCTTGTATCGTGTGAGTTTTGCGTGTGTTCATCGTGTTCTTCGCGAGGTGTGTGTTCGCTTCCGCTACCTTCTCCCTTTCCCCTCGCTTTCCCATCGATTTGACCACGAGATCCGTGAAGATCGGGCCACCCAAGAGGTTAACCCCTCCATCATCTGGTATTAGCATCTTTTGGTTGCCACGGATTTCTCATCGATTTGGTCTTTTCTCCATAAATTCGAAAATTCCACCAATAATAGCTCCAATTCGTGTTTTGGATCGATCTGTGATTTGAGTGCGTTTTGGTAGGTTTTGATCCGTGGATTGCTTGCTAAACTTGTTGATCTATCTTCCTTTGCGTTCCCATGGCCTAATTCTTTGATTTCCCCCTTCGATTTGGTGTTTTTCTTGAAGATTTTCCGCCCAAATCATCCCAAAATCGCGAAAACGCGTCAAATCTGGGCGTCCCAGACCAGCAGTACTCGGGCTCAAAACCCGGTACTACCGCACCTCCCCGGTACCTAAACGGTACTACCGGGCCTTCGTACAACCGGTACTACCGCTCAAAAACCCAGTACTACCGCTCGGTACTGATCAAAAACAGCAGGTTCCCAGATATCAGCCTCTCACCGTTTTGAGCATAACTTTTGCATTCGAACTCGGATTTTGGTGTTCTTTAGCTCGTTTCGAAGAGGAGAAGGAGCTCCACATCATCATCCACGTGGTTCATGCTACCTACTCCATCCAAATTCCGTGAGCAAGGCAGAATCCAACAATAAAGGGTGAAGATCGTCGACGAAAGGTATAAACATTCTGCGACTTCTCCCCACTTGCATTCCTTTGTGAACCCCACTATCTTTGCGAGCAACAAACACCTATTGAGACTAGTTCCTCTTATGATTGCTTGGGCTATACACATTTGATACCTTGTATAATTCCGAGCAAACATTGTGAGCGTTATCTCTTATAGTTATTTTGTATAGTTGTTGGCACAAGGAAGAGGCAAGTGAAAAAGAAATAAAAATAAAAAGAGTGATACAAAAAGAGAAAAAAAGGAAAAGAGAAAAAGAAAGAATTATACATGTGCCTCAAAAGAATAGGAAGCGCAAGCTCGATGAACATCATATAGGTGGTACTTATTGTGCATATCTTGTAGCCCACCAATTTTGTGCAATCGAACTAGCGTCTCTCCTTGTACTTGTGTGACGTGAGCTTATAGTCTTCGCTAGGTAATCTTGTGGTTCTTAGCTCACTTTCTTCATCGCACAAGTCCCATTTATCCCACCGTGTGTGTTTCCTTGTACATATTTCCTATCTTGTGGATTAACTTGTTTTGCTTTGTGATCATTGTGGTTCTTTACTTGCCATTACAACATCTTGATTTCGGATTGGTTCTTGACATGCCACTTTCCATACCTATCCACCATAGGCCTTGTGTGTGTGTGATTTTTGGTTCGTAGTTGGTTTTGGTGTTCCGCGTGAACTTCACTTTGCTTGTTTTATTGCTCTCAAGTGTGGCCACTTGTACGATACGATCTTCCAAGGTAAAGTAAGGTTTGACGTTGTATCCCTAACTCCCACTACCACTTCCATATACACCACTTGGTCTTGTGCATCATGTCTAGGGACTCCGGAACCGAGGATGATATCTATGAAGAATCCATGATGAGCCACCATGACTACGACTCCACAATAATAGAGGACATGACGGAGCACAACACCGACAATGGCTCCGCATGCTTTGAGGACCCGGAGCACTACACCTACGACGACTCCACATGCATGGAAGACATGGAGCTCTACGTCGATAATGGCTCCTCATGCATGGAGCTTATGGAGCACTACACCGACAATGGCTCCACATGCTTGGGTGATATGGAGTACTACACCAACAACTACTCCCCAAGCATGGCCGACTTCGAGTGCGACATCGATGACGCCTCGCCAAGCATGGAGGACACGGAGAACTTCATCGACTTTGATGGCTCCTCCATGATCCATGAAGAATTCCTCCACCGTGTGGAGATGGAAGCCTACTACGCCAAGAAAGAGGAGGCGCATCATCAAGATTCCATGACCTTCAAGGCCAAGCGTGCCACACCAAAGGGCACCACCTACTTCGATGATCCACCTCCAAGGCGACATGTGCCACCACCTAGATGGCGTCAAGCTCTACCATCTCCAAGGCGCCAAGCTTCATCACCGCCAAGGCGCCAAGCTCCAACTCCTATCCAAACAAGAGTGGCGTCCAAACATCATATACATCAAGAGGCGCCAAGAAACAAGACTCTTCATCGACAAACATCCTCTCATGAGCATCACCACCATAAAGAGGATACAAGACATCGTCAAAGGCATCTTCGCCTTAAAGACGAAGAATTCATGATGAGCACCAACCATAATGCTCAAGCAAGCTCAAGAAGGCACCACAAGCACAAGAAGAGTGCCAAGGCAAATGATCATCGTCGCGAGTGTCATGTGGACGACCAAGTGCGCCACCTACATCAACCATCGGCAAGGCACGCCAATGACCTCCGTCGACACCATCATAGGGCACCTTCAACTACTCGTGCCACCACCACAATGGCACCAAGAGCAAGCCTTCCTCCACGCCATCAAGCTTCAATGCCTACGCTTGACTTCCACAATCTCGCCAACGAGGAAAATGCAGACCTCTACTTCGCCAAGTTGGATAGCATGAGCCTACCTCCACCACTACTACGCGATGGCCACGAGACGGTTGAGCATGGGATTTTCCCTTCGACCATGGAGGAGAGCGATGATGCCCACCTTATGGCATCCAACCTTTAAGGCGAGAAGGTCAAGAATGGTGAGCATGGGATTTTCCCTTCACCAAAGGAGGCGCATGGAGTTGAGGAAACCGAGCCTACCCCCATATGCTTGAGTGATGATGTGGTACCAATCCCATGTGAGTATGAGAGCCACTTAGCCCACTTGAGTGAGAACAAGAGTGACATGAGTGACTCCACCTTATGCGAGATTGAGTGCTTCCACTTGGAGGGCATGAGTGATACTCCTAGTGAGTTGAGAGTGGTAGTTGATAGGTCAAGTGAGACCATTTCGATTTCTAACAACTTACCCTCTACCTCTAGTGTGTTCTCTTGTGTTGTGCTAGGTTCCATGGAGGAAGACGCCCGAAGCTATGAAGCAATGATGCCTCGAATGGAGAAAATGTACATGGTAGATGCTACGCCATGGATACATCAAGAAGACGAAGTCGTCCACAAGGAGGCCACTACTTCCACAACACCCACTTCATATGAGAGGTATGACCAAGGTAACAATAAGGGTGTTGATGATGCCATGATCCCACTAGTGGACATGATGAATTGTGAGGATCTGCATGTTATGGATGACACTTGTGACATTACATATGCTTCACTCATATTCCCATGTGATGCTTTGCCTTTGCATAATATTGATCATGTGGAATTGTTTGATTGTGATATCATTGCCATAAACATGCCATGTTATGCATCTTGTGTGTATCCTCCAATTGCTTTGGACTTATCTTGTCAAGCTAGTCATTCAATTTCTCCCGTTGCTTGCGATAAGATGAATGCTTGCTATTTCACTTGTTTTGCTTGCAACAATATTGATCATATGCGTTCGAATGAGATGGCCCCCATAGCTTTCTCAATTTTTGGAGATATTGATGATGGCCATGATAAGCATGTTCCCCACTTGCATACTCACCATGCATCTATTTCATACTTTATTGAAATTAATGGTGATGTGCACAAAAAGAGATACGTCATGATGGATGATGTGTATCTCTACCATGCACACACGTTCTTCCTTTTACATATGATGTGTGTAGGTACCCGCACGAGAATGTCAACCTCGGTTGAGCACGAGTTGACAAAAAGAACTCTAGAGAGCATTCCACAAGTGAGTTCAAGATCGAACCTAGCTCTGATACCTTTTGTATGCTTTGCATCTTTCATGTTGGCAAATTGCTCTGTCATATGGTTTGATTGCAAGCATGTTAATGGTATTATCTCCCCTTGTGACATTCATGTTTCTTCGCATCTAGATAATGATGTTTTGTGTGTTGCAACAAAAAATTTGAACATTTTCTCTTTCCGATGTTTTGGGTGCAACCACAATTCCATTAAGAGCATGTATTGTCATTAGAGCTTCCAAGAATCTCGTCTTGTTGTTGCAACAAACATAAGGACCACTTGCTCTTTCATTTGGTTTGTTTCCAAATATATTGTTTTTGCTTCCGCTTGGGATACTCATATTCCCATGATATTTGCTTTCGATGATTTGTGTGTGACATCCAACATGTTGAACAATTTCTCTTTCCAATGGTTGGTTTGCACACATAATGATGTTTCTTTGGACATTCTTCCTTGTGTGTTTTTGCCGAATTCTCCTATTCTTGCGTCAAAGATGTTGATTGAAATTTTGATCCAATGCTTTGAGTGCCCCACTACTACATTGTATGGAGTTTTTGAGTTCCCACATTTGGATGATGTTCAAATGATTTCCATGCACTTTGACCTTGCATATGCAATCCATTTGCTATACATGCATTATACTAATAGTGTTGTGAACAAGAATGGACATGCCACATTTGACATGCTCCTCTATCACGCACGAAAATATTTTGCTTGGTCTTTGTTGTGTGAAGGTACAAGTGCATACACGTCAACCTCTATGGACGATATGTTGACAAGAAGAACCGAAGAGAGTTACCTATGGCTACACTTCTTTGAGCTATATCTACAAGCTAAGATGACTTCCTTCTACTTGAGGACTCATGCTATAATCTTCATGAATTGGCTACGCTTTGAGTGTTGCTTTGCTTTTGTTGTGAGCTTTGTAGGCTTCAAGGAAGGTGAAGGAACATTGAAGTGTTGTCAAGTCAATCTTCCCGAGGAAGACTATAAGGTGAACCCCAGGATCAAGAAGGTCTCTCGACAGCTTCTACTTTGTGATGAGCATGTAGAGTCGAGGACGACTCTTTTTGAAGGGGGGGGGAGCTGATGTAGCCCGACCTACGTTCGTGACCACATCTTGGTCTCCAACTTATGCCAAATCATCATGGACTCCAAAGGTGAATCTGTTCCTCTATGCGAGTCCACTTCCTACCCTATTGAATGGTATTCTACTTCATACTCCGTCACATATGCATGATAGGTTCACACCGACCAGTACGGAGGCAAGGGAGGAAGCCCGGAACATCAAGCCCGACAAGACGGAGGCTTGGAAGAGGAGACGGAAGAAGACAGTCGGCAATGCCAGTCCAAGCGGTACTACCGGTTGTCGGAACAGTACTACGGTCAGTGATCTACCGCCCTTCTACGCTTCATCTTGGCTCAACGGATGCTCCAAGACCATAAGCGGTACTACGGTGATGACCGGTACTACATCCTAAGTCCCAGACTACGGTCATATCTCTGCTACACCAGTTGGGCCACAGCCCATGTATTCCCCTTTACTTACCTATTCACCTAGTTCATCCCCAAACTACCCTTGCTTAGTGGCTGGCCTATAAATAGAGCCCCCACCCCTCATGTCTCCCTTAGGCATAGATGATAGACTAAAGACAACCCCCATTGTGGAATCTCTAGTTTTGCCTCATCCCCTTTACCAAGGGGACCGACTATCGTCACCAACCTCGATTGGACTTTGCATCACGCATCCATCGTTGAACAAGGCCTTGGAGTTCGGTGTCTCGTCTCCAAGTTGTCAAGACCCTCCCCAAGGTGTTCTTCCCTCTCCGATGTGGATTTGAGGGAGCACGTTGACCGATCTTTCCTTGCGAGGATTCTATCGGACCGGTGGCCGCCGTTCGGGAGCAATCGGCCTTGTATCGTGTGAGTTTTGCGTGTGTTCATCGTGTTCTTCGCGAGGTGTGTGTTCGCTTCCGCTACCTTCTCCCTTTCCCCTCGCTTTCCCATCGATTTGACCACGAGATCCGTGAGGATCGGGCCACCCAAGAGGTTAACCCCTCCATCATAATCATTTGGTTCTTTGCTCACTTTCTCCGTCGCACAAGTCCCATTTATCCCACCGTG
This sequence comes from Avena longiglumis, assembly GCA_030063025.1. Lineage (NCBI taxonomy): Eukaryota > Viridiplantae > Streptophyta > Magnoliopsida > Poales > Poaceae > Avena > Avena longiglumis. The sequence continues at coordinate 342,379,608 of CP125976.1, read as the reverse complement.
TGTGTTTCCTTGTACATATTTCCTATCTTGTGGATTGACTTGTTTGCTTTGTGATCGTTGTGGTTCTTTACTTGCCAATACAACATCTTGATTTCGGATTGGTTCTTGACATGCCACTTTCCATACCTATCCACCATAGGCCTTGTGTGTGTGTGTGTTTTTTGGTTAGTAGTTGGTTTTGGTGTTCCGCGTGAACTTCACTTTGCTTGGTTTATTGCTCTCAAGTGTGGCCACTTGCACGATACGATCTTCCAAGGTAAAGTAAGGTTTGACGTTGTATCCCTAACACCCTCTACCACTTCCATATACAACACTTGGTCTTGTGAAGCATGTCTAGGGACTCCGGGACCGAGGATGATTTCTATGAAGAATCCACGATGAGCCACCATGCATATGTCTCCACAAGCATGGATTACATGATGGAGCACTACACCAACAATGGCTCCACATGCTTGGGTGACATGGAGTGCTACAACAACAACGACTCCCCAAGCATGGGCGACTTCAAGAACGACAATGTGAAGCTCCTCACGTCGCACCGACCAAGACGGAGCCTCCAACTCGAGTGCGCCAAGGTCCATCATCAAATGGACAAGTTCCAAAGCGACCTCCACAACTTCAAGAAGGACATGGACAACGACTTCGACAAAAACATGAGGATGGTCGCCAAGACTAATGATGCTTTGTGCTCATTAGAAAAACTTACAAGGAAGAGTGCCAAGGTCAAGGTCCATCGTCGTGAGCGTCATATGGATGACCAAGTGCGCCACCTACATCAACCATCGGCAAGGCACGCCAATGACCTCCGTCGACACCATCACAAGCCACCTTCAACTTCTTGTGCCACCACCAAAATGGAACCAAGAGCAAGCCTTCGTCCACGCCATCAAGCTTCAACGACTACGCTTGCATTTGAAGACCTCATGAACGAGGAAAATGAAGACCTCTACTTCGCCAAGTTGGATAGCATGAGCCTACCTCCACTACTACTACAATATGTCCACAAGATGGTCGAGCATGGGATTTTCCCTTCGACCATGGAGGCGAGCAATGATGCCCATCTTATGGCATCCGACCTTGAAGGCGACAAGGTCAAGAATGGTGAGCATGGGATTTTCCCTTCACCAAAGGAGGCGCATGGAGTTGAGGAACCCGAGCCTACCCCTATAAGCTTGAGTGATGATGTGGTACCAATCCCATGTGAGTATGAGATCCACTTAGCCCACTTGAGTGAGAACAAGAGTGAGATGAGTGACTCCTCCATCATAATCATTTGGTTCTTAGCTCACTTTCTCTGTCGCACAAGTCCCATTTATCCCACCGTGTGTGTTTCCTTGTACATATTTCCTATCTTGTGGATTGACTTGTTTACTTTGTGATCGTTGTGGTTCTTTACTTGCCAATACAACATCTTGATTTCGGATTGGTTCTTGACATGCCACTTTCCATACCTATCCACCATAGGCCTTGTGTGTGTGTGTGTGTTTTTTTTTGGTTAGTAGTTGGTTTTGGTGTTCCGCGTGAACTTCACTTTGCTTGGTTTATTGCTCTCAAGTGTGGCCACTTGCACGATACGATCTTCCAAGGTAAAGTAAGGTTTGACGTTGTATCCCTAACACCCTCTACCACTTCCATATACAACACTTGGTCTTGTGAAGCATGTCTAGGGACTCCGGGACCGAGGATGATTTCTATGAAGAATCCACGATGAGCCACCATGCATATGTCTCCACAAGCATGGATTACATGATGGAGCACTACACCAACAATGGCTCCACATGCTTGGGTGACATGGAGTGCTACAACAACAACGACTCCCCAAGCATGGGCGACTTCAAGAACGACAATGTGAAGCTCCTCACGTCGCACCGACCAAGACGGAGCCTCCAACTCGAGTGCGCCAAGGTCCATCATCAAATGGACAAGTTCCAAAGCGACCTCCACAACTTCAAGAAGGACATGGACAACGACTTCGACAAAAACATGAGGATGGTCGCCAAGACTAATGATGCTTTGTGCTCATTAGAAAAACTTACAAGGAAGAGTGCCAAGGTCAAGGTCCATCGTCGTGAGCGTCATATGGATGACCAAGTGCGCCACCTACATCAACCATCGGCAAGGCACGCCAATGACCTCCGTCGACACCATCACAAGCCACCTTTAACTTCTTGTGCCACCACCAAAATGGAACCAAGAGCAAGCCTTCGTCCACGCCATCAAGCTTCAACGACTACGCTTGCATTTGAAGACCTCATGAACGAGGAAAATGAAGACCTCTTGCCAAGTTGGATAGCATGAGCCTACCTCCACTACTACTACAATATGTCCACAAGATGGTCGAGCATGGGATTTTCCCTTCGACCATGGAGGCGAGCAATGATGCCCATCTTATGGCATCCGACCTTGAAGGCGACAAGGTCAAGAATGGTGAGCATGGGATTTTCCCTTCACCAAAGGAGGCGCATGGAGTTGAGGAACCCGAGCCTACCCCTATAAGCTTGAGTGATGATGTGGTACCAATCCCATGTGAGTATGAGAGCCACTTAGCCCACTTGAGTGAGAACAAGAGTGAGATGAGTGACTCCTCCATCATAATCATTTGGTTCTTAGCTCACTTTCTCCGTCGCACAAGTCCCATTTATCCCACCGTGTGTGTTTCCTTGTACATATTTCCTATCTTGTGGATTGACTTGTTTACTTTGTGATCGTTGTGGTTCTTTACTTGCCAATACAACATCTTGATTTCGGATTGGTTCTTGACATGCCACTTTCCATACCTATCCACCATAGGCCTTGTGTGTGTGTGTTTTTTGGTTAGTAGTTGGTTTTGGTGTTCCGCGTGAACTTCACTTTGCTTGGTTTATTGCTCTCAAGTGTGGCCACTTGCACGATACGATCTTCCAAGGTAAAGTAAGGTTTGACGTTGTATCCCTAACACCCTCTACCACTTCCATATACAACACTTGGTCTTGTGAAGCATGTCTAGGGACTCCGGGACCGAGGATGATTTCTATGAAGAATCCACGATGAGCCACCATGCATATGTCTCCACAAGCATGGATTACATGATGGAGCACTACACCAACAATGGCTCCACATGCTTGGGTGACATGGAGTGCTACAACAACAACGACTCCCCAAGCATGGGCGACTTCAAGAACGACAATGTGAAGCTCCTCACGTCGCACCGACCAAGACGGAGCCTCCAACTCGAGTGCGCCAAGGTCCATCATCAAATGGACAAGTTCCAAAGCGACCTCCACAACTTCAAGAAGGACATGGACAACGACTTCGACAAAAACATGAGGATGGTCGCCAAGACTAATGATGCTTTGTGCTCATTAGAAAAACTTACAAGGAAGAGTGCCAAGGTCAAGGTCCATCATCGTGAGCGTCATATGGATGACCAAGTGCCACCTACATCAACCATCGGCAAAGCGCCAATGACCTCGTCGACACCATCACAAGCCACCTTTAACTTCTTGTGCCACCACCAAAATGGAACCAAGAGCAAGCCTTCGTCCACGCCATCAAGCTTCAACGACTACGCTTGCATTTGAAGACCTCATGAACGAGGAAAATGAAGACCTCTACTTCGCCAAGTTGGATAGCATGAGCCTACCTCCACTACTACTACAATATGTCCACAAGATGGTCGAGCATGGGATTTTCCTTGACCATGGAGGCGAGCAATGATGCCCATCTTATGGCATCCGACCTTGAAGGCGACAAGGTCAAGAATGGTGAGCATGGGATTTTCCCTTCACCAAAGGAGGCGCATGGAGTTGAGGAACCCGAGCCTACCCCTATAAGCTTGAGTGATGATGTGGTACCAATCCCATGTGAGTATGAGAGCCACTTAGCCCACTTGAGTGAGAACAAGAGTGAGATGAGTGACTCCTCCATCATAATCATTTGGTTCTTAGCTCACTTTCTCCGTCGCACAAGTCCCATTTATCCCACCGTGTGTGTTTCCTTGTACATATTTCCTATCTTGTGGATTGACTTGTTTACTTTGTGATCGTTGTGGTTCTTTACTTGCCAATACAACATCTTGATTTCGGATTGGTTCTTGACATGCCACTTTCCATACCTATCCACCATAGGCCTTGTGTGTGTGTGTGTTTTTTGGTTAGTAGTTGGTTTTGGTGTTCCGCGTGAACTTCACTTTGCTTGGTTTATTGCTCTCAAGTGTGGCCACTTGCACGCGTCGATCTTCCAAGGTAAAGTAAGGTTTGACGTTGTATCCCTAACACCCTCTACCACTTCCATATACAACACTTGGTCTTGTGAAGCATGTCTAGGGACTCCGGGACCGAGGATGATTTCTATGAAGAATCCACGATGAGCCACCATGCATATGTCTCCACAAGCATGGATTACATGATGGAGCACTACACCAACAATGGCACCACATGCTTGGGTGACATGGAGTGCTACAACAACGACTCCCCAAGCATGGGCGACTTCAAGAACGACAATGTGAAGCTCCTCACGTCGCACCGACCAAGACGGAGCCTCCAACTCGAGTGCGCCAAGGTCCATCATCAAATGGACAAGTTCCAAAGCGACCTCCACAACTTCAAGAAGGACATGGACAACGACTTCGACAAAAACATGAGGATGGTCGCCAAGACTAATGATACTTTGTGCTCATTAGAAAAACTTACAAGGAAGAGTGCCAAGGTCAAGGTCCATCGTCGTGAGCGTCATATGGATGACCAAGTGCGCCACCTACATCAACCATCGGCAAGGCACGCCAATGACCTCCGTCGACACCATCACAAGCCACCTTTAACTTCTTGTGCCACCACCAAAATGGAACCAAGAGCAAGCCTTCGTCCACGCCATCAAGCTTCAACGACTACGCTTGCATTTGAAGACCTCATGAACGAGGAAAATGAAGACCTCTACTTCGCCAAGTTGGATAGCATGAGCCTACCTCCACTACTACTACAATATGTCCACAAGATGGTCGAGCATGGGATTTTCCCTTCGACCATGGAGGCGAGCAATGATGCCCATCTTATGGCATCCTACCTTGAAGGCGACAAGGTCAAGAATGGTGAGCATGGGATTTTCCCTTCACCAAAGGAGGCGCATGGAGTTGAGGAACCCGAGCCTACCCCTATAAGCTTGAGTGATGATGTGGTACCAATCCCATGTGAGTATGAGAGTCACTTAGCCCACTTGAGTGAGAACAAGAGTGAGATGAGTGACTCCACCTTATGTGAGATTGAGTGCTTCCACTTTGAGGACATGAGTGATACACCGAGTGAGTTGAGAGTGGTAGTTGATAGGTCAAGTGAGACCATTCCTATTTCTAATAACTTACCCTCTACCTCTAGTGTGTTCTCTTATGTTGTGCTAGGTTCCAGGGATGAAGACGCGCCATGCTATGAAGCAATGATGCCTCAAATGGAGAAGATGTACATGGTGGATACATCAAGAAGATGAAGTCGTCCACAAGGAGGCCACTACTTCCACAACACCCACTTCATATGAGATGTATGAACAAAGTAACAATAAGGGTGTTGATGATGCCATGATCCCACTAGTGTACATGATTGTGAGGATATGCATGCTATGGATAATACTTGTGACATTACATATGCTTCATTCATATTCCCATGTGATGCTTTGCCTTTGCATAATATTGCTCATGTGGAATTGTTTGATTGCGATACCATTGCCATAAACATGCCATGCTATGCATCTTGTGTGTATCCTCCAATTGCTTCGAACTTTCCTTGTCATGCTAGTCATTCAATTTCTCTCGTTGCTTGCGATAAGATGAATGCTTGCTATTTCACTTGTTTTGCTTGCAACAATATTGATCATATGCGTTATAATGAGATGCCCCCCATAGCTTTCTCAATTTTTGGAGATTTTGATGATTGCCATGATAAGCATGTTCCCCACTTGCATACTCACCATGCATCTATTTCATACTTGATTGACATTAATGGTGATGTGCATAAGAAGAGATACGTCATGATGGATGATGTGTATCTCTATCATGCACACACGTTCTTCCTTTTACATATCATGTGTGTAGGTGCCCGCACGAGAATGTCAACCTCGGTTGAGCACGAGTTGACAAAAAGAGCTCTAGAGAGCATCCCACAAGTGAGTTCAAGATCGAACCCATCTCTGATACCTTTTGCATGCTTTGCATCTTTCATGTTGGCAAATTGCTCTTTCCTATGGTTTGATTCCAATCATGTGAATGGTATTATCTCCCCTTGTGACATTCATGTTTCTTCGCTTTTGGATAATGATGCTTTGTGTGTTGCAACAAAAATGTTGAACATTTTCTCTTTCCGATGTTTTGTGTGAAACCACAATTCCATTAAGAGCATGTGTTGTCATGAGAGCTTCCAAGAATCTCATCTTGTTGTTGAAACAAACATAAGGACCACTTGCTTTTTCATTTGGTTTGTTTGCAAACATGCCGTTTTTGCTTCCACTTGGGATACCCATACTCCCATGAAATTTGCTTTTGATGATTTGTGTGTGACATCCAACATGTTGAACAATTTCTCTTTCCAATGGTTGGTTTGCACACATAATGATGTTTCTTTGGACATTTTTGCTTGTGTTTTTTTGCCAAATTCTCCTATTCTTGCATCAAAGATGTTGTTTGAAATTTGGATCCAATGCTTTGAGTGCCCCACTACTATGTTATATGGAGTTTTTGAGTTTCCACATTTGGATGATGTTCAAACGATTTCCATGCACATTGACCATGCATATGCATCCCGTTTGCTATACTTGAGTTGTGCTAATTGTGTTGTGAACAAGAATGGATATGCCACAAATGACATGCTCCTCTATCACACACAAACATATGTTGCTTGGTCTTTGTTGTGTGAAGGTACAAGTGCATACATGTCAACCTCTACCAACCATGTGTTGAATGGAAGAACCGAAGAGAGTTACCTATGGCCACCCTTCATCGAGCTATCTCTACAAGCTAAGGTGACTTCCTTCTACTTGAGGACTCATGATATAATCTTCATGAATTGGCTACGCTTTGAGTGTTGCTTTGCTTTTGTTGTGAGCTTTGTAGGCTTCAAGGAAGGTGAAGGAACATTGAAGTTGTAGGGGGAGTGTCCCAACCTTTAAACAATATAAGGTGGTATCCCCTGTGTTTACAATGCTAGTCCCTGGATCAATAGCTAGCATCCACAGTAAAGATGTAATATCAAGAAACAAAGGTCATAATATAACTTTATAACCAGGAATAACATAATTTTATTACATCATACATAGCTCATTTGGCTATTACATTACATTGCAGCGGAATAACTATAGTCATGGGTCCTTCATCTTCAAAGTGCCACAGGCAGATGTTGGTTGTAGACTTTGTAATCCTAATCAATCAATCTTCACTAAAATCAATCAAACCTGCAACATTACAAGTTACAGCCACAAGGGTCAATAAATTTGAATTGTATTGGCAAGTGACACTTTAGTAGTATGGTGGAGGCTATCATCTATATGCATTTGGCTAAGTGGAGTTGAGGCTTGCATTACTCAAAATAGATTTGTCCTTAACATTTTGAAAATACTAAGTTTTTGTTTTGACAAAGTCTTTTCCAAAGCTTCTCTCAATCAAAGATTGAAGATTTCAAACAACCCTTGTTCAAACCACAAGTTTTAACTTAGAAATTTGAATGATGAGATTCTTGATTGCTTCCATGTCTTGATGCTCAAATTGTCCTTTACCAGGGACATGGCTAAGTACTTAGATTTTACACTCTGCAGAGGTGGTGCACTTTCCCCACAAGACTTGGTTTCCCAAGACAAGATCTTTCAGAAGCCTTCCCTTAGACAAAAATGGACGCGTTCCAACCTATCAAACACTACCACCCACTGTCCATATGGCTAAGTTCTTGTAACCTATATGATCATGGTAGAGCCCATATTGCCAAGTGGTTGCACTTGAAGCTTCTCAACATTTGACATCTCAAATCTCTTTGTTCCTGGGTGGCCATCCACAAGTGAGATACACAAGGTAAACCATAACATGGGCCTTGTGAACCACTCAACCAAAATCCACCAAGCAAGTCCCATTCCACCCAGGTGATTCATTAACTTAGTTGTTTTATTAAACAAAACACAAGTCCTCAGACTTAGAAATTTTTCCATAGTGTGAATATATATTCCACCCATGTTTTCTATTCGCTAGGCTAAGCTTGATAGTAGAAGGAATCTTAACTTAGGAAAATCCTACTAAGGATTCATCTACTAGGTTTTCCTATAGCAAGGTCTATACTTAGCAAAATCCATGCAAGTTTTACTTAGCAAAAACACTAATGCATAGTGAAAGTAATGGGATAGAAAGTATGAAGCATCACTTGCCTTTTTGGTAGAGGGTATAGGTTCACTCCTTGTCCTTGCAACAATCACACTCTTCAAGTCACTACAAATCAATCAAGCAAGGCACAAACTCAATCTACCAATCAAGCAAAACAACACACATAAAAATCATAGAACTAAGATAATGCATGCAAGCATGCCAATCTTTGATTTGTTTTGAAAAGTGGTTCCTAATGGGTCATAAACATTTGAAAACACCCAATGGTCATTTTGTAAAGTGGCAAAAGTCATTCTACAAAAGGTTTCACTTCAAAACCATTTTCAAAACAAAGTATCATTTTATGTGGTGTAGAAATATTTTTTACTAAGGCATTAATCTATAGGGTTCACCAAATAAGTTTTCCAACCATAAAAATTGGTGTTTGGTGTCAGAGAGTTTAAAACAAAACATTTTCCAAAGGTTTTCTTCCAAAACCATTTTTAATAAATAAACCACATTTCTATTTGACTAGAAATGGTTTTAAATCAAAAATCATTATTTTGTTTCACCAAATTCATTTTTGAAACCACAAAGTGTTTCCTAATGTTAGTAGGTTCAAATCACACCATTTTCCAAAGATTTTATCCCCAAATTCATTTTTAAACAATTTTTACATCCTTAACAAGCATACAAATGTTTCTGCAAAAACCAACAAGCTAACAAATACTATTTGCTAAACTAAAGGAATGGTTGTCTAGGGTTTGTTCCACTGATTCCAACGATATAAAGTTTGCAAAAATTGGACGTGTGGATCAAAAGTTATAGGGTTTTCAAATTGCAACTTAAATCAGATTCAAATTCTATTTCTAATTCATCTGGTGACACGCGGCGCGTTCTGATTCGTCGAAAACGGTTCGTGCGGATCAGGCGACGCAGGCCGTTGGATCTAATTGATATCGCGCGGCTCAGATGGACGCGTACCTCTTCGATTGGATCTAATCTTAGCCAGACGTTTCGCATCCTACGGCTCCTGATTCACTAACCAAATTCCGGCGGCGCTCAACGGTGGCTGGTGGCGGCGACGGTCAGACGACGGCGGAATCGATGCTACAGGAAGCGAGGAAGGAAAAGAACATGCTCACCGTGCTCGCAAGGACGTGGGGAAGCTCGAGGTGGTGCCGTCTAGTCGAGGGGCGCACTAGAGCGGGCTTGATTGCTCGCCGGAGTGGAGCTGCGCCTCGGCCTTGCTCAGTCGTCGTGGAGGACGGCGCTAGGGATCACTCGGAGGCAAACGAAATGCACGGTCAGATGCGCCAAGACACGGCGAAGGTGTGTGCGTGAACGAGAGGGGTCGGGGTTGTCTGGTTTACCCGAGAGGTTTCGCCGGAGTAGTCGCGACGTCGGTGGTGCTCAGAAGTTGACGAAGCCGAGTGTCTGGTGTGGCCGCGGCCAAGCGGTTGACGCTGGGAGGTTCGCCAGGCGATGTAGAACAAGCTCGCATGCAGAGGCAGTTGAGGGGCGGCGAGGTGTGGCCAGAATTTCCCGCGGAGCTTGCCGGAGTCAGAGGTGATGTGGCTCCAAATTGGGACAGCTCTGAGGCAGAGAGGGTCGGGCGAGAGAGGGGAAAGAGAGAGGGAACGCAGGCGAGTTACTGAGCGTGATTTAAGACAGACATTACTCGCTGTATTGACGAGAATTACTCCCGCGAGATCAATGCAGAAACGGGGGAAGGAAGTGGTCGCTGCGGGTGAGGACGATGAACAGGAGGGGTGGGTCCGCTTGGCAGTGAAAGAAAGGGAGTGGAGGTGGGGGCCAGTGTTCAGTGACTGTGCGGGTCGTTTCGCGAGTGAGGGAAAACGCTTCAGGGAAAAGAGGAGGTGGGCTGCGAGTGGGCTTATTGGGCTGGCTCAGTTGGGTCAGGTCCAAATCCATTTTTTTTCTTCCTGGAACCTTTTTCCTTTTCTAATTCTTTTTCTATTTTTGAAATTCAAACAATCAAACAACATTAAAACAGTCAAACAATCACCACACTTGCAATGAGTTTTTGGTTCTGTTTATCTACATAATCCAAATCTCAAAATAAAATAATATTTTTATTCATTTTAGGATCCATTCATTAATTAAATAAAATGGACCTTTAGTTATTTAATCAAATAGGGTTTGATTTATTTAATAAAATCTTCATTTGAAATCCAAATATTTTCAAAGCCAAATCAGTAGGTTTTATTTGGAATTAAAGAATACTTGGAAACTTGTTTAAAACAAAATAACCTTTTATTTTAGGGTCCATTAATAATTAAATACAATAGACCTTCATTATTAAATCAAATAGGATTTGTTTTATTAAAATATTTATTTTGAAATCTAAAATAAGACCAAAACACTTCAGTAGGTTTTATTTGGAAATATAAGATATTTGGAAAACTTATTTTAAATAATTAAATAAATTTTGATGTTTTGTAAATAGTAAAACCTTTATTAATAAAACTTGGATATTAAATCCTTATTAATTTAATTCAAATAAGCCTTTACTTTAATAAAATTTGGATATTAAATCCTTATTATTTTATTTAAATAAACCTTTGCTATTTTTATTCAAAACAAAATGTTTTATTCAAAAGCTTGGCCAAGGTTTAATTTGGCTTTATAAAATAATCTTTATTTATAAATCTATCTTTTCTTTTGAAAACTAAATCTTTTATTAAAAGATCCAAAATAGTAATTCCAAAACATTTTAATTTCCTTTAATAAATGTTTATCTTTATAAATCCCTTTAGGATTTATTTGATTCAAATTGGTTTGAAGTTCCAATTAAATTCAAAAAGTTTCTTCTGGCCCTGAAAATCAAACAAAGTTTTTATTTTATTCATTTATTTTCACATAACAAGATTTGGAAAATCTTGGGATGTGACAGGCTGCCACCCTTAAAATAAATCTCGTCCCGAGATTTGGGGAGGCTAGGGTTACAAGTTGGCTCAAAACAACTAGGGTACTACCACCCTTAAAAAAATTTCAAACAAAAATTACATATTGTCCTTCTTGGGATCCTGGGGAAAATTTCTCTAAGCAAACATTTGCATGGTGTCCTTGGTTTTCATACTTGACTCATGGGCCAAGGTTGAGATCCTTCATAGACTTGTTTAACTTGTTCTTCATCTTTTCTGGACAATTGTTTGCATAGTGGCCTAGTTCCTTGCATTTGAAACATGTTATAAGTTTGAGGTCTTGAGGTGGCTTCTCTGGACAATATGATGCATAATGTCCTAACTCTTTGCAGTGTTTGCACATCACTTGGCTAATATCCTTCCTCATCTTGGGTTTCACTAGCTTTTGTTTGTCTTCTTGGATCTTCTCCTTTTCTGGGCATTCATTGGCATAGTGTCCCATCTCTTTGCAATTGTAACATTGCAACTGGCTTATGTCCTTCTTCTTCTTTTTGGGTCTCTCCAAAGCTAGGAGTTCTTCTAGTTCATGATTTTCATAGATGGGAGATCTTTCTCTCTTCTTGGGGCATTGATCTTCATGTTCCTTGGATGCATGATCCTTTTCTCTAAAAATATTGCTAGATTGGGTTCCTTCTAGATTAGCTTCTTTGTCATCCTTGTTGTCATTAGCTCTTTGGGAGAAGTTTTCTCCCATGTTGATCATTTGAGTAACCAATCCTTGCAACAATTGGGATTGAAGTTTCAAAATCCTTTGTATGGCTGGGTCTAGTCCATGGTTGTTGGCTAAAAGCTGAGTTGTCTCTTGGTTCAACTGGTTTTGGTTGGCTATGAGTTCTCTCATGTTGTCATCCTGGTTGTTGTTGTTGTCATCAACCTTGATGTTGGAGTCTCTTGGAGAAGTCGTCTGTTTGGGTTGAAGGGAGATAAGAATAGGCAAGTTATTTCTAAGGAAATATTTCTACTCACACACATCACAAATCACACAAACAATGTGCAAGCAATCACAAACAAACATTTCACTCATTCAACAAAGTTCAAGCACATTTTTAGGCAACAAAATTATTTTTGTTACACCATATAAGTTGGTGTGTTTGACTTAACTAAGTTATGGTGGTCCATCTATATGGTTCACTTGTGATCCTTCCATCCTTCTTGGTTGCTTCTTCTTACTTGAGATCATGGTTACCTTGAGAAAAACTCTTGGTCACAAAACCCCAAATGATGTAAGCTCCTTCTAACTTTTGCATTCCTTCAGTCTCTAAATCTTGAGAAAGATTTCCTTGTCTCACTTGTAGTCCTTAGTGTCATCCAAGTTGGAAGTCCTTGGTGAATATGCTGAAGATGTTGAAGTCATTAGAGTTGAAGAAGTTGAAGTAGTCCTTTGCACATGGTGTAGTCTTTGGCCATGGGGTAGGTTTTTCCATTAAGTTGAAGTAGAAGGGAAATAGAGTTGAAACCAAAATGGTTGAGGAAAGAGTTTACAAGTGTTTTTGTAAATAAGTTTTTGGAACAAGTACAACTCCTATTTTTCTAAGGGTTTTTGTCCAATCTTAGGTTTACAAATCCAATAGGCAACACAATGCTCTGATACCATCTGTAGGGGGAGTGTCCCAACCTTTAAACAATATAAGGTGGTATCCCCTGTGTTTACAATGCTAGTCCCTGGATCAATAGCTAGCATCCACAGTTAAGATGTAATATCAAGAAACAAAGGTCATAATATAACTTTATAACCAGGAATAACATAATTTTATTACATCATACATAGCTCGTTTGGCTATTACATTACATTGCAGCAGAATAACTATAGTCATGGGTCCTTCATCTTCAAAGTGCCACATGCAGATGTTGGTTGTACACTTTGTAATCCTAATCAATCAATCTTCACTAAAATCAATCAAACCTGCAACATTACAAGTTATAGCCACAAGGGTCAATACATTTGAATTGTATTGGCAAGTGACACTTTAGTAGTATGGTGGAGGCTATCATCTATATGCATTTGGCTAAGTGGAGTTGAGGCTTGCATTACTCAAAATAGATTTGTCCTTAACATTTTGAAAATACTAAGTTTTTGTTTTGACAAAGTCTTTTCCAAAGCTTCTCTCAATCAAAGATTGAAGATTTCAAACAACCCTTGTTCAAACCACAAGTTTTAACTTAGAAATTTTAATGATGAGATTCTTGATTGCTTCCATGTCTTGATGCTCAAATTGTCCTTTACCAGGGACATGGCTAAGTACTTAGATTTTACACTCTGCAGAGGTGGTGCACTTTCCCCACAAGACTTGGTTTCCCAAGACAAGATCTTTCAGAAGCCTTCCCTTAGACCAAAATGGACTCGTTCCAACCTATCAAACACTACCACCCATTGTCCATATGGCTAAGTTCTTGCAACCTATATGATCATGGTAGAGCCCATATTGCCAAGTGGTTGCACTTGAAGCTTCTCAACATTTGACATCTCAAATCTCTTTGTTCCTGGGTGGCCATCCACAAGTGAGATACACAAGGTAAACCATAACATGGGCCTTGTGAACCACTCAACCAAAATCCACCAAGCAAGTCCCATTCCACCCAGGTGATTCATTAACTTAGTTGTTTTATTAAACAAAACACAAGTCCTCAGACTTAGAAATTTTTCCATAGTGTGAATATATATTCCACCCATGTTTTCTATTATCTAGGCTAAGCTTGATAGTAGAAGGAATCTTAACTTAGGAAAATCCTACTAAGGATTCATCTACTAGGTTTTCCTATAGCAAGGTCTATACTTAGCAAAATCCATGCAAGTTTTACTTAGCAAAAACACTAATGCATAGTGAAAGTAATGGGATAGAAAGTATGAAGCATCACTTGCCTTTTTGGTAGAGGGTATAGGTTCACTCCTTGTCCTTGCAACAATCACACTCTTCAAGTCACTACAAATCAATCAAGCAAGGCACAAACTCATTCTACCAATCAAGCAAAACAACATACATAAAAATCATAGAACTAAGATAATGCATGCAAGCATGCCAATCTTTGATTTGTTTTGAAAAGTGGTTCCTAATGGGTCATAAACATTTGAAAACACCCAATGGTCATTTTGTAAAGTGTCAAAAGTCATTCTACAAAAGGTTTCACTTCAAAACCATTTTCAAAACAAAGTATCATTTTATGTGGTGTAGAAATATTTTTTACTAAGGCATTAATCTATAGGGTTCACCAAATAAGTTTTCCAACCATAAAACTTGGTGTTTGGGGTCAGAGAGTTTAAAACAAAACATTTTCCAAAGGTTTTCTTCCAAAACCATTTTTAATAAATAAACCACATTTCTATTTGACTAGAAATGGTTTTAAATCAAAAATCATTATTTTGTTTCACCAAATTCATTTTTGAAACCACAAAGTGTTTCCTAATGTTAGTAGGTTCAAATCACACCATTTGCCAAAGATTTTATCCCCAAATTCATTTTTAAACAATTTTTACATCCTTAACAAGCATACAAATGTTTCTGCAAAAACCAACAAGCTAACAGATACTATTTGCTAAACTAAAGTAATGGTTGGCTAGGGTTTGTTCCACTGATTCCAACGATATAAAGTTTGCAAAAATTGGACGTGTGGATCAAAAGTTATAGGGTTTTCAAATTGCAACTTAAATCAGATTCAAATTCTATTTCTAATTCATCTGGTGACACGCGGCGCGTTCTGATTCGTCGAAAACGGTCCGTGCGGATCAGGCGACGCAGGCCGTTGGATCTAATTGATATCGGGCGGCTCAGATGGACGCGTACCTCTTCGATTGGATCTAATCTTAGCCAGACGTTTCGCATCCTACGGCTCCTGATTCACTAACCAAATTCCGGCGACGCTCAACGGTGGCTGGTGGCGGCGACGGCGGAATCGATGCTACAGGAAGCGGGGAAGGAAAATAACATGCTCACCGTGCTCGCAAGGACGTGGGGAAGCTCGAGGTGGTGCCGTCTAGTCGAGGGGCGCACTGGAGCGGGCTTGATTGCTCGCCGGAGTGGAGCTGCGCCTCGGCCTTGCTCAGTCGTCGTGGAGGACGGCGCTAGGGATCACTCGGAGGCAAACGAAATGCACGGTCAGATGCGCCAAGACACGCGAAGGTGTGTGCGTGAACGAGAGGGGTCGGGGTTGTCTGGTTTACCCGAGAGGTTTCGCCGGAGTAGTCGCGACGTCGGTGGTGCTCAGAAGTTGACGAAGCCGAGTGTCTGGTGTGGCCGCGGCCAAGCGGTTGACGCTGGGAGGTTCGCCAGGCGATGTAGAACAAGCTCGCGTGCAGAGGCAATTGAGGGGCGGCGAGGTGTGGCCAGAATTTCCTGCGGAGCTCGCCGGAGTCAGAGGTGATGTGGCTCCAAATTGGGATAGCTCTGAGGCAGAGAGGGTCGGGCGAGAGAGGGGAAAGAGAGAGGGAACGCAGGCGAGTTACTGAGCGTGATTTAAGACAGACATTACTCGCTTTATTGACGAGAATTACTCCCGCGAGATCAATGCAGAAACGGGGGAAGGAAGTGGTCGCTGCGGGTGAGGACGATGAACAGGAGGGGTGGGTCTGCTTGGCAGTGAAAGAAAGGGAGTGGAGGTGGGGGCGGTGTTCGATGTGTCTTGGTCGTTTGAGTGAGGAAAACGCCAGGGAAAAAGAGGAGTCAATGCAGTGGGCTTATTGGGCTGGCTCAGTTAGGTCAGGTCCAAATCCATTTTTTTTTCTTCCTGGAACCTTTTATTCTTTTTCTATTTTTGAAATTCAAACAATCAAACAACATTCAAACATTCAAACAATCACCACACTTGCAATGAGTTTTTGGTTCTGTTTATCTACATAATCCAAATCTCAAAATAAAATAATATTTTTATTCATTTTAGGATCCATTCATTAATTAAATAAAATGGACCTTTAGTTATTTAATCAAATAGGGTTTGATTTATTTAATAAAATCTTCATTTGAAATCCAAATATTTTCAAAGCCAAATCAGTAGGTTTTATTTGGAATTAAAGAATACTTGGAAACTTGTTTAAAACAAAATAACCTTTTATTTTAGGGTCCATTAATAATTAAATACAATAGACCTTCATTATTAAATCAAATAGGATTTGTTTTATTAAAATATTTATTTTGAAATCTAAAATAAGACCAAAACACTTCAGTAGGTTTTATTTGGAAATATAAGATATTTGGAAAACTTATTTTAAATAATTAAATAAATTTTAATGTTTTGTAAATAGTAAAACCTTTATTAATAAAACTTGGATATTAAATCCTTATTAATTTAATTCAAATAAGCCTTTACTTTAATAAAATTTGGATATTAAATCCTTATTATTTTATTTAAATAAACCTTTGCTATTTTTATTCAAAACAAAATGTTTTAATTCAAAAGCTTGGCCAAGGTTTAATTTGGCTTTATAAAATAATCTTTATATATAAATCTATCTTTTCTTTTGAAAACCAAATCTTTTATTAAAAGATCCAAAATAGTAATTCCAAAACATTTTAATTTCCTTTAATAAATGTTTATCTTTATAAATCCCTTTAGGATTTATTTGATTGAAATTGGTTTGAAGTTCCAATTAAATTCAAAAAGTTTCTTCTAGCCCTGAAAATCAAACAAAGTTTTTATTTTATTCATTTATTTTCACATAACAAGATTTGGAAAATCTTGGGATGTGACAGAAGTGTTGTCAAGTCAATCTTCCCGAGGACGACTATATGGTGAACCCCAGGATCAAGAAGGTCTCTCAACCGCTTCTACTTTGTGATGAGCATGTAGAGTCGAGGACGACTCTTTTTGAAGGGGGGGAGCTGATGTAGCCCGACCTACGGTCGTTACTACATCTTGGTCTCCAACTTACGCCAAGTCGTCATGGACTCCAAAGGTGAATCCGTTCCTCTATGCGAGCCCCCTTCCTACCCTATTGAATGGTATGCTACTTCATACTCCGTCACATATGCATGATAGGTTCACATTGACAAGTACCGAGGAAAGGGAGGAAGCCCGGAGCATCAAGCCCGACAAGACGGAGGCTTGGAAGAGGAGGCAGAAGAAGACAAATCGCCAAATGCTCTCTGTCTCCAACGGTACTACCGGATCTGGCGACCGGTACTACCGGCCAGCGGTACTACCGCCCTCTACTAAAGGCCCATACAGACGACGCCAACAGAAGTCCCAGGACCGGAAGCGGTACTACCGGTCCCGGAGGCACTCTGGGACAAGCGGTACTACGGTCCCAAGTCCCAGTACTACCGCTCCGTCATGCCTGCAGCACTAGTTGGGCCACCGCCCATGTATCCCCTTTACTTACCTATTCGCCTAGTTTATCCCCAAACTACCCCTGTTTATGTGGTGGCCTATATAGACCCCCCCCTCATGTATCCCTTAGGCATAAATGATAGACTAAAGACAACCCCTTGTGTGGAATCTCTAGTTTTGCCTCATCCCTTATCCAAGGGGACCGACTATAAACCAACCTCGATTGGACTTTGCATCATGCATCCATCGTTGAACAAGGCCTTGGAGTTCGATGTCTCGTCTCCAAGTTGTCAAGACCCTCCCCAAGGTGTTCTTCCCTCTCCGATGTGGATTTGAGGGAGCACGTTGACCGATCTTTCCTTGCGAGGATTCTATCGAACCGGTGGCCGCCGTTCGGGATCAATCGGCCTTGTATCGTGTGAGTTTTGCGTGTGTTCATCGTGTTCTTCGCGAGGTGTGTGTTCGCTTCCGCTACCTTCTCCCTTTCCCCTCGCTTTCCCATCGATTTGACAACGATATCCGTGAAGATCGGGCCACCCAAGAGGTTAACCCCTCCATCACATCCCTTCTATTGATACAACTGTTGTACCTACAGCAACACACATACAAGGACCCATCACAAGATCTCGTGGCAAACAACTTAACTATCAGGTACTTTCATTTCTTGGAACTATTCCTCACATACATGAGAATATGATGCTGCTTAAATCAGATGTATTTCTTACTCTTAGGAATGATGGACCAAGCATGGATGAGAGGGACAAGCATTGGAGCATGGCCATGCATGGAGATGGAAGCAAGCATGTGATGATCCAAGAGAAGGCCACGGATGAAGATTTCAGAACTTTGAGGCCACCATAATGAAGAAAGAAGGCTTGGACGAAATATTCAAGATCAATACTTCACGAATTTGTCTATAGCTTAATATGGTGCTGTGACACCTTTATTCTGGGCCAGGCCCATGTAATTTTCGCAGTATTTTAATTAGCCACTTTTTAGAGTCCGTATTTGAGGGGAAAAGGACTTCTAGGGTTGGATTCGGCCACCACTTCCATGGCTGGCCGAAACCCCACCTTTTCCTCCTTAAATACTCCCCATAGCTGTCACCCTAGACTCGGATTTTGTTTAGACATCAAGTTAGCCATGGTCGCAACTTCACCAAGGCTCGAGCATCGCAGAGGCCTCTTGTACTTCGCACCTATTCAGGATCCCACCTCTTTCAATAAAGCTTTCCTCTTAATCCGCAATATCTTGATTGCAATATTGGTTCTTACTTGTTCTCGATTTGAGGTAGGAATTAAGACCCTCGCTGGTCAGGCTGATCGTGTTCCTGTAGGATCGGTAACCTCCAGGAGATTGGCCTAGCGATTGCATTGGCGCTCGTGCTTGCACGTGTAGTCGGATCGTCAAGCCCGAACTCCACCAAATCGATTGTCATCATCTCATCGAAAGATGGGACACCTTTGCCCTATCAATCGGCCAATTGGAACATTGTACCACACGAGTGAGGTTGATATCACCATTTGCGACATGGTCACGTAGGAAGTGGTGGCGAATATCAATATGTTTGGTGCGGCAATGTTGGACGGGGTTGTTGGCTCTTTATTATTCTTTTCATTGTCACATAGAGAGAGGCACCGTAGAGACACACCATAGAATTGAGCACAACAAGATGCCACGTATATGTATTATCGGTGGATAGGATGGAGGGCTATGTTTTTTTTTTTGAACCAACCCCCACCAACCAAAACGACCCACCAAATTGGCAAGAGTTGATTTCTGATTGATTTCCTCCTTATGTCCGCCTAATCGGCATCCGAATAGCCAAAAAGCTCAAAGGTTGACCCCCCAAGGAGAGGGAGTAAGAAGAAGAAGTGGGAGAAAAAATCAAATCCTCAAATCACAAGTGGCACCTCTCCCTTGCGGATTGAAAACAAGATATCCGCCTAGAAAGCAAAAGGTAGAGCAAGGAACCAATCATAGAACGATATACCTTTTTGATCACGTCCTTTCTCCCCCAAGGCCAAGTTGTCCATTTAGTCCCATCATGGACATCCTAAATTTCAGATTCGTTAGTTCCACAAAGATAATATCATCAACATATATTTGAACAATAAATAAGCCACCCTTTAACCCGTTGGTGAAAAAAGGAATCGACCTACCACATACCACCACCCATCCATGAAAAGTCCCTAGTAAGGTCACCAAGCACCCCAAGCTTGCTTTGCTTTTTTAGAAAGATGCATAAGCAAGCAAGAGACAAATAGCTTCAAGGCGAGCAAGCGAGCAAGGTGTCCTCATAGTCTTCTATTTGGGCATACCCTTGCGCCACTAACCTTGCTTTGTTTCTTGTTGACACCTCGTTTCATCTTGAGTTCTTCTTGCATGGCAATGACCCGGATCCTCATCTTGAGCTTGGACTTGAGATGAGTTGATCTTCTCCTTGGTCTTCGAGGTTGATCTTCCCTTGGTCTCTTTCGGGGTTTGAAAACTTGCCCCTCATGGGGACCATTATTCTCCAAAACTCCACGCACAAAGATACTCAACCACACCATTAGTATTCTTGTAGTATCTATAGGCATGAGAGTTTTCCATAACAAACAAAAATATTTTGTTCTTCACGAGACACTTGCACCAAGACGGGTTTGACCCAGCCATGAAAGTGTGGCGATCCAACCTAAAGTCCTTTTCCCTCAAATAGGACTCTAAATGGGCTGACCCCAAAATAAAGGGTGTCAAGCACCATATAGCTATTCATGCATGGCCATGCTCCATCTTGTCCTCCTCATCCATGCTTGTCATCATCATCCTAAGAGTAAGAAATATATCTGATTTAGGCAGCATCATTTATTCTCATGGTATGTGTTCAAGAAACTAAAAAGAAAGTAAAGTTTAGTTTGTTTGTTTGTGGATCTTGTGATGGGTGTGTGTGTGTGTGTATATATACAACAATAGTAGTAATAGTAGGGATGTATGTCCTTCTTGAATCTTCTTGAATTGTCATTTGAATTTGAATCTCTTTCATTCAGTCTCAAAATCTCAGGTTCAAAGGCTTCAATGTTAAATGTAGGGACTAAAGGACCAACAAGACGTGGCATTAACTTAGACTTCATAATCGTCAAAAAAAAATCTACGCAAATGTGTAAAAACAAGACAAATTATGTTGCACCGAAGAAGGTAAAAGCATAAATAAATCAATAGAGGAAGGAAATTTAAGTTCTTCTTTGAAACAGCCCGTAACATAGTAGAGGCGAAGTTCTATTTACTACTTCAGTTTGACCATCGGGGGTATCACGATCGGAGACAATATAGTTTGGCACACCATGCAACGAACAAATTTCACAAAAAAGAAAATCACAAATATATGCATAATCATCCGCGTTTATGACACATAAAAAGTGTGCCATCTTGAAAACCGATCCACACAACAAAAAATAATTCCATAGAAATATCCTCCCAAGGAACACTAGGAGCGGAAGCAACAAATCTCAAATCTCTCAACATCTCGGCGGCCAAAAGCCAAAAGTGACAAGCAAATCCTCCGTCTTTCTTCCACCAAAGTGTCCATCCCTCCCTCCCTCTCCTCCACCCCTCTCAAAACAAAAAAAAAAGCTATAAAGCTATCTCTAGTTGGTTGTTTCACTTGTAACATCAATCAATCAGAACTTGTCTTGTTCCTTGTTCTCCTATCTCTCGCAACACATCTTTAAATTGACATCATTATATGCATATTGTTTCAAGCATAACGGTGACAACAGCATCAATAATAACATTATCTTTTTTACTTTTTTTGTTGATAACATAAAAAAGATTTCTAATGTCCGAACCAACGCATATATTTCTTTATCATAGTAGAATAGTTTCTACTAGCCCCACCTCATTTCACTAAAATAATATATAATTTTTTTTCCTCCTAATAACACCCTCCAAACCAATTTCAAACAAAGGGCACATCCTTCTGGTAAGCTAATTCAAATGACCATTGATCCAAAGTCTTTTGACAAAGCCTAATAAAAACCAGGCCAAGAAAAAACCTCTCACTTGTTGTGTGTGTCTGCTGCAAGTTGCAATTTCATTCTCATTTCTTCTTTGGATCTTTCACTTCCTCTTAACACACAACAACACAACAACAAGAAGAAGCAACGAACAAAAAAGCTTCACTGCACAAGGTGCAAAACAAAAACAACGGCATCACGTAAAAGCGTAAAAAAACGTGTAAATGGTCTGAAATGATCCTCTAAAGATTTAAATCAAAATATTCATCACTCAAAGTAACAAAGAAAAAAACCAACCAATGAAAAGCAAAAACATTAACTTCATGAAATGTGATTTAGTTTAAACTAATAGCATTAAAACAACCACTCTAATAAAACCGAACTTTTTTTAAACTTTTTTTCCATTTTTCTCTATCATTTCATGGTTTCAATGTAAACCACTACAAAATCAAAATTAGAAAACATGGTTAGAAAACATAATTCATCAACAATCTCAATCAACAAGCGTATCATGACGAATATCAATAGAATATATATATTATTGCTCTCTTAGGTACCAAAATAATAGGAACAACACAAGGGCTAAAAGGACTCACGAATATAATCTCTCTCGAGTAGTTCGAATTTGGGGCGTATATGTCTCTCCTCTGGATTCTGATTCTATATGGTTGGGTTGGGGTGGCAGGGCAGGCACCAAAAATTAATTCAATTTGGTTCTCAATTCCTCTAGGTAGGAGGTGGTGGCGGTGGCGGACTCAAAAAAGTCCTCATTCATATTCGCAAAGGTTAGCAGAATAGCAAGGAGGCAGAGGAGGCATATCCAAAAAATGAAAAGCAGAACCTCTTTGCGGAACAATTGCATTAAGTATTAATTATGTTACAAACATGGACTCTTCAAACGAATTTCAGTAGCATGTGTAGAATCAGATTTAGTGTTCTTTGGTGGTATAAAATCTGCAGCCAATCTGATTCTCACTTTTATTTTTCTCCTCAGTTTTAGCTCTACTAGCTCTAGCAAAATCATCTTTTAAAATCTGTTCGGGAGTCATAGGTGTTATGGGGTAGCCCTGGGGTTGGCCCGATCTTTCACGAATTCCACGAGAAACGAGGGGAAAGAGGTGGTCGGGGGATGAAATCGAGGAAAGCGATGAAAACCACAAACACACACACACCAAAACACGATACACGCCTACTCCTCACGCCGGTGGCAACCGGTCCAACATAATCCCTAGGATCGGTGTTGGGCGAAGCTTGCTCTCCACGCCAACAACGGGGGATGAGGTGCTTGGTGAGATCTTGACGACTTGGGGGCGAGAAACCGAGAACCCAAGGCCTTGTACAACTTGAACGCACTAGGCAAGATCCAAGAGAGGGGTGGATAATCCGGTGCTCCTTGGTAGGAGCATGAGACCAATAGATATAAGTCCTCAAAGGGTTTCCTTAATATCTATTATTATCCAAGTCTAGGGTTTACAATGGAGGGTGGGGGCTATATATAGTCCAGCCACAAAATAGGGGTAGTTTCGGAACGAAAAGGTAAATTATAGGTAGGGTTACAAGGCACAGGGCCGAACTCAGGTGTGCAGATTCAGTCAGGGCCGGTAGTACCGGTCCATCAACCGGTAGTACCGCTCCGGGAGCGGTAGTACCGCTTGAGGGCCTGGAGCTTCCGTCCGAGGCGCCTGTGGCGAGCGGTAGGAGGGGGCGGTAGTACCGGTCGCTGGGCCGATAGTACCGCTTGCGTCTAGGGCGTGGGGTGGTGCTTCCTGGAGCGTCCGGTAGGGGCAGCTTGGGCCAGTAATGCGGTCGTCTCAACCGGTAGTACCGCTGGCGTCTGGCAGCGACTGGTTGCTTCCCCTCCGTTCCTTGGGTCCTTCTCTTTGTACATGATGATGCACAGTGTATGGGTATGAAGTAGCAAGCCATCCAAGGGTGTGTCGAAGTCACACAAGGAGAGGAGCGAGTTCACCTTAGCTTGAAGGAGTTTGGCTCGGGCGCGACTCATGGGTCCACTTGGGGAGCTCGTGGGAGTAGATGTAGTAGCGGTCGTAGGACGGGCTGCATCAGCTCCCCCCCCTTGGGAAAGAGTCGTCCTCGACTCTTCAACCGTCACAACTTCCTCTTTGCCATGGTAGGGTGAGAGGTCCTTGACATTGAATGTCGAGCTCACAAGATACTTCGATGTTGGTATATCGATGACATAGGCATTGTTGTTGATCCTCTTGAGCACTTTGAATGGTCCATCACCTCTTGGCTTTAGCTTGGAGTCGCGTTCCTTAGGGAAGCGGTCTTTACTCAAGTGTATCCACACAAGGTCGCCCTCTTCGAAGATTATCTCTTTCTTGTTCTTGTTTAGCCTTGATGCTTGGCGAAGGACTTGTTGCTCGATAGTAGCTCGAGTGTCATCATGGAGTTTCTTCATTGTGTGGGCGCGCTTGACAACGTCCATATTGGCACGTTCATGAAGTGGTAGTGGAAGAAAATCGAGCGCGGTGAGAGGCTCGAAGCCGTAGACGATCATGAACGGGCTCCTCATGGTGGTGGAGTGCTTGGCGCGGTTGTAGGCGAACTCGGCGTGTGGAATGCATTCCTCCCAGTCTTTAAGGTTCTTCTTTATCAACACCCGGAGGAGTGTGCCAAGACTTCGATTGACGACCTCGGTTTGTCCATCGGTTTGAGGATGCGAGGCGGACGAGAAGAGGAGCTTGATGCCGAGCTTGGCCATGAGGGTCTTCCGAGTAGCTCATGAATTTTACGTCATGATCGAGACGATTGTTCTTAACACCGTGTAGCAATTATTTCCCTGAAAAACAAATTTGCTACATGTGAAGCATCATTGGTCTTATGGCACGGAATGAAATGTGCCATTTTGGAAAAGCGATCCACTACTACAAATATGGAATCATGACCATGTTTAGATCTAGGCAAGCCTAACACAAAGTCCATGCTAATGTCCGACCAAGGTGCATGAGGAATAGGTAAAGGCATATAAAGACCAAAGGGGTTGGACTTAGACTTAGCTTGGATACATGTAGTGCATCGTTGAACGTGGCGCTCCACGTCGCGCTTCACTTGGCCAAAAGTAGTGAGTGGAGAGCATGTCATATGTCTTGTCACGGCCAAAGTGACCCATAAGGCCTCCACCATGGGACTCTTGAAGAAGCAAAAGTTGGAGAGACGATTTCGGAAAGCAAAGCTTGTTTTGTTTGAAAAGAAAACCCTTATGCAAATAGAAATCATCAATCCCTTTGTCGGTTGAACATTGTGCAACTATTGGTCCAAAGAAAGGGTCGGACGCATACAAAGATTTGATGTCATCAAGACCCAAGACATTGACTTCGAGTCGTGTAAGAAGTCTTGTGTTTTTGCGAGACAAGGCGTCCGCTACCACATTTTCTTTGCCCTTCTTGTATTTGACAATGTAAGGAAAAGACTCCATGAACTCAACCCACTTTGCGTGCCTTTTACTCAAGTTGGCTTGGCCCTTAAGATACTTCAACGACTCATGGTCGGAATGGATGATAAATTCTTTGGGCCAAAGATAGTGTTGCCACACTTGAAGGACTCGAACCAAGGCAAAAAGTTCTTTGTCACAAATTGTGGCGCCCCGCCAAAACCACTACTAGAAAATCGCGTTGTTTTTGTGCATTGCATCATCATGACCGCATGCTCATGTCATCATGCCACATTGCTTTTGGGCATCGTCGTGTCATCTTGCATTTTGTTTGCATAAAACTATTTTGAAAAGCCTGGTTTTGTTTTCTAAACGCTCCGTCTTTAATTCAAAACCAAAACCCGGGTCTCCGGAATGTGTTGTTTTGTCTGCCAACGGTTTACAAACGCCTCGTTTTTAATAAATAAAATATTTAAATTATTTTGGGAGGCATCTAGCCAGGCCCGAAAGCCCAGCCGGCCACCTCCAGATAAAAACCCTACCTACCCAGAACACCCAAAACCTAAGCTACCAAATAACCAACCCAGCCTATCCTACCCAGCCCCTCCACCTCACCTGCACCAATCGGTGCACGCCACCTCACCTCTCCCTTCCCTCTATCCAATCCCATGCCGCCACCTGCCCAACCCCATCTCTCTCTCTCCCCCGTCCTGGCCCAACTGTCCCACAGCCCCCACTCCACCGCCGCCACTCCCCCCGGTCCAACCCACCACCAACCTCCCCAGGAATCCCGCACTCCACCCACCCCACCGACGCCACGCACGCCCCACACCCACCCCGGTCCCGCTCCTGGCCCACCTCGACGTGCCCCCGTCCTCTCTGTCGCTCACGCCCGTCCCCCCCTCGTCTTCGTTCTCACCAACCACCGCCACCAGGCCACCGATCCCCGCCGCCAGAACCCCCTCGCCATGGCGCCCTGCTCGCCCCTCCTCCCCGTCGGTGCCTCCCTCTTCTCCTTCCCGAGGTCGCCCCTCCCTCGCCTTGCGGGCTTGCCCCCGTCGTCCCCGCCGTCCTCTTCCTCTCCGGCTCGACCCACCGCCGCAAGCCCGCCGCCGCCTTCCTCTCCCGCGGTCGCGTCCCCGGAGCCACGCCGCCAAACTCCCGACGGGTCGCCTCGGTCCGCCTCCGGCCGTCATTGCCCGCTCCGTCGTCCCGGCCTCTTCAACCTCTGCTTCACGACCGCCTTCCTCCTCGTCGCGGCCGCAGAACACCTCGAATCGGACCTATGCAAGTTTGAGCAAAATTCGCCAAACCCGCATAGAAACGATTCAAAGGTGCCACCAGCACTTCGTGCGGGTGGAAAACGAAGTAATAACATTACACAAGAGTCCTCGATGGGACCCACAGAATAGATATATATATATATATAACGGCGACTCCATGAGTCAAGAATACAGATATAATATACAAAGATCCAAATCACCTTGAAAACGATAGAGCGTCCAGCTACGGACAAGATGCAAATGGGGCTAAGAGCCCTGAAGAATAACCAATGGCGTCCATAACCCTGCCTGTGCCAAGCGGAAGGGTAACCACCTTAACGACGTCGATCTCAAAACCTGCTTAAACAAAGGGTGCCAACAAAGGGCAAAGGAAAAGAAGGAGCGTTAATCGAGGCCAAGACACGGCGAGGCTAGAATTGGCGGTCCTCGCCTACATAGGTATGGTGAAGCGGCAGCACGCACTAAACAACCTATAGAGACTCGATACAACTGGCGGCAATCAGAGAGGGGTAAGAAAGTCCTATTCGGATCCAACCTGATACTATCATCAAACAAACCCATCCTGGTGTTTCCCCCTCGACACCGATTGAGGAAGTCAACCGAGGAACTCACACAGTTGACAGTTTTACTTATTCAGTTATCGTTGCAGCAATTACTAGTCAGGTTTAGATATTCATCCTGACAAAGTAAGCAGTAGGCACTTTTAATTAACCATTCCGTTATAGTTGCAACAATTACTAATCAGATGCAGATAGCATGAGATAAACCCAAAACCCAGCAGTTGTTGGTACTTTTATGTAGCCATTCCGTTATAGTTGCAATACTTACTAGTCAGGTACAATGGTCGCAAGCGACACTCCAAACAAGGAGTTGTGGGCAGTATTAATTATCCATTCCATTATAGTGAAGCTGATTACTAGTCATTATAAAGTCAAATTTGTAGCAATAAACTTTAGTTATGCTTGTCTATGGTCGAGATACTGTGCTCCAAGTCGTCCATAACCGCGGACACGGCTTTCAGAAAGTTTTACCCGGTCGGGGTGCACCAATAGCAACACACGCTCGATCAACCTCGGAAAAACCAAATCAAAACCCAACGAGGCTTTCACGACTGAACAATCACAGGATTCAGAAATATTTCAGGGGGCCACCCCTTAAGTAGATCCATAGCGAAGATAGTGACTCGAGGCGGCCTCAAGGTTTGGGTGGGCCATGGCTTGTTGGGAACCCGAAAGTGTGGCTGGGCTTGTCGATACCGCGTAAACGTGTCCCGATCCTAAACAGTACAGTGTGCTCCTCGCACAATCGTAAATACATAAGTAGCATGGCATAAGTACAGGATCGTAAATAAAACCTCAAACTAGTTTGTGGCCCCAAGAAATAAGACTAAATCAAGCTCTGGCTCAGGGGGGTCCCATATACCTCCCGGATGTGGATAGAGCGATAATTCAAGGAAGTATCAAGTACTCGGGGTCCTACGGGACACAAGTGGGCGTTCGAAAACCAAGTATTATCTATCACCCACCGATGCCTCTGCTTACTTCAATTTTAGTTGTTAAACAGGAATTAAAGTGAACGATAAGTAAAGCTAGGATCATCTCCAACTTCAACATGTGGCAATGCATCAACAATTGTGGCATATGACGACACACAACAGCACTGGAGCAAGCGACTACGACGCGCAAGTCCAACTATCTACCAAACAACAGGTAATAGGATGTGTCCAAGGCAATATAGGGCTGCACGGTATATCACAGGTACGGAAACTAAAGCATCGCAACTCAGATAGCAATAGATCAACAGGAGGGAATAAATACTATAAAAGTAAGATAGGTAGAAAGGGGGAGATGCTCGCCTGAAAACATGGTCGAAGGTTCAACCGAAGATCGGGTCGAAGCTCACATCAACTCATCGGCCTTATCCGCGAAGAAGCAATTCACTAGGAGGAACACCGGATGCACTATTTAATACAACGGCAGAAGATCGGCATGATGCATGTATGATGTATGGCATGGCGAAGGTGCAATGCAATTAGGTCATGTTAAGCGGAACCGGGGTCCCGACAATTATTCAAGTGGTTCAAGTTATTTAGAACCCCCGCAATTTAAATGTTGTTTTAACATGGCAAAAGATAGCACCAGTTCGCTACACAAGATTTAAATGAGGCCAATATGAGACTAGATTTGCCCGCATATGGGCCCCATATTTAATTATTAGGTGAATCGGCATAAGGCCCCCCAAACCAATGATATGCATGCGAGAATGACAATTTAATATGCGACAGGTTTATTATATTATAAAATTGGGTTTTGGGAAGGGGTTCACACATTAGGGGTCTCGACGATCTTGGGGTTCCGGGGTTCGGGGTTGGTCTCAGGGTCCAGGGTTCGACGAACTTGGGGTTCCGGGGTTCGGGGTTGGTCTCGGGGTCCAGGGTTCGACGGATGCGTTCTCGGACTCCGGGATCGTTACTGGGGAGATCTTGTCGCACGGTGCCCGCGAAGTAGATCTTGTTGTTCTGTGTCGGTGACCTCGGCATCCGGGAAGCAGAACTTGGTTCGTGGCAGGGCGCCGGATTCTCCTAGTCGCTGTCGTTCTTGTCGCATTCGCGGTATTCGGGTCATGTCGACGGTCATGCCGTCCGGAAGGCGATCTTGGCGGTCCGGGAGAAGATCTTGGGGTTCCGTGTCGGCCTTGGTCAGAGGGTCGGCGACCTTGGCGGTTCGAGGGAAACTTGGCGTTGCGTCAGTGCAGGATCGGTCTTGATCCGGAGAAGAACATCGTGTTCGGTCTTGAGTTCGGGAGCGAGCACAAGGGTTCGTGGGGTCGATCTCGAAGTGTCAAATTCATGTTGAGGAACCTGTGCTTCCGACATCAGACCCCACACCTGAATTGGCACAACACTATACTGACACAAGTGGAGCGGCAGCTCACCCTGGTGCACGCATGCTCTACCCAGCGAGGCCATGTTCCAGTGGAGGCGCTGCAGAGAGCTCCTGCATGTGGCGAGGCAGCGGGAGAACGGCTGCAGCCGTCGGCGGCAAGGCGGCCTCAAGGCAGCAGGCGAGCGTCGAAGAAGAGGCTCGGCGAGCTTTGGGGCGAGCTTGCGGCGGGACGCGGGCGCGGCGATGCGTGAGGCGGGCGAGCGGCCAGGCGGCGGGGGCGATCAAGCGGCGGAGGCGAGGTCGAGAGGGGCCATCGCGATGGTGGCGCCACGGTGATCTGTGAGAGGCGGCGGGAGCAGCCGGGAGGCGGTGGCCGTAGGGAGGGAGGCGAAGGTGAGCGGCAAGCGGAGGCGGCGGCAGGAGAGGATCTGGCCGGGCGAGGCGGGGAGGAGGTCATGGCGGTGGCGGGGCCAGGCGGGCGGCGTGGCTAGGGAGGCGAGGACCAGGCGTCGGGGTGGGAGTCTGGACGGGGAAGGAGGGAGGAGGAAGAACGTGGGAGGAGGGGCCGAGCGGGTGGGGCCCAGGGGAGATCCCGAGGGAGCTTGTCGGGTGGGGAGGGCCAGGCGTGCACGGGTGGTGTGTGTGGGTTGGGTAGTGGGGCCAGGGGGTGGGCTGAGTGGGGGAGGTGAGAGAGAGGGAGGGATTAGGTGGCAGGATAGGATTGGTTGAGGGGAGGAAGAGGGTGAGGTGGCGGAAGATGATAGGCTGGGGTGAGGTGGAGGGCAGACTGGGTAGGTAGTTTGGTAGGTTTAGGAATTAGGTGTACCGGTTGGTTGGACCGATTAAAATTCTGGGGGTGGTCGTTCGGGTCAATCGGCCCGTTCGACTGCCCCTATTAAAAATAATTAATATTTTATTTATTTTCAAATAGCTTTTGTGACTAGTTTTAGACAAACAAAATATCCGGAACATCCGGGGGTTTAATTTGAAATAGAAGGAGGGCTAGTTTCGGAAAACCATAGTCTTTCGCAACATAGTTTCAGGTAAAATTAATATGCATGATGATGTAATGATGATGCAATGCACAAAAACAACGCAATTTTCTAGTAGTGGTTTTTGCGGGATGCCACAATTCGACACCACTAACAAGGGATCTCGCCCTCGAGATCCGCCTCATGGTACCGGGAAGAAGGTCGGCGATCTGCGTCTTCTCGCTTCGTGTAGATCCTCTCGACACCACTAACAAGAGGTCGTTGTCCGTGATCGTCGAGAGAACACTCCGGGGACAAAAAGGTCGAAGGTAGAGGTATCAACAAATAAAGCCACCCCTAACTTCGATGGAAAGAGGGAACCGATGCATTCTCATCCACCTCAATGTATAAAAGCGAATAGAAGGGGTAGTCGGCATGGGGGCCAATCCATCACGCACCCAAACTATTACTCCGCACAATCAGTAGAAACGGTGCAACCATTCTCGGAATCAGACTGAAGATCTCGACAAGCGAGGTTAGGAAACAAAGGAGTGATGCAGACTCTGCATCGGATCTGGCGTAGATGATGTCGTCGCGTCGGAAAACACCGGAAGGCACAAACAAGGAACAAAGAATGGTACCACAGCAGACGGATTTCTCAGGCAGCTTGAACACCGGATGGTAGAACACCGTTATCAGAGGAGGAAGCGAAACCCTGAAGGTACGACGGAACCCAACCACGAGAATCCTGGACTCGAAGAGAAGATAAGAGAGCAGGTTCAAAACACGTCGGGATAAGAGAAGAGTAGCAGAGGGGTAAGGAGTAAAATCAGACCTAATCAGAACTATCCAACCGATTTTGTAAAAATAGTTTTGACACGCTAGTTCGGCCGTTAGCTAGGTTATCCTACAGGCTGAACTTGTAGAATATCATAGCTTGAGCTCGATACCACTCAGAACACCCTCAGAATCGGACCTATGCAAGTTTGAGCAAAATTCGCCAAACCCGCATAGAAACGATTCAAAGGTGCCCACCAGGCACTTTCGTGCGGGTGGAAAACGAAGTAATAACATTACACAACAGTCCTCGATGGGACCCACAGAATAGATATATATATATATATAACGGCGACTCCATGAGTCAAGAATACAGATATAATATACAAAGATCCAAATCACCTTGAAAACGATAGAGCGTCCAGCTACGGACAAGATGCAAATGGGGCTAAGAGCCCTGAAGAATAACCAATGGCGTCCATAACCTGCGGGCCAAGCGGAAGGGTAACCACCGCTAACGACGTCGATCTCAAAACCTGCTTAAACAAAAGGGGTGCCGACAAAGGGCAAAGGAAAAGAAGGAGGCGTTAATCTTGAGGCGATTGCAGCGAGGCTAGAATTCGGTCCTCGCCTACATAGGTATGGTGGCGGCGGTGGCGGCACGCACTAAACAACCTATAGAGACTCGATACAATGGCGGCAATCGAGAGGGGTAAGAAAGTCCTATTCGGATCCAACTGATACTATCATCAAACAAACCCATCCCGGTGTTTCCCCTCGACCGATTGAGGAAGTCCGAGGAACTCACACAGTTGACAGTTTACTTATTCGATTATCGTTGCGGCAATTACTAGTCGGTTTAGATATTCATCGACAAAGTAAGCGATGGCACTTTTAATTAACCATTCCGTTATAGTTGCAACAATTACTAATCGGTCACGAGATAGCATGAGATAAACCCAAAACCAGCTTGTTGGTACTTTTATGTAGCCATTCCGTTATAGTTGCAATACTTACTAGTCAGGTACAATGGTCGCAAGCGACACTCCAAACAAGGAGTTGTGGGCAGTATTAATTATCCATTCCATTATAGTGAAGCTGATTACTAGTCATTATAAAGTCAAATTTGTAGCAATAAACTTTAGTTATGCTTGTCTATGGTCGAGATACTGTGCTCCAAGTCGTCCATAACCGCGGACACGGCTTTCAGAAAGTTTTACCCGGTCGGGGTGCACCAATAGCAACACACGCTCGATCAACCTCGGAAAAACCAAATCAAAACCCAACGAGGCTTTCACGACTGAACAATCACAGGATTCAGAAATATTTCAGGGGGCCACCCCTTAAGTAGATCCCACAACGAAGATAGCTGACTCCGAGACGGCCACAAGGTTTGGGTGGACGGCGGTAAACGACTGAGAACCCAAAAGTGTGGCTGGGCTTGTCGATGCAGCGTGGCGTGTCCGATCCTAAGCGATGCAGTGTGCTCCTCGCACAATCGTAAATACATAAGTAGCATGGCATAAGTACAGGATCATAAATAAAACCTCAAACTAGTTTGTGGCCCCAAGAAATAAGACTGAATCAAGCTCTGGCTCAGGGGGGTCCCATATACCTCCCGGATGTGGATAGCGCGATAAATCAAGGAACAGGTATCAAGTACTCGGGGTCCTACGGGACACAAGTGGGCGTTCGAAAACCAAGTATTATCTATCACCCACCGATGCCTCTGCTTACTTCAATTTTAGTTGTTAAACAGGAATTAAAGTGAACGATAAGTAAAGCTAGGATCATCTCCAACTTCAACATGTGGCAATGCATCAACAATTGTGGCATATGACGACACACAACAGCACTGGAGCAAGCGACTACGACGCGCAAGTCCAACTATCTACCAAACAACAGGTAATAGGATGTGTCCAAGGCAATATAGGGCTGCACGGTATATCACAGGTACGGAAACTAAAGCATCGCAACTCAGATAGCAATAGATCAACAGGAGGGAATAAATACTATAAAAGTAAGATAGGTAGAAAGGGAGATGCTGCTTTGAAAACATGGTCGAAGGTTCAACCGAAGATCGGGTCGAAGCTCACATCAACTCATCGGCCTTATCCGCGAAGAAGCAATTCACTAGGAGGAACACCGGATGCACTATTTAATACAACGGCAGAAGATCGGCATGATGCATGTATGATGTATGGCATGGCGAAGGTGCAATGCAATTAGGTCATGTTAAGCGGAACCGGGGTCCCGACAATTATTCAAGTGGTTCAAGTTATTTAGAACCCCCGCAATTTAAATGTTGTTTTAACATGGCAAAAGATAGCACCGGTTCGCTACATAAGATTTAAATGAGGCCAATATGAGACTAGATTTGCCCGCATATGGGCCCCATATTTAATTATTAGGTGAATCGGCATAAGGCCCCCCAAACCAATGATATGCATGCGAGAATGACAATTTAATATGCGACAGGTTTATTATATTATAAAATTGGGTTTCGGGAAGGGTTCACACATTAGGGGTCTCGACGATCTTGGGGTTCCGGGGTTCGGGGTTAGTCTCAGGGTCCAGGGTTCGACGAACTTGGGGTTCCGGGGTTCGGGGTTGGTCTCGGGGTCCAGGGTTCGACGGATGCGTTCTCGGACTCCGGGATCGTTACTGGGGAGATCTTGTCGCACGGTGCCCGCGAAGTAGATCTTGTTGTTCTGTGTCGGTGACCTCGGCATCCGGGAAGCAGAACTTGGTTCGGCGCCGGGGCGCATCGGATTCTCCTAGTCGCTGTCGTTCTTGTCGCATTCGCGGTATTCGGGTCATGTCGACGGTCATGCCGTCCGGAAGGCGATCTTGGCGGTCCGGGAGAAGATCTTGGGGTTCCGTCGGCCTTGAGAACAGGGTCTCGGCGACCTTGGCGGTTCCGAGGGGAACTGCTTGGCGTTGCGTCGGGTACGGGATCGGTCTTCGGTCCGGAGAGAAGAACATCGTGTTCGGTCTTCGAGTTCCGGGAGCGAGCACAAGGGTTCGTGGGGTCGATCTCGAAGTGTCAAATTCATGTTGAGGAACCTGTGCTTCGGACATCAGACCCCACACATGAATTGGCACAACACTATACTGACACAAGTGGAGCAGCGTGGCTCACCCTCCTGGTGCACGCATGCTCTACCAGCAGCGGGCCATGTTCATGAGTGGGCGCTGCAGAGGAGCTCCCACATGTGGGCGAGGCGGGAGGCAGAACTGCAGCCGTCGGCGGCAAAGGCGGCCTCGGCGGCAGGCAGCGTCTGAGCCGGGCCTTGCGAGCTTTGGTGCAGAGCTTGGCAAGGCGGGACGCAGGCGCGCGGCGTGGCGACTAGCGGCAGCGGAGCGGCGGGCGAGGCGAGGTCGAGAGGCCGTCGCGATGCTGGCGGCGCCCAGTGATCTGTGAGGCGGCGGGCGAGCGGCGGGAAGGGAGGCGGTGGCAGGAGGAGGCGGCGGGCGAAGGTCCTGGGCGGGCGGAGGCGGGCGACGGGAGACAGAGGATGCCTGGCGAGGGAGGAGGTCGCGGGCGGTGGCCGGGGCCCGGGGCGAGGCGCGCGCGCGGCTAGGGGAGGCGAGGGACCTGCGGGGTGTCGGGGTGGGAGTCTGGACGGGGAAGGAGGGAGGAGGAAGAACGTGGGAGGAGGGGCCGAGCGGGTGGGGCCCAGGGGAGATCCCGAGGGAGCTTGTCGGGTGGGGAGGGCCAGGCGCGCGCGGGTGGTGTGTGTGGGTTGGGTAGTGGGGCCAGGGGGTGGGCTGAGTGGGGGAGGTGAGAGAGAGGGAGGGATTAGGTGGCATGATAGGATTGGTTGAGGGGAGGAAGAGGGTGAGGTGGCGGAAGATGATAGGCTGGGGTGAGGTGGAGGGCAGACTGGGTAGGTAGTTTGGTAGGTTTAGGAATTAGGTGTACCGGTTGGTTGGACCGATTAAAATTCTGGGGGTGGTCGTTCGGGTCAATCGGCCCATTCGACTGCCCCTATTAAAAATAATTAATATTTTATTTATTTTCAAATAGCTTTTGTGACTAGTTTTAGACAAACAAAATATCCGGAACATCCGGGGGTTTAATTTGAAATAGAAGGAGGGCTAGTTTCGGAAAACCAGTCTTTCGTAACATAGTTTCAGGTAAAATTAATATGCATGATGATGTAATGATGATGCAATGCACAAAAACAACGCGATTTTCTAGTAGTGGTTTTTGCGGGATGCCACACCGCGTCTTGCCTCCTGGCTCCCCGCCTCCTCTGTGAGCTCACGCGGCCGCGTCGCCGCGTGGTGCTCACGCCGCCGCCTCAAATCGCCGACCCCACCTCTCTGGATCCGCACTCACGCCTCCATGCTCGCGCCTCTGCCTCTCGCCGAGCTCGCCATGTCCGACGCCCCTGGTTGTCGTTCAAGCTAGGCACTGCCTCGTGCCCTCTGTTCGTCTTGTGCTATTACCTGTTTGGATATGGCACTACTTGAATTGTGTACCTTTTTGTCGTGTTTGTTATCTTGGAATTGTGCCAAGATTTCTTTCATGGGTACTAGACAAGATCGACTCTGTTTTGGTGTGACCCGAAGACCATCGACCAAGTTCGCCCCAAACGCCAAGATCGCCTACACGGAACTCCATGTTCTTTTTCCCGGACTCGAAGACCCCGGTACCCGATCCACTCAAGTTCGCCATCGACGACAAGATCGACACCGACCAGGGCGAATCTGATGCGCCTCTGACACCGAACCAAGTCCTTCTTCCGGGATGCGACAAGATCTACTTCCGTTGTCCGAGACCGATCCCATCGAACCTCGCCCCGTCGAACCCTGTCAAACCCCGAACCCCTCGGAGCCCAAGTTCGCCGAACCCTAATGTGATTCCCTATCCGAGACCCCATTATTTTTATAATATGACATTATCAGCTGATGCATATTAAATTGTTCATGCATGCATACTTGTCTGTGGTTTGGGGGCATTATGCCGATTCACCGCATAATTAAATATGGAGTCGATATGCGGGATATCTTTGTCTTATTCTGGACTCCATTTAAATTGGTGTAGCGAACCGGTGCTATCTTTTGCCATGTTAAGACAACATTTGAAATGCAGGGTAGCTAAACAACATGAACCACCTAAATATTTGTCGGGACCCCGGTTCCGCTTAATCTTGCCTAATAGCATCGCACCTTTGCCTTGTCATACATCATACATGCATCATGCCCGATTTTCTACCGTAGCATTAAATAGTGCATCCGGTGTTTCTTCTAGTGTTTTGCTTCTTCGCGGATTAGGCCGATGAGTTGATGCGAGTGTCGACCCGATCTTCGGATGAACCTTCGGCAATGTTTTCAGGCGAGCACCTCCCCCCTTTTCTACCTATCTTACTTTTATAGTATTTATTCCCTCCTGTTGATCTATTGCTATCTGTGTTGCGGTGCTCTAGTTTTCGTACCCGTGATATCCCTTGCAGCCTTATATTGCCTTGGACACATCCTATTACCTATTGTTTGCTAGATAGTTGGACTTGCACGTCGTAGTCGCTTGCTCAAGTCTTTGTTGTGTAAATCGATTACCACGATTGTTGGAGTATTGCCGTATGTTTAATGTTGAAGATGGTTATAACTTTAATTATTGTTTAACAACTAAAACTGAAGTAGGTAAATGCAGAGGCACAGTGGGCAATAGATGTTATTTGGTTGTTAATCCACTTGTGTCCGTGGGACCCGAGTTCTTGACACTGTTTCGAGATCGGTAGCGCTAACCACAATGGGGTGTATGGGCACCCCATCGATTTAGTACGATTCCAAATGTCTTTGGGGCCACAATTAGTTTGGGGCTTTATTACTATCCTGTACTTATGCCATGCTTTCTTGCTTTATTTGATTGTGCGAGGAGCACTGTCTGTTTAGGTAAGCGGAGTGTTTTGCGCTATCGACAAGCCGAGAGTTTGGGTTCCCGATCGTTCTGACCATTGGCGCAAACCACGAGTCCGTCTCGGAGACCGGCCGACTTCGTTGCGGGTAGCTTAGTGGGGTGGCCCCCGTGCTTGCTTTGGGTGCAGGAAGCGTCGTGTCGAAACCCGTCAACATACCGTTGGGTGTATGTTTTGTGATCTTGTACCTACGATCCGACAACAAGGGTGTAGGCGTGTGGAAACTTTGGTGCACCCTGCGGTTAAATCTTTTAGAAGCCGTGTCGCGGTTATGGACGACCAGAGCAGGTCTCGATCATAGACAACTATAACTAAAGTTTACTGTTATAATTTGACTTGTATCCGATATGACTAGTAATCAGCTCCACTACAACGGAATGGCTAAATAAAAGTACCAACAACTGCTGGGTTTGGGATATCTCATGCTAATTGTATTTGACTAGTAAGTGCCGCAACTACAACGGAATGGTTAACTAAAACTGCCCACTGCTTATTATATCAGGATGACTAACTATATCTGACTAGTAATTGCTGCAATGATAACTGAATAAATAAAACTGCCAACAGTGTGAGTTCCTCGGTTGACTTCCTCGTTTGGTCTCGAGGGGGAAACACCAGGATGGGTATGTTTGGTGGTAATATCAGGTTGGTTCCGAATAGGTCTTTCTTACCCCTCTCTGATAGCCGCTAGTTGTATCGAGTCTGTATAGGTTGTTTAGCGCGTGCTGCGCTGCCGCTCAGTCCACCATACCTATGTAGGCGAGGACCACCGAATTCTAGCCTCATGTGTCTTGGCCTCGATCTTGCCGCTCTCTTTTCCTTTGCCCTTTGTCGGCACCCCTTTTGTTTAAGCAGGTTTTGAGATCGACGTCGTTAGCAGGGTTACCCTTCCGGCTTGTCCTGGGCAGGGTTATGGACGCCTTTGGTTATTCTTCAGGGCTCTTAGCTCAATTTGCATCTTGTCCGTACTCGGACGCTGTATCGTTTTCAAGGTGATTTGGATCTTTGTATTGTATATCTGTATTCTTGACTCTTTGAGTCGCCGTTGTATATATCTGTTTTGTGGGTTCCATTGAGGACTATTGTGTAATGATATTACTTCGTTTTCCACCCGCACGCAAGTGCCTGGTGGGCACCTTTGAATCGTTTCTATGCGGGTTTGGCGGGAAGCGCTGAAACTTGCATAGGGCCGATTCTAAGGGTGTTACACAAATGGGATAATTGAGGCGTGCGCCATCAAGTTTCTCACTATGGTAAGCAATAGGACGCCCATTTTCCATAAGGATGCCACCAATGCCAATACCACTAGCGTCACATTCAATCTCAAAGGTTTTTGTGAAATCCGGGAATGCAAGAAGTGGTGCTTCGGTGAGCCTCTTTTTGAGCTCATCAAAAGCCTTTTGTTGTGCTTTTCCCCAAACGAACGTGACATTTTTATTGGTCAATTCGTTGAGGGGGCAAGCAATGGTAGAAAAATCTTTCACAAAGCGACGGCCAAGCCCAACCCATGAAAACTACAAAGTTCACTAACATTTGTTGGGATGGGCCAATCTCGTATGTCCTTGACTTTTGAGACATCAACTTCAATGCCATTAGAAGACACAACAAAACCAAGGAAAATCAGCTTGTCTCTTGCAAAAGTGCACTTTGGGAGATTAGCATAAAGCTTTTCATGACGAAGGATTTGAAGAACCTCCTTAACATGAGTAGCATGCTCCTCTAGTGACTTGCTATAGACAAGGATGTAATCAAAGTAAACAACTACACTCTTCCCAATGAGAGATCGAAAAATATGGTTCATGAGACGCATGAAGGTAGATGGGGCATTAGATAAGCCAAAAGGCATAACCAACCATTCATAGAGGCCAAGCTTGGTCTTGAAGGCGGTTTTCCACTCATCACCTTCAGCCATGCGAATTTGATGGTAACCACTACGAAGATCAATTTTAGAAAATATAGTGGCTCCACATAACTCATCAAGCATGTCATCAAGATGCGGTATAGGATGTCGATAACGCACGGTGATAGCATTGATTGGACGACAGTCCATGCATAACCGCAACGTATCATCCGTTTTTGGGACTAGAATCACGGGGACCGCGCTTGGGCTAGTGCTTACTTGGATCAAACCTTTGGAGACGAGTTGGTTGATTTGACGCTCGATCTCCTTCGTCTCTTCTGGGTTCGTGCGGTACGCGGCGCGGTTTGGGAGTGGTGCGCCGGGTATGAGGTCGATGCGGTTCTCGATTCCACGAAGAGGAGGAAGGCCATGAGGAAGCTCTTCGGGGAATACATCTTGGAATTCCTGTAAAATAGCCATCAAAGAAGGAGGAACATTTGTCAAGTCGTTAGTTCCTTGCGCTAGTCCCTTGCATACAAGGACATAGTGCAAGATGGATGGGTTGTTCCGTACTTCTCTCATCTCACTTTTGGTGGCAAGAAGAACACTCTTAGTTTTTCCACTCGAGTTTGGCTTGTAGCTCTCACTCACTATGGTGTGGTTCTCTCGCTCACCACTCTTCTCACAAGGTGTTTTTGCGTATTGCGCCCTCGCTAAAGCCTTTGCATTGTCCGCAATTATTTGGCTAGGAGTCATTGGTTGCAACACACAAGTTTTATCAAGCCATTTGAAGGTGTAAGTGTTTGAGTGACCATTATGCAAAGCACGCTTGTCATATTGCCACGGCCTTCCGAGCAACATGTGACAAACCGTCATTGGGACCACGTCACATTCCACCGTGTCCTTGTAGTGCCCAATGGAGAACGTCACCGAGACGGTGTGCTTGATCTTGACGGATCCTTGGTCACTTAGCCATTGGATATGGTAGGGGTGTCTATGCGGATGAAGGGTGAGGTTGAGTTTCTCACACAATTCCGTGCTTGCAAGGTTGTGGCAACTCCCACCATCGATGACAACTTTGATGGACTTCCCATTGATGCCGGCACGAGTTTGGAAGATGTTCGAGCGTTGGTATTCATTTTCATTGGCTTGGGTAGTCAAGACCCTTGTGACCACAAGCGATGGACTTGCGTCATGCTCACACACAAGAAGTTCTTGGTCCTCTTCCAAATGTTGCCTTGCCATGGCTTCCTTGACCCTTGCATCGAACTCTTCTTCACTCAAGTATTCTTCATCGCCGTTGTCATGGATGAACAAAACTTTCTTGTTCCCACATGCATTCGACTTGTGCCCTTTGCCTCCACACTTGTAGCATTCACCATTGAATGGTTGATCATCCCGTGTGTGTTTGCCACTTGGGGGCTGTTTTCCTTGAGGGAGAGTTGGCTTGAAGGGAAGCTTGGTGGTACTTGAGGAGCTTCCACTTGGGGTTGTTGGAGTAGTGGTTGGCGCTTGCTTGTAGGTGAAGTACGTATTTGGCTTGTTGTACTTGATGTCCTCTTGCACTTGACGCTCGGCCTTTGAAGCGATGTGCACAAGCTCAACCATGTTGTTGTACTTTTGGAACTCGGTGATGCGCTTGATGGGATGGTTCAAGCCATTGAGGAAACGTGCCATTGTTTGTTCATCTCGCTCTTCAATGTTGGCACGGATCATGTTGAGATCCATTTGCTTGAAGTACTCTTCCACGGTCTTTGTCCCTTGACTAAGCGTTTGAAGCTTGTTGAAAAGGTCACGCGTGTAGTGTGAAGGAACGAAGCGGGATCTCATATGAGCCTTCATATCTTGCCAAGTTGCGATTGGAGGCTCCTCTTTTGCTTCGCGAGCGAGTTGGACTTGTTCCCACCAAAGGTTGGCATACTCATCAAACTCTAGGGATGCCATGGCCATCATCTTCTCATTACTATAATTGTGCATGCGGAAGATCTTGTCGACCTTGAGTTCCCAAGAGAGATATTCCTCGGGCTCATTGGAACCAGTGAACTTTGGCATGGTGAACTTGAGCTTGCCGAACGTTTCTTGTCCATTGCGGTTCCAGTTGCGTCGGTTGCCATGATTCGGGCGGTCATCATCATCATCCGAGCTCTCATGTCTTGCTTGGTGATTGTTGTGTTGCTCTTGCGGTTGTTGAGGTGCCGCGTTTGGTGGTGGAACTTTTTGTTGACGACGAGCTTGGGGAGCTTGCTCGTTTTGTTGTCGCAGTTGAGGACGAGGAGGAGGTTGATGGTCCTCACGACGAGCTTGGGGAGCTTGCTTTTGTTCTTGTCGTGGTTGATGCCGAGGAGCATTAGCTTGCGCCATGTGGCGAGGAGGACGTCGAGCCGCATGCGCAATGGGCTGCTCTTCTCTTCTTGGTGTAGGGGAGGCTCGTCATGACCAACATGTTGCCGACGTGGACGATCATGTCGATGATGACGCCTTGGAGGATCTTCGAGTGCTTCCCGTCGACGGTGATCTTGTTCGTCCTCTTCGGAAGCTTCACTTGTTGTTGAAGGGGCATGTCGACGTCGATGGCCTTGGTGGTCCATGCGAGGTTGGTCTTGTTGAATCACAAGTGCCCTTGGTTGTGGCCGGTTTGCTTCGCGTCTTGGAGGTCTTGCGGAGAGGTCACCATCATAGCTTGACGTTGCGGCGTGACGCGGAGATGGTACCGCTTGCGAAGAGCTCATGGATTGAAGAACGGGTCCATCCCGGTGCCTTGAAGCGTGACGGCGAGGTGCACTTGATTCACTTGAGGAGTGCCGAGATGAGCTTGATTCGCGCGAGCGTGGCCTTGCGAGTCCATCGATGAGGCGTTGAAGCTTCTCATCCGTTGAGGCGAGTGCACGACCAAGGGCTTCATTTTGATGACCGAGGTTGTGTTGCATGTCATGCATTTGGCCACGGACTTCTTCGAAGCGGTTGTCGATGTTCTTGAATTCCACACGGGCCTCGCTAAATTGTTCATCTTGGCACCGCTCGAGAGCTTCACAACAGTAGTTGAATTCACCTCGGACCTTCCAATGGTTGG
Source organism: Avena longiglumis (assembly GCA_030063025.1). NCBI lineage: Eukaryota > Viridiplantae > Streptophyta > Magnoliopsida > Poales > Poaceae > Avena > Avena longiglumis. Next base: position 342,337,961 of record CP125976.1, on the reverse strand, counting down.
TGGTGGTGGACCATCAACAAGGGTTGTATATGGATAGATCTCCAAGCCTGTCCATGATGCAAAGCCAACAAGGGTTGTATATGGATAGAAATGGTGCGGAGAGTTAGCCTTTTACCTCACCTTGGAGATTATATCACACCAATTGCCACACAAATGAGCGAAAAGCGTGCAAAGTGAAATGGGCAAGAAACTCACACACAAGTATGCTACACTCTCAAAAGCTTTTGGTGGAAGTTAGGATTGTGGAAAACCAAACGAAACGATCCAAGTAAAAAGGTTATTGTCCTACGTGGTAAAGAACCAAAGATCAAAAGCAAAAAGGATACGCTCTACAAAAACATGGAAAACACACACGTGGAGAATAACGGGGTTAGCACGACTGTGAAAATGAGCACAAAAGGTCCTAACGAAGACTACGCTCGGTTGTCGTGCCAACACAAGGAGAGACCACACTCGTTTGCCAAAAGAGGATAAGCAATAGATTTGTGCACTTGCCTTGGTGCGCTCTTTCTTCTCTCTTTCTTGGCTTACAAGCTTGGTATTCTCTTTGTATTGGGAGACTATGTATCTTTCTATTCTATCTTTTTCTTTTTCTCTTTTTTTGATTCTTTTTCTTTTTCTCCCTTGCTATGCTACTATGTTAGCTTTTGTATTTGGCCTCACACTCTCACTTTCCGAAGGCAAGTGCACAATGCTTAGACAAATACAAAATGAGTTGCTCTCATAGGATAGTTATACACACAAAGGAAGATATGGGGCTGTCAAGGTGGTGCAAGTTATACCTTTGGTATTGTTGACGACTTGCAAACGTTGGTGGGGGTTGATGTTCGAGTGTCGCGGTGTCGTTGAGCGCGGGGTGACTTTGATGCGGAAGCTATTGTTAAAATGGCGACAAACACGTGAAACACGAACAAGCGAGGTGGAAAAAGTCAGCAAACGAAACTGAGGCGTCAAAGGGCAAGGAAACAACATCGAGTCCAGGTAGTACGGCGGTAGCAGCAATAGTACGGTGAGCGGTAGTACCGCTTGTACAACCGGTAGTACCAGTTACTTGCGGTAGTACCGCTTGCACGGCCGGTAGTACCGCTTGGCACAGATCTGGAACGAGATGAACTTGCCAAAAACCTCTAATTCGCGGAGATCTGACTGAAAGGCTAGGCTAGAAACAACAGGGGCTATAGATCGACTCCCAAAGCAACAGATCTATGGACCAAAACCACGAAAAACGCATCAAATCCAGAGATCGCTCCGAAGGCAAATTGGGGCTCTTTTTGGTGGGATTTTCGATTTTAAGGTGGATAAAAGAAAAATTGGGGGGAAATTCGTGATCAACCGTGCTCTTGATACCAATATGTTATGGGGTAACCCTGGGGTTGGCCCGATCTTTCACGAATTCCACGAGAAACGAGGGGAAAGAGGTGGTCGGGGGATGAAATCGAGGAAAGCGATGAAAACCACGAACACACACACACCAAAACACGCTACACGCCTACTCCTCACGCCGGTGGCAACCGGTCCAACATAATCCCTAGGATCGGTGTTGGGCGAAGCTCGCTCTCCACGCCAACAATGGGGGATGAGGTGCTTGGTGAGATCTTGACGACTTGAGGCGGCAGGAACCCAAGGCCTTGTACAACTTGAACGCACGAGGCAAGATCCAAGAGGGGGGTGGATAAACCGGTGCTCCTTGGTAGGAGCATGAGACCAATAGATATAAGTCCTCAAAGGGTTTCCTTAATATCTATTATTATCCAAGTCTAGGGTTTACAATGGAGGGTGGGGGCTATATATAGTCCAGCCACAAAAGCAGGGTAGTTTCGGAAAAAGGTAAATTATAGGTAGGGTTACAAGGCACGGGGCGAACTCGGGCATGTAGATTCGATCGGGGCGGTAGTGGGTCCATCAACCGTAATACCGCTCGGGAGGCAGTAGTACCGCTTGAGGGCCTGGAGCTTCCGTCAGGCGCTTGTGGCCAGTGGCGGTAGGAATGTGTACGCTGTCCAGTAATACCATTGGGCCGGTAGTACCGCTTCGTCTGGGCGTGGGGTGGTGCTTCTGGGCGTCCATTGGTGGGCCGGTAGGGCCGCTTGGAGCGGTAGTACCGATCGTCTCAACCAGTAGTACCGCTGACGTCTGGCAGCGACTGGTTGCTTCCCCTCCGTTCCTTGGGTCCTTCTCTTCGTACCTGATGATGCACAGTGTATAGGTATGAAGTAGACAGCCATCCAAGGGTGTGTCGAAGTCACACAAGGAGAGGAGCGAGTTCACCTTAGCTTGAAGGAGTTTGGCTCGGGCGCGAGTCATGGGTCCACTTGGGGAGCTCGTGGGAGTAGATGTAGTAGCGGTCGTAGGACGGGCTGCATCAATAGGTTTTAGACCAATTTTCTTTCCATCATGCATAAGAGAATAGTGATTAGTTTTGCCATTATGAACAGATTCTCTATCAAATTGCCATGGTCTACCAAGTAACAAAGAACAGGCTTGCATAGGTACAACATCACAATCAATAAAATCAGAATATGTACCAATAGTAAAATGCACGCGTACCGTTCTTGTTACCTTGATCTTGCGAGAACTCTCAAACCATTGGATGTAATATGAATGTGGGCGTTGTCTTGTTGGAAGGGCAAGCTTCTCTACCATGTCAACACTGGCCAGATTGTTACAACTCCGTCCATCAATGATGATCCGTATAGCTCTATCCTTGACAACACCACGTGTTTGGAACAGGATGTGGCGTTGATGTTGCTCAGATTTGCTCAATTGCACACTCAACACACGTTGTGTAATTAAGCTCCTGTATTGATCGGCAGTTTCAGCTCCCATTACCTCTGTCTCTGCATCAGCATCAGAATTGTCTCCATCTCGAGCAGAAATAAGGGCTAGTGTATCTTCATCAAAGTCACTTTCTGAATCGTACTGACCATATTATCGCACCATCATCACACGTTGTGTTGTGCACTGTCTCTCAATATGATCAAAACCCCAGCACTTGCGGCATTGTATATCCTTTGTCTTACCCGTGGAAGCCATAGAAGATGCACTACGAGAAGGAGCATTGGATGATGGTGGAGGAGCAGCTGGAAATCTTGTGGTGGCCTTGGATGTGGTAGTAGCTGGTGGCGAATCACGAGGAGGCGCTGATTGTCGGGATGTCCAAGTGGATGTGCGACCTGCAGAATTATTAGTCCTCCTCCATGGTGTTTGGCGATCCTGCACTTCACGTTCAGCTTTGCAAGCAAGATGAAACAAGCAGTGATAGAATTATATTCCTTATAATCTAAGATGTCTTTGAATGTCCTTGTTTAATCCACCAAAGAAAGCGTGCAAGCATTTGTTCATTAGATTCAACAAGACCACACCGAACCATCCCGTTTGCAATTCTGATAATACTCTTCTACAGAATTTTTCCCTTGCTCTAAGCGTGTCGATTCTTTAGTAAATCACGTTGATAAGTAGGAGGTACAAAGCGAACACGCATAGCAGTTTTTAAAGCAGTCCAAGTACTAGGAATAGTAGTAGGATTTAACGACAATACTCGAGACCACCAAGGGAAGCAAATTTAGTAAATTCACATGTAGCGGACTAACACGCATATTCTCAGGATATTTTAAACATGCAAAACGTTGTTCTACTTCCATCTCCCATGTAAGATATGCATCAGGATTATATTTACCCTCAAAAGATGGAATATTTAATTTAAGCTTTGCAACATGATCATCATCACGTACCGGTGGTCGAGCGTTGCGGTAGTAATGTCGAGGACGGCCAGCAGGTACCTGTGGAGGTTGTTTAACCTCCTCGTCGAACAGATCATCGTCGTCGGGTCGTAGTAGTACCCGTCGTCTGTCCCCAATGTCGGTGCAGCAGCCGCGGCGGAAGTCTGAGGTGCAACCTTGCGATGTAACCGCCGAAGTGCGGCGGCAGAACTAGCATCCGACTCGTGATCGGAATGCGCTTGCGCCATGTGGGTGCCGTTGCTTGGTGCGGGCAATCGGTTCAAAAGCTCCTTGAACGAGCGTCAAGCTTGGCGTTGAAGGATTTCTCGAGTCCATCGATCTTGTCCATGGCGTTGGTGAGCTTGGTGTCAAACTCCCGAGGCGTATCCACGTCTTCGGTAGCGGTGACCAAGAGCGGAGAAGTGGGCATGTAGTTCTTCGTTCGTCATTGTGGCGGGGTTCCACGAAGTATCATCATGGTTAGTCCTTAAAAAACGGTATATAGTGCGGAAATATGGTGGAAGTCACGCGTAATCCGTCAAGCAATATCTGAAGCTCTTACAAGTTCTTACCAAGCAGCGGAAAAGGCGATGTGCAACCACGAGGATCGGTGGGTCCGGAGATTGAACCAAGCGATTATCGAGTCGAAACACCGCGTGGAAAGTATCGTGGAGCTACAGGAAGGCTTAGCAAAGGGGTTAGCAATTATCAAAACAGCAATGCAAAAGTTGAAAGAATGCTCAACGACGGATCTTGTCTTTGGTCCTAGGCTAGACCGTACTAGAGACGCGAGCCTAGATCACCAACGATGTCACGACGCGACACAACAAGCAATGTATGATGATATGGCACCCTGAAAAGCGAACCGAGAGGTGGAAAATCACTATGATGGCAAGTGTCTAGAACTGATCTACGGGGTCTAAAAATAGGTTAGCCCAAAAAAAAATTTCGAAATTTTTTATTTTGCTCCGGAAAGCGCGCAGGCGCCAAAAAAATATCGCTATAACGGCCGATGGAGAAAAGTGATACCCAGAGTCGAAAATCAGTATAGCCAGAAATTTTTTTAGCTCTCTTTCTGGACTTATGACCGAACTCTGAGCTCGACGCGGACTTTAGCTTAACACGGAAACAACAAAGAAGGAAAGTAAAAAGAAATAACTAGGAAACAATAACTCCACTCGGACTCGTGCCGCGGCAGGAAAACTGATCGGATTCTTTGTCGCGGTAGTAAGGCGGTGGCGGAGTATTAGGGTTTATGGTGGCTAGGTATATGGCGGCGGAATATGGTCGTGTAATATGGTGGCGGTGATCGGCGAGTGTGGCGGTGACTACTATGATGAGAACTCGAAACTCTAAGGGACGAGACACTAAGACCAGCAACTCGACGTGACGATGTAGACACAAATTCAACAATGCAAAAACTGAAAAGATAATGCGAGGCGTAGATTGGTTATGGGATGGATCTAAACTCTAGCTGTGTTTTTGGCTTTTTCGTGGGTTATAGGTAAAACAGATCTAATCTACGAAAATAGTAAAATCTCAACGACCAACCTGAAAGCTGATACCACTTGATAGGGCAAAGGTGTCTGATCTTTCAATGAGATGGCGATAATCGATTTGGTGGAGTTCGGGCTTGACGATTCGACTACACGTGCGAGCACGAGCGCCAATGCAATCGCTAGGCCAATCTCCTGGAAGTTACCGATCCTGCGGGAACACGATCAGCCTGACCAACGAGGGTCTTAATTCCTACATGAAATCGAGAACAAGTAAGAACCAATATTGCAATCAAGATATTGCAGATTAAGAGGAAAGCTTTATTGAAAAGGTGGGATCCTGTATAGGTGCGAAGTACAAGAGACCTCCGCAACGCTCGAGCCTTGGCGAAGTTGCTACGATGGCTAACTTAATGTCTAAACAAAATCCGAGATCACTTTTCTGGAACCTCCTCCGAAAAAAATTCTGGCTATACTGTTTTTCGACCCCGGGGATCACTTTTCTCCATCGGCCGTTATAGCGATATTTTTTTGGCGCCTGTGCGCTTTCCGGAGCAAAATAAAAAATTTCGAATTTTTTTTTGGGGCTAACCTATTTTTAGACCCCGTAGATCAGTTCTAGACACTCTCCATCATAGTGACTTTCCACCTCTCGGTTCGCTTTTCAGGGTGCCATATCATCATACATTGCTTGTTGTGTCGCGTCGTGACATCGTTGGTGATCTAGGCTCGCGTCTCTAGTACGGTCTAGCCTAGGACCAGCACAGTACCATTGTTGAGCATTCTTTCAACTTTTGCAATGATGTTGTAATAATTGCTAACCCCTTTGCTAAGCCTTCCCAGAACTCCACAGATATCCTCCACGTGCGGTGTCTCGACTCCCGGTGATCGCTCGGTTCAATCTCTGGAACCATTGATCCTCGCGGTTCCACATCGCCTTTTCCTGCTGTTTGGTAAGAACTTGTAAGAGCTTTGTATATTGCTTGACGGATTACGCGTGCCTTCCACCATATTTCTGTAGTATATACCTGTGCTTTTTTAAGGACTAACCATGACAGATACTTCGCGGAACCCTGCCACAATGACGAACGAAGAACTACATGCCCACTTCTCCGAGATCTTGGTCAGTCGCGCTGAAGACGTGGATACACGCCTAGGGGAGTTTGACACCAAGATCACCAACGCCGTGGACAAAATCGATGGACTCGAGAAATCCTTCAACGCCAAGCTTGACGCTCGATACAAGGAGATTTTGAACAGATTGCCCGCACCTGCACCCACACACGGTGCACAGTGCATCCCGATCACGGCTGGATCATTGCTGCCGCCAGTGACTCTCAAACCGGTGGCACGACTCGGACTTCGCGGCGGTAGCTTTGCGACATTGGGGACAGACGACGGGTACTACTACGATTCCGACGATGACGATCTGTTTGACGAGGAGGTTTAAAAACCTCCACAGGTACCTGCTGGCCATCCCCGACATTACTACCGCAACGCTCGACCACCGGTACGTGATGATGATCATGTTGCAAAGCTTAAATTAAATATTCCATCTTTTGAAGGTAAATATAATCCTGATGCATATCTTACATGGGAGATGGAAGTAGAACAACGTTTTGCATGTTTATAATATCCTGAGAATATGCGTGTTAGTGCTGCTACATGTGAATTTACTAAATTTGCTTCCCTTTGGTGGTTTGAGTATTGTCATTTAAATCCTACTACTATTCCTAGTACTTGGACTGCTTTAAAAACTGCTATGCGTGTTTTTTTGTACCTCCCACTTATCAACGTGATTTACTAAAGAATCTGACACGTTTAGAGCAAGGGAAAAATTCTGTAGAAGAGTATTATCAGGAATTGCAAACGGGGATGGTTCGGTGTGGTCTTGTTGAATCTACTGAACAAATGCTTGCATGTTTCTTTGGTGGATTAAACAAGGACATTCAGCACATATTAGATTATAAGGAATATAATTCTATCACTCGTTTGTTTCATCTTGCTTGCAAAGCTGAACGTGAAGTGCAGGATCGGCAAACACCATGGAGGAGGACTAATAATTATGCAGGTCGCACATCCACTTGGACATCCCGACAATCAGCGCCTCCTTCTCGTGATTCGCCACCAGCTACTACCACATCTAAGGCCACCACAAGATTTCCAGCTGCTCCTCCACCGTCATCCAATGCTCCTGCTCATAGTGCATCTTCTATGGCTTCCACGGGTAAGACAAAGGATATACAATGCCGCAAGTGCTAGGGTTTTGGTCATATTGAGAGACAATGCACAACACAACGTGTGATGATGGTGCGGGATGATGGTCAATACGATTCAACGAGTGACTTTAATGAAGATACATTAGCCCTTATTTGCTCGAGATGCAGACAATTCTGATGCTGATGAAGAGACAGAGGTAATGTGATGCAGCCCGTCCTACGGACGCACCTCCATCTACAACACCTAGCCCTCCCAGTGGACCAATGACTCGCGCCCGAGCGAAGCTCCTACAAGCCAAGGTTAACTCGCTCCTTTCCTTGTGTGATTTCGATACGCCCCTGGATGGCTTGCTACTTCATACGCATACACTGTGCATCATCAGTGCGAAGAAGGACCCATGGAACGGAGAAACGGAGCCAGGCGACCAATCGCCGCCCAGACTCGGCGGTACTACGGACCCTACGGTACTGCAGTTCAAGTAGCACAACCGACCCCAGCTACCGGACGATCCAGGAGGAACCCAAGCAAGGCCCAGATGCCTGCGGTACTACCGGTCCGGGAACCAGTACTACCGGTGGGCGGTACTCCCGCCCTCTCCTACCGCTCGCTACTGGCGACTCCGACGGAAGCTCCAGGACCGCCAGCGGTACTACCGCCACCAGAGAGGTACTACCGGTACTACCGGTTGCCCGACCGGTACTACCGGTCTTAACTGAACCGGCTCGCATCAGTTCGGCCCAGCGCCCTGTACCCCTCTCTATATTTTCCCATTTCGTTCCTAAACTACCCCTGTTTATGTGGCTAGCCTATATATATAGCCCCCACCCTCCATTGTAAACCCTAGACTTGGATAATAATACATTGAGGACACCCCTTTGAGGATCTTTCATCTATTGGTCTCATGCTCCTACCAAGGGGCACCCTATTATCCACAACCTCTTGGATCTTGCCTAGTGCGTTCAAGTTGTACAAGGCCTTGGGTTCTCGGTTTCTCGCCCCCAAGTCGTCAAGATCTCACCAAGCACCTCGTCCCCCGTTGTTGGCCGTGGAGAGAGAGCTTCACCCAACACCGATCCTAGAGATTATGTTGGACTGGTTGCCACCGACGTGAGTTATCGGCGTGTATCGTGATTTGTGTGCGTGAGTTCATCAGGATCTTAGTGTGCGTGTGTTCGTGGATTTCGTCCCCTCTTCCCCTCCACCGCTTTTCCCTCGATCCCCGTGGAGATTCGTGAAAGATCGGGCCACCCCAAGGGGTTACCGCATAACATATTGGTATCAAGAGCAAGGTTGATCACGAATTACCCCCCAATTTTTCTTCTATCCCCTTAAAATCGAAAATCCCACCAAAAAGAGCCCCAATTTGCCTTCGGATCGATCTTTGGATTTGGTGAGTTTTTCGTGGTTTTGGTCCATAGATCTGTTGCTTTTGGAGTCGATCTATAGCCTTTTTATGTTCCTAGCCAGCCTTTCGGTCAGATCACCACGAATTTGAGGATTTTGTCAAGTTGATCTCGTTCCAGTTCCGCGCCTGCGGTACTACCGGCCGTGCGAGCGGTACTACCACAAGTCACCGGTACTATCGGTCGCACAAGCGGTACTACCGCCCTCCGGTACTACCGGTCGTGCCGGGCGGTACTACCGCGTGCCTCTGACCGTGTTTCTTTTTCTTTTGACGCCTCAACTTCGTTTGCTGACTATTCCACTTCACTTGTTCGTGTTTCACGTGTTTGTCGCCATTTTAACAACAGCTTCCGCATCAAAGTCACCACGCGCTCAACGACACCGCGACACTCGAACATCATCCCCACCAACGGTTGCAAGTCGTCAACAATACCAAAGGTATAACTTGCGCCACTTTGACAGCCCATATCTTCCTTTGTGTGTATCTATCCTATGAGAGCAACTCATTTTGTGTTTGTCTAAGCATTGTGCACTTGCCTTTGGAAAGTGAGAGTGTGAGGCCAAATACAGAAGTTAACATAGTAGCATAAAGAGGGAGAAAATAATCAAAAAAAATATAGAAAGATACATAGTCTCCCAATACAAAGAGAATACCAAGCTTGTAAGCCAAAAAGAGAGTGGAAAGAGCGCACCAAGGCAAGTGCACAAATCTGTTGCTTATCCTCTGATGCAGCCCGTCATACGACCGCTACTACATCTACTCCCACGAGCTCCCCAAGTGGACCCATGACTCGCGCCCGAGCCAAACTCCTTCAAGCTAAGGTGAACTCGCTCCTTTCCTTGTGTGACTTCGATACACCCTTGGATGGCCTGCTACTTCATACGCAAACCTTGTGCATCATCAGGTACGAAGATAAGGACCAAGAGAACGGAGGAGCACAAGCGGAAGAAACCAAATGCCCTCTATCGCCCGGTGTCTACCGACACAGCGGCCGGTACTACCGCCTGCACTGCTCGCGCCACCAGCATGTGAAGCCAAATACTCTTTGTCTCGGCAGTACTACGGACTGGAACCAGGGTACTACGCTTTCTACCGCCCCTTACTACCGCTCCCCGTTGAAGACGCCGACGGAAGTCCCAGGATGGCAATCGGTACTACCGGACCTGGAACTGGTACTACCGCTCTGTGGCACTACCGCCCCTTACTACCGCTCCCCGTTGAAGACGCCGACGGAAGTCCCAGGATGGCAAGCGGTACTACCGGACCCGACAGCGGTAGTACCGGTTGACCGGTACTACCGGACGTGTTAGACCGGTACTACCGGACGACACAGAACCTGATCGTGTTCAGTCGGCCCAGCGCCCTGTAACCCTCACTATATTTCGCTATTTGTTCCCAAAATACCCCTGTTATGTGGTTAGCCTATAAATAGCCCCCACCCTCCATTGTAAACCCTAGGCTTGGATAATAATAGATTAAGGACACCCCTTTGAGGATCTTTCAATCTATTGGTCTCATGATCCTACCAAGGGGCACCCTATTATCCACCCTCCTCTTGGATCTTGCCTAGTGCGTTCAAGTTGTAGAAGGCCTTGGGTTCTCGGTTTCTCGCCCCCAAGTCGCCAAGATCTCACTAAGCACCTCGTCCCCCGTTGTTGGCGTGGAGAGAGAGCTTCGCCCAACACCGATCCTAGGGATTATGTTGGACCGGTTGCCACCAGCGTGAGTTATCGGCGTGTATCGTGTTTTGTGTGCGTGAGTTCATCGGGTTCTTCGTGTGCGTGTGTTCGTGGATTTCATCCCCTTCCACCGCTTTATCCTCGATTCCCGCAGAGATTCGTGAAAGATCGGGCCACCCCAAGGGGTTAGCCCATAACATATTGGTATCAAGAGCAAGTTGATCACGAATTTCCCCCCAATTTTTCTTTTATCCCCCTTAAAATCGAAAATCCAACCAAAAAGAGCCCCAATTTGCCTTCGGATCGATCTTTGGATTTGATGAGTTTGTCGTGGTTTTGGTCCATAGATCTGTTGCTTTTGGTGTCGATCTATAGCCCCTGATTATTCCTAGCCCAGCCTTTCGGTCAGATTCCCACGAATTTGAGGTTTGTGTCAAGTGGATCTCGTTCCTGTTCTGCGACCTACGGTACTACCGGTGGCTCAGGCGGTACTACCGCCGTCCGGTACTACCAGCCGTACCAAGCGGTACTACCACGCGCCACAGAAAGTTTTTCTTCTTCTCTCGACGCCTCAACTTCGTTTGCTGACTTTCCATCTTCAATTTTTTCGTGTTTCGCATGTTTGTCGCCATTTTAACACAAGCTTCCGCATCAAAGTCACCCGCGCTCATCGACACCGCGACACTCGAACATCATCCCCACCAACGGTTGCAAGTCGTCAACAATACCAAAGGTATAACTTGCGCCCCTTTGACAGCCCCATATCTTCCTTTGTGTGTATCTATCCTATGAGAGCAACTCATTTTGTGTTTGTCTAAGCATTGTGCACTTGCCTTCGAAAAGTGAGAGTGTGAGGCCAAATACAAAAGTTAACATAGTAGCATAGAAAGGGAGAAAAAGGAAAAGAATAAAAAAAAAGATAAAATAGAAAGATACATAGTCTCCAAATACAAAGAGAAATACCAAGCTTGTAAGCCAACAATAGAGAGGAAAAGAGCGCACCAAGGCAAGTGCACAAATCCGTTGCTTATCCTCTTTTGGCAAACGATTTGTGGTCTCTCCTTGAGTAGGCACGACAACCGAGCGTAGTCTTCGTTAGGACCTTTTGTGCTCATTTTCATAGTCGTGCTAACCCCGTTTTTCTCCACGTGTGCGTTTTTTAGTTTTGTAGATCGTATCCTTTTGCTTTTGATCTTTGGTTCTTTACCACGTAGAACAATAACCTTTTTCTTGGATCGTTTCGTTTGGTTTTCCACAATCCTAACCTTCCACCAAAAGCTTTTGAGAGTTGTAGCATATTTGTGTGTCAGTTTCTTTGCCATTTCACTTTGCACGCTGTTCGCTCATTTGTGTGGCAATTGGTTTAATATAATCTCCAAGGTGAGGTAAAAGGCTAACTCTACGCACCCTTATTCTCCATATACAACCCTTGTCGGCTTTGCATCATGGACAGGAATGGCGGGCCGTCCCAACCACCACCTCCGGAGGATGACACAAAATACATGACAAGATGGGACCATTGGAAGGTCCGAGGAGAATTCAACTCCGTTGTGAAGCTCTCGAGCGGCGCCAAGATGAACAATTTAGCGAAGCCCGCGTGGAGTTCAAGAACATCGACAACCGCTTCAAAGAAGTCCGAGGCCAAATGCATGCCATGCAACACAATCTCGGTCATCAAAATGAAGCTCTTGGTCGCGCCCTCGCCTCAACGGATGAGAAGCTTCAACGCCTCATTGATGGACTAGCAAGGCCACGCTCGCGCGACTCAAGCTCATCTCGGCACTCCTCAAGTGAATCAAGTGCACCTCGCCGACACGCTTCAAGGCACCGGGATGGACCCGTTCTTCAATCCATGAGCTCTTCTCAAGCGGTACCATCTCCGCGACACGCCGCAACATCAATCTATGATGGTGACCTCTCCGCAAGACCTCCACGACATGGCCACAACCAAGGGCACTTGTGATTCAACAAGCGCAACCTCACATGGACCACCAAGCCCATCGCCGTCGACATGTCCTTTCAACAAGTGAAGCATCCGAAGAGGACGAACAAGATCACCGTCGACGGGAAGCACTCGAAGATCCTCCAAGGCGTCATCATCGACATGATCGTCCACGTCGGCAACATGATAGTCTTGACGAGCCTCCTCCACATCAAGAAGAAGAGCAGCCCATTGCGCATGCGGCTCGACGTCCTCCTTGCCACAGAGCGCAAGACAATGCTCCTCGGCATCACCCACGACAAGAACAAGATCAAGCTCCCCAAGCTCGTCGTGAGAACCATCAACCTCCTCCTCGTCCTCAACCGCGCCAACAACATGAGCAAGCTCCCCAAGCTCGTCGTCAAAACCAAGTTCCACCACCAAACGCGGCACCTCAACAACCGCGAGAGCAACGCAACCATCACCAAGCAAGACATGAGAGCTCGGATGATGATGATGACCTCCCAAATCATGGCAACCGCCGCAACCGGAACCGCAATGGAGAAGAAAATTTCGGCAAGCTCAAACTCACCATGCCCAAGTTCACCGGTTCCAATGAACCCGAAGAATATCTCTCGTGGGAACTCAAGGTTGACAAGATCTTCCGCATGCACAACTATTGCAATGAGAAGATAATGGCCATGGCATCCATCGAGTTCGATGAGTATGCCAACCTTTGGTGGGAACAAGTCCAACTCGCTCGCGAAGCAAAAGAAGAGCCTCCAATCTCAACTTGGCAAGATATGAAGGCCCATATGAGATCCCTCTTTGTTCCTTCGCACTACACGCGTGACCTCTTCAATAAGCTTCAAACGCTTAGTCAAGGGACAAAGACCATGGAAGAGTACTTCAAGCAAATGGAGCTCAACATGATCCGTGCCAACATTGAAGAGCGAGATGAACAAACAATGGCACGCTTCCTCAATGGCTTGAACCATCCCATCAAGCGCATCACCGAGTTCCAAAAGTACAACAACATGGTTGAGCTTGTGCACATCGCATCAAAGGCCGAGCGTCAAGTGCAAGAGGACATCAAGTACAACAAGCCAAAGACGTACTTCACCTACAAGCAAGCACCAACCACTACTCCAACAACACCAAGTGGAAGCTCCTCAAGTACCACCAAGCTTCCCTTCAAGCCAACACTCCCTCAAGGAAAACAGCCCCCAAGTGGCAAAAACACAAGGGATGATCAACCATTCAATGGTGAATGCTACAAGTGTGGAGGCAAAGGACACAAGTCGGCCGCATGTGGAAACAAGAAAGTTTTGTTCATCCATGACAACGGCGATGAAGAATACTTGAGTGAAGAAGAGTTTGATGCAAGGGTCAAGGAAGCCATGGCAAGGCAACATTTGGAAGAGGACCAAGAACTTCTTGTGTGTGAGCATGACGCAAGTCCATCGCTTGTGGTCACAAGGGTCTTAACTACCCAAGTCAATGAGAATGAAGACCAACGCTCGAACATCTTCCAAACTCGTGCCGGCATCAATGGGAAGTCCATCAAAGTTGTCATCGATGGAGAGAGTTGCCACAATCTTGCAAGCACGGAATTGTGTGAGAAACTCAACCTCACCCTCCATCCGCATAAACACCCCTACCATATCCAATGGCTAAGTGACCAAGGATCCGTCAAAATCAAGCACACCGTCTCGGTAACGTTCTCAATTGGGCCCTACAAGGACATGGTGGAATGTGACGTGGTCCCAATGACGGTTTGACATATGTTGCTCGGAAGGCCATGGCAATATGACAAGCGTGCCTTACATGATGGTCACTCAAACACTTATACCTTCAAATGGCTTGATAAAACTTGTGTGTTGCAACCAATGACTCCTAGCCAAATAATTGCGGACAATGCAAAGGCTTTAGCGAGGGCGCAATACACAAACACAACTTGTGAGAAAAGTGGTGAGCGAGAGAACCACACCATAGTGAGTGAGTTCCACAAGCAAAACTCGAGTGGAAAAACTAAGAGTGTTATTCTTGCCACCAAAAGTGAGATGAGAGAAGTGCGGAACAACCCATCCATCTTGCACTATGTCCTTGTATGCAAGGGACTAGCGCAAGGAACTAATGACTTGACAAATGTTCCTCCTTCTTTGATGGCTATTTTGCAGGAATTCCAAGATGTATTTCCCGAAGAGCTTCCTCAGGGACTACCTCCTCTTCGTGGAATCGAGCACCGCATCGACCTCATACCCGGCGCCCCACTCCCAAACCGCGCCGTGTATCGCACGAACCCGGAGGAGATGAAGGAGATAGAACGACAAATCAACCAACTCGTCTCCAAAGGTTTGATCCAAGTAAGCACTAGCCCAAGCGCGGTTCCCGTGATTCTAGTTCCAAAAACGGATGATACGTTGCGCTTATGCATGGACTGTCGTCCAATCAATGCTATCACCGTGCGTTATCGACATCCTATACCGCGCCTTGATGACATGCTTGATGAGCTATGTGGAGCCACTATATTTTCGAAAATTGAGCTTCGTACTGGTTACCATCAAATTCGCATGGCCGAAGGTGATGAGTGGAAAACCGCCTTCAAGACCAACCTTGGTCTCTATGAATGGTTGGTTATGCCTTCTGGATTATCCAATGCCCCATCTACCTTCATGCGCCTCATGAACCATATTTTGAGATCTCTCATGGGAAGAGTGTAGTTGTTTACTTTGATGACATCCTTGTCTATAGCAAGTCACTAGAGGAGCATGTTACTCATGTTAAGGAGGTCCTTCAAATCCTTCGTCATGAAAAGCTGATAGGGCAAAGGTGTCCGATCTTTCGATGAGATGATGATAATCGATTTGGTGGAGTTCGGGCTTGACGATCCGACTACACGTGCGAGCACGAGCGCCAATGCAATCGCTAGGCCAATCTCCTGAAGGTTACCGATCCTGTGGGAACACGATCATCCTGACCAACGAGGGTCTTAATTCCTACCTGAAATCGAGAACAAGTAAGAACCAATATTGCAATCAAGATATTGCGGATTAAGAGGAAAGCTTTATTGAAGAGGTGGGATCCTGAATAGGTGCGAAGTACAAGAGGCCTCTACGACGCTCGAGCCTTGGCGAAGTTGCGACTATGGCTAACTTAATTTCTAAACAAAATCCGAGTCTACGGGGTCGGCTATGGGGAGTATTTAAGGGCGAAAAGGTGGGGTTTCGGCCAGCCATGGAAGTGGTGGCCGAATCCAACCCTAAAATTCTTTTTCCCCTCAAATACGGACTCTAAAAAGTAGCTAAATAAAATCCTGCGAAAATTACATGGGCCTGGCCCAAAATAAAGGTGTCGCAGCACCAAATTAAGCTATGGACGAATTCGTAAAGTATTGATCTTGAATATTTCGTCCAAGCCTTCTTTCTTCATTATGGTGGCCTCAAAGTTCTGAAATCTTCATCCGTGGATTTCTCTTGGATCATCACATGCTTGCTGCCATCTCCATGCATGGCCATGCTCCAATGCTTGTCCCTCTCATCCATGCTTGGTCCATCATTCCTAAGAGTAACAAATATATATGATTTAGGCAGCATAATATTCTCATGTATGTGAGGAATAGTTCCAAGAAACAAAAGTACCTGATAGTTAAGTTGTTTGGCACGAGATCTTGTGATGGGTCCATGTATGTGTGTTGTTGTAGGTACAAGGTTGTATCAATAGTAGGGATGTCCACATCATGCTCCCCTTCTTGAATTGAAGTCGTCCTCGACGCAATCTCATCTTCCTCACCAAAGTAAGGCTTCAAATCTGAAATGTTAAACGTAGGACTAACCGTACCAAAGTCTGCAGGCAACTCAAGTTTATATGCATTATCATTTATTTTCTCTAACACCTTAAAGGGACCAGCAGCACGTGGCATTAACTTAGACTTGCGTAAATCAGGAAAACGATCTTTACGCAAATATAACCAAACAAGATCGCCAACATCAACACAACATGCTTTCTCCCTTTATCCCCAGCAAGTTTATACTTAGCATTCATGTGTTCATTGTTATCTTTAGTAGTCTTATGCAAGTTTAATATCATTTCAGCGCGTTGTGTAGCATCCAAATTATGTTGCACCGAAGAAGGTAAAGGCAATAAATCAATAGGTGCACGAGGAACAAAACCATACACAATCTCAAATGGGCACATCTTTGTGGTAGAATGCTGCGAACGATTATAAGCAAATTCTATATGAGGTAAACACTCTTCCCACAATTTTAAGTTCTTCTTTAAAACAGCCCGCAACATAGTAGACAAAGTTCTATTTACTACTTCAGTTTGACCATCAGTTTGGGGATGACATGTAGTACTAAAGAGCAATTTAGTCCCCAACTTAGCCCATAAACATCTCCAAAAGTGGCTAAGAAATTTAGTATCACGATCAGAGACAATAGTATTTGGCACACCATGCAAACGAACAATTTCACGAAAGAACAAATCAGCAATATGCGCAGCATCATCCGTTTTATGACAAGGGATAAAGTGTGTCATCTTAGAAAACCGATCCGCAACAACAAAAATACTATCCCTCCCCTTCTGTGTTCGTGGCAATCCCAAAACAAAGTCCATAGAAATATCCTCCCAAGGAACACTAGGAAAAGGAAGAGACATATATGAACCATGTGGATTAAGGCGAGACTTAGCTTTTTGACAAGTAGTGCAGCGTGCCACAAATCTCTCAACATCTCGACGCATACGATGACAAAAGAAGTGTGCAGCAAGAACATCCTCCGTCTTCTTGATACCAAAGTGTCCCATCAATCCTCCTCCATGCGCCTCCTGTAACAACAAAAGACGAACATAACTATCCGGAATGCATAGTTTGTTAGCACGGAACACAAATCCATCATTGAAGACAAACTTGTTCCATGTTCTACCATCTCTACAATTCTGCAACACATCGTTAAATTCAGCATCATGCACATATTGTTCCTTAATAGTTTCTAATCCAAATATTTTGAAGTCAAGTTGAGATAACAAAGTATAACGTATGACAAAGCATCGCAATAATATTATCTTTACCCTTTTGTGTTTGATAACATAAGGAAAAGACTCAATAAATTCAACCCACTTTGCATGACGACGATTCAACTTAGCTTGACTACGAATATGCTTCAAAGATTCATGATCAGAATGTATAACAAATTCTTTAGGCCATAGATAATGTTGCCAAGTTTCTAATGTCCGAACCAACGCATATAATTCTTTATCATAAGTAGAATAGTTCAGACTAGCCCCACTCAATTTCTCACTAAAATATGCAACAGGTTTTCCCTCTTGTAATAACACCCCTCCCAAACCAATTCCACTAGCATCACATTCAAGCTCAAAAGTCTTAGTAAAATCAGGAAGTTGGAGTAAGGGAGCATGTGTTAGCTTATCTTTCAATATGACCAAGGCCTGTTGTTGTGCATCGCCCCAAACAAAGGGCACATCCTTCTTGGTAAGCTCATTCAGCGGCGCGGCAATTGATCCAAAGTCTTTGACAAAGCGCCTATAAAAACTAGCGAGGCCAAGAAAACTCCTCACTTGTGTGACCGTCTTGGGCTATGGCCAATTCTCAATAGCTTCAATCTTGGCTGGATCCACTTCAATACCCTGTGATGTAACAACATAGCCAAGAAACGCAACTCGATAGGTGCAAAAGGTGCACTTCGCAAGGTTACCAAACAAACGCGCATCACGTAAAGCATTGAAAAAAGCACGTAAATGGTCCAAATGATCCTCTAAAGATTTGCTATAAATCAGAATATCATCAAAGTAGACTACCACAAAACGTCCAATGAAAGCACGTAAAACTTCGTTCATTAATCTCATGAAAGTGCTAGGTGCATTAGTTAAACCAAACGGCATTACTAACCACTCATATAAAACGAACTTAGTTTTAAATGTTGTTTTCTATTCATCTCCTAATTTCATACGAATCTGGTGGTAACCACTACGCAAATCAACTTTAGAAAACATGGTAGAGCCACTCAATTCATCAAGCATGTCATCTAAATGTGGAATAAGATGACGATATTGAATAGTAATATTATTGATAGCTCTACAATCAGTACACATGCGCGAAGAACCATCTTTCTTAGGTACCAAAATAATAGGAACAACGCAGGGGCTAAGGGACTCACGAATATGATCTCTGTCGAGTAGTTCCTGAATTTGGCGTTGTATCTCCTTTATCTCCTCTGGATTGGTTCTATATGGCGCGCGGTTGGGCAACGTGGCACCAGGAATTAGATCAATTTGGTGCTCAATTCCTCTAATAGGAGGTAGTCGTGGTGGCAGCTCAGCGGGAAAGACGTCCTCATATTCCTGCAAAAGGTTAGCAATAGCGGGTGGCAAAGAAGGAGGCATATCCTCAAATGAAAACAAACCTCTTTGCAGACAATTGCATAACATTGAGTATTGTGTACATCTAGTTCAGCAATATCAATTTTATTTGCAAGCATACATGGACTCTTCAAACGAATTTCAGTAGCATGTGTAGAATCAGATTTAGTGTTCTTTGGTGGTATAAAATCTGCAGCAACAATCTGATTCTCACTTTTATTTTTCTCCTCAATTTTAGCTCTACTAGCTCTAGCAAGATCATCTTTTAAAATCTGTTCGGGAGTCATAGGTTTTAGACCAATTTTCTTTCCATCATGCATAAGAGAATAGTGATTAGTTTTGCCATTATGAACAGATTCTCTATCAAATTGCCACGGTCTACCAAGTAACAAAGAACAAGCTTGCATAGGTACAACATCACAATCAACAAAATCAGAATATGTACCAATAGTAAAATGCACGCGTACCGTTCTTGTTACCTTGATCTTGCGAGAACTCTCAAACCATTGGATGTAATATGAATGTGCGCGTCGTCTTGTTGGAAGCGCAAGCTTCTCTACCATGTCAACACTGGCCAGATTATTACAACTCCCTCCATCAATGATGATCCGTATAGCTCTTTCCTTGAAAACACCACATGTTTGGAACAGGTTGTGGCGTTGATCTTGCTCAGATTTGCTCAATTACACACTCAACACACGTTGTGTAGTTAAGCTCTTGTATTGATCAGCAGCTTCAGCTCCCATTACCTCTATCTCTTCATCAGCATCAGAATTGTCTCCATCTCGAGCAGAAATAAGGGCTAGTGTATCTTCATCGAAGTCACTTGCTGAATCGTATTGACCATCTTCTCGCACCATCATCTCACGTTGTGTTGTGCACTGTCTCTCAATATGACCAAAACCCCAGCGCTTGCGGCATTGTATATCCTTTTTCTTACCCGTGGAAGCCATAGAAGATGCACTACGAGCAGGAGCATTGGATGATGGTGGAGGAGCAGCTGGAAATCTGGTGGTGGTCTTGGATGTGGTAGTAGCTGGTGGCGAATCACGAGGAGGCGCTGATTGTCGGGATGTCGAAGTCGATGTGCGTCCTGCAGAATTATTAGTCCTCCTCCATGGTGTTTGGCGATCCTGCACTTCACGTTTAGCTTTGCAAGCAAGATGAAACAAACGAGTGATAGAACTATATTCCTTATAATCTAAGATGTGCTGAATGTCCTTGTTTAATCCACCAAAGAAACATGCAAGCATTTGTTCATTAGATTCAACAAGACCACACCGAACCATCCCCGTTTGCAATTCCTGATAATACTCTTCTACAGAATTTTTCCCTTGCTCTAAACGTGTCAGATTCTTTAGTAAATCACGTTGATAAGTGGGAGGTACAAAACGAACACGCATAGCAGTTTTAAAGCGTCAAGTACTAGGAATAGTAGTAGGATTTAACGACAATACTCGGACCACCAAAGGGAAGAAAATTTAGTAAATTCACATGTAGCAGACTAACACGCATATTCTCAGGATATTTTAAGCATGCAAAACGTTGTTCTACTTCCATCTCCCATGTAAGATATGCATCAAGATTATATTTACCCTCAAAAGATGGAATATTTAATTTAAGCTTTGCAACATGATCATCATCACGTGCACTGGTCGGCGTTGCGGTAGTAATGTCGGGACGGCCAGGTACACTGGAGGTTGTTCAACCTCCTCGTCAAACAGATCGTCGTCGTCGGGGTCGTAGTAGTACCCGTCGTCTGTCCCCAATGTCGCAGCAGCAGTCGCGGAGGAAGTCTGAGGTGCGTTTAGCAGCCGCGGAAGTCAGGGCGGCAATGATCAAACCCGTGATCGGAATGCGCCGTCGCCATGTGTTGGTGCGGTCTTGGTGCGGGCAATCTGTTCAAAAGCTCCTTGAACCGAGCGTCAAGCTTGGCGTTGAAGGATTTCGAGTCCATCGATCTTGTCCACGGCGTTGGTGAGCTTGGTGTCAAACTCCCGAGGCGTATCCACGTCTTCAGCGGTGACCAAGAGCGGAGAAGTGGGCATGTAGTTCTTCGTTCGTCATGGTGGCGGGGTTCATGAAGTCATCATGGTTAGTCCTTAAAAAGCACATGTATATACAACGGGAATATGGTGAAAGTCACGCGTAATCCGTCAAGCAATATACGAAGCTCTTACAAGTTCTTACCAAACAACAGGAAAAGGCGATGTGCAACTGCGAGGATCAGTGGGTCCAGAGATTGAACCAAGCGATTACTAGGAGTCGAGACACCGCACGTGGAGAATATCTGTGGAGCTCTGGGAAGGCTTAGCAAAGGGGGTTAGCAATTATCAAAACAGCAATGCAAAAGTTGAAAGAAGGCTCAACGACGGTACTGTGCTGGTCCTAGGCTAGACCGTACTAGAGACGCGAGCCTACATCACCAACGATATCACGACGCGACACAACAAGCAATGTATGATGATATGGCACCCTGAAAAGCGAACCGAGAGGTGAAAAATCACTATGATGGCGAGTGTCTAGAACTGATCTACGGGGTCTAAAAATAGGTTAGCCCCAAAAAAAAATTCAAAATTTTTTATTTTGCTTCGGAAAGCGCGCATACGCCAAAAAAATATTGCTATAACGGCCGATGGAGAAAAGTGATCCCCGGGGTCGAAAAATAGTATAGCCAGAAAAACTTTTCGGAGGCGGTTCCAGACTTTTTTTTTGCTCTCCTTCTGGAGTTACGACCGAACTCGGAGCTCGACTCGGACTTTAGCTGAACAAGGAAACAACAAAGAAGGAAAGTAAAAATAAATAATTAGGAAACAATAACTCAACTCGGACTCGTGCCGCGGCAGGATAAGTGACCGGATCCGTGTCGCGGTAGGAAGGCGGTGGCGGAGTGTTTAGGGTTTATGGTGGCTGGGTATATGGCGGCGGAATATGGTGGCGATGATCGGCGAGTGTGGCGGTGACTAGTATGATCAGAACTCGAAACTCTAAGGGACGAGACACTAAGACCAGCAACTCGACGCGACGATGTAGACAAAAATTCAATAATGCAAAAACTAAAAAGATAATGCAAGGCGTAGATTGGTTATGGGATGGATCTAAACTCTAACTGTGTTTTTGGCTTTTTCGTGGGTTATAGGTAAAAACAGATCTAATCTACGAAAAACAGTAAAATATCACCGAGCAACCTGAAATCTGATACCACTTGATAGGGCAAAGGTGATCTTTCGATGAGATGATGATAATCGATTTGGTGGAGTTCGGGCTTGACGATCCGACTACACGTGCGAGCACGAGCGCCAATGTAATCGCTAGGCCAATCTCCTGGAGGTTACGATCCTGCGGGAACACGATCAGCCTGACCAGCGAGGGTCTTAATTCCTACCTGAAATTGAGAACAAGTAAGAACCAATATTGCAATCAAGATATTGCGGATTAAGAGGAAAGCTTTATTGAAGAGGTGGGATCCTGAATAGGTGCGAAGTCCAAGAGGCCTCTATGACGCTCAAGCCTTGGCGAAGTTGCGACTATGGCTAACTTAATGTCTAAACAAAATCCGAGTCTAGGGGGTCGGCTATGGGGAGTATTTAAGGGCGAAAATGTGGGGTTTCGGCCAGCCATGGAAGTGGTGGCCGAATCCAACCCTAAAAGTCCTTTTCCCCTCAAATACGGACTCTAAAAAGTGGCTAATTAAAATCCTACGAAAATTACATGGGCCTGGCCCAAAATAAAGGTGTCGCAGCACCAAATTAAGCTATGGATGAATTCGTAAAGTATTGATCTTGAATATTTCGTCCAAGCCTTCTTTCTTCATTATGGTGGCCTCAAAGTTCTGAAATCTTCATCCGTGGCCTTCTCTTGGATCATCACATGCTTGCTGCCATCTCCATGCATGGCCATGCTCCAATGCTTGTCCCTCTCATCCATGCTTGGTCCATCATTCCTAAGAGTAAGAAATATATCTGATTTAGGCAGCATCATATTCTCATGTATGTGAGGAATAGTTCCAAGAAACAAAAGTACCTGATAGTTAAGTTGTTTGGCACGAGATCTTGTGACGGGTCCTTGTATGTGTGTTGCTGTAGGTACAACGGTTGTATCAATAGTAGGGATGTCCACATCAAAAGCTTTATGCTAATCTCCCAAAGTGCACTTTTGCAAAAGACAAGCTGATTTTCCTTGGTTTTGTTGTGTCTTCTAATGGCATTGAACTTGATGTCTCAAAAGTTAAGGACATACGAGATTGGCCCATCCCTACCAATGTTAGTGAACTTCGTAGTTTTCATGGGTTGGCTGGCTTTTACCGTCGTTTTGTGAAAGACTTTTCTACCATTGCTTGCCCCCTCAACGAATTGACCAATAAAAATGTCACATTCGTTTGGGGAAAAGCACAACAAAAGGCGTTTGATGAGCTCAAAATGAGGCTCACCGAAGCACCACTTCTTGCATTACCGGATTTCACAAAAACCTTTGAGATTGAATGTGACGCTAGTGGTATTGGCATTGGTGGCGTCCTTATGCAAAATGGGCATCCTATTGCATACCATAGTGAGAAACTTGATGGCGCATGCCTTAACTATCCCATTTATGACAAAGAACTTTTTTCCTTGGTTCGAGTTCTTCAAGTGTGGCAACACTATCTTTGGCACAAAGAATTTATCATCCATTCCGACCATGATTCGTTGAAGTATCTTAAGGGCCAAGCCAATTTGAGTAAAAGGCACGCAAAATGGGTTGAGTTCATGGAGTCTTTTCCTTACATTGTCAAATACAAGAAGGGCAAAGAAAATGTGGTAGCGGATGCCTTGTCTCGCAAAAACACAAAGCTTCTTACGCGACTCGAAGTAAATGTCTTGGGTCTTGATGACATCAAATCTTTGTATGTGTTTGACCCTTTCTTTGGACCAATTTTTGCAAGATGTTCAATAGACAAAGGGATTGATGATTTCTATTTGCATAAGGGTTTTCTTTTCAAACAAAACAATATTTGCATTCCGAAGTCATCTCTCCAACTTTTGCTTCTTCAAGAGTCCCATGGTGGAGGCCTTATGGGTCACTTTGGCCATGACAAGACATATGACATGCTCTCCACTCACTACTTTTGGCCTAAGATGAAGCGCGACGTGGAGCGCGACGTCCAACGATGCACTACATGTATCCAAGCTAAGTCTAAGTCTAACCCCTTTGGTCTTTATATGCCATTGACTATTCCGCATGCACCTTGGTCGGACATTAGCATGGACTTTGTGTTAGGCTTGCCTAGATCTAAACATGGACATGATTCTATATTTGTAGTAGTGGATCGCTTTTCAAAAATGGCACATTTCATTCCATGCCATAAGACCGATGATGCTTCACATGTAGCAAATCTGTTTTTCAGGGAAATAATTCGGCTACACGGTGTACCAAGAACAATCGTCTCCGACCGTGACGTAAAATTCATGAGCTACTTCTGGAAGACTCTCATGGCCAAGCTCGGCATCAAGCTCCTCTTCTCGTCCGCCTCGCATCCTCAAACCGATGGACAAACCGAGGTCGTCAATCGAAGCCTTGGCACACTCCTCCGGGTGTTGATAAAGAAGAACCTTAAAGACTGGGAGGAATGTATTCCACACGCCGAGTTCGCCTACAACCGCGCCAAGCACTCCACCACCATGAGGAGCCCGTTCATGATCGTCTATGGCTTCGAGCCCCTCACCGCGCTCGATATCCTTCCACTACCACTTCATGAACGTGCCAACATGGACGTTGTCAAGCATGCTCAAACAATGAAGAAACTCCATGAAGACACAAGAGCTACGATCGAGCAGCAAGTCCTTCGCCAAGCATCAAGGCTAAACAAGAACAAGAAAGAGATGATCTTTGAAGAGGGCGACCTTGTGTGGATACACTTAAGTAAAGACCGCTTCCCCAAGGAACGCGACTCCAAACTCAAGCCAAGAGGTGATGGACTATTCAAAGTGCTAAAGAGGATAAACAACAACGCCTATATCATCGATATCCCAACATCAAAGTATCTTGTGAGCTCGACATTCAATGTCAAGGACCTCTCACCCTACCATGGAGAAGTTGAAGTTGAGAAGGTTGAAGAGTCGAGGACGACTCTTTCCCAAGGGGGGGGAGCTGATGCAGCCCGTCCTACGACCGCTACTACATCTAATCCCACGAGCTCCCCAAGTGGACCCATGACTCGCGCCCGAGCCAAACTCCTTCAAGCTAAGGTGAACTCGCTCCTTTCCTTGTGTGACTTCGATACACCCTTGGATGGCCTTCTACTTCATACGCATACCTTGTGCATCATCAGGTACGAAGAGAAGGACCAAGAGAACGGAGGAGAACAAGCGAAAGAAACCAAATGCCCTTTGTCGCCAGCGGTACTACCGGACCTGGCGACCGATACTAACGCCCGGCGGCACTACCGCCACCAACAGAAGACGCCAACAGAAGCCAAATACTCTTTGTCTCCGGCCGTACTACCGGACCTGGAACCGGTACTACCGCTCTAAGGCACTACCGCCCCTTACTACCGCTCCCCGCTGAAGACGCCGACGAAAGTCCCAGGATGGCAAGCGGTACTACCGGACCCGGCAGCGGTACTACGGCCGACCGGTACCGGACGTGTTAGGCCGGACTACCGGGACGACAGAACCGGATCGTGCTCGACCGGCCCAAATACGTAACCCTCATTATATTTCGCTATTTGTTCCCAAAATACCCCTGTTATGTGGTTGGCCTATAAATAGCCCCCACCCTCCATTATAAACCCTAGACTTGGATAATAATAGATTAAGGACACCCCTTTGAGGATCTTTCAATCTATTGGTCTCATGCTCCTACCAAGGGGCACCCTATTATCCACCCTCCTCTTGGATCTTGCCTAGTGCATTCAAGTTGTACAAGGCCTTGGGTTCTCGGTTTCTCGCCCCCAAGTCGTCAAGATCTCACCAAGTACCTCGTCCCCCGTTGTTGGCGTGGAGAGAGAGCTTCGCCCAACACCGATCCTAGGGATTATGTTGGACCGGTTGCCACCGGCATGAGTTATCGGCGTGTATCGTGTTTTGTGTGCGTGAGTTCATCGGGTTCTTCGTGTGCGTGTGTTCGTGGATTTCATCCCCTTCTCCCCTTCCACCGCTTTATCCTCGATTCCCGCGGAGATTCGTGAAAGATCGGGCCACCCCAAGGGGTTACCCCATAACATCCTATTTTGGCAAACGAGTTGTGGCTCTCCTTGAGGTTGCACGACAACCGAGCGTAGTCTTCGTTAGAACCTTTTGTGCTCATTTTCATAGTCGTGCTAACCCCGTTTTTCTCCACGTGTGCGTTTTTCCGTGTTTTTGTAGATCGTATCCTTTTGCTTTTGATCTTTGGTTCTTTACCACTTAGAACAATAACCTTTTTGCTTGGATCGTTTCGTTTGGTTTTCCACAATCCTAACCTTCCACCAAAAGCTTTTGAGAGTTGTAGCGTATTGGTGTGTGAGTTTCTTTGCGATTTCACTTTGCACGCCATTAATTCTCAAGTGTGGCAATTGGTTTGATATAATCTCCAAGGTGAGGTAAAAGTCTAACTCCCTGCACCCTTATTCTCCATATACAACCCTTGTCGGCTTTGCATCATGGACAGGAATGGCGAGCCTTCCCAACCACCACCACCTCCGGAGGACGACACACAATACATGACAAGATGGGACCATTGGAAGGTCTGAGGAGAATTCAACTACCACTGTGAAGCTCTTGAGCGGCGCCAAGATGAACAATTTAGCGAAGCCCGCGTGGAGTTCAAGAACATCGACAACCGCTTCGAAGAAGTCCGAGGCCAAATGCATGCCATGCAACACAACCTCGGTCATCAAAATGAAGCTCCTGGTCGCGCCCTCGCCTCAACGGATGAGAAGCTTCAAGGCCTCATTGATGGGCTAGCAATGCCACACTCCGGCGATTCAAGCTCATCACGGCACTCCTCAAGTGAATCAAGTGCACCTCGCCGTCACGCGTCAAGGCACCGGGATGGACCCATTCTTCAATCCATGAGCTCTTCTCAAGCGGTACCATCTCCGCGACACGCCGCGACATCAAGCTATGATGGTGACCTCTCCTCAAGACCTCCAAGACGTGAAGCGAACCGGCCTCAACAAAGGGCACTTGTGATTCAACAAGAACAACCTCACGTGGACCACCAAGCCCATCGTCAACGGCGTGTTCTCTCAACAACAAGTGAAGCATCCGAAGTGAACGAACAAGATCACTGTCGTCGGGAGACACTCGAAGATCCACCAAGGCGTCATCATCGACATGAACGTCAACGTAGACAACATGATCATCATGACGAGCCTCCTCCACATCAAGAAGAAGGAGAGCAGCCCATTGCGCATGCGGCCCGACGTCCTCCTTGCCACATGGCACAAGACAATTCTCATCGGCATCAACCACGACAAGAACAAGAGAAAGCTCCCCAAGCTCGTCGTGAGGATCATCAACCTCCTCCTCGTCCTCAACTGCGCCAACAACACGAGCAAGCTCCCCAAGCTCGTCGTCAAACCCAAGTTCCACCACCAAACGCGGTACCTCAACAACCGCAAGGGCAACGCAACCATCACCAAGCAAGACATGAGAGCTCGAATGGTGATGAGGGCCGCCAAAATCATGGCAACCGCTGCCACCGGAACCGCAATGAAGAAGAAACTTTCGGCAAGCTCAAGTTCACCATGCCCAAATTCACCGGTTCCAATGAACCCGAAGAATACCTCTCATGGGAGCTCAAGGTTGACAAGATTTTCCGCATGCACAACTATAGCAATGAGAAGATGATGGCCATGGCATCCCTCGAGTTTGATGAGTATGCCAACCTTTGGTGGGAACAAGTCCAACTCGCTCGTGAAGCAAAAGAAGAGCCTCCAATCTCAACTTGGCAAGATATGAAGGCTCATATGAGATCCCGTTTTGTTCCTTCGCACTACACACGTGACCTCTTCAACAAGCTTCAAACGCTTAGTCAAGGGACAAAGACCGTGGAAGAGTACTTCAAGCAAATGGAGCTCAACATGATACGCGCCAACATTGAAGAGCGTGATGAGCAAACAATGGCACGTTTCCTCAATGGCTTGAACCATCCAATCAAGCGCATCACCGAGTTCCAAAAGTACAACAACATGGTTGAGCTTGTGCACATCGCATCAAAGGCTGAGCGTCAAGTGCAAGAGGACATCAAGTACAACAAGCCAAAGACGTACTTCACCTACAAGCAAGCACCAACAACTACTCCAACAACACCAAGTGGAAGCTCATCAAGTACCACCAAGCTTTCCTTCAAGCCAACACTTCCTCAAGGAAAACAACCCCCAAGTGGCAAATACACAAGGGATGATCAACCTTTCAATGGTGAGTTCTACAAGTGTGGAGGTAAAGGACACAAGTCTGCCGCATGTGGGAACAAGAAAGTTTTGTTCATCCATGACAATGGCGACGAAGAATACTTGAGTGAAGATGAGTTTGATGCAAGGGTCAAGGAAGCATTGGCAAGGCAACATTTGGAAGAGGACCAAGAACTACTTGTGTGTGAGCATGACACAAGTCCATCACTTGTGGTCACAAGGGTCTTAACTACTTAAGTCAATGAGAATGAAGACCAACGATCAAACATCTTCCAAACTCGTGCCGGTATCAATGGGAAGTCCATCAAAGTTGTCATCGATGGAGGGAGTTGCCACAATCTTGCAAGCACGGAATTGTGTGAGAAACTCAACCTCACCCTCCAACCACATAAGCACCCCTACCATATCCAATGGCTAAGTGACCAAGGGTCCGTCAAGATCAAGCACACCGTCTCGGTAACGTTCTCAATTGTACCATACAAAGACACGGTGGAATGTGACGTGGTCCCCATGACGGTTTGCCATATGTTGCTCGGAAGGCCGTGGCAATATGACAAACGTGCTTTGCATGATGGTCACTCAAACACTTATACCTTCAAATGGCTGGAAAAAACTTGTGTTTTGCAACCAATGACTCCTAGCCAAATAATTGCGGACAATGCAAAAAGCTTTAGCGAGGGCGCAATACACAAACACACCTTGTGAGAAGAGTGGTGAGCGAGAGAACCACACTATAGTGAGTGAGTGCCACAAGCCAAACTCGAGTGGAAAAACTAAGAGTGTTATTCTTGCCACCAAAAGTGGGATGAGAGAAGTGCGGAACAACCCATCCATCTTGCACTATGTCCTTGTATGCAAGGGACTAGCGCAAGGAACTAATGACTTGACAAATGTTCCTCCTTCTTTGATGGCTATTTTGCAGGAATTCCAAGATGTATTTCCCGAAGAGCTTCCTCAGGGACTACCTCCTCTTCGTGGAATCGAGCACCGCATCGACCTCATACCCGGCGCCCCACTCCCAAACCGCGCCGTGTATCGCACGAACCCGGAGGAGATGAAGGAGATAGAACGACAAATCAACCAACTCGTCTCCAAAGGTTTGATCCAAGTAAGCACTAGCCCAAGCGCGGTTCCCGTGATTCTAGTTCCAAAAACGGATGATACGTTGCGCTTATGCATGGACTGTCGTCCAATCAATGCTATCACCGTGCGTTATCGACATCCTATACCGCTTCTTGATGACATGCTTGATGAGTTATGTGGAGCCACTATATTTTCGAAAATTGATCTTCATAGTGGTTACCATCAAATTCGCATGGCCGAAGGTGATGAGTGGAAAACCGCCTTCAAGACCAAGCTTGGTCTCTATGAATGGTTGGTTATGCCTTTTGGCTTATCAAATGACCCATCCACCTTCATGCGCCTCATGAACCATATTTTGAGATCTCTCATTGGGAAGAGTGTCATTGTTTACTTTGATGACATACTTGTCTATAGCAAGTCACTAGAGGAGCATGTTTCTCATGTTAAGGAGGTCCTTCAAATCCTTCATCATGAAAAGCTTTATGCTAATATCCCAAAGTGCACTTTTGCAAAAGACAAACTCATTTTCCTTGGTTTTGTTGTGTCTTCTAATGGCATTAAAGTTGATGTCTCAAAAGTTAAGGACATACGAGATTGGCAAAGTTGTTAGCCCAAGCAATCATAAGAGGAACTAGTCTCAATAGGTGTTTGTTGCTCGCAAAGATAGTGGGGTTCACAAAGGAAAGCAAGTGGGGAGAAGTCGCGCAATGTTTATACCTTTCGTCGACGATCTTCACCCTTTATTGTTGGATTCCGCCTTGCTCACGGAATTTGGATGGAGTAGATAGCATGAACCACGTGTATGATGATGTAGAGCTCCTTCTCCTCTTCGAAACGAGCTAAAGAACACCAAAATCCGAGTTCGTATGCAAAAGTTATGCTCAAAACGGCGAGGGGCTGAAATCTGGAACTTGCTGTTTTTGATCTGTATGGAGCGGTAGTACCGGTCTTTTGGGCCCGGTAGTACCGGTTAAGTGCGGTAGTACCGGATTTTGGACCCGGTAGTACCGCTTGGACCTGGGACGCCCAGATTTGACGCGTTTTCGCAATTTTGGGGTCATTTGGGCGGAAAATCTTCAAGAAAAGCACCAAATCGAAGGGGGAAATCAAGAAATTAGGCCATGGGAACGCAAAGGAAGGTAGATCAACAAGTTTAGCAAGTAATCCACGGATCAAAACCTACCAAAACGCACTCAAATCACAGATCGATCCAAAACACGAATTGGGGCTATTTTTGGTGAAATTTTCGAATTTATGGGGAAAAGACCAAATCGATGAGAACCGTGGCAACCAAAAGCCGATACTACCGATGATGGAGGGGTTAACCTCTTGGGTGGCCCGATCTTCACGGATCTCGTGGTCAAATCGATGGGAAAGCGAGGGAAAAGGGAGAAGGTAGCGGAAGCGAACACACACCTCGCGAAGAACACGATGAACACACGCAAAACTCACACGATACAAGGCCGATTGCTCCCGAACGGCGGCCACCGGTCAGATAGAATCCTCGCAAGGAAAGATGGGTCAACGTGCTCCCTCAAATCCACATCGGAGAGGGAAGAACACCTTGGGGAGGGTCTTGACAACTTGGAGACGAGACACCGAACTCCAAGGCCTTGTTCAACGATGGATGCGTGATGCAAAGTCCAATCGAGGTTGGTGATGATAGTCGGTCCCCTTGGTAAAGGGGATGAGGCAAAACTAGAGATTCCACAATGGGGGTTGTCTTTAGTCTATCATCTATGCATAAGGGGTACATGAGGGGTGGGAGCTCTATTTATAGGCTAACCACTAAACAAGGGTAGTTTGGGGATAAACTTGGCGAATAGGTAAGTAAAAGGGGGATCCATGGGCTGTGGCCCAACAGGTGCGCGCAGGCACATATATGACCGGTAGTACCGGACTTGGGACCGGTAGTATTGGTCATCACCGGTAGTACCGCTCTGGGACCGGTAGTACTGGCTTACGGCAGACTACCGCAAGCCGATCTGGGGCATCCAAGGAGATGGCGCAGCTTGATCAAGCAGAGGGGCGTAGTACTGACCAGTAGTACCGGTCACGACCCAGAGTACCGCTTGGACTGGCAGGCCGACATGTCTTCTTCCGTCTCCTCTTCCAAGCCTCCGCCTTGTCGGGCTTGATGTTAAGACTTCCTCCCTTGCCTCCGTACTGGTCGGTGTGAACCTATCATACATATGTGACGGAGTATGAAGTAGCATACCATTCAATAGGGTAGGAAGGGGGCTCGCATAGAGGAACGGATTCACCTTTGGAGTCCATGACGACTTGGCGTAAGTTGGAGACCTTGATGTAGTAACGACCGTAGGTCGGGCTGCATCATCTCCCCCCCCCCTTCAAAAAGAGTCGTCCTCGACTCTACATGCTCATCACAAAGTAGAAGCGGTCGAGAGACCTTCTTGATCCTGGGGTTCACCATATAGTCGTCCTCGGGAAGATTGACTTGACAACACTTCAATGTTCCTTCATCTTCCTTGAAGCCTACAAAGCTCACAACAAAAGCAAAGCAACACTCAAAGCGTAGCCAATTCATGAAGATTATTGCATGAGTCCTCAAGTAGAAGGAATTCACCTTAGCTTGTAGAGATAGCTCGATGAAGGGTAGCCATAGGTAACTCTCTTCTATTCTTCTTGTCAACATATGGTCCATAGAGGTTGACGTGTATGCATTTGTACCTTCATACAACAAAGACCAAGCAACATATGTTTGTGTGTGATAGAGGATCATGTCATTTGTGGCATGTCCATTCTTGTTCACAACACGATTAGCACAACTCAAGTATAGAAAATGGGATGCATATGCATGGTCAATGTGCATGGAAATCGTTTGAACATCATCCAAATGTGGAAACTCAAAAACTCCATATAACGTAGAAGTGGGGCATTCAAAGCATTGGATCCAAATTTCAAACAACATATTTGATGCAAGAATAGGAGAATTTGGCAAAAACACACAAGGAAGCATATCCAAAACAAAAGTATTATGTTTGCAAACAAACCAAATGAAATAGCAAGTGGTCCTTATGTTTGTTGCAACAACAAGACGAGATTCTTGGAAGCTCTCATGACAATACATGCTCTTAATGGAATTGTGGTTGCAAGCAAAACATCGGAGAGAGAAATTGTTCACCAATTTTGTTACAACACACAAAACATCATTATCTAAAAGCGAAGAAACATGAATGTCACAAGGGGAGATAATACCATTAACATGCTTGCAATCAAACCATAGGAAAGAGCAATTTGCCAACATGAAAGATGCAAAGCATGCGAAAGGTATCAGAGCTGGGTTCGATCTTGAACTCACTTGTGGAATGCTCTCTAGAGCTCTTTTTGTCAACTCGTGCTCAACCGAGGTTGACATTCTCGTGCGGGTACCTACACACATCATATGCAAAAGGAAGAACGTGTGTGCATGGTAGAGATACACATCATCCATCATGACGTATCTCTTCTTGTGCACATCACCATTAATGTCAATTAAGTACGAAATAGATGCATGGTGAGTATGCAAGTGGGGAACATGCTTATCATGGCCATCATCAAAATCTCCAAAAATTGAGAAAGCTATGGGGGCCATCTCATTAGAACGCATATGATCAATATTGTTGCAAGCAAAACAAGTGAAATAGCAAGCATTCATCTTATCGCAAGCAACGGGAGAAACTGAATGACTAGCATGACAAGGCAAGTCCAAAGCAATTGGAGGATACACACAAGATGCATAGCATGGTATGTTTATGGCAATGATATCGCAATCAAACAATTCCACATGATCAATATTATGCAAAGGCAAATCATCACATGGGAAAGTGGATGAAGCATATGTAATGTCACAAGTATCATCCATAGCATGCATATCCTCACAATTCATCATGTCCACTAGTGGGATCATGGCATCATCAACACCCTTATTGTTACCTTGTTCATACCTCTCATATGAAGTGGGTGTTGTGGAAGTAGTGGCCTCCTTGTGGACGACTTCATCTTCTTGATGTATCCATGGCGTAGCATCATCTTCATGCACCATGTACATCTTCTCCAATTGAGGCATCATTGCTTCATGGCTTGGCGCGTCTTCATCCATGGAACCTAGCACAACACAAGAGAACACACTAGAGGTAGAGGGTAAGTTGTTAGAATTCGAAATGGTCTCACTTGACCTATCAACTACCACTCTCAACTCACTAGTAGTATCGCTCATGCCCTCCAAGTGGAAGCACTCAATCTCACATAAGGTGGAGTCACTCGTCTCACTCTTGTTCTCACTCAAGTGGGCTAAGTGGCTCTCATACTCACATGGGATTGGTACCACATCATCACTCAAGCATATGGGGGTAGGCTCGATTTCCTCAACTCCATGCGCCTCCTTTGGTGAAGGGAAAATCCCATGCTCACCATTCTTGACCCTGTCGCCTCCAAGGTTGGATGCCATAAGATGGGCATCATTGCTCTCCTCCATGGTCGAAGGAAAAATCCCATGCACGACCGTCTCGTGGCCATCGCGTAGTAGTGGTGGAGGTAGGCTCATGCTATCAAGCTTGGCGAAGTAGAGGTTTACATTTTCCTCGTTGGCGAGGTTGTGGAAGTCAAGCGTAGGCATTGAAGCTTGATGGCATGGAGGAAGGTTTGCTCTGGGTGCCATTGTGGTGGTGGCACGAGTAGTTGAAGGTGCCCTATGATGGTGTCGACGGAGGTCATTGGCGTGCCTTGCCGTTGGTTGATGTAGGTGGCACACTTGGTCGTCCACATGACACTCGCGATGATGATCATTTGCCTTGGCACTCTTCTTGTGCTTGTGGTGCCTTCTTGAGCTTGCTTGAGCATTATGGTTGGTGCTCATCATGAATTCTTCGTCTTTATGGCGAAGATGCCTTTGACGATGTCTTGTATCCTCTTTATGGTGGCGATGCTCATGAGAGGATGTTTGTCGATGAAGAGTCTTGTTTCTTGGCGCCTCTTGATGCATATGATGTTTGGACGCCACTCTTGTTTGGATAGGAGTTGGAGCTTGGCGCCTTGGCGGTGATGAAGCTTGGCGCCTTGGAGATGGTAGAGCTTGACGCCTTGGAGGTGATGGAGCTTGGTTCCTTGGAGATGGTGGCGCTTGACGCCATCTAGGTGGTGGCACATGTCGCCTTGGGGGTGAATCATCGAAGTAGGTGGTGCCCTTTGGTGTGGCACGCTTGGCCTTGAAGGTCATGGAATCTTGATGATGCGCCTCCTCTTGCTTGGCGTAGTAGGCTTCCATCTCCACACGGTGGAGGAATTCTTCATGGCTCATGGAGGGTCCATCAAAGTCGATGAAGTTCTCCGTGTCCTCCATGCTTGGCGAGGCGTCATCGATGTCGCACTCGAAGTCGTCCATGCTTGGGGAGTAGTTGTTGGTGTAGTACTCCATATCACCCAAGCATGTGGAGCCATTGTCAGTGTAGTGCTCCATAGGCTCCATGCATGAGGAGCCATTGTCGACGTAGAGCTCCATGTCTTCCATGCATGTGGAGTCGTCGTAGGTGTAGTTCTCCGGGTCCTCAAAGCATGCGGAGCCATTGTCGGTGTTGTGCTCCGTCATGTCCTCTATACTTGTGGAGTCGTAGTCATGGTGGCTCATCATGGATTCTTCATAGATATCATCCTCGGTTCCGGATCCCTAGACATGATGCACAAGACCAAGTGGTGTATATGGAAGTGGTAGTGGGAGTTAGGGATACAACGTCAAACCTTACTTTACCTTGGAGGATCGTATCGTCCAAGTGGCCACACTTGAGAGCAATAAACCAAGCAAAGTGAAGTTCACGCGGAACACCAAAACTAACTACTAACCAAAAAACACACAAACAAGGCCTATGGTGGATAGGTATGGAAAGTGGCATGTCAAGAAACAATCCGAAATCAAGATATTGTAATGGCAAGTAAAGAACCACAATGATCACAAAGCAAACAAGTCAATCCACAAGATAGGAAATATGTACAAGGAAACACACACGGTGGGATAAATGGGACTTGTGCGACGGAGAAAGTGAGCTAAGAACCAAATGATTACCTAGCGAAGACTATAAGATCGTGTCACACAAGTATAAGGAGAGACGCTAGTTCGATTGCACAAAATTGGTGGGCTACAAGATATGCACAATAAGTACCACCTATATGATGTTCATCGAGCTTGCGCTTCCTATTCTATGAGGCACATGTGTAATTCTTTCTTTTTCTCTTTTCCTTTTTTCTCTTTTTTTTCTTTTTGTATCACACTTTTTATTTTTATTCTTTTTCACTTGCCTCTTCCTTGTGCCAACAACTATACAAGATAACTATATAAGATAGTGCTCACAATGTTTGCTCGGAATCTACAAGGTATCAAATGTGCATAGCCCAAGCAATCATAAGAGGAACTAGTCTCAATACGTGTTTGTTGCTCGCAAAGATAGTGGGTTTCACAAAGGAATGCAAGTGGGGAGAAGTCGCGGAATGTTTATACCTTTAGTCGACGATCTTCACCCTTTATTGTTGGATTCCGCCTTTCTCACGGAATTTGGATGGAGTAGATAGCATGAACCACGTGGATGATGATGTAGAGCTCCTTCTCCTCTTCGAAACGAGCTAAAGAACACCAAAAATCCGAGTTCGTATGCAAAAGTTATGCTCAAAACGGTGAGGGGCTAAAATCTGGAACTTGCTGTTTTTGATCTGTATGGGGCGGTAGTACCGGTCTTTTGGGCCCAGTATTACCGGTTAAGTGCGGTAGTACCGGATTTTGGAGCCGGTAGTACCGCTTGGACCTGGAACGCCCAGATTTGACGCGTTTTCGCGATTTTGGGGTGATTTGGGCGGAAAATCTTCAAGAAAAGCACCAAATCGAAGGGGGAAATCAAGGAATTAGGCCATGGGAACGCAAAGGAAGGTAGATCAACAAGTTTAGCAAGTAATCCACGGATCAAAACCTACCAAAACGCACTCAAATCACAGATCGATCCAAAACACGAATTGGGGCTATTTTTAGTGAAATTTTCGAATTTATGGGGAAAAGACCAAATCGATGAGAAATCTGTGGCAACCAAAAGCTGCTGATACCAGATGATGGAGGGGTTAACCTCTTGGGTGGCCCGATCTTCACGGATCTCGTGGTCAAATCGATGGGAAAGCGAGGGGAAAGGGAGAAGGTAGCGGAAGCGAACACACACCTCGCGAAGAACACGATGAACACACGCAAAACTCACACGATACAAGGTCAATTGCTCCCGAACGGCGGCCACCGGTCCGATAGAATCCTCGCAAGGAAATATCGGTCAACGTGCTCCCTCAAATCCACATCGGAGAGGGAAGAACACCTTGGGGAGGGTCTTGACAACTTGGAGACGAGACACCGAACTCCAAGGCCTTGTTCAACGATGGATGCGTGATGCAAAGTCCAATCGAGGTTGGTGACGATAGTCGGTCCCCTTGGTAAAGGGGATGAGGCAAAACTAGAGATTCCACAATAGGGGTTGTCTTTAGTCTATCATCTATGCCTAAGGGGTACATGAGGGGTGGGGGCTCTATTTATAGGCCAACCACTAAACAAGGGTAGTTTGGGGATAAACTAGGCGAATAGGTAAGTAAAAGGGGGATACATGGGCTGTGGCCCAACAAAGCGCCACAGCACATATATGACCGGTAATCTGGGACTTGGGACCGATAGTCCGGTCATCACCCAGAGTACCGCTCTGGGACCGGTAGTACCGCTTAAGCTTAGTACCACAAGCCAAGACGGGCATCCAGATGGCGATACGAGCTTGATCAAGCAGAGTGGCAGTAGTACTGACCGATAGTACCGGTTCCGCCGACCGGTAGTACCGCTTGGACCTGGCAGCGGCCGACATTTCTTCTTCCGTCTCCTCTTCCAAGCCTCCATCTTGTCGGGCTTGATGTTCCGGGCTTCCTCCCTTGCCTCCGTACTGGTCGGTGTGAACCTATCATACATATGTGACAGAGTATGAAGTAGCATACCATTCAATAGGGTAGGAAGGGGGCTCGCATAGAGGAACGGATTCACCTTTGGAGTCCATGACGACTTGGCGTAAGTTGGAGACCTTGATGTAGTAACGACCGTAGGTCGGGCTGCATCACAATGTGTGGATAATCCTTTGTCC
The DNA here is from genome assembly GCA_030063025.1 of Avena longiglumis. Classification (NCBI taxonomy): domain Eukaryota; kingdom Viridiplantae; phylum Streptophyta; class Magnoliopsida; order Poales; family Poaceae; genus Avena; species Avena longiglumis. The sequence continues at coordinate 342,300,549 of CP125976.1, read as the reverse complement.
CCATACCTTGTTGAATCATATGCAGAGCAGTGGCATTGAGTTGACTATTAACAATCTCTCTTCTTGTCAAGTTGTTTGGATCCCCAATAAAGAGTCCATGCTCGATGATGTTCCATAGTTCAATGCAAGAGCTGCGCATATGAGTTCTCATTAGTGATTGCCATTGAGCTAGCGGATTCTTCAAGCTTAGGTGGGTCGCCTCTATTTTATACATGAGGGTGAGGGATTGGAGGGTCGGGAGAGTACCATGAGTCACGGTGCTCACCCTTCCCACCATTATTGTGTGTGGAGGAATTAGCGTTGTCTGGTTTACCCCCTACCAATGCACCCTCGGGGGATACTGACGTATCCCCCTTGGGTAAAATGGATGGTTGATTCTCTTGAGGAGATGGGGGCGGTGAGCCTTATTTGTCTTTAAGAAGTTGCTCAAGCATCTTCTTGACTTCGTTGACCAAGGAAGAGCTCAATCTTGCTGCCAAGTTTTTGAGATCTTCCATGGTCACCATGGTCGGCTCACCATCACCATCCCCTTCGCGGCTACCCATATTCTCTTAGGAGGTAAAGCCCAAATAAAGAGCCGAGGCTCTGATACCAATTGAAAGGATCGTATGGGCACCTAGAGGGGGGGTGAATAGGTGCTACTTCCAATTTTCTTCTTTTTCAAATTAAGGTTTGACAATAAGGTAAATTCTCTAGATAATGCAACTATGGTGAATTTACCTATATGACAATTAAGCAAGGGCTACCACAACACAAAAGTAGTAACAAGTAATTAAGGTGCGGTAAAGGATAGAAGTAACCGAAAAGTGGACGCGGAGACACAAGGATTTGTTTCCCGTAGTTCCTTCCTTTTGAGGGGAAGTACGTCTACGTTTGGAGAGGGGGTGGTTTCAAACCACCAACGCTAAAAGAGGCCTCCCTTGTTCTCCGATGAATCTCACCCCAACGGGATCGATTCACCTTCCACTATATCGGCAACCTTCAAGGTGGAAGCCGGCACCGTTACAAGTTTGGGGCACACATCCACAACTTAATCGGAGGCTCCCAAATACAAGCAAGCTGTCAAAGCAACCAAAGACAAACTTTTAAGAACCAAAACAAGAACTAGGGTTTCCAAGAAAACACTAGAGCAAAGGGGCCCTCAATGGAATGAGGGGGAAATGAAGATCTCTTTTGGTGAAGTAGTATATCGGGGACTCCTCCTTCGATTTCCCAAAGATCAAGGACTTTGGGTGGTGGGATGAGGAGATCTTGAAGATTTGGGTGGCTCCAATGGACTCCAATGGTGATCTTTGACTTTAATGAACTGAGCAATTTGTCCCAAGGTAGGTGGAGGGGTATTTATACCCCTCCACTAAATATGGCCGTTGGAGCATTTAATGTCTGCAGTAGTACTCAAGATTGCTTTAGTATGGCTCAAGCGACTACCTACGGTCAAGTCTGGACCAGGTGGGAGGTGCTCCAGATCTTCAGCATTCTTCAGTTTTGGGCAGTATCGCCCTTGCGGTACTATCCCCAAGCGGTAGTACCGGTCGTAGGAAGCGGTACTACCGGTTAGGGCGGTAGTACCGGTCCCAAGTACCGCTTGGTACCCACTAAAAGGAGAGTGAGTGCTAGTCAAGATGTTCTTAGATCGCGGTATGACCGTCTCAAAGGTAAGATCGCTTGAAGCGGTACTACCGTTGGACTGTAGTGCCGCTCCGTGGTAGCGGGCACCGACTAGTACACACCTTCATCGACTTTGGTCGATGCCAACCTTGATCGAACCGGAGTACCGGTGTCAGCCGGTAGTTCATAGATCGGCTACCGGTTGACACAGAGGTTTTTGCAAGGGGAATTGATATGCCATTATTTGTGCCACCACTTATCAAACCTGTGATAAACTTAACACACAGTTAGACCGATAAGTGTGTTGTTATCAAACATTAAAATCAGAGGGATAGGAAAATGCTCTTTCAGATATGAAGGCTCATATGAGATCCCACTTTGTTCGTTCGCACTACACGCGTGATCTTTTCAACAAGCTTCAAACGCTTAGTCAAGGGACAAAGACCGTGAAAGAGTATTTCAAGCAAATGGAGCTCAACATGATCCGTGCCAACATTGAAGAGCGTGATGAACAAACAATGGCACGTTTCCTCAATGGCTTGAACCATCCAATCAAGCGCGTCACCGAGTTCCAAAAGTACAATAACATGGTTGAGCTTGTACACATAGCATCAAAAGCCGAACGTCAAGTGCAAGAGGACATCAAGTACAACAAGCCAAAGACGTACTTCACCTACAAGCAAGCACCAACCACTACTACAACAACGCCAAGTGGAAGCTCACCAAGTACCATCAAGCTTCCCTTCAAGCCAACACTTCCTCAAGGAAAACCGCCCCCAAGTGGCAAATACACAAAGGATGATCAACCATTCAATGTTGATTGCTACAAGTGTGGAGGCAAAGGACACAAGTCGGCTGCATGTGGAAACAAGAAATTTTTGTTCATCCACGACAATGGTGATGAAGAATACTTGAGCGAAGATGAGTTTGATGCAAGGGTCAAGGAAGCATTGGCTAGGCAACATTTGGAAGATTACCAAGAACTACTCGTGTGTGAGCATGACGCAAGTCCATCGCTTGTAGTCACAAGGGTCTTGACTACTCAAGTCAATGAGAATGAAGACCAAAGATCAAACATCTTCCAAACTCGTGCCGGTATCAATGGGAAGTCCATCAAAGTTGTCATCGACGGGGGGAGTTGCCACAATCTTGCAAGCACGGAATTGTATGAGAAACTTAACCTCACCCTCCATCCGCACAAGCACTCCTACCATATATAATGGCTAAGTGACCAAGGGTCCGTCAAGATCAAGCACACCATCTCGGTAACGTTCTCAATTGGACCATACAAGGACACGGTGGAATGTGATGTTGTCCCAATGACGGTTTGCCATATGTTGCTAGGAAGGTCGTGGCAATATGACAAGCGTGCTTTGCATGATGGTCACACGTACACTTATACTTTCAAATGGCTTGAAAAAACTTGTGTTTTGCAACCAATGACTCCTAGCCAAATAATTACAGACAATGCAAAGGCTTTAGCGAGGGCGCAAAGCACAAAACCACATGGTGAGAAGAGTGGTGGGCGAGAGAACCACACTATAGTGAGTGAGAGCCACAAACCAAACTCGAGTGGAAAAACTAAGAGTGTTCTTCTTGCCACCAAAAGTGAGATGAGAGAAGTGCGGAACAACCCATCCATCTTGCACTATGTCCTTGTATGCAAGGGACTAGCGCAAGGAACTAATGACTTGACAAATGTTCCTCCTTCTTTGATGGCTGTTTTGCAGGAATTCCAAGATGTATTCCCCGAAGAGCTTCCTCATGGACTACCCCTCTTCATGAATCGAGCATCGCATCGACCTCATACCCGGCGCCCACTCCCAAACCGCCGCAGACGCATTTAACACTAAGAGATGAAGGAGATTTAACGACAAATCAACCAACTCGTCTCCAAAGGTTTGATCCAAGTAAGCACTAGCCCAAGCGCGGTACCCGTGATTCTAGTTCCAAAAACGGATGATACGTTGCGGTTATGCATGGACTGCCGTCCAATCAATGCTATTACCGTGCGTTATCGACATCCTATACCGCATCTTGATGACATGCTTGATGAGTTGTGTGGAGCCACTATATTTTCAAAAATTGCTTCGTAGTGGTTACCATCAAATTCGCATGGCTGAAGGTGATGAGTGGAAAACCACCTTCAAGACCAAACTTGGTCTCCATGAATGGTTGGTTATGCCGTTTGGCTTATCAAATGCCCCATCTACCTTCATGGGCCTCATGAACCATATTTTGAGATCTCTCATTGGGAAGAGTGTCGTTGTTTACTTTGATGACATCCTTGTCTATAGCCAGTCACTATAGGAGCATGTTACTCATGTTAACGAGGTCCTTCAAATCCTTCGTCATGAAAAGCTTTATGCTAATCTCCCAAAGTGCACTTTTGCAAAACACAAACTGATTTTCCTTTTTTTTGTTGTGTCTTCTAATGGCATTGAAGTTGATGTCTCTAAAGTTTAGGACATAAGAGATTGGCCCATACCTACCAATGTTAGTGAACTTGATGTGGACATCCCTACTATTGACACAACCGTTGTACCTACAGCAACACACATACAAGGACCCATCACAAGATCTCGTGCCAAACAACTGAACTATCAGGTACTTTCGTTTCTTGGAACTATTCCTTACATACATGAGAATATGATGCTGCCTAAATCAGATATGTTTCTTACTCTTAGGAATGATGGACCAAGCATGGATGAGAGGGACAAGCATTGGAGCATGGCCATGCATGGAGATGGCAGCAAGCATGTGATGATCCAAGAGAAGGCCACGGATGAAGATTTCAGAACTTTGAGGCCACCATAATGAAGAAAGAAGGCTTGGACGAAATATTCAAGATCAATACTTTACGAATTCGTCCATAGCTTAATATGGTGCTGCGACACCTTTATTCTGGGCCAGGCCCATGTAATTTTCGCAGGATTTTAATTGGCCACTTTTTAGAGTCCGTATTTAAGGGGAAAAGGACTTTTAGGGTTGGATTCGGACACCACTTCCATGGCTGGCCGAAATCCCACCTTTTCGCCCTTAAATACGCCCCATAGCCGACCCTCTAGACTCGGATTTTGTTTAGACATTAAGTTAGCCATAGTCGCAACTTCGCCAAGGCTCGAGCGTCGCAGAGGCCTCTTGTACTTCGCACCTATTCGTGATCCCACCTCTTCAATAAAGATTTCCTCTTAATCCGCAATATCTTGATTGCAATATTGGTTCTTACTTGTTCTCGATTTCGTGTAGGAATTAAGACCCTCGTTGGTCGCCGATCGTGTTCACGCAGGATCGGTAACCTCCGGAGATTGGCCTAGCGATTGCATTGGCGCTCGTGCTCGCACGTAGTCGGATAGTCAAGCCCGAACTCCACCAAATCGATCATCGCCATCTCATCGAAAGATCGGACACCTTTGCCCTATCAAGTGGTATCGATTTCGTGTTGCTCGGTGAGATTTTACTGTTTCGAGATTAGATCTGTTTTACCTATAACCCACGAAAAAGCCAAAAACACAGTTATAGTTTAGATCCATCCCATAACCAATCTACGCCGCGCATTATCTTTTCAGTTTTTGCATTGTTGAATTTGTGTCTACATCGTCGCGTCGAGTTGTTGGTCTTAGTGTCTCGTCCCTTAGAGTTTCGAGTTCTGATCATAATAGTCACCGCCACACTCGCCGATCACCGCCACCATATTCCTTCGCCATATACCCTGCCACCATAAACCCTAATACTCCGCCACCGCCTTCCTACCGCGACACAGATCCGATCAGTTTTCCTGCCGCGGTACGAGTCCGAGTAGAGTTACTGTTTCCTAGTTATTTCTTTTGACTTTCCTTCTTTGTTATTTCCGTGTTCAGCTAAAGTCCGTGTCGTGCAAAGAGTCCGGTCGTAAGTCCAGAAGGAGAGCAAAAAAAAAAGTCCGAACCGCCCAAATTTTTTACGCTATACTAGTTTTCGGCTTTGGGGATCACTTTTCTCCATCGGCCGTTATAGCGATATTTTTTTTGTGCCTGCGCGCTTTCCGGAGCAAAATAAAAAATTTCAAAAAAAAATTTTGGGGCTAACCTCTTTTTAGACCCCGTAGATCAGTTCTAGGCACTCGCCATCATAGTGATTTTCTGCATCTCGGTTCGCTTTTCAGGGTGCCATATCATCATACGATTGCTTGTGTCGCGTCGTGACATCGTTGGTGCTCTAGGCTCGCCTCTAGTACGGTCTAGCCTAGGACCAAGACAAGACTGCCGTTGAGCATTCTTTCAACTTTTGCATTGCTGTTTTGATAATTGCTAACCCTCCTTGCTAAGCCTTCCCAGCTCCACAGATATTCTCCACGCGGTGTCTCGACTCACAGTAATCGCTTGGTTCAATCTCTGGACCCACGATCCTCGCAGCTTGCACATCGCCTTTTCCCGCTGTTTGGTAAGAACTTGTAAGAGCTTTGTATATTGCTTGACGGATTACGCGTGACTTCCACCATATTCTAGTATATACCGTGCTTTAAGGACTAACCATGACAGATACTTCAAGGAACCATGCCACCATGACGAGCGAAGAACTACATGCCCACTTCTCCGCTCTTGGTCGGTCAACAATACGAAGACGTGGATACGCGCCTAGGGGAGTTTGACACCAAACTCACCAACGCCATGGACAAGATCGATGGACTCGAGAAATCCTTCAACGCCAAGATTGACGTTCGGTTCAAGGAGCTTTTGAACCGATTTCCCGCACCCGCACCGGCACCCACACATGGCGCACGGCGCATTCCGATCACGGATCATGTTGCAAAGATTAAATTAAATATTCCATCTTTTGAGGGTAAATATAATCCTGATGCATATCTTACATGGGAGATGGAAGTAGAACAACGTTTTGCATGCTTAAAATATCCTGAGAATATGCGTGTTAGTGCTGCTACATGTGAATTTACTAAATTTGCTTCCCTTTGGTGGTCTGAGTATTGTCGCTTAAATCCTACTACTATTCCTAGTACTTGGACTGCTTTAAAAACTGCTATGCGTGTTCGTTTTGTACCTCCTACTTATCAACGTGATTTACTAAAGAATCTGACACGTTTAGAGCAAGGGAAAAATTATCAGGAATTGCAAACGGGGATGGTTCGGTGTGGTCTTGTTGAATCTAATGAACAAATGCTTGCACGTTTCTTTGGTGGATTAAACAAGGACATTCAAAGACATCTTAGATTATAAGGAATATAATTCTATCACTGCTTGTTTCATCTTGCTTGCAAAGTCGAGCGTGAAGTGCAGGACCGCCAAACACCATGGAGGAGGATAATAATCGCAGTCGCACATCCACTTGGACATCCCGACATTCGCGCCTCGTGATTCGCCTCCACTACTACCACATCCAAGGCCACCACAAGATTTCCATTTCCTCCACCATCATCCAATGCTCACCTCAGAGTGCATCTTCTATGGCTTCCACGGTAAGACAAAGGATATACAATGCCGCAAGTGCCGGGTTTTGGTCATATTGAGAGACAGTGCACAACACAACGTGTGATGATGGTCGCGAAGATGGTCAAAACGATTCAGCGAGTGACTTTGATGAAGATACACTAGCCCTTATTTCGCCGAGATGGAGACAATTCGATCTTGATGAAGAGCTAGAGGTAATGGAGCCAAGTCACTGATCAATACAAGAGCTTAATTACCCAACGTGTGTTGAGTGTGCAATTGAGCAAATCGAGCAAAATCAACGCCACAACCTGTTCCAAACACGTGGTGTTGTCAAGGAAAGAGCTATACGGATCATCATTGATGGAGGGAGTTGTAATAACTCGCCGGTGTTGACATGGTCGAGAAGCTTGCCCAACAAGACAACGCCCACATTCATATTACATCCAATGGTTTGAGAGTTCTCGAAGATCAAGGTAACAAGAACGACGCGTGCATTTTACTATTGGTACATATTCGATTTTGTTGATTGTGATGTTGTACCTATGCAAGCTTGTTCTTTGTTACTTGGTAGACCATGGCAATTTGATAGAGAATCTGTTCATAATGGCAAAACTAATCACTATTCTCTTATGCATGATGGAAAGAAAATTGGTCTAAAACCTATGACTCCCGAACAGATTTTAAAAGATGTTCTTGCTAGAGCTAGTAGAGCTAAAATTGAGGAGAAACATAAAAGTGAGAATCAGATTGTTGCTGCAGATTTTATACCACCAAAGAACACTAAATCTGATTCTATACATGCTACCGAGATTCGTTTGGAGAGTCCATGTATGCTTGCAAATAAAATTGATATTGCTGAACTAGATGTAACCAATACTCAATGTTATGCAATTGTCTGCAAAGAGGTTTTGTTTTCATTTGAGGATATGCCTCCTTCTTTGCCACCCGCTATTGCTAACCTTTTGCAGGAATATGAGGACGTCTTTCCACGAGTGCCACCAGACTACCTCCTATTAGAGGAATTGAGCACCAAATTGATCTAATTCCTGGTGCCACGTTGCCCAACCGCCATATAGAACCAATCCAGAGGAGACAAAGGAGATCCAACGCCAAATTCAGAACTACTCGACAGAGATCATATTCGTGAGTCCCTTAGACCTGTTTGTTCCTATTATTTTGTTACCTAAGAAAGATGGTTCTTCACATGTGTACTGATTGTAGAGCTATCAATAATATTACTATTCGATATCGTCATCCTATTCCACGTTTAGATGACATGCTTGATGAATTGAGTGGCTCTACCATGTTTTCTAAAGTTGATTTGCGTAGTGGTTACCACCAGATTCGTATGAAATTAGGAGATGAATGGAAAACAGCTTTTAAAACTAAGTTCGGTTTATATGAGTGGTTAGTAATGCCATTTGGTTTAACTAATGCACCTAGCACTTTCATGAGATTAATGAACGAAGTTTTACGTGCTTTCATTGGACGTTTTGTGGTAGTCTACTTTGATGATATTCATATTTATAGCAAATCTTTAGAGGATCATTTGGACCATTTACGTGTTGTTTTTAATGCTTTACGTGATGCACGTTTGTTTGGTAACCTTGAGAAGTGCACCTTTTGCACCAATCGAGTTGCGTTTCTTGGCTATGTTGTTACATCATAGGGTATTGAAGTGGATCCAGCCAAGATTGAAGCTATTGAGAATTGGCCGCAGCCCAAGACGGTCACACAAGTGAGGAGTTTTCTTGGCCTCGCTAGGTTTTATAGGCGCTTTGTCAAAGATTTTGGGTCAATTGCCGCACCGCGGAATGAGCTTACCAAGAAGGATGTGCCCTTTGTTTGGGGCGATGCACAACAACAGGCCTTCGTCATATTGAAAGATAAGCTAACACATGCTCCCTTACTCCAACTTCCTGATTTTACTAAGACTTTTGAGCTTGAATGTGATGCTAGTGGAATTGGTTTGGGAGGGGTGTTATTACAAGAGGGAAAACCTGTTGCATATTTTAGTGAGAAATTGAGTGGGGCTAGTCTGAACTATTCTACTTATGATAAAGAATTATATGTGTTGGTTCGGACATTAGAAACTTGGCAACATTATCTATGGCCTAAGGAATTTGTTATTCATTCTGATCATGAATCTTTGAAGCATATTCGTAGTCAAGCTAAGTTGAATCGTCATGCAAAGTGGGTTGAATTTATTGATTCTTTTCCTTATGTTATCAAACACAAAAAGGGTAAAGATAATATTATTGCTGATGCTTTGTCGCGCCGTTATGCTTTGTTATCTCAACTTGACTTCAAAATATTTGGATTGGAAACTATTAAGGAACAATATGTGCATGATGCTGAATTTAAAGATGTGTTGCGAATTGTATAGATGGTAGAACTTGGAACAAGTTCGTCTTCAATGATGGATTTGTGTTCCGTAACAAACTATGCATTCCAGATAGCTCATTGCCTTTTGTTATTACAGAGGCGCATGGAGGAGGATTGATGGGACACTTTGGTGTCAAGAAGACGGAGGATGTTCTTGTGCACACTTCTTTTGGCCACGTATCGCCGAGATGTTGAGAGATTTGTGGCACGCCGCACTACTTGTCAAAAGCTAAGTCTCGCCTTAATCCACATGGTTTATATATGCCTCTTCCTGCTCCTAGTGTTCCTTGGGAGGATATTTCTATGGACTTTGTTTTGGGATTGCCACGAACACGTAAGGAGGGATAGTATTTTTGTTGTTGTGGATCGGTTTTCTAAGATGGCACACTTTATTCCTTGTCATAAACGGATGATGTCGCATATTGCTGATTTGTTCTTTCGTGAAATTGTTCGCTTGCATGGTGTGCCAAATACTATTGTCTCGATCGTGATACTAAATTTCTTAGCCACTTTTGGAGATGTTTATGGGTTAAGTTGGGGACTAAATTGCTCTTTAGTACTACATGTCATCCCCAAACCGATGGTCAAACCAAGTAGTAAATAGAACTTTGTCTACTATGTTACGGGCTGTTTTAAAGAAGAACTTAAAATTGTGGGAAGATTGTTTACCTCATATAGAATTTGCTTATAATCGTTCATTGCATTCTACCACAAAGATGTGCCCATTTGAGATTGTGTATGGTTTTGTTCCTCGTGCACCTATTGATTTATTGCCTTTACCTTCTTCTTGCAACATAATTTGGATGCTACACAACGCTACTGAAATGATATTAAACTTGCATAAGACTACTAAAGATAACATTGAACACATGAATGCTAAGTATAAACTTGTTGGGGATAAAGGGAGAAAGCATGTTGTGTTTGATGTTGGCGATCTTGTTTGGTTACATTTGCGTAAAGATCGTTTTCCTGATTTACGCAAGTCTAAGTTAATGCCACGCGTCTTGGTCCCTTTAAGGTGTTAGAGAAAATCAATGATAATGCATATAAACTTGAGTTGCTGCAGACTTTGGTACAGTTAGTCCTACATTTAACATTGCATTTGAAGCCTTACTTTGGTGAGGAAGATGAGATTGCGTCGAGGACGACTTCAATTCAAGAAGGGGAGCATGATGTGGACATCCCTACTATTGATACAACCGTTGTACCTACAAAGAACACACATACAAGGACCCATCACAAGATCTCGTACAAACAACTGAACTATCGTGTACTTTCGTTTCTTGGAACTATTCCTTACATACATGAGAATATGATGCCGCCTAAATCAGATATGTTTCTTACTCTTAGGAATGATGGACCAAGCATGGATGAGAGGGACAAGCATTGGAGCATGGCCATGCATGGAGATGGCGAGAAGCATGTGATGATCCAAGAGAAGGCCACGGATGAAGATTTGAACTTTGAGGCCACCATAATGAAGAAAGAAGGCTTGGACGAAATATTCAAGATCAATACTACTGAATTCGTCCATAGCTTAATATGGTGTTGCGACACCTTTATTTTGGGCAGGCCCATGTAATTTTCGCAGGATTTTAATTAGCCACTTTTAGAGTCCGTATTTGAGGGAAAAGGACTTTTAGGGTTGGATTCAACACCACTTCCATGGCTGGCGAAATCCCACCTTTTACCATTCATCATATAGCCGAACCTCTAGACTCGGATTTTGTTTAGACATTAAGTTAGCCATAGTCGCAACTTCGCCAAGGCTCGAGCGTCGCAGAGGCCTCTTGTACTTCGCACCTATTCAGGATCTCACCTCTTCAATAAAGCTTTCCTCTTAATCCGCAATATCTTGATTGCAATATTGGTTCTTACTTGTTCTCGATTTCAGGTAGGAATTAAGACCCTCGTTGGTCAGGCTGATTGTGTTCACGCAGGATCGGTAACCTCCAGGAGATTGGCCTAGCGATTGCATTGGCGCTCGTGCTCGCACGTGTAGTCGGATCGTCAAGCCCGAACTCCACCAAATCGATCATCGCCATCTCATCGAAAGATCGGACACCTTTGCCCTATCAGAACTTCGTAGTTTTCATGGGTTGGCCGGCTTCTACTGTCGCTTTGTGAAAGACTTTTCTACCATTGCTTGCCCTCTCAACTAGTTGACCAAGAAAAATGTCACTTTTACATGGGGCAAAGCACAACAAAACGCGTTTGATGAGCGCAAAAAGAGGCTCACCGAAGCACCACTCCTCGCTTTACCGGATTTCACAAAAACTTTTGAGATCGAGTGTGACGCTAGTGGTATTGGCATTGGAGGCCTCCTTATGCAAAATGGGCGTCCTATAGCATACCATAGTGAGAAACTTGACGGCGCACGCCTTAACTATCCAATTTATGACAAAGAGCTTTTTTCCTTGGTTCGTGTCTGATGGAGGGGTTAACCTCTTGGGTGCCCGATCTTCACGGATCTCGTGGTCAAATCGATGGGAAAGCGAGGGGAAAGGGAGAAGGTAGCGGAAGCGAACACACACCTCGCGAAGAACACGATGAACACACGCAAAACTCACACGATACAAGGCCGATTGCTCCCGAACGGCGGCCACCGATCCGATAGAATCCTCGCAAGGAAAGATCGGTCAACGTGCTCCCTCAAATCCACATCGGAGAGGGAATAACACCTTGGGGAGGGTCTTGACAACTTGGAGACGAGACATGAACTCCAAGGCCTTGTTCAACGATGGATGCGTGATGCAAAGTCCAATCGAGGTTGGTGACGATAGTCGGTCCCCTTGGTAAAGGGATGAGGCAAAACTAGAGATTCCACAATGGGGGTTTTCCTTAGTCTATCATCTATGTAAAGGGATACATGAGGGTGGGGCTCTATTTATAGGCCAACCACATAAACAAGGGTAGTTTGGGGATAAACTAGGCGAATAGGTAAGTAAAGGGGATACATAGGTCAGGCCCAACTAGTGCGCCTTTGCTCGAGGCGGTAATCTGGGACTTGGGACCCGGTAGTACCGCTTGTCCGATAGTGCCGCTCTGGGACCGATAGTACCGCTTGCAGTCTGGAGCGTCAGTGGGAATCTGTGGCGGTATGTCGAGACGATAATCTGCCGACCGGTAATCTGGGTCAGATCCGGTAGTACCGCCGGAGACAGAGAGTATTTGGCTATTTGTCTTCTTCCGCCTCCTCTTCCAAGCCTCCGTCTTGTCGGGCTTGATGCTCCGGGCTTCCTCCCTTGCCTCCGTACTTGTCAATGTGAACCTATCATGCATATGTGACGGAGTATGAAGTAGCATACCATTCAATAGGGTAGGAAGGGGGCTCGCATAGAGGAATTGATTCACCTTTGGAGTCCATGACGACTTGGCGTAAGTTGGAGACCAAGATGTGGTAACGACCGTATGTCGGGCTACCTTAGCCCCCCCCCCTTCAAAAAGAGTCGTCCTCGACTCTACATGCTCATCACCAAGTAGAACCGGTCGAGAGACCTTCTTGATCCTGGGGTTCACCATATAGTCGTCCTCGAGAATATTTAATTGACAACACTTCAATGTTCCTTCACCTTCCATGAAGCCTACAAAGCTCACAACAAAAGCAAAGCAACACTCAAAGCGTAGCCAATTCATGAAGATTATTGCATGAGTCCTCAAGTAGAAGGAAGTCACCTTAGCTTGTAGAGATAGCTCGATGAAGGGTAGCCATAGGTAACTCTCTTCGGTTCTTCTTGTCAACATATAGTCCATAGAGTTTGACGTGTATGCATTTGTACCTTCATACAAAAAAGACCAAGCAACATATGTTTGTGTGTGATAGAGGAGCATGTCAAATGAGGCATGTCCATTCTTGTTCACAACACTATTAGTACAATGCATGTATAGCAAATGGGATGCATATGCAAGGTCAAAGTGCATGGAAATCGTTCGAACATCATCCAAATGTGGAAACACAAAAACTCCATATAACGTATTCGTGGGGCATTCAAAGCATTGGATCCAAATTTCAAACAACATCTTTGATGCAAGAATAGGAGAATTTGGAAAAACACACGAGGAAGAATGTCCAAAGCAACAACAATATGTGTGCAAACCAACCATTGGAAAGAGAAATTGTTTGTCATGTTGGATGTCACACACAACTCAGCGATAGCAAATACCATGGGAAAATGAGTATCCCAAGCGGAAGCAAAAACAACATATTTGCAAACAAACCAAATGAAAGAGCAAGTGGTCCTTATGTTTGTTGCAACAATAAGACGAGATTCTTGGAAGCTCTCATGACAATACATGCTCTTAATGGAATTGTGGTTGCACCCAAAACATCGGAAAGAGAAAATGTTCAACATTTTTGTTGCAACACACAAAGCATGATGTAGCCCGACCTATGGTCGTTACTACATCTTGGTCTCCAACTTACGCCAAGTCGTCATGGACTCCGAAGGTGAATCCGTTCCTCTATGCGAGCCCCCTTCCTACCCTATTGAATGGTATGCTACTTCATACTCCGTCACATATGCATGATAGGTTCCCATTGACAAGTATGGAGGCAAGGGAGGAAGCCCGGAGTATCAAGCCCGATAAGACGGAGGCTTGGAAGAGGAGGCGGAAGAAGACATGTCGGCAGCTTCGTGTCAAGCGGTACTACTACGGTATCATCGCCCTACTGCTACTGCATCTTAAGCTTCGCCATCGCCATCGGATTCCCGGTCTTGCAAGCGGTACTACGGTCCCCGAGCGGTACTAGGTGATGACCGGTACTACCGGTCCTAAGTCCCAGATCTTCCGGTCATGTCATACACTGCGCACTAGTTGGGCCCATGTATCCCCTTACTTACCTATTCGCCTAGTTTATCCCCAAACTACCCTTGTTTATGTGGTTGGCCTATAAATAGAGCCCTCCCTCATGTATCCCTTAGGCATAGATGATAGACTAAAGAAAAAACCCCCATTGTGGAATCCCTAGTTTTGCCTCATCCCCTTTACAAGGGGACCGACTATCGCCACCAACCTCGATTGGACTTTGCATCACGCATCCATCGTTGAACAAGGCCTTGGGTTCTCGGTTTCTACCAAGTCGCCAAGACCCTCCTCAAGGTGTTCTTCCCTCCGATGTGGATTTGAGGAGCACGTTGACCGATCTTTCCTTGCGAGGATTCTATCGGACGGTGGCCGGTTCGAGCAATCGGCCTTGTATCGTGTGAGTTTTGCGTGTGTTCATCGTGTTCTTCGCGAGGTGTGTGTTCGCTTCCGCTACCTTCTCCCTTTCCCCTCTCTTTCCCATCGATTTGACCACGAGATCCGTTAAGATCGGGCACCCAAGAGGTCAACCCCTCCATCAAAGCATCATTATCTAAAAGTGAAGAAGCATGAATGTCATAAGGTGAGATAATGCCATCAACATGCTTGCAATCAAACCATAGGAAAGAGCAATTTGCCAACATGAAAGATGCAAAGCATGGAAAAGGTATCAGAGCTGGGTTCGATCTTGAACTCACTTGTGGGATGCTCTCAAGAGCTCTTTTTGTCAACTCGTGCTCAACCGAGGTTGACATGATAATGCGGGTACCTACACACATCAAACACAAAAGGAAGAACGTGTGTGCATGGTAGAGATACACATCATCCATCATGACGTATCTCTTCTTGTGCACATCACCATTAATGTCAATTAAGTATGAAATAGATGCATGGTGAGTATGCAAGTGGGGAACATGCTTATCATGGCAATCATCAAAATCTCCAAAAGTTGAGAAAGCTATGGGGGCCATCTCATTATAACGCATGTGGTCAACATTGTTGCAAGCATTCATCTTATTGCAAGCAACGGGAAAAATTGAATGACTAGCATGACAAAGCATGTCCATAGCAATTGGAGGATACACACAAGATGCATAGCATGGCATGTTTATGGCAATGATATCGCAATCAAACAATTCCACGTGATCAATATTATGCAAAGGCAAAGCATCACATGGGAATATGGATGAAGCATAAGTAATGTCACAAGTATCATCCATAGCATGCATATCCTCACAATTCATCATGTCCACTAGTGGGATCATGGCATCATCAACACCCTTATTGTTACCTTGTTCATACCTCTCATATGAAGTGGGTGTTGTGGAAGTAGTGGCCTCCTTGTGGACGACTTCATCTTCTTGATGTATCCATGGCGTAGCATCTACCATGTACATCTTCTCCATTCGAGGCATCATTGCTTCATAGCATCGGGCGTCTTCCTCCATGGAACCTAGCACAACACAAGAGAACACACTAGAGGTAGAGGGTAAGTTGTTAGAAATCGAAATGGTCTCACTTGACCTATCAACTACCACTCTCAACTCACTAGGAGTATCACTCATGCCCTCCAAGTGGAAGCACTCAATCTCACATAAGGTGGAGTCACTCATCTCACCCTTGTTATCACTCAAGTGGGCTAAGTGGCTCTCATACTCACATGGGATTGGTACCACATCATCACTCAAGCATATGGGGGTAGGCTCGGTTGCCTCAACTCCATGCGCCTCCTTTGGTGAAGGGAAAATCCCATGCTCACCATTCTTGACCTTGTCGCCTCCAAGGTTGGATGCCATAAGATGGGCATCATTGCTCGCCTCCATGGCCGAAGGGAAAATCCCATGCTCGACCGTCTTGTGGCCATCTCGTAGTAGTGGTGGAGGTAGGCTCATGCTATCCAACTTGGCGAAGTAGAGGTCTACATTTTCCTCGTTGGCGAGGTTGTGGAAGTCAAGCGTAGGCATTGAAGCTTGATGGCGTGGAAGAAGGCTTGCTCTTGGTGCCATTGTGGTGGTGGCACGAGTAGTTGAAGGTGCCCTATGATGGTGTCGACGGAGGTCATTGGCGTGCCTTGCCGATGGTTGATGTAGGTGGCGCACTTGGTCATCCATATGATGCTCACGACGATGGCCCTTGACCTTGGCACTCTTCCTTGTAAGTTTTTCTAATGAGCGCAAAGCATCATTAGTCTTGGCGACCATCCTCATGTTTTTGTCGAAGTCGTTGTCCATGTCCTTCTTGAAGTTGTGGAGGTCGCTTTGGAACTTGTCCATTTGATGATGGACCTTGGCGCACTCGAGTTGGAGGCTCCGTCTTGGTCGGTGCGACGTGAGGAGCTTCGCGTTGTCATTCTTGAAGTCGCCCATGCTTGGGGAGTCATTGTTGTTGTAGTACTCCATATCACCCAAGCATGTGGAGCCATTGTTGGTGTAGTGCTCCATCATGTTATCCATGCTTGTGGAGATATAGGCATGGTGGCTCATCGTGGATTCTTCATAGAAATAATCCTCGGTTCCGGGGTCCCTAGACATGATTCACAAGACCAAGAGGCGTATATGGAAGTGGTAGAGGGTGTTAGGGATACAACATCAAACCTTACTTTACCTTGGAAGATCGTCTCGTACAAGTGGCCACACTTGAGAGCAATAAACCAAGCAAAGTGAAGTTCATGTGGAACACCAAAACCAACTACCAACAAAAAAACAAACACACACAAGGCCTATAGTGGATAGGTATGGAAAGTGGCATGTCAAGAACCAATCCGAAATCAAGAAGTTGTATTGGCAAGTAAAGAACCATAATGATCACCAAGCAAATAAGTCAATCCACAAGATAGGAAATATGTACAAGGAAACACACACGGTGGGATAAATGGGACTTGTGCGACGGAGAAAGTGAGCTAAGAACCAAATGATTACCTAGCGAAGACTATAAGCTCGTGTCACACAAGTAGAAGGAGAGACGCTAGTTCGATTGCACAAAATTGGTGGGCTACAAGATATGCACAATAAGTACCACCTATATGATGTTCATCGAGCTTGCGCTTCCTATTCTATGAGGCACATGTATATTTCTTTCTTTTTCTCTTTTCCTTTTTCTATTTTTTTTCTTTTTCTTTCTATTTTTCTTTTTCTTTTCACTTGCCTCTTCCTTGTGCCAACAACTATACAAGGTAACTATATGAGATAGCGCTCACAATGTTTGCTCGGAATCTACAAGGTATCAAATGTGCATAGCCCAAGCAATCATAAGAGGAACTAGTCTCAATAGGTGTTTGTTGCTCGTAAGGATAGTGGGGTTCACAAAGGAATGCAAGTGGGGAGAAGTCGCGGAATGTTTATACCTTTCGTCGACGATCTTCACCCTTTATTGTTGGATTCCGCCTTGCTCACGGAATTTGGATGGATTAGATAGCATTAACAACGTGGATGATGATGTAGAGCTCCTTCTCCTCTTCGAAACGAGCTAAAGAACACCAAAATCCGAGTTCGGATGCAAAAGTTATGCTCAAAACGGTGAGAGGCTGAAATCTGGAATCTGCTGTTTTCTTTCTGTCTTGGGCGGTAGTACCGTATTTTGGGCCCGGTAGTACCGGTGGGCGGTAGTACCATAGATTTGGAGCGGTTGTACCGCTCGAGACAGAGAAACCCAGATCCGACGCGTTTTCGCGAGTTTGGGGCGATTTGGGCGGAAAATCTTCAAGAAAAACACCAAATCGACGGGGGAAATCAAGGAATTAGGCTATGGGAACGCAAAGGAAGGTAGATCAACAAGTTTAGCAAGCAATCCACGAATCAAAACCTACCAAAACGCACTGAAATCACAGATCGATCCAAAACACGAATTGGGGATATTTTTGGTGGAAATTTCGAATTTATGGGGAAAAGACCAAATCGATGAGAAATTCGTGGCAACCAAAAGCTCGATACGGATGATGGAGGGGTTAACCTCTTGGGTGCCCGATCTTCACGGATCTCGTGGTCAAATCGATGGGAAAGCGAGGGGAAAGGGAGAAGGTAGCGGAAGCGAACACACACCTCGCGAAGAACACGATGAACACACGCAAAACTCACACGATACAAGGTCGATTGCTCGAGCGGCGCCACGGTCGATAGAATCCTCGCAAGGAAAGATCGGTCAACGTGCTCCCTCAAATCCACATCGGAGAGGGAAGAACACCTTGGGGAGGGTCTTGACAACTTGGAGATGAGACATGAACTCCAAGGCCTTGTTCAACGATGGATGTGTGATGCAAAGTCCAATCGAGGTTGGTGACGATAGTCGGTCCCCTTGGTAAAGGGGATGAGGCAAAACTAGAGATTCCACAATGGGGGTTTTCTTTAGTCTATCATCTATGCCTAAGGGATACATGAGGGGTGGGGGCTCTATTTATAGGCCAACCACATAAACAAGGGTAGTTTGGGGATAAACTAGGCGAATAGGTAAGTAAAGGGGGATACATGGATGTGGCCCAACTAGTGCACGCTTGAGCCTTGCCAGTAATCTGGGACTTGGGACCCGGTAGTACCGCTTTGGTCCCAGAGTGCCGCTCTGGGACCGTGTAACCGCTTGCGATCTGGAGCGTCACCGAGCCGTCATGTGCGGTATCGGGGACGGTAGTCTGCGTGACCGTAGTACTGGTCAGATCCGTAGTACCATGAGACAGAGTATTTATCTGTCTTCTTCCGCCTCCTCTTCCAAGCCTCCGTCTTGTCGGGCTTGATGCTTCGGGCTTCCTCCCTTGCCTCCGTACTTGTCAATGTGAACCTATCATGCATATGTGACGGAGTATGAAGTAGCATACCATTCAATACGGTAGGAAGGGGGCTCGCATAGAGGAACAGTCACCTTTGGAGTCCATGATGACTTGGCGTAAGTTGGAGACCAAGATGTGGTAAAGACCGTAGGTCGGGATACATCAGTGTCCTTCAAGTGTGGCAACACTACCTTTGTCCCAAAGAATTTATCGTCCACTTCGACCATGAGTCGTTGAAATATCTTAAGGGCCAAGCCAATTTGAGTAAAAGGCACGCCAAATGGGTTGAATTCATGGAATCCTTTCCTTACATTGTCAAGTACAAGAAGGGCAAAGAAAATGTAGTAGCGGACGCCTTGTCTCGCAAAAACACAAACCTTCTTACGCGACTCGAAGTAAATGCCTATGTCTTGATGACATCAAATCTTTGTACGCGTCCGACCCATTCTTTGGATCAATTTTTGCAAAGTGTTCAATAGACAAAGGGGTTGATGATTTCTATTTGCATAAGGGTTTTCTTTTCAAACAAAACAAGCTTTGCATTCCGAAGTCGTCTCTCCAAATTTTGCTTCTTCAAGAGTCCCATGGTAGAGGACTTATGGGTCACTTTGGCCGTGACAAGACATACGACATGCTCTCCACTCACTACTATTGGCCCAAGATGAAGCGCGACATGGAGCGCCACGTCCAACGATGCACTACTTGTGTCCAAGCTAAGTCCAAGTCTAATCCCTTTGGTCTTTATATGCCATTGCCTATTCCTCATGCACCTTGGTCAGACATTAGCATGGACTTTGTGTTAGGATTGCCTAGATCTAAACATGGACATGATTCTATATTTGTGGCAGTGGATCGCTTTTCCCAAATGGCACACTTCATTCCGTGCCATAAGACCGATGATGCTTCACATGTAGCAAATTTGTTTTTTAGGGAAATAATTCGGCTACACGGTGAACCAAGAACAATCGTCTCCGACCACGACGTCAAATTCATGAGCTACTTTTGGAAGACACTCATGGACAAGCTCGGCATCAAGCTCATATTCTCGTCTGCCTCGCATCCCCAAACCGATGGACAAATCGAGGTCGTCAATCGAAGCCTTGGCACACTTCTACGTGTGTTGCATCCCACACGCCGAGTTCGCCTACAATCGCGCAAAGCATTCCACTACCATGATGAGCCCGTTCATGATCGTCTATGGATTCGAGCCTCTAACCGCGCTCGACATATTACCTCTTCCTCTACACGACCGCACCAACATGGACATTGTCAAGCGTGCCCAAGCAATGAAACAGCTACATGAAGACACAAGAGCTACGATCGAGCAACAAGTCCTTCGCCAAGCATCAAGGCTAAACAAGAACAAGAAAGAGATGATCTTCGAAGAAGGCGACCTTGTGTGGATACACTTGAGTAAAGACCGCTTCCCCAAGGATCGCGACTCCTAACT
This sequence comes from Avena longiglumis, assembly GCA_030063025.1. NCBI lineage: Eukaryota > Viridiplantae > Streptophyta > Magnoliopsida > Poales > Poaceae > Avena > Avena longiglumis. The sequence continues at coordinate 342,280,121 of CP125976.1, read as the reverse complement.
CAAGCCAAGAGGTGATGGACCGTTCAAAGTACTCAAGAGGATCAACAACAACGCCTACATCATTGATATCCCAACATCGAAGTACCTTGTGAGCCCAACGTTCAATGTTAAGGACCTTTCACCCTTCCATGGAGATGATGATGTTGAGAAGGTTGAAGAGTCGAGGACGACTCTTTCCCAAGGGGGGGAGCTGATGCTACTACATCTACTCCTACGAGCCCCCCAAGTGGACCCATGACTCGCGCCCGAGCCAAACTCCTACAAGCAAAGGTTAACTCGCTCCTTTCCTTGTGTGATTTCGACACGCCCCTGGATGGTTTGCTACTTCATATGTCCACCCTATGCATCATCAGGTACGAAGATAAGCACCCACGGAACGGAGAAACCACTACGGAAGGGACCAGCACTTTTCAGCGCCAGGTACTACCGGATCTGATCGGTACTACCGGTCCAAGCGGCACCACCGGCCCCTGCTACCGGACGCTCCATGAGGAACCCAACCAAGCCCCAGACGTCTGCGGTACTACCGGAGCTAGAATCGGTACTACCGGTCAGCGGTACTACCGCCCCCACTACCGCCCCCCACTACTGACGACGCCAATCGAAGCCCTAGGACTGCAAGCGGTACTACCGGATCCTGAGGGTACTACCGGTTGAGACCGATACTACCGGTCGCGAACCCGGTACTACCGGACGTGCCTGAACCTGTTCGCGTTAGCTCGGCCCAACACCCTGTACCCCTCTCTATATTTTCCCATTTTGTTCCTAAACTACCCATGTTTATGTGGCTGGCCTATATATAGCCCCCACCCTCTATTGTAAACCTTAGACTTGGATAATTGTAGTTGAAGACACCCCTTTGAGGATCTATCAACTATTTGTCTCATGCTCCTTGACAAGGAGCACCAAATTATCCACAAACCTCTTGGATTTTGCCTAGTGCGTTCAAGTTGTACAAGTCCTTGGGATCTCGGTGTCTCGTGCCCAAGTAGTGAAGATCTCATCAAGCCTCTCACCCTCGTTGTTGGCTGTGAGAGAGTGTCTTGCCCAACGCCGATCCTAGGGATTATGTTGGACCAGTTGCCACCGGCATGAGCTATCGGCTTGTATCGTGTTTTCGTGTGTGTGTGTGTTCATCGAGTTCTTCGCGTGTGTGTTCGTGGATTTCATCCCCTTCCACCTTCCAACGCTTTCCCCTCAATTCCCACGGAATTCTTGAAAGATCGGGCCACCCCTAACATTTGTGCGACAGCATGATCTTGCGGGGGTGACTACGGAGTGCACAGAGCACCATATGAAGAGTGTGACCACTCAAACTGACGAGGGATCCAAGGGCTAGGGATATATGGGCTCATATTTGGGATCGGAACACAAGAGCAATGTCACGAACAATTGGAACAATAGGGAGAAACATGTGTCACGTGTTTAACTGTCGAACAACAACAAACAGCGAGAAACAACAGGGTTTCGGGGATGATTCCATCCGCTGTAATGCATTGTTTAGATCGAGAACTAACTCTACAACTTGGCGCAAAGTCAAAGATATAGACAGACCATCTCGAACACGGTCATGCGATGAATAGAGCATAGAGGAAATAACAACTATGCGTCCGCACCAGCGACTGTGCACGGCGGCGAGGCCAGTGACGATGCAAGAAGAGAGGGTGGGGATTATCATGTCTCGGACGAGTCTCTGCTCACCCTGGTGTTGTGGGTGAGGATGGAACGGTTCGAGGCAGCAGTGATTTGTAGAGGAGCTCGCGTCATGGAGCTTCGTCCTGCGGGTTCATGGCGGCGAGGCGACGTCTCCGGCGAGACCCTTGGTGCTACTCTGGTTTAGAATGATGAATATGAGTTGGAGGGGACTGCAGGTGCTCCATGGATGCGCGTGGGGTGCTGCAGGGCACTTGGGACATGGGGTGGTCGATCTAGGGTTTTGGAGAAGTTGGACATGGCCATGATTGTGTGGGAGGAGGAAGAACAACTCGGTCTCCATCTGGATCTCGATCCAGACGAGGCAGGAGCAGGTAGATAATGGGGGAGGCAGGAAGGAGGCTCTCGTGGGGTGGTTGGTGCTTTGCAAAAGGTGCGAAGGAGGGGCTCGGGCTTGTTTTCTCTCTCTACATATTTGATGCTTTGCTAAGAGAGGAAAGGGAGGGGTACCAGGGGAGAGGTGGATGTGGTGCTAGTGTTGATCAAGTAGAGGTGGTGTTGGTCGGTTGATGCGGTTTTGGGGTAGGGTAGGTTTAGAGATTAGCTCATATATGCCTAGTTAGATTTAGGATTCTTTTATTTATTTTGTTTTGTTTGTTTTATGTCAAACTTGTCTCATAGGACAAGCATGCAAGATAAGCTAGGAAGACACAAAACAAAAGAAGGATGTGGATTGGTAGATTTGTAGGGTCTCCACCTAGAATTTTGATTCTTCTTATGTAGGAATATAGCTCACAAAACCATAGGTGAAGAACTAGAGAAAAGAAAAAGAAGAATGGGAAATTCTATGCATGGGACATGCATGCAAGCATAGTGTGGTAGTGAAACTCACCACACATCCCATAGTATTGACAAAAACACGTAAGCATTCCAATAAGATTGTTCCCATGAATCCGTTAAGAACGAGGGTATATTTAAGATAAGAAACCAAATATAGTGTGAGTGAGCCACTATGGGTCATATGGTGTCATTAATTGCAATTGTTAGACAATTGGGTTGCTACAGTGTTGAATATTTCTATTTCTTTTAGATGGTCTGACTCTGATGTACTACTGTATGTCGCTAACATACATACTTGTGTATGTTTTGTTCGCATACATGTCGACTACACCGCTCGCACTTGATATAATGTTCTTGCCAAGTGGATAGGGTTGTTGGTCGCTATCATGCCCTGCTCCGCTTAGATGGGGCCTACACATGGGTGGCTGATGACTGCAAGTGCACAGATCGTTTGTAGCTAGTTTGGAAATAAAGATATCGATCCCACAGGGAGGAGTAGACGAAAGACTAAAATGCTTTTAACTAAAACTAAACGAAGTACTTAAGGAATAATTTTAAGATGCAATAAAAGTAGAATTGTTTTAGGTTTTTGATTGAGCGAAGAAATTAAAGTAAAGTAAAACTTAATGCAAAGAATAAGAATCGCGTATGTAAAAGAGCGTGGAACTACAATAAGGAAAAAGGCGTTCTCGGAGAGTAGTGGATACACCGCTAGCAATTTAGACTGAGCAATCAAGATTATTATAACAAATATCCTCATGACATGTATGTATGTGGGAGGAGCTCCATATATGGACGAACAGGCAGCAACCACTGCTCACATCATCCTTCATAACCACAGTTGACAGATAAACAACATCAATCGTATTATCTCGCTATTAAGGGATTTCTCCCGTGGCATGGACATGGCTTAATAAGTTCTCCTTGCTTCCCCAAGTTAGTATGTAAGGCATGACAACAGCTTTTTAGTAACAGTAAGTGCTATCATCCCTCCGTCTACCAATAAGTAATCCCCTTCATCAAGTCCCCATAGGAGGCAAATATTAAAGAGGTGCACAATTCTCAAGATCAAGATGAAGACAATTATCACATACACATAATGATGTATAACAAAATAATGTCTATCTTATCTCAATCACATACTAGGGTTTCTCCATCTCCCCAAGAACTAATGATCTACTCAGACATGGAGGCAAACAACATCATGGCAATGATAATGGAAATAATTATAGATGAATAATTCTTGTATAAATCCACAACTAGTACGAGAATTACAACAAGATCTAGATGGGATGAAGTTGGGATGGATGGAGCTGTTGGTGATGTGGCGGTTGATGAAGATGGAGATCAATGTCTTGGCCTCCCATATCTGCTTAGGGCGAACATGGATCGCTTGGATGTGTTCCCCCTCCTGATCCCTTCCGGAGGTGAGGTTTTTGGCGATTTCTGGGTGTTCTTTATGTCGTTTATCTGATCCAGTTACTCGGGGTGAAACTATTTGAGGAGGCGGTGGTGGCGCCAACTCTATGGCGGGAACTATACGGCCGGAAAAAGTATTCCTGCTGTATAGTTGGTCGTTAAACCTTCTGTATGCTTCGATATCTTCGGGTTTTCTTCTAGTATTATTGATATTTCCCAAATTAGCGAGTTATGCTGTTTTTGACTCCTTTTTTCTCCAATACAACTGGTCCAAGAATTGTGTCCATTGTATCCATCATCCTGGTGCTCCAATCCTGATCCTGGTGGAAAAAGACATAAAATATGCGCACGAGCGCCGTAAAAATCCAAGATCCTACCACTACAATGCAAAATAATAATAAAAAACATGATGGAAATATGCACTCATCAACTTCCCCAAGCTTAGACTCTTGCTCGTCCCGAGCAAGGCTAGCTTAATGGATGTGATCCTCATATTCATGAAGCTGAGTCGATAAAATAAATGAGGCGGTTGCAGCATGTGTTTATCATAAATGGTACATAGGAATAAGTTCATGAATAGTACCTTACTCGAACCATCCGAATAATATTAGCAGGCTTCCACACCTTAGCATTTAACAGTTCACAAAAGATTACTCTCAATATGATGTAAAAGTGTTTCGGTTCGACCGAATGAGTTGGCGGGGTAGTCCCAAGCGTTTTAGGATTAACATATTCACTTGGGATTTAAAATCTCAAACTTTCCTTTGTCTCACCACAAGACAGTGGTGTATGCCTATTTTATCTTTGCACATTCGCTATTTTTCTTCTCCCTTTTCTTCGTTCTTTTTATATATATGCTCACACTTTTGTTTAAGTGATGCGCAAAGGAGCTAGCCATACATTCCACTTCATGTAGTAATTCAAAGTTTAACGACCTCAATTACCAAATTCCAATTGTATATGAAGCATCTTTATGGCTTGAAGACTCTACCTCGACTTGTTCTCACTCTAATTTGATAGCACTTTTAATTTTCCTCTGTTCAAGTTTTCTTTCTCAACTTGACTGATTAGATTTTTTCTTTTGAAAATCAAACCATGAACTTACAACATACTGACTAAATTATCTTTGTATGTTCCATTAATACCAATAGTGTGGAAGACTCATATTGCTATCATCAAGTGCAAGTAAAATTATACTCAAGCCATTCATATATACAAACTCAATAATGCTCCATATATGATAATAAACTCGGAATTTCATAAGTGGGATCGACTATTCCCGAAGGTAATTTAAATGATGCAAACTTTATTTCTAAGCTCGAACTAATGCAAAACAAAAATAGTCATATAAAACTTATAAGATGGATTACAAGGTCTTAAAGATCTCCCCAAGCTTGGAATCAAGCTAGGCGGGATCAAATAACTCCTTGTTGGTACCTATTCCTCCTCATGGGTGAGAAGAGTATTGCCTTCTTCCCCTGTGTTGCAAACTTTAGCTATGCTTGCGAGGCGGCTGTTGAGCTCGGCCATGTCGAATTGAAACTTCAAAATTTTCTTCTAGAGGAATTTCTTCTCATCTGTCAACTCAAAAACAGTTCTAATCAAGAAACCAACTCTATCATCGATGTCATTGACCTTTTGCTCAAGGTATTTGCTCATTATCCCGTAGGAGTCATCTTGCAGCACCTTCTTAGGCTTAAGAGGTGACGGACCAAGAGGAGGTTTATAATAAGATATTATGTTGTGATGATAGGGATTAGGGAGATACTCATCCTTGCTCTTTCTCTGCTCTGCTTGCCTCATCATCTCCATCCTCTTCGGGAACATGTCCTCCCAATTTGGGAGAGGCTTGATCTCCAAGCTCGATGATGATGATGATGCTTCTTTAGGTTCTACTTCTTCGATCCTCTTCACGGGCTTCTCTTCTTTCTTCCTCCAAATCTTGTTGACATGGAAAGGCTGCATGGCTTCGCTACACGGTTATTGTTAGAAGAGGCTTGTATAGGGATGACGGTGATTTTTCGAGGATGGAGGTTGTAGCTCTGTGAAAACTTAATGAAAAAAAGGTTAGATGCGATCATCTTTAAAAAGGGAGGTCGAAAACCCTAGTCACCGTCCATAACGAGCAACTATATGGACGCGGCCTGTATAGCCCCCATCGTATAGTTATGAACCAACTTAAGATTTTACTTCTATGGCGGTACCAACTATACAGCCGAAACTATACAGGCAGGAATTTTATTCCCGCCGTATAGTTGGTCGTTAAACCTTCTATATCCTAGAATAAAATTCGGAGATGGGGTAGATAACTATACGACCACAACTATACGGATGGAATTTTTATTCTCGTCGTATAGTTGGTCGTTAAACCTTCTGGAGCCACCAAAAATTACCTGCTTCTCTGAGAATTCTTTATTAATCTGAAACTTAATGATATAGCAAGTTTTGACAGAAAAATGATAGCTTCAATTTTCGACCAACTTTAACATCCATTGAACGAGATTTTAGCATTACCAAACTTGATCTACTTCACAAGAGCTTTAGATGTTCCTTATTTAACACAAGCTTAACTAAAACTTAATTTAAAATTTTAAAACTTACTCAAACCTTTATTTCACATGGGTTGCCTCCCATGAAGCGCTCTTTTATGGTCAATATCTTGACTGTGGTGTTGCTCATTTCATATCGATTTTATCCTTCTTGCTGTTGCCATTCCTTGTATATATTTGCTTAATCACCTCTTCTAGGGTGATCACACGTATGATGAATGAACTTATATCTTATCTTGCTCAATAATGCTTCAAGCGTTGTCCATTCACTACCCATGAAAGAGAGGGTGTTTTTCCCTGGAACTTCACTACTCCCGATGAATAAGCTTCTTCAACTATATAGGGGTCTTTCCACTTCGATCTGAGCTTTCCATGAAACAACTTAAGACGAGAATTATAGAGCAACACCTTGTCTCCACTTTTAAAGACCATATTTTCTATTTTCTATCATGCCATCTTTTTAATTTTTCTTTAAACAATATAGCATTTTTCATAAGCCTCACTTCTAAACTCATCTAAAGCATGAATATCTAATAAACGTTTTTCTCCTGCTGCTTTAAAATTATAGTTTAAGTTCTTGATCGCCCAAAAAGCTTTGTGTTCCAATTCTAAAGGTAAATGACATGCCTTAACGTAAACCATATTATACGGTGTCATACCCATTGGATTTTTAAACGCAATACAATATGCCCAAAGAGTGTCATTTAACTTGTATGACCAGTCTTGTCTTAATTTGTCCACCGTCTTCTCGAGTATGGTCTTTAATTCTCTAATGGAGAGTTCTACTTGACCACTCGTTTGAGGATGATATGGTGAAGCAACGCGGTGAGTTACTCCATATTTGTAGAGGATTTCCTGAAAGTTCCTTTCATAAAATGAGAACCACCGTCGGTGATTAAAAATCTAGGAACTCCAAAACCTGGGGAATATGACATCCTTGATCATCTTCACTAAAGTAGCTACATCTACATGGCTTGTTGGAATAGCTTTAACTCATTTAGTGACATAATCGACATCAACAAGAATATGAGTGTAACCATATGATTCTACAAAAGTTCCTGATGTGGACATCCCTACTATTGATACAACCGTTGTACCTACAGCAACACACATACAAGGACCCATCACAAGATCTCGTGCCAAACAACTGAACTATCAGGTACTTTCGTTTCTTGGAACTATTCCTTACATACATGAGAATATGATGCTGCCTAAATCAGATATGTTTCTTACTCTTAGGAATGATGGACCAAGCATGGATGAGAGGGACAAGCATTGGAGCATGGCCATGCATGGTGATGGCAGCAAGCATGTGATGATCCAAGAGAAGGCCACGGATGAAGATTTGAACTTTGAGGCCACCATAATGAAGAAAGAAGGCTTGGACGAAATATTCAAGATCAATACTTTACTAATTCGTCCATAGCATAATATGGTGTCATGACACCTTTATTTTGGGCCAGCCCATGTAATTTTCGCCGGATTTTAATTAGCCACTTTTTAGAGTCCGTATTTGAGGAAAAGGACTTTTAGGGTTGGATTCGGTCACCACTTCCATGGCTGGCGAAACCCCACCTTTTCGCCCCTTAAATCGCCCATAGCCGAACCTTTAGACTCGGATTTTGTTTAGACATTAAGTTAGCCATAGTCGCAACTTCGCCAAGGCTCGGCGTCGCAGAGGCCTCTTGTACTTCGCACCTATTCGGGATCCCACCTCTTTCAATAAAGCTTTCCTCTTAATCCGCAATATCTTGATTGCAATATTGGTTCTTACTTGTTCTCGATTTCGTGTAGGAATTAAGACCCTCAGGTCGGTGATCGTGTTCACGCAGGATCGGTAACCTCCGGAGATTGGCCTAGCGATTGCATTGGCGCTCGTGCTTCTGCCGCAGTAGTCGGATCGTCAAGCCCGAACTCCATCAAATCGATTATCGCCATCTCATTGAAAGATCGGACACCTTTGCCCTATCAAGTGGTATCGATTTGGTTTTCGGTGAGATTTTACTGTTTTTGAGATTAGATCTGTTTTACCTATAACCCACGAAAAAGCCAAAACAGTTAGAGTTTAGATCCATCCCATAACCAATCTACGCCTCGCATTATCTTTTCAGGTTTTTGCATTGTTGAATTTGTCTACATCGTCGCCGAGTTGTTGGTCTTAGTGTCTCGTCCCTTAGAGTTTCGAGTTCGATCATACTAGTCACCGCCACACTCGCCGATCACCGCCGCCATATACCGCCACCATATTCGCCGCCATATACGCCACCATAAAACCCTAATACTCCGCCACCGCCTTCCTACCGACACAGATCCGATCGTTTTTTCTGTGGTACGAGTCCGAGTAGAGTTACTGTTTCCTCGTTATTTCTTTTGACTTTCCTTCTTTGCTGTTTCCGTGTTCAGCTAAAGTCCGTGTCGAGCTAAGAGTCCGGTCGTAAGTCCAGAAGGAGAGCAAAAAAAAAAAAAAAAAAAAAAAATAAATAAATTGGCTAAGCCTTCCCAGAGTCTCTAGTACGGTCTAGCCTAGGACCAGCACAGTACCGTCGTTGAGCATTCTTTCAACTTTTGCATTGCTGTTTTGATAATTGCTGACCCCTTTGCTAAGCCTTCCCAGAGCTCCACAGATACTCTCCACGTGCGGTGTTTCGACTCCTGGTAATCGCTTGGTTCAATCTCTGGACCCACTGATCCTCGTGGTTGCACATCGCCTTTTCCTGCTGTTTGGTAAGAACTTGTAAGATCTTCGTATATTGCTTGACGGATTACGCGTGACTTCCACCATATTCCTGTAGTATATACCTGTGCTTTTTAAGGACTAACCATGAGATACTTCGGAACCCTGCCACCATGACGAGCGAAGAACTACATGCCCACTTCTCCGCTCACAGTCGGTCATGAAGACGTGGACACGCTAGGGAGTTTGACACCAAGCTCACCAACGCCGTGGACAAGATCGATGGACTCGAGAAATCCTTCAACGCCAAGCTTGACGTTCGGTTCAAGGAGCTTGAACGATTGCGCACCGCACCGCACCCACATGGTGCACGACGCATTCCGATCACGGCTCGGATGCTGATGCGGCTACCGCACCCGCGGCTCCTGCTGCGGTAGCGTTCCTCGGACTTCCCGCCGTGCTGCTGCGACATTGGGGAGACGACGGGTACTACTACGACCGACGACGACGATGTTTGACGAGGAGGTTGAACAACCTCCACGGTACCTGTGCGTCCCCGACATTACTACCGCAACGCCGCCCACCGTCTTGATGATGATCATGTTGCAAAGCTTAAATTAAATATTCCATCTTTTGAAGGTAAATATAATCTGATGCATATCTTACATGGGAGATGGAAGTAGAACAACGTTTGCATGCTTAAAATATCCCGAGAATATGCGTGTTAGTCTTTGCTACATGTGAATTTACTAAATTTGCTTCCCTTTGGTGGTGCGAGTATTGTCGTTTAAATCCTACTACTATTCCTAGTACTTGGACTGCTTTAAAACTGCTATGCGTGTTCGTTTTGTTCCTCCCACTTATCAACGTGATTTACTAAAGAATCGACACGCTTAGAGCAAGGGAAAAATTCAGAGAAGAGTATTATCGAATTGCAAGCGGGGATGGTTAGGTGTGGTCTTGTAGAATCTAATGAACAAATGCTTGCACGTTTCTTTGGTGGATTAAACAAGGACATTCAGACATATTAGATTATAAGGAATATAATTCTATCACTCGTTTGTTTCATCTTGCTTGCAAAGCTGAGCGTGAAGTCTTGGGATCGCCAAACACCATGGAGGAGGACTAATAATTCTGTGTCGCACATCCACTTGGACATCCCGACAATCAGCGCCTCCTCGTGATTCGCCTCCGACTACTACCACATCCAAGGCCACCACAAGATTTCCAATTTCCTCCACCATCATCCAATGCTCCTTTCGTAGTGCATCTTCTATGGCTTCCACGGGTAAGACTAAGGATATACAATGCCGCAAGTCTTTGGGGTTTTGGTCATATTGAGACAGCACAACACAACGCGTGTGATGATGGTGCGAGAAGATGGTGAATACGATTCATGAGTGACTTGATGAAGATACACTAGCCCTTATTTACGCTCGAGATGGAGACACCGATGATGATGACGAGCGGAGGTAATGGAGCTGAAGGCTGATCAATACAAGAGTTTAATTACACAACGTGTTGAGTGTGCAATTGAGCAAATCGAGCAAGATCAACGCCACAACCTGTTCCAAACACGTGGTGTTGTCAAGGAAAGAGCTATACGGATCATCATTGATGGAGGAGTTGTAATAATCGGCTGTTGACATGGTAGAGAAGCTTGCGCTTCCAAGACAACGCCCACATTCATACTACATCCAATGGTTTGAGAGTTCTCATAAGATCAAGGTAACAAGAACAGTGCAGCGTGCATTTTACTATTGGTACATATTCGATTTTGTTGATTGTGATGTTGTACCTATGCAAGCTTGTTCTTTGTTACTTGGTAGACCATGGCAATTTGATAGAGAATCTGTTCATAATGGCAAAACTAACCACTATTCTCTTATGCATGATGGAAAGAAAATTGGTCTAAAACCTATGACTCGAACAGATTTTAAAAGATGATCTTGCTAGAGCTAGTAGAGCTAAAAGCGAGGAGAAAAATAAAAGTGAGAATCGGATGGTTGCTGCATTTTATACCACCAAAGAACACTAAATCTGATTCTACACATGCTACTGAAATTCGTTTGAAGAGTCCATGTATGCTTGCAAATAAAATTGATATTGCTGAACTAGATGTAAACAATACTCAATGTTATGCAATTGTTGCAAAGAGGTTTTGTTTTCATTTGAGGATATGCCTCCTTCTTTGCCACCCATTGCTAACCTTTGCGGGAATATGAGGGCGTATTTCATTGAGTTGCCACCAGACTACCTCCTATTAGAGGAATTGAGCATCAAATTGATCTAATTCCTGGTGCCACGTTGCCCAACCGCGCCATATAGAACCAATCCGGAGGAGACAAAGGAGATACAACGCCAAATTCAGGAACTACTCGAGAGATCATATTCGTGAGTCCCTTAGCCCTTGTCTTTGTTCCTATTATTTTGGTGCCTAAGAAAGATGGTTCTTGGCGCATGTGTACTGATTGTAGAGCTATAAATAATATTACTATTCGATATCGTCATCCTATTCCACGTTTAGATGACATGCTTGATGAATTGAGTGGCTCTACCATGTTTTCTAAAGTTGATTTGCGTAGTGGTTACCACGATTCGTATGAAATTAGGAGATGAATGGAAAACAGCATTTAAAACTAAGTTCGGTTTATATGAGTGGTTAGTAATGCCGTTTGGTTTAACTAATGCACCTAGCACTTTCATGAGATTAATGAGCGAAGTTTTACGTGCTTTCATTGGACGTTTTGTGGTAGTCTACTTTGATGATATTCGATTTATAGCAAATCTTTAGAGGAACATTTGGACCATTTACGTCTTTGTTTTCAATGCTTTACGTGATGCACGTTTGTTTGGTAACCTTGAGAAGTGCACCTTTTGCACCAATCGAGTTCGTTCTTGGCTATGTTGTTACATCACAGGGTATTGAAGTGGATCCAGCCAAGATTGAAGCTATTGAGAATTGGCCGCAGCCCAAGACGGTCACACAAGTGAGGAGTTTTCTTGGCCTCGCTGGTTTTATAGGCGCTTTGTCAAAGACTTTGGATCAATTGCCGCGCCGCTGAATGAGCTTACCAAGAAGGATGTGCCCTTTGTTTGGGGCGATGCACAACAACAGGCCTTCGTCATATTGAAAGATAAGCTAACACATGCTCCCTTACTCCAACTTCCTGATTTTACTAAGACTTTTGAGCTTGAATGTGATGCTAGTGGAATTGGTTTGGGAGGGGTGTTATTACAAGAGGGAAAACCTGTTGCATATTTTAGTGAGAAATTGAGTGGGGCTAGTCTGAACTATTCTACTTATGATAAAGAATTATATGCGTTGGTTCGGACATTAGAAACTTGGCAACATTATCTATGGCCTAAGGAATTTGTTATTCATTCTGATCATGAATCTTTGAAGCATATTCGTAGTCAAGCTAAGTTGAATCGTCGTCATGCAAAGTGGGTTGAATTTATTGAGTCTTTTCCTTATGTTATCAAACACAAAAAGGGTAAAGATAATATTATTGTTGATGCTTTGTCACGCCGTTATGCTTTGTTATCTCAACTTGACTTCAAAATATTTGGATTGGAAACTATTAAAGAACAATATGTGCATGATGCTGAATTTAAAGATGTGTTGCGAATTGTAGAGATGGTAGAACTTGGAACAAGTTCGTCTTCAATGATGGATTTGTGTTCTGCTAACAAACTATGCATTCGGATAGCTCTGTTAGTCTTTTGTTACAGGAGGCATGGAGGAGGATTGATGGGACACTTTGGTGTCAAGAAGGCGGAGGATGTTCTTGCACACTTCTTTTGGCCACGTGTCGTCGAGATGTTGAGAGATTTGTGGCACGTGCACTACTTGTCAAAAGCTAAGTCTCGCCTTAATCCACATGGTTTATATATGCCTCTTCCTGTTCCTAGTGTTCCTTGGGAGGATATTTCTATGGACTTTGTTTTGGGATTGCCACGAACACGAAGGGAGGGATAGTATTTTTGTTGTTGTGGATCGGTTCTCTAAGATGGCACACTTTATTCCTTGTCATAAAGCGGATGATCTGCGCATATTGCTGATTTGTTCTTTCGTGAAATTGTTCGTTTGCATGGTGTGCCAAATACTATTGTCTCTCGATCGTGATACTAAATTTCTTAGCCACTTTTGGAGATGTTTATGGGCTAAGTTGGGGACTAAATTGCTCTTTAGTACTACATGTCATCCCCAAACGATGGTCAAACAAGTAGTAAATAGAACTTTGTCTACTATATTACGGGCTGTTTTAAAGAAGAACTTAAAATTGTGGGAAGAGTGTTTACCTCATATAGAATTTGCTTATAATCGTTCTTTGCATTCTACCACAAAGATGTGCCCATTTGAGATTGTGTATGGTTTTGTTCCTCGTGCACCTATTGATTTATTGCCTTTACCTTCTTGATTGCAACATAATTTGGATGCTACACAACGCTGAAATGATATTAAACTTGCATAAGACTACTAAAGATAACATTGAACACATGAATGCTAAGTATAAACTTTTGGGGATAAAGGGAGAAAGCATGTTGTGTTTGATGTTGGCGATCTTGTTTAGTTACATTTGCGTAAAGATCGTTTTCTGATTTACGCAAGTCTAAGTTAATGCCACGTCTTCTGGTCCCTTTAAGGTGTTAGAGAAAATCAATGATAATGCATATAAACTTGAGTTGCTGCAGACTTTTGCAGTTAGTCCTACATTTAACATTGCAGATTTGAAGCCTTACTTTGGTGAGGAAGATGAGATTGCGTCGAGGGCGACTTCAATTCAAGAAGGGGAGCATGATGTGGACATCCCTACTATTGATACAACCGTTGTACCTCTGACACACATACAAGGACCCATCACAAGATCTCGTGCCAAACAACTGAACTATCGGTACTTTCGTTTCTTGGAACTATTCCTTACATACATGAGAATATGATGCTGCCTAAATCAGATATGTTTCTTACTCTTAGGAATGATGGACCAAGCATGGATGAGAGGGACAAGCATTGGAGCATGGCCATGCATGGTGATGGCAGCAAGCATGTGATGATCCAAGAGAAGGCCACGGATGAAGATTTCAGAACTTTGAGGCCACCATAATGAAGAAAGAAGGCTTGGACGAAATATTCAAGATCAATACTTTACGAATTCGTCCATAGCATAATATGGTGCTGCGACACCTTTATTTTGGGCCAGGCCCATGTAATTTTCGCCGGATTTTAATTAGCCACTTTTTAGAGTCCGTATTTGAGGGGAAAAGGACTTTTAGGGTTGGATTCGGTCACCACTTCCATGGTGATAGGGCAAAGGTGTCCGATCTTTCGATGAGATGGCGATAATCGATTTGGTGGAGTTCGGGCTTGACGATCCGACTACACGTGCGAGCACGAGCGCCAATGCAATCGCTAGGCCAATCTCCTGGAGGTTACCGATCCTGCGTGAACACGATCAGCCTGACCAGTGAGGGTCTTAATTCCTACCTGAAATCGAGAACAAGTAAGAACCAATATTGCAATCAAGATATTGCGGATTAAGAGGAAAGCTTTATTGAAGAGGTGGGATCCTGAATAGGTGCGAAGTACAAGAGGCCTCTGCGGCCTCGAGCCTTGGCGAAGTTGCGACTATGGCTAACTTAATGTCTAAACAAAATCCGAGTCTAAAGGTTCGGCTATGGGCGTATTTAAGGCGAAAAAGGTGGGGTTTCGCCAGCCATGGAAGTGGTGACCGAATCCAACCCTAAAAGTCCTTTCCTCAAATACGGACTCTAAAAAGTGGCTAATTAAAATCCGCAAAAATTACATGGGCTGGCCCAAAATAAAGGTGTCGCGGACCATATTATGCTATGGACGAATTAGTAAAGTATTGATCTTGAATATTTCGTCCAAGCCTTCTTTCTTCATTATGGTGGCCTCAAAGTTCTGAAATCTTCATCCGTGGCCTTCTCTTGGATCATCACATGCTTGCGCCATCACCATGCATGGCCATGCTCCAATGCTTGTCCCTCTCATCCATGCTTGGTCCATCATTCCTAAGAGTAAGAAACATATCTGATTTAGGCAGCATCATATTCTCATGTATGTAAGGAATAGTTCCAAGAAACGAAAGTACCTGATAGTTCAGTTGTTTGGCACGAGATCTTGTGATGGGTCCTTGTATGTGTGTTGGTACAACGGTTGTATCAATAGTAGGGATGTCCACATCATGCTCCCCTTCTTGAATTGAAGTCGTCCTCGACGCAATCTCATCTTCCTCACCAAAGTAAGGCTTCAAATCTGCAATGTTAAATGTAGGACTAACCGTACCAAAGTCTGCAGGCAACTCAAGTTTATATGCATTATCATTGATTTTCTCTAACACCTTAAAGGGACCAGCGCACGTGGCATTAACTTAGACTTATAAATCAGAAAACGATCTTTACGCAAATGTAACCAAACAAGATCGCCAACATCAAACACAACATGCTTTCTCCCTTTATCCCCAGCAAGTTTATACTTAGCATTCATGTGTTCAATGTTATCTTTAGTAGTCTTATGCAAGTTTAATATCATTTCAGAGCGTTGTGTAGCATCCAAATTATGTTGCAATCAAGAAAGTAAAGGCAATAAATCAATAGGTGCACGAGGAACAAAACCATATACAATCTCAAATGGGCACATCTTTGTGGTAGAATGCAACGAACGATTATAAGCAAATTCTATATGAGGTAAACACTCTTCCCACAATTTTAAGTTCTTCTTTAAAACAGCCCGTAACATAGTAGACAAAGTTCTATTTACTACTTCAGTTTGACCATCGTTGGGGATGACATGTAGTACTAAAGAGCAATTTAGTCCCCAACTTAGCCCATAAACATCTCCAAAAGTGGCTAAGAAATTTAGTATCACGATCGAGACAATAGTATTTGGCACACCATGCAAGCGAACAATTTCACGAAAAGAACAAATCAGCAATATGCGCAGATCATCCGTTTATGACAAGGAATAAAGTGTGCCATCTTAGAGAACCGATCCACAACAACAAAATACTATCCTCCCTACGTGTTCGTGGCAATCCCAAAACAAAGTCCATAGAAATATCCTCCCAAGGAACACTAGGAATGGAAGAGGCATATATAAACCATGTGGATTAAGGCGAGACTTAGCTTTTGACAAGTAGTGCGTGCCACAAATCTCTCAACATCTCGACGCATACGTGGCCAAAAGAAGTGTGCAAGAACATCCTCCGTCTTCTTGACACCAAAGTGTCCCATCAATCCTCCTCCATGCGCCTGTAACAACAAAAGACAACAGAGCTATCTGAATGCATAGTTTGTTAGCACGAACACAAATCCATCATTAAAGACGAACTTGTTCCAAGTTCTACCATCTCTACAATTCTGCAACACATCTTTAAATTCAGCATCATGCACATATTGTTTCTTAATAGTTTCCAATCCAAATATTTTGAAGTCAAGTTGAGATAACAAAGCATAATGGCGCGACAAAGCGTCAGCAATAATATTATCTTTACCCTTTTTATGTTTGATAACATAAGGAAAAGACTCAATAAATTCAACCCACTTTGCATGACGACGATTCAACTTAGCTTGACTACGAATATGCTTCAAAGATTCATGATCAGAATGAATAACAAATTCCTTAGGCCATAGATAATGTTGCCAAGTTTCTAATGTCAACCAACGATATAATTCTTTATCATAAGTAGAATAGTTCGGACTAGCCCCACTCAATTTCTCACTAAAATATGCAACAGGTTTTCCTCTTGTAATAACACCCTCCCAAACCAATTCCACTAGCATCACATTCAAGCTCAAAAGTCTTAGTAAAATCGAAGTTGGAGTAAGGAGCATGTGTTAGCTTATCTTTCAATATGACGAAGGCTGTTGTTGTGCATCGCCCCAAACAAAGGGCACATCCTTCTTGGTAAGCTCATTCAGCGTGACAATTGATCCAAAGTCTTTGACAAAGCGCTATAAAAACCATGAGGCCAAGAAAACTCCTCACTGTGTGACCGTCTTGGGCTGGCCAATTCTCAATAGCTTCAATCTTGGCTGGATCCACTTCAATACCCCGTGATGTAACAACATAGCCAAGAAACGCAACTCGATTGGTGCAAAAGGTGCACTTCTCAAGGTTACCAAACAAACGTGCATCACGTAAAGCATTGAAAACAAGACGTAAATGGTCCAAATGTTCCTCTAAAGATTTGCTATAAATCGAATATCATCAAAATAGACTACCACAAAGCGTCAATGAAAGCACGTAAAACTTCGCTCATTAATCTCATGAAAGTGCTAGGTGCATTAGTTAAACCAAACGGCTTTACTAACCACTCATATAAACCGAACTTAGTTTTAAATGCTGTTTTCCATTCATCGCCTAATTTCATACAAATCTGGTGGTAACCACTACGCAAATCAACTTTAGAAAACATGGTAGAGCCACTCAATTCATCAAGCATGTCATCTAAACGTGGAATAGGATGACGATATCGAATAGTAATATTATTGATAGCTCTACAATCAAGACACATGCCGAAGAACCATCTTTCTTAGGCACCAAAATAATAGGAACAGACAAGGGCTAAGGGACTCACGAATATGATCTCTGTCGAGTAGTTCCTGAATTTGGCGTTGTATCTCCTTTGTCTCCTCTGGATTGGTTCTATATGGCGCGGTTGGGCAGCGTGGCACCGGAATTAGATCAATTTGATGCTCAATTCCTCTAAGAGGTAGTCCTGTGGCAACTCGGGAAATCGTCCTCATATTCTCAAAAGGTTAGCAATAGCGGGTGGCAAAGAAGGAGGCATATCCTCAAATGAAAACAAAACCTCTTTGCATACAATTGCATAACATTGAGTATTGTTTACATCTAGTTCACAATATCAATTTTATTTGCAAGCATACATGGACTCTTCAAACGAATTTCAAGAGCATGTGTAGAATCAGATTTAGTGTTCTTTGGTGGTATAAAATCTGAGCAACAATCTGATTCTCACTTTTATTTTTCTCCTCGTTTAGCTCTACTAGCTCTAGCAAGATCATCTTTTAAAATCTGTTCGAGTCATAGGTTTTAGACCAATTTTCTTTCCATCATGCATAAGAGAATAGTGGTTAGTTTTGCCATTATGAACAGATTCTCTATCAAATTGCCATGGTCTACCAAGTAATAAAGAACAAGCTTGCATAGGTACAACATCACAATCAACAAAATCGAATATGTACCAATAGTAAAATGCACGCTGCAGTTCTTGTTACCTTGATCTTGCGAGAACTCTCAAACCATTGGATGTAGTATGAATGTGGGCGTTGTCTTGTTGGAAGCGCAAGCTTCTCTACCATGTCAACACGGCGATTATTACAACTCACTCCATCAATGATGATCCGTATAGCTCTTTCCTTGACAACACCACGTGTTTGGAACAGGTTGTGGCGTTGATCTTGCTCAGTTGCTCAATTGCACACTCAACACACGTTGTGTAATTAAACTCTTGTATTGATCGTGCCTTCTCCCATTACCTCGCTCGTCATCATCATCGAATTGTCTCCATCTCGAGCGAAATAAGGGCTAGTGTATCGTCATCGAAGTCACTCGCGGAATCGTATTCACCATCTTCTCGCACCATCATCACACGTTGTGTTGTGCATCGCTCTCAATATGACCAAAACCCAAAGACTTGCGGCATTGTATATCCTTTGTCTTACCCGTGGAAGCCATAGAAGATGCACTACGAAAGGGGAGCATTGGATGATGGTGGAGGAGCAAATGGAAATCTTGTGGTGGCCTTGGATGTGGTAGTAGTGAGGCGAATCACGAGGCGCCTGATTGTCGGGATGTCCAAGTGGATGTGCGACTGCAGAATTATTAGTCCTCCTCCATGGTGTTTGGCGATCCGCACTTCACGTTCAGCTTTGCAAGCAAGATGAAACAAGCGAGTGATAGAATTATATTCCTTATAATCTAATATGTGAATGTCCTTGTTTAATCCACCAAAGAAACGTGCAAGCATTTGTTCATTAGATTCTACAAGACCACACCTAACCATCCCGTTTGCAATTCTGATAATACTCTTCTCAGAATTTTTCCTTGCTCTAAGCGTGTCGATTCTTTAGTAAATCACGTTGATAAGTGGGAGGTACAAACGAACACGCATAGCAGTTTTTAAAGCAGTCCAAGTACTAGGAATAGTAGTAGGATTTAAACGACAATACTCGACCACCAAAGGGAAGCAAATTTAGTAAATTCACATGTAAAAGACTAACACGCATATTCTCGGGATATTTTAAGCATGCAAACGTTGTTCTACTTCCATCTCCCATGTAAGATATGCATCGTGATTATATTTACCCTCAAAAGATGGAATATTTAATTTAAGCTTTGCAACATGATCATCATCGACGCATTACGCGGGGCGTTGCGGTAGTAATGTCGGGACCACCAAATGTACTGTGGAGGTTGTTCAACCTCGTCAAACAGATCGTCGTCGTCGGGTCGTAGTAGTACCGTCGTCATCCCCAATGTCGCAGCAGCCACGGCGGAAGTCCGAGGAACGTCGATCGCAGGAGAGCCGAAGTGCGGCGGCAGCATCAGAACCGGCCGTGATCGAATGCGTCGTGCACCATGTGTGGGTGTGCCTGCGGGCAATCGGTTCGAGCTCCTTGAACCGAACGTCTGCTTGGCGTTGAAGGATTTCGAGTCCATCGATCTTGTCCACGGCGTTGGTGAGCTTGGTGTCAAACTCCCTAAGCGCGTGTCCACGTCTTCGGCCGGGACCGAGGAGCGGAGAAGGGCATGTAGTTCTTCGTTAAATCATGGTGGCGGTGGTTCCAAGTATCTCGCTATGGTTAGTCCTTAAAAGCATGTATATACTACGGAAAATGGTGGAAGTCACGCGTAATCCGTCAATATAAAAGCTCTTACAAGTTCTTACCAAACAGCGGGAAAAGGCGATGTGCAACCACGAGGATCGGTGGGTCGAGATTGAACCAAGCGATTACCGAGTCAAACACCGCACGTGGAGAGTATCTGGAGCTACGGGAAGGCTTAGCAAAGGTCAACAATTATCAAAACAGCAATGCAAAAGTTGAAAGAATGCTCAACGACGGTCTGTGCTGGTCCTAGGCTAGACCGTACTAGAGAGACGCGAGCCTAGATCACCAACGATGTCACGACGCGACACAACAAGCATGTATGATGATATAGCACCTGAAAAGCGATCCGAGATGCGTAAAATCACTATGATGGCGAGTGTCTAGAATCGATCTACGGGTCTAAAGAGGTTAGCCCCAAAAATTTTTGAAATTTTTGTTTTGCTCGAAAGCGCAGCGCCAAAAAATATCGCTATAACGGCCGATGGAGAAAAGTGATCCCCGGTCGAAAAATAGTATAGCCGTAAAATTTTTCTGAGGCGGTTCCACTTTAGCTCTCATACGGACCTTTTTTTTTTTTTTTTTTTTTTGCTCTCCTTCGGACTTACGATAGGACTCTTAGCTCGACACGGACTTTAGTGAACACGGAAACAAAGAAAGAAGGAAAGTCAAAAGAAATAACGAGGAAACAATAACTCTACTCGGACTCGTACTACTGAGAAAAACCGATCGGATCCGTGTCGCGGTAGGAAGGTATGAGTATTAGGGTTTTATGGTGGCGTGGTATATGGCGGCGGAATATGGTGGCGAGGTATATGGCGGTGATCGGCGTGTGGTGGTGACTAGTATGATCGAACTCGAAACTCTAAGGGACGAGACACTAAGACCAGAACTCGACGCGACGATGTAGACACAAATTCAACAATGCAAAACGAAAAGATAATGCGTAGATTGGTTATGGGATGGATCTAAACTCTAAGCATGTTTTGGCTTTTTCGGGTTATAGGGAAAACAGATCTAATCTCGAAAACAGTAAAATCTCACCGAGCAACGAAATGATACCACTTGATAGGCAAAGGTGTCCGATCTTCGATGAGATGGCGATAATCGATTTGGTGGAGTTCGGCTTGACGATCCGACTACGTGCGAAAGCACGGCGCCAATGCAATCGCTAGGCCAATCTCCGGAGGTTACCGATCCTGCGTGAACACGATCGGCTGACCAGGGGTCTTAATTCCTACACGAAATCGAGAACAAGTAAGAACCAATATTGCAATCAAGATATTGCGGATTAAGAGGAAAGCTTTATTGAAAGAGGTGGGATCTGAATAGGTGCGGTACAAGAGGCCTCTGACGCCGAGCCTTGGCGGTTGCGACTATGGCTAACTTAATGTCTAAACAAAATCCGAGTCTAAAGGTTCGGCTATGGGGCGTGTTAAGGCGAAAGGTGGGGTTTCGCCAGCCATGGAAGTGGTGACCGAATCCAACCCTAAAGTCCTTTTCCCTCAAATACGGACTCTAAAAAGTGGCTAATTAAAATCCGAAAATTACATGGGCCTGGCCCAAAATAAAGGTGTCATGACACCATATTATGCTATGGACGAATTCAAAGTATTGATCTTGAATATTTCGTCCAAGCCTTCTTTCTTCATTATGGTGGCCTCAAAGTTCTGAAATCTTCATCCGTGGCCTTCTCTTGGATCATCACATGCTTGCTGCCATCACCATGCATGGCCATGCTCCAATGCTTGTCCCTCTCATCCATGCTTGGTCCATCATTCCTAAGAGTAAGAAACATATCTGATTTAGGCAGATCATATTCTCATGTATGTAAGGAATAGTTCCAAGAAACGAAAGTACTGATAGTTCGGTTGTTTGTACGAGATCTTGTGATGGGTCCTTGTATGTGTGTTCTTTGAGGTACAACGGTTGTATCAATAGTAGGGATGTCCACATCACATGGTGGCCGAAACCCCACCTTTTCGCCTTAAATCGCCCCATAGCCGAACCTTTAGACTCGGATTTTGTTTAGACATTGTTAGCCATAGTCAAACTTCGCCAAGGCTCGGCGCAGAGGCCTCTTGTACTGTGACCTATTCAGATCCCACCTCTTTCAATAAAGCTTTCCTCTTAATCCGCAATATCTTGATTGCAATATTGGTTCTTACTTGTTCTCGATTTCGGTAGGAATTAAGACCCTCACCGGTCACGATCGTGTTCACGCAGGATCGGTAACCTCCAGAGATTGGCCTAGCGACATTGGCGCTTCGTGCTACGCATGTAGTCGGATCGTCAAGCCCGAACTCCATCAAATCGATTATCGCCATCTCATCGAAAGATCGGACACCTTTGCCCTATCAGTTCCCATGTAATCCATTCCCCATACATCGAAGGGTTCAATTATAAGACTATAATTCATTGCCATCTCTTGTATTCTACCTATATTACCCCTTTTCTGGCAAGCATCACAATGTTCTATATACCTGTGTGCGTCCTTGAACAAGTGGGCCTATAGAATCCGGATTGAAGTACCTTTGCTGCAGTTCGCTTGCCTGCATGATGTCCTCCATACGGGCTGTCATGAGAATCTTGCAGAATTGCATTCATTTCATGGTTAGGAACACACTTCCGAATCATTCCATTAGGTCCATGATGATATAAATACGGATCATTCCAAAAGTAATATTTAAGATCATTAAAGAATTTCATTCTTTGATTTCTTGTCATACCAGGAGGTAGAAATTTTCCTGCAAGATAGTTAGCATAATCCGCAAATCAAGGATCAGTGATTTCAACATTTGCTAAATATTCTCCCAGAAATGACTCGTTTATTGGTACAGGGTCAGTAATTATTCCCTCCATCCTAGAGAGATGATCTGCTATCGGATTATCCTTACCCCTCGTATCTACTATTTGCAAATAATATTCTTATAGTAATAAAACCCATCTAATCAACCTGGGCTTCGCTTCCTTTTTCACAAGGAGGTGACTCAAAGCTTGGTGATCTGTATGAACTATTACCTTAGAATTAATGTTGTAAGATCTAAATTTGTCACAAGCAAAAATTATAGCTAGGTACTCTTTTTCTATAGTAGCATAATTTTTCTGAATCTTATTAAGAGTTCTACTAGCATAATTAATAACATTTAAATTACTTCTGTCTCGCTGTCCTAACACAACTCCTAAAGCATATCACTAGCATCACACATGATTTCGAAAGGTTCATCCCATTTTGGAGATTGCATGATGGGTGCTAAAACTAATTTGTTTTTAAGGTTTTCAAAAGTTGTAATGCAGTCATGATCTAAGTAGAACGGAGTATCTTTATCAATAAGGTTAGTGAGAGGAATAGCTATTTTAGAAAAATATTTTATAAAACACTTGTAAAAACCTGCATATTCTAGAAACATTTTTAAGTTTTTTATGTCCTGAGGTATCGGAAGATTTTCTATAGCACTTATATTAGTCTTATATATTTCTATACCCTTCTTTGAAACCTTATGTCCAAAAAAATTACCTTCTCTTTCCATGAAACGACATTGCTCCCAACTCAAAACTAAATTTGATTGCCTGCATCTCTTCAAAACTTTGGTTAAATTGTAGAGACAGTTATCAAATGTTGTTTCACAAACAACGAAATCATTTGTTAGAACTTCCATAGTCTTCTCAACAAGATCATCAAAGATTCTTAAAACACATTCTTGAAAAGTTGCAGCTGCATTACATAAGCCAAACGGAATTAATCTATAAGCATATGTGCCATAAGGACAAGTGAAAGTTGTTTTCTCTTAATCTTCTGGTTGTATATCAATTTGAGAATAGCCGGAATAACCGTCAAGAAAACATAAATAAGAATTATTACTGAGCCTTCTAAAATTTTATCCATAAATGGTATAGGTTTATGATTTTTCCGTGTCTCACGGTTTAGTTTCCTAAAATCAATGCAGATGTGATATCCAACAATAGGTCTTACAGGAACAAGCTACCCATCCTCATTCATAGCAGCATCAAGACCACCTTGTCTTGGTATGCAATGAGCTAGGCTAACCCATTTACTGTCAAAATAGGATATATTATGCCGACATCTAATAAGCATATAACTTCTTTTCTTACTACTTCCTTCATTTTTGGGTTAAGACTTCTCTGTGTATCAACTACAAGTATAGCATCATCAAGCATGGTAATCTTATGTGTTACAATAGATGGATCTATTCCTTTAATATCACTTAGAGTATATCCAAATGCTTCACGATGCTTGATCAAGACCAAAATGAGTTTATTTGTTTCGTTATCTGATAAAAAATTTAACAGGACATTTATTTTCATTATCTAAGAACTCATACCTCATATCGTTTGGAAGTCATTTCAATTCAATTGGCGGAGGTTCTTTATCCCCCTTTCTTACCAGTTCTTCATAGTCATATGGATTTTGTGCTTCCGGAATGGAATCAAGGTAATCATCCATGTCTTCTCTTTCCTCAGCATCTGGTACCTCCTCCCAATTAATTAGGCTCCTCTCTAATTCATCTTGCGGAGTGCTGAAATGAATTGTGGCTAGCTCGGAAATCATTTTCCCTTCCTTGATATCTTGCTCTTCATATGGCCTCTTCTTTAGTTTGGAAAAGTGGAATGTCATTTACTCTTCTCCAAACATCATTGAAATAGTCTCCTTCTTATTATCAATTCAAGCTTTGGTCATGGAGACAAAGACCTGCCTAAAAGAATAGGACAAAAAGAATCTCGAGGCATATCAACAATATGAAAATCAATGGGGTACATTAGTGCTCCAGTAAAGATATAGATATTTCTAATAACACCTTCTGGTTTTTATGTTAGTTCTATTTGACAATTTAATAGTACTGTCTACTGGTTACACATCTGGATTATTTAAATTCTAGCGAAGTTCCTCATAAAGTGATGAAGGCATAATGTTTATAGTGGAGATCGGCTCACAATTTCCGTATAAGAAAGTTTCCCAACAATATATAGGAGTCATAGGCTTAGAAGTTCCATTACCTCGTACCTTACCTTCGATGAATTCTGAAGTTTCAAGGTCTAGCATAACCACTTCATTGTCCATGGTTCATGCTTCCATAAGATCCTTCAATATGACAATATTTGCATTAGTAGCTTCTTTTCTGGTTTCTTTAATCTTTTCTTTATGTCTTCTTCCTCTCTGCGCTTTTTCTTGATATTATTTTGAATAGGTTCAGAGGAAAACTCTACTATTTGTGCACTTTGTCTTGCACGCTTCTTTTCTTCGAGGGGCTTATAGGGTTTCCATTATGTAGGTACCTATAGATGCCCTGCATAATTCTCAATAATTTTCTTTACCGAGTAAGAATCAATGTAGAGGGTTTTAATCATTGCACAAGTCTTTTCATCTGCAAGAAAATCGTTAACACATTCATATTCAGAAGAACTATACATAATGCTCTCCTCATCTTTAAGATTTTCTGTTGTCTCCCTCATTTTCATTATTAATTTCCAGGCTTCATCATAAGTATAATATAGAAAACTACCATTAGAAGCGGTATCTAGGATCGTTCTATTTTTATTATTAAGCCCTCCATAAAAAATGTGGGTGATTAACCAATTAGGCAAACGATGATGGGGGCAATTATCTAGATAGCTTTTATACCTTATATAGCCTTCATATAAACTCTCATTAGGACTATTTTTGAAACTGATAATAGTACCTCTCATCCTGTGAGCTTTGCTTTCTGAGTAATATTTTGATAGGAAATTGGTTGTCAATTCCTTCCAAGTCCTTGGTGCTTCTGCACAAGAAGATCTATACCAGTTGCAAACATTATTTGAGAGAGTTTGTTTAAACAACTGGATTTTAACCATATCAAGATTACAGTTATCAAACATAAAGGAACCAAAAATATCTTTGAAGAATTGTAAGTTCCCATATGGACTCTCTTCATCGGTTCTGCAAATTTCTTAGAGTTGAGCAATTCAAATAATAAAGGATGGATCTCAATACCATCCGGATTTATGCTTTTGTTGACAGCAATAAAAGATTCCATGGGCAAACCCATTTTTCTTACTACCTCAAGCTGGATTAAGTGCTGAGTATTGTCCATTATTATGGTCGTGGTACTTAAATCAAAAATTAGTACAACAAAAGTAAATAACTAAAAGTAAAGCGACTTATATCACTAAGCTCCCCGGCATCGGCGCCAGAAAATAGCTTGATGACTGTAAGTGCACAAATTTTTTGATCTAGTATCCAAATAAAGATATCAATCCCATAGGGAGTAGTAGGCAAAAGACTAAAATGCTTTTAACTAAAACTAAACGAAGTACTAAAGGAATACTTTTAAGATGCAAGAAAAGTAGAATTGTTTTTGGGTTTTTGATTGAGCGAAGCAATTAAAGTAAAGTAAAACTTAATGCAGAGAATAAGAATCGTGTATGTAAAAGAGCTTGGAACTACAATAAGGAAAAAGGCATTCTCGGGGAGTGGTGGATACACCGCTAGCAATTTAGACTGACCAATCAAGATTATTATAACAAATATTCTCATGACATGTATGTATATGGGAGGAGCTCCATATATGGACGAATAGGCAACAACCACTGCTCACATCATCCTTCATAACCATAGCTGACAGATAAACGACATCAATCGTATTATCTCGATATTAAGGGATTTCTCCTGTGGCATGGACATGGCTTAATAAGTTCTTACTTCCCCAAGTTAGTATGTAAGGAATGACAATAGCTTTATAGTCATAGTAAGTGCTATCATCCCTCCATCTACCAACAAGTAATCCCCTTCATCAAGTCCCCATAAGAGGCAAATATTAAAGAGGTGCACAACTCTCAACATCAAGATGAAGACAATTAACACATACACATAATGATGTATAACATAATAATCTCTATCTTATCTCAATCACATACTAGGTTTTCTCCATCTCCCCAAGAACTAATGATCTACTCAGACATGGAGGCAAATATCATCATGGCAATGATAATGGAAATAATTATATATGAATAATGCTTGTATAAATCCACAACTATTACGAGAATTACAACAAGATCTAGATGGGATGGATGCAGATGTTGTTGATACATGATGACCCACAAGTGTAGGGGATCGCAATAGTCTTTGCCGGTAGTATTACCCAATTTATTGATTCGACACAAGGGAGACAAAGAATACTTGCAAGCCTTAACAACTGAGTTGTCAGTTCAGCTGCACCTAGAAATAGTTCTTGCTCACAGAAGTTTATCAGTAGCAACAGTTTGTAGTAGCAACAACAAAGCGACACAATGAGCATGTAGCAATAGTAATAATAACTTGATGAGGGATTCAGTGTGGTAGGCATAGGGATGGATGGACGGGTGTTGCATGGATGAGTCTAAACATGTACTAGGGCATTGCAGATAAATAATAATAAGCATCCAAGTACTAAACAATCCTAGGCATGTGCTCCAAATATAGTCATACGTTCTCGCAATGAGAACTTCCACGACATCTTCTGTCCAGCCAGCCCGCGGCAGCGGGGCCTCTAGGGAACTACTGGCAAATTAAGGTGCTCCTTTTAATAGAGCACCGGATCAAAGCATTAACACTCCATGAACACATGTGATCCGCACACCACAACCATCCCCTTCGGTTGTCCCAATTTCTGTCACTTTGGGGCCATTTGATCCGGACAATGATATGTGTATACAACTTGCAGGTAAGACCATAAACAATACTATCATAGTGATTCAATAATAAGTTCAGATCTGAGATCATGGCACTCGGGCCCTAGTGACAAGCATTAAGCATAACAAGTTGCAACAAAGTCAAATAGCACTAATAGAGATACTAGGCATTATGCCCCTAACAGATCTTATTCGATTACATGATAGAACTCATCCAATCCCTACCACCCCAAGCCTACAATGGGGGATTACCCACTCATGGATGAGGGAAACATCGGTGGTTGATGGAGATGCGTTGGTGATGACGATGGCGATGATCCTCTCTAAATTCCCTGTCCCGGCAGGGTGCCAGAACGGAGTTTCTGGATCCGAATCTTGGTTTCTGGTGGCGGCGGCAAAGCGGAACTCTTTCTGGAAAACTATTGAACCCCCGCTATTTTTAGGTCAGAAGGCAACTTATAGACGCGAAGGGAGGCCGAGAAGCTGCTGGGGTGGCCAAACCTCCCCTAGGCGTGGGGTTAGTGGGCCCACGCCTGGGGTGGGTCTGGGCCCCCTAGGCCTCCCCTCTGTCTCCCCTTCTGGCTCCGTGGGTCTTCTGGTGCAATATAATTTTTGGCATATTTTCTAGGATTTTTCCTGATAGTTCATTTTTGTACAAAAATAAGAGATCAAGGTAATTCTGCTGAAAACAGCGTCAGTCTGTAAGGTTCCCAACCTTTAATAAGGTAGAGATCCCTGTGTTTGCAAGGCTAGTCCCTGGATCAATAGCTAGCATCCACAGTTAAGATGTAATATCAAGAAACAAAGGTCATAATAGAACTTTATAACCAGGAATAAAATAATTTATTACATCTTACATAGCTCATTTAGCTATCTCATTACAATGCAGCAGAATATAACAATAGCATGGGGTCCTTCATCTTCAAAGTGCCACATGCAGACATGTTGGTTGTAGACTTGTAATCCTAATCAATAAACTTCACTAACATCAAACAAACCTGGCAACATAATAAGTTGCAGCAATATCTCTTCAAAGTTTCCATCCATGTCAATGTGGTTCGCATGTCCTTTCTGGGTCACATTGGAGTCATCTCCATTGGCTCTTCTAGCATCCTTTTTCTTTTTCTTCTCAGGACAGTCTGATGCATAGTGTCCAAGTTCCTTACAATTATAGCATTGCAACTAGCTAATGTCCTTCTTCCTGGAGTTGCCATGTTGGTTCTGACCAAGGTCATCTCCATTGTCAGCATCATTTCCATTATTGTCACTTCCATTGTTGTTGTGGTGATACTGATGTGGTTTAGAATCTTCATTGCTCTTTTTGAATGAATGCTTCTTTTTTGATGATTCTGGGTGATTCTTGAGTTTATGTTTCTTCTTTCTGTTCTCAACTTGATTCATCTTGTTTTCCAAAATGGTGGCTTTGTCACAGAGTGATTGATAAGTTGGGACATAGGCAACAGCTAGCTGCAGGTTCAACTCATCATTAAGTCCTTCAAGAAATTTCTCCTTTCTCTTAGCATCTGTATCAACTTCATCCGGTGCATATCGTGCAGTTGTTGAATTCTTCAATATACTCACCACATTGAGGTGGCTATTTCATTGTGAAACTCCTTTTTCTTCAAGTACATCACTCCGGATGAGATGTGAGTTGTCGGCAACCATCCTCAAAATAGCCCAAGTTACATCTTCAAGGGAGTGGTGATCAAAATTGTCCCACCATGTTGCTTTGGTCCTTCAAGTAGAAATCTTGCAAACCTAACTTTTCTTCATCGGTGCAGCCAACATACTAAGTCTTTGTTCACTTTGAACGTAACGGTCATTGGATTCCATTGGATCAGTTGTTCCAGAGAACCTTGCAGGCCTAAGTTTCAGAAACTTGGTGAGCATATCAAGTGCTGGAGGATTATTCTGATTGTTGTTGTTGTTGTTGTTGTTGTTCTGATTCTGTATGAACGTGGTTATCATCTGCATCAGTTGCGTCTGAGCTGTCATCATCTGCTGCATCTCAGGAGTGATATTGTTGTTTTGGTTGGGGTTGGCACGACGGGGAGGCATCTGTTGGTTTGATAGGGATGAGTAATGATGGATAGGTTTTAAGAAGTTCTAACACACAACTCAAAACAACCAAGTTCAATCAAACAATCAAACAATCAACAAGCAACTATCCACTTAACAACTTATGAGCTTAACTCATGAGTTGAAGGAAACAACAAGTTTTCTTGAAATAATCAACCTAGTATAGTCATACCTCATAGGTCAATATGATCCATACTCTAACTTGATATCAATGTCTTTGGTAGGCAATCTAATGTCTCTTGGTTCTCACTTGTAGTCTTTAGTGATGACTAAGTTGAAGTCCTTGGTGAAACTAAAGTTGAAATCACTTGAAGATGTTGAAGTCATTAGAGTTGATGAAATCTTTTGCACATGGTGAAGTCTTTGGCCATGGGGTAGGCTTTGTTCATCAAGTTGAAAAGGGAGAGATGTAGAATCAAAAACCAAAAAGGTTGAGGAAAGAGTTTACAAGATTGTTTGTAAGTATGTTTTGGAACAAAAACAACTCCTATTTTTCTAAGGGGTTTTGTCCAATCCTAGGGTTACAATGCTACAGGCAACACAGTGCTCTGATACCATCTGTAAGGTTCCCAACCTTTAATAAGGTAGAGATCCCTGTGTTTGCAATGCTAGTCCCTCGATCAATAGCTAGCATCCATAGTTAAGATGTAATATCAAGAAACAAAGGTCATAATACAACTTTATAACCAGGAATAAAATAATTTATTACATCTTACATAGCTCATTTGGCTATCTCATTACAATGCAGCAGAACATAACAATAGCATGGGGTCCTTCATATTCAAAGTGCCACTGGCAGACATGTTGGTTGTCGACTTATAATCCTAATCAATAAACTTCACTAACATCAAACAAACCTGCAACATAATAAGTTGCAGCCACAAGGGTCCATACATTGGAATTGTAATAGCAAGTTTCACTACTATGTAGAAATAAGTGGATCCTATCATTTACATGCATATTTGGCTAAACAGAGTTTAGGCTCTTTTGTAGAAAGCAATAGTTTTATCCTATCTTTTCAAAATAGTTTTTGATCTTTTGTCAAATCTTTCTGAACTCCTTGGAAAACTCCAAGTGCTTCAAAATCCCTTGTTGTCACCATCAAGTTTTACTTTGAGAAATTGGAATGTCGAGATCTTCCATAGCTTCAGGCCTTAGTTGCTTAGTATTGTCCATAACCAGGGACAAGGCTAAGTACTTAGAATTTTGATCTTCTGCAGAAGTTGTACACTTTACCCACATGACACAATCTCATCTTGATGCCACCAGTGCCCGCTGGATAAGTACTCACCAAGATGGAGTACTGGCAGATTGAGAATGTGACAAAGTCTTTCCAGGCACCAATGTAGGGTTTCAAGTTCCCTTACACAATTCTAGTTAACCTGAAGATGCCAATGCATGGGTCTTCCACTATGTAGTTGACTAAGCCAGAGCCCATTTAGCATGTGGTTGTACACGGAAGCCACTGTACGAGAAACATGTTCAACCTCTAAGTCCCTGGGTGGTTTTCTTCTAGTGCACATACAAAAAGAGATGGCCATATAAA
The DNA here is from genome assembly GCA_030063025.1 of Avena longiglumis. Classification (NCBI taxonomy): domain Eukaryota; kingdom Viridiplantae; phylum Streptophyta; class Magnoliopsida; order Poales; family Poaceae; genus Avena; species Avena longiglumis. The sequence continues at coordinate 342,248,818 of CP125976.1, read as the reverse complement.
CATGGTTCCTTTTGTTGCCACCTTGTCCAAAACATGAGTATCCTTGTCCACCCAGGTGGTTCATTGAATACTTGTTTTATTATAAAAAACATATATCTTTTCAATACTTCATATAGTCATAACATGTATCCCATCCCAAATATATAGCAGGGCTAAGCATACTACAACTACATTGTTTCCACTAAGGGATATAAGGGTATCCTATTAGGATTCAGCATAGCATAAATTATAGTAGTCCTTATCATGCATGTTACAAAAATCCACTAAGTGTAATGAAAATAGTAGGACATGGATGATAGTGTCACTTGCCTTTTTAGTAGAGAATGTTGGTTCACTTCTTGATCTTGCAAATATCACACTCTTCTAACTTCACTACAAATCAATCAACCAAACACAAATTCAACTAGCATTCCAACCAATATTCAAACAATTTATCACACATAAAATAACACAAACAAGGTCATGCATGCAAACATGCAAAAGATAGTTTTATTTTCAAAAGTGGTTTCTACTAGGCTCTAAACATTATAAAGTTCAAATTGGTCATTTACTAAAGTGGTAAAACCATTTGCAAAAGGTTTTATCTATAAACCATTTTTAACCCAAACAATATTTTATGTGGTTGAAAATGTTTTTAGCAAAGCAATAGTATTTAAAGAGTTCACCAAATATACTTTAATTCTCAAAACTTGGTGTTTAGGGTCATAAGGTTTGAATCAAATCATTTCCCAAAGGTTTCACTCAAAAATCATTTCTAAAACAAAATCAATATTTTTATTTGACTAGAATGAGCTAATTCAATTATTTATTCCCTAACTTCACAAAATACATTTTTTTAAATCCATAAGTTGGTTCCTAGGGCCAGTAGGTTCAAAACAAACCATTTTGCAAAGATTTCACATTAAAATTATATCTAAAACAATTTTTATATTCGTAATAAGCCTACACATGTTTCTGCAAATTCAACGAATTTTCCAGAAGCAAATCATTAAAAAAATGCATGGTTGCAAAGTACTTGTCTTGCTGAATCCATTGATATAAAATTTGCAAAATTTGGACGTGTAGAATTAAAGTTATGAATTTTACAAAATTTCATATCTAATAGATCATTTTCTGTTTTTAAAACAGAGTCAGTGCCACGCGGCGTGATTCTACTGGCTGGTACCGCTTCGGATGGATCGAGCTCTCTGGACCGTAGGATTTAACTAAGATCAAGCGGCGCAGATCGAGTGATACCCCTTCGATTACGTTCTATCCTATCCGCTGGATGATAATCTAACGGCTACGGCACTATGGCCAGGAACTGGCGGCGCTGCGCGGCAGCGACTGGCGGCGCGCGGTCAGACGGTGGCGTCACGACGATTGCAGGAAGCAAAGGAAGAAGGGAAATAGCTCACCGTGCTCGCAGGGTTCTGGTGAAGCTCGAGGTGGCGTTGGCTTGGCGAGGGGCGCACAGGGACGAGAGTAATCGCTCGCCGGAGTCGATGGCGGCGTCAGGCGGTTCTGTTCGTCGTCAGGGACGGGGTTGCAGATCGCGCCGAGGCAAAACAAAGACATGGTCAGACGCGGGCGAGTGTGGCATTCACGTGAGCATGATCGAGAGGGCTCGGGGCGGTCTGGCTTACCAGGGAGACTTCGCCGAAGACAAGACAGACGGTGGTGGCGCTCTGGTGATGTCGAAGCCGAGGATGTGGGGCACGCGCGGGCGAGTTAGAGGTACTGGCAGGTGCACCTAGAGGTGGAGAACAAGCTCGTGTGCAATGGGAGGCGAGAGGCGGCGGGGTGTGGCCGGAATTGCTGGAGGCTCATGGAGCAGCGATGGGGTTTGAGCTCACGATTCGGCTGACCAAAGGGGAGAGGCGGTGAGGGAAAGGTAGAGGAGGCAGGCGGTTTTATGCAGCGTGTTCGAGGCGAGAATAATACCGGCGATAACTCGCATTGATCCGAGTTTAAAGGCGAAAGCAGGGCGAGGTCGTGGTGGAGACGATGACGTGCTGGCGTGGGGCCCGTCTGTCAGCGAGAGGCAGAAAGGGGTGATGGGGTCCACTTATGCGTATGCAGGTGGTGCGTTATTCAAGGAGAACAGTTCAACTGCGGGGAGTTTAGTTGGCTTCTTGGGCATTAGTAGGCTGGGTTTGATTCACTTTTTTTTTATACTGAAGCTTTTTCCTTTTTCTATTTAAATTTCTGTTTTGATTTTCAAACATATAATTCAAACAACAATTCAAATCAAACCACCACCAAACTTTGTATTTATTTTAATTCTGTTTAACAACACAATCCAAAGTCAATAATAAATTAATTTTTTTAGGATCTATTAATAATTAAATAAATAGACCTTAGTCTTTATTTCATATAGGATCTAATTATTTTAAAATTCTATTTGAAATCTAAAATAATACCAAAATCATTTCAGTAGGTTTTATTTGAAAATATAAAACACTTGGAAAACTTATTTAAAATAAAATAACAAGTTTTAGTGCTTATTTAAAATGGAAAAGCCTTTACTTTAATAAAATTGGGTAATAATAAATCCCCATTATTTTATTCAAATAAACCTTTATTCTTTTTATCAAATAGAAATATTTTATTTCAAAAGCTTGGCCAAGATTTAATTTGGCTCTATAAAATAATTTTTATTTATAATTCTACCTTTGCTTTTTGAAAATCAAATCTTTTTATAAAAAGATCTAAAAATAGTAATTCCAACTATTATAACTTTATTTATTAATTGTTTATCTTTTTAAATCCCTTTAGGATTTTAATTGATCAAAATAGGTTTTGATGTTTCCAATTGGAATCAAAAAGTTTCTTCTCACCCTAAAAATCAACAAAAATTTATTTTGTTTATTTATTTTTCACATTACAAAATTTCGAAAATTTTGGGATGTGACAGGCTAACACCCTTAAAATAAATCTCGTCCCGAGATTTGGGAAGACTAGGGTTACAAGTTGGCTTCAAGGCAACCAGGGTACTACCACCCTTAAAAATAAAGTCTCATAGGGTTACATTGATGGTTCACTTGACTATGGGTTCAACACTTAATATCCAGACAAGGAATCCTTATTTGACTCAACTGAGTTAACTAGTTCCTGACATCCACTTATTCTATCTCTTCAAAGTTTCCATCCATGTCAATGTGGTTCACATGTCCTTTCTGGGTCACATTGGAGTCATTTCCATTGGCTCTTCTAGCATCCTTTTTCTTTTTCTTCTCAGGACAGTCTAATGCATAGTGTCCAAGTTCCTTACAATTATAGCATTACAACTGGCTAATGTCCTTCTTCCTGGAGTTGCCATGTTGGTTCTGACCAAGGTCATCTCCATTGTCAGTATCATTTCCATTACTGTCACTTCTATTGTTGTTGTGGTGATACTGATGTGGTTCAGAATCTTCATTGCTCTTTTTGAACGAATGCTTGTTTTTTGATGATCCTGAGTGATTCTTGAGTTTATGTTTCCTCTTTCTGTTCTCAACTTGATTCATCTTGTTTTCCAAAATGGTGGCTTTGTCACAGAGTGATTGATAAGTTGGGACATAGGCAACAGCTAGCTGCAGGTTCAACTCATCATTAAGTCCTTCAAGAAATTTCTCCTTTCTCTTAGCATCTGTATCAACTTCATCCGGTGCATATCGTGCCAGATTATTGAATTCTTCAATATACTTAGCCACACTGAGGTGACGCTATTTCAGATTGTGAAACTCCTTTTTCTTCAAGTACATCACTCCAGATGAGATGTGAGTTGTACGGCAACCATCCTCAAAAATAGCCCAAGTTACATCTTCAAGGGGAGTGGTGATCTGAAAATTGTCCCACCATGTTGCTGCTGGTCCTTCAAGTAGAAATGCTGCAAACCTAACTTTTTCTTCATCGGTGCAGCCAACAGTCACTAAGTCTTTGTTCACGAGCGTAACGTCATTGGCTTCCATTGGATCGGTTGTTCCAGAACCTTGCAGCCTAAGTTTGAAACTTGGTGAGCATATCAAGTCTTTGGAGGATTATTACGATTGTTGTTGTTGTTGTTGTTGTTGTTGTTGTTGTTGTTGTTGTTGTTGTTGTTACGATTACGTATGAACGTGGTTATCATCTGCATCGATTAACGTCATTTGTCATCATCTGCTGCATCTCGGGAGTGATATTGTTGTTTTGGTTGGGGTTGGCACGGGAGGCATCTGTTGGTTTGATAGGGATGAGTAATGATGGATAGGTTTTAAAGTTCTAACACACAACTCAAAACAACCAAGTTCAATCAAACAATCAAACAATCAACAAGCAACTATCCACTTAACAACTTATGAGCTTAACTCATGAGTTGAAGGAAACAACAAGTTTTCTTGAAATAATCAACCTAGTATAGTCATACCTCATAGGTCAATATGATCCATACTCTAACTTGATATCAATGTCTTTGGTAGGCAATCTAATGTCTCTTGGTTCTCACTTGTAGTCTTTAGTGATGACTAAGTTGAAGTCCTTGGTGAAACTAAAGTTGAAATCACTTGAAGATGTTGAAGTCATTAGAGTTGATGAAATCTTTTGCACATGGTGAAGTCTTTGGCCATGGGGTAGGCTTTGTTCATCAAGTTGAAAAGGGAGAGATGTAGAATCAAAAACCAAAAAGGTTGAGGAAAGAGTTTACAAGATTGTTTGTAAGTATGTTTTGGAACAAAAACAACTCCTATTTTTCTAAGGGGTTTTGTCCAATCCTAGGGTTACAATGCTACAGGCAACACAGTGCTCTGATACCATCTGTAAGGTTCCCAACCTTTAATAAGGTAGAGATCCCTGTGTTTGCAATGCTAGTCCCTCGATCAATAGCTAGCATCCATAGTTAAGATGTAATATCAAGAAACAAAGGTCATAATACAACTTTATAACCAGGAATAAAATAATTTATTACATCTTACATAGCTCATTTGGCTATCTCATTACAATGCAGCAGAACATAACAATAGCATGGGGTCCTTCATATTCAAAGTGCCACTGGCAGACATGTTGGTTGTCGACTTATAATCCTAATCAATAAACTTCACTAACATCAAACAAACCTGCAACATAATAAGTTGCAGCCACAAGGGTCCATACATTGGAATTGTAATAGCAAGTTTCACTACTATGTAGAAATAAGTGGATCCTATCATTTACATGCATATTTGGCTAAATATAGTTTAGGCTCTTTTGTAGAAAGCAATAGTTTTATCCTATCTTTTCAAAATAGTTTTTGATCTTTTGTCAAATCTTTCTGAACTCCTTGGAAAACTCCAAGTGCTTCAAAATCCCTTGTTGTCACCATCAAGTTTTACTTTGAGAAATTGGAATGTCGAGATCTTCCATAGATTCAGGCCTTAGTTGCTCAGTATTGTCCATAACCGGGGACAAGGCTAAGTACTTAGAATTTTGATCTTCTGCAGAAGTTGTACACTTTACCCACATGACACAATCTCATCTTCATGCCACCAGTGGCCGCTGGATAGTACTCACCAAGATGGAGTACTGGCAGATTGAGAATGTGACAAAGTCTTTCCATAGGAGTCCTCCCAATACACAATGCTAGCTTGTCATCTAGGCACCAATGTAGGGTTTCAAGTTCCCTTACACAATTCTAGTTAACCTGAAGATGCCAATGCATGGGTCTTCCACTATGTAGTTGACTAAGCCAGAGCCCATTTAGCATGTGGCTGTACACGGAAGCCACTGTACGAGAAACATGTTCAACCTCTAAGTCCCTGGGTGGTTTTCTTCTAGTGCACATACAAAAAGAGATGGCCATATAAACATGGTTCCTTTTGTTGCCACCTTGTCCAAAACTTGAGTATCCTTGTCCACCCAGGTGGTTCATTGAATACTTTTCAACTACATTGTTTCCATTGAAGTTGTACCCAGGTGGTTCATTGAAGTTGTACCCAGGTGGTTCATTGAATACTTATATATCTTTTCAATACTTCATATAGTCATAACATGTATCCCATCCCAAATATATAGCAGGGCTAAGCATACTACAACTACATTGTTTCCACTAAGGGATATATAAGGGTATCCTATTAGGATTTAGCATAGCATAAATTATAGTAGTCCTTATCATGCATGTTACAAAAATCCACTAAGTGTAATGAAAATAGTAGGACATGGATGATAGTGTCACTTGCCTTTTTAGTAGAGAATGTTGGTTCACTTCTTGATCTTGCAAATATCACACTCTTCTAACTTCACTACAAATCAATCAACCAAACACAAATTCAACTAGCATTCCAACCAATATTCAAACAATTTATCACACATAAAATAACACAAACAAGGTCATGCATGCAAACATGCAAAAGATAGTTTTATTTGCAAAAGTGGTTCTACTAGGCTCTAAACATTATAAAGTTCAAAGTGGTCATTTACTAAAGTGGTAAAACCATTTGCAAAAGGTTTTATCTATAAACCATTTTTAACCCAAACAATATTTTATGTGTTTGAAAATGTTTTTAGCAAAGCAATATTCTTTAAAGAGTTCACCAAATATACTTTAATTCTCAAAACTTGGTGTTTAGGGTCAGAAGGTTTGAATCAAATCATTTCCCAAAGGTTTCACTCAAAAATCATTTCTAAAACAAAATCAATATTTTTATTTGACTAGAATGAGCTAATTCAATTATTTATTCCCTAACTTCACAAAATACATTAAGTTGGTTCCTAGGGTCAGTAGGTTCAAAACAAACCATTTTGCAAAGATTTCACATTAAAATTATATCTAAACCAATTTTTATATTCGTAATAAGCCTACACATGTTTCTGCAAATTCAACCAATTTTCCAGAAGCAAATCATTAAACAAAATTGGTAGGGGGTAACCCCTTGGGGTGGCCCGATCTTTCACGAACTCCACGAGAAACGAGGGGAAAACGGTGGTCGGGGGGAGGAAGGGAATGAAAACCACGAACACGCATAAAACACGATACGTCGATCCGATCCTCACGCCGGTGGCACGGTCCAACATAATCCCTAGGATCGGTGTTTGGCAGCTCTCTCTCCACGCCAACAACGGGGACGAGGTGCTTGGTGAGATCTTGACGACTTGGGGCGAAACCGAGAACCCAAGGCCTTGTACAACTTGCGCACTAGGCAAGATCCAAGAGGGGTGGATAATCCGGTGCTCCTTGGTAGGAGCATGAGACCAATAAGTAAGTTCCTCAAAGGGTTCCTTAATCTATTATTATCCAAGTCTAGGGTTTACAATAAAGGGTGGGCTATATATAGGCCAGCCACATAAGCAGGGTAGTTTGAACAAAATGGGAAAATATAGAAAGTGCAGTGGGCCGAGGCGAGGCTGGTTCAGTCGGGACCGAGTAGTACGGTCAGACCGGTAGTACTGCAGTGTACCGCTCAGGTAATACCGCTGGCGAACTGGAGCTTCCGTCGGAGTCGCTGTAGAGCGGTAGGAGGCGGTAATCTGCACCACTAGTACCTGGTTCTGGGCAGTAGTACCGGGCGTCTGGGCGTGGAGTGGTTCTTCTGGGCGTCCGGTAGTACCGCTTGTACGGTAATCTTGATGCCTTAGGTAGTAATCTGGGTTGAATCTGCAATGTGGTTGCTCCCGCTCTGGTTCCTTCGTCCCATGGGTCCTTCTCTTTGTACCTGATGATGCATAGTGTATGTGTATGAAGTAGAAAGCCATCCAGGGGCGTATCAAAATTACACAAGGAAAGGAGCGAGTTAACCTTGGCTTGTAGGATCTTAGCTCGGGCGCGAGTCATTGGTCCACTTGGAGGGCTAGGTGTTGTAGATGGAGGTGCGTCCGTAGGACGGGCTGCATCAGCTCCCCCCCCTTTGGAAAGAGTCGTCCTCGACTCGTCAACCTTCTGAACTTCTTATTCTCCATGGTAGGGTGAGAGGTCCTTGACATTGAATGTCGAGCTCACAAGGTACTTTGATATTGGGATATCGATGATATAGGCGTTGTTGTTTATCCTCTTTAGCACTTCGAATGGTCCATCACCTCTTGGCTTGAGTTTGGAGTCGCATTCCTTGGGGAAGCGGTCTTTACTTAAGTGTATCCATACAAGGTCGCCCTCTTCAAAGACCATCTCTTTCTTGTTCTTGTTGAGTCGTGATGCTTGGCGAAGGACTTGTTGCTCGATCGTAGCTCTTGTGTATTCATGGAGTTTCTTCATTGTTTGGGCACGCTTGACAACGTCCATATTGGCGCGTTCATGAAGTGGTAGTGGAAGGATATCGAGTGCGGTGAGAGGCTCGAAGCCATAGACGATCATGAACGGGCTCCTCAAGGTGGTGGAGTGCTTGGCGCGGTTGTAGGCGAACTCGACGTGTGGAATACATTCCTCCCAGTCTTTAAGGTTCTTCTTTATCAACACCCATAGGAGTGTGCCAAGACTTCGATTGACGACCTTGATTTGTCCATCGGTTTGAGGATGCGATGCGGACGAGAAGAGGAGCTTGATGCCGAGCTTGGCCATGAGAGTCTTCCAGACGTAGCTCATGAATTTTACGTCGCAGTCGGAGACGATTGTTCTTGGTACACCGTGTAGCCAAATTATTTCCCTGAAAAACAAATTTGCTACATGTGAAGCATCATCGGTCTTATGGCACGGAATGAAATGTGCCATTTTTGAAAAGCGATCCACTACTACAAATATAGAATCATGTCCATGTTTAGATCTAGGCAAGCCTAACACAAAGTCCATGCTTATGTCCGACCAAGGTGCATAAGGAATAGGCAATGGCATATAAAGACCAAAGGGGTTGGACTTAGACTTAGCTTGGATACATGTAGTGCATCGTTGGACGTGGCGCTCCACGTCGCGCTTCATCTTTGGCCAAAAGTAGTGAGTGGAGAGCATATCATATGTCTTGTCACGGCCAAAATGACCCATAAGGCCTCCACCATGGGACTCTTGAAGAAGCAAAAGTTGGAGAGACGATTTCGGAATGCAAAGCTTGTTTTGTTTGAAAAGAAAACCCTTATGCAAATAGAAATCATCAATCCCTTTGTCTATTGAACATTTTGGAAAAATTGGTCCAAAGAAGGGGTCGGACGCATAAAAAGATTTTATGTCATCGAGACCCAAGACATTTACTTCGAGTCGTGTAAGAAGGCTTGTGTTTTTGCGAGACAAGGCGTCCGCGACCACATTTTCTTTGCCCTTCTTGTATTTGACAATGTAAGGAAAAGACTCCATGAACTCAACCCATTTTGCGTGCCTTTTACTCAAATTGGCTTGGCCCTTAAGATACTTCAACGACTCATGGTCGGAATGGATGATAAATTCTTTGGGCCAAAGATAGTGTTGCCACACTTGAAGAACTCGAACCAAGGCAAAAAGTTCTTTGTCATAAATGGGATAGTTGAGGCGTGCGCCATCAAGTTTCTCACTATGGTAAGCAATAGGACGCCCATTTTGCATAAGGACGCCACCAATGCCAATACCACTAGCGTCACATTCAATCTCAAAGGTTTTTGTGAAATCTGGTAATGCAAGAAGTGGTGCTTCGGTGAGCCTCTTTTTGAGCTCATCAAAAGCCTTTTGTTGTGATTTTCCCCAAACGAACGTGACATTTTTCTTGGTTAATTCGTCGAGGGGGCAAGCGATGGTAGAAAAGTCTTTCACAAAGCGACGGTAAAAGCCAGCCAACCCATGAAAACTACGAAGTTCACTAACATTTGTAGGGATGGGCCAATATCGTATGTCCTTGACTTTTGAGACATCAACTTCAATGCCATTAGAAGACACAACAAAACCAAGGAAAATCAGCTTGTCTTTTGCAAAAGTGCACTTTGGGAGATTAGCATAAAGCTTTTCATGAAGGAGTATTTGAAGTACCTCCTTAACATGAGTAACATGCTCCTCTAGTGACTTGCTATAGACAAGGATGTCATCAAAGTAAACGACTACACTCTTCCCAATGAGAGATATGAAAATATGGTTCATGAGGAGCATGAAGGTAGATGGGGCATTGGATAAGCCAAAAGGCATAACCAACCATTCATAGAGACCAAGCTTGGTCTTGAAGGCGGTTTTCCACTCATCACCTTCGGCCATGCGAATTTGATGGTAACCACTACGAAGATCAATTTTCGAAAATATAGTGGCTCCACATAACTCATCAAGCATGTCATCAAGACGCGGTATAGGATGTCGATAACGCACGGTGATAGCATTGATTGAATGGCGATCCATGCATAACCGCAACGTATCATCCGTTTTGGAACTAGAATCACGGGACCGCGCTTGGGCTAGTGCTTACTTGGATCAAACCTTTGGAGGAGTTGGTTGATTTGACGTTCTATCTCCTTCGTCTCTTCCGGGTTAAATGCGTCTGGCGCGGTTTGGGAGTGGGGCGCCGGGAATAAGGTCGATGCGGTGCTCGATTCCACGAAGTGGGGGAAGGCCATGAGGAAGCTCTTCGGGAAATACATCTTGGAATTCCTACAAAATAGCCATCAAAGGAGGAACATTTGTCAAGTCATTAGTTCCTTGCGCTAGTCCCTTGCATACAAGGACATAGTGCAAGATGGATGGGTTGTTCCGCACTTCTCTCATCTCACTTTTGGTGGCAAGAAGAACACTCTTAGTTTTTCCACTCGAGTTTGGCTTGTGGCACTCACTCACTATGATGTGGTTCTCTCGCTCACCACTCTTCTCACAAGGTGTTTTTGTGTATTGCGCCCTCGCTAAAACCTTTGCATTGTCCGCAATTATTTGGCTAGGAGTCATTGGTTGCAACACACAAGTTTTATCAAGCCATTTGAAGGTATAAGTGTTTGAGTGACCATCATGCAGAGCACGCTTGTCATATTGCCACGGTCTTTCGAGCAACATATGGCAAACCGTCATTGGGACCACGTCACATTCCACCGTGTCCTTGTAGGGTCCAATTAAGAACGTTACCGAGACGGTGTGCTTGATCTTGACGGATCCATGGTCACTTAGCCATTGTATATGGTAGGGGTGTTTATGCGGATGGAGGGTGAGGTTGAGTTTCTCACACAATTCCGTGCTTGCAAGATTGTGGCAACTCCCTCCATCGATGACAACTTTGATGGACTTCCCATTGATGCCGGCCCGAGTTTGGAAGATGTTCGAGCGTTGGTCTTCATTCTCATTGGCTTGTGTAGTTAAGACCCTTGTGACCACAAGCGATGGACTTGCGCCATGCTCACACATAAGAAGTTCTTGGTCCTCTTCCAAATGTTGCCTTGCCATGGCTTCCTTGACCCTTGCATCAAATTCTTCTTCACTCAAGTATTCTTCATCGCCGTTGTCATGGATGAACAAAACTTTTTTGTTTTCACATGCGTTGGACTTGTGCCCTTTGCCTCCACACTTGTAGCATTCACCATTGAATGGTTGATCATCCCTTGTATGTTTGCCACTTGGGGGCTGTTTTCCTTGAGGGAGAGTTGGCTGAAGGGAAGCTTGGTGGTACTTGAGGAGCTTCCACTTTGTGTTGTTGGAGTAGTGGTTGGTGCTTGCTTGTAGGTGAAGTACGTCTTTGGCTTGTTGTACTTGATGTCCTCTTGTACTTGACGCTCGGCCTTCGAAGCGATGTTCACAAGCTCAACCATGTTGTTGTACTTTTGGAACTCGGTGATGCGCTTGATGGGATGGTTCAAGCAATTGAGGAAGCGTGCCATTGTTTGTTCATCTCGCTCTTCAATGTTGGAACGGATCATGTTGAGCTCCATTTGCTTGAAGTACTCTTCCATGGTTTTTGTTCCTTGACTAAGCGTTTGAAGCTTGTTGAAGAGGTCACGCGTGTAGTGCGAAGGAACAAAGTGGGATATCATATGAGCCTTCATATGTTGCCAAGTTGATATTGGAGGCTCTTCTTTTGCTTCTCGAGCGAGTTGGACTTGTTCCCACCAAAGGTTGGCATACTCATCAAACTCGAGGGATGCCATGGCCATCATCTTCTCATTGCTATAGTTGTGCATGCTGAAGATCTTGTCGACCTTGAGTTCCCACGAGAGATATTCCTCGGGTTCATTGGAACCGGTGAACTTGGGCATGTGGAATTTGAGCATGCCGAAAGTTTCTTATCCATTGCGGTTCCGGTTGCGGCGGTTGCCATGATTTGGGCGGTCATCATCATCGTCCGAGCTCTCATGTCTAGCTTGGTGGTGGTTGCATTGCTCTTGCGGTTGTTGAGGAGCCGCGTTTGGTGGAGGAACTTGGTTTTGACGACGAGCTTGGGGAGCTTGCTCGTTTTGTTCTTGTCGCGGTTGAGGACAAGGAGGAGGTTGTGCATCCTCACGACGAGCTTGGGGAGCTTGCTCTTGTTCTTGCCGTGGTTGATGCCGAGGAGCATTAGCTTGCGCCATGTGGTGAGGAGGACGTCAAGCCGCATGCGCAATGGGCTGCTCTTCTCCTTCTTGGTGTAGGGGAGGCTCATCATGACCATCATGTTGCCGACGTGGCCGATCATGTCGATGATGACGCCTTGGAGGGTCTTCGAGCGCTTCACGTCGACGGTGATCTTGTTCGTCCTCTTCGGGTGCTTCACTTGTTGTTGAAAGGACATGTCGACGGCGATGGGCTTGGTGGTCCATGCGAGGTTGCTCTTGTTAAATCACAAGTGCCCTTGGTTGTGGCCGGTTCGCTTCACGTCTTGGAGGTCTTGCGGAGAGGTCACCATCATAGCTTGACGTTGCGGCGTGTCGCGGAGATGGTACCGCTTGAGAAGAGCTCATGGATTGAAGAACGGGTCCATCCCGGTGCCTTGAAGCGTGACGGCGAGGTGCACTTGATTCACTTGAGGAGTGCCGAGATGAGCTTGATTCGCGTGAGCGTGGCCTTGCTAGTCCATCAATGAGGCGTTGAAGCTTCTCATCCGTTGAGGCTAGTGCACGACCAAGAGCTTCATTTTGATGACCGAGGTTGTGTTGCATGGCATGCATTTGACCACGGACTTCTTCGAAGCGGTTGTCGATGTTCTTGAATTCCACACGGGCCTCGCTAAATTGTTCATCTTGGCGCCGCTCGAGAGCTTCACAACGGTAGTTGAATTCTCCTCGGACCTTCCAATGGTCCCATCTTGTCATGAATTGTGTGTCGACCTCCGGGGGTGGTGGTTGGAACGGCTCGCCATTCCTGTCCATGATGCAAAGCCGACAAGGGTTGTATATGGAGAGTAAGGGTGCGGAGAGTTAGCCTTTTACCTCACCTTGGAGATTATATCAAACCAACTGCCACACAAATGAGCGAACAGCGTGCAAAGTGAAATTGCAAAGAAACTCACACACAAGTATGCTACCACTCTCAAAAGCTTTTGGTGGAAGGTTAGGATTGTGGAAAACCAAACGAAACGATCCGAGCAAAAGGTTATTGTTCTACGTGGTAAAGAACCAAAGATCAAAAGCAAAAGGATACGATCTACAAAAACACGGAAAAACGCACACGTGGAGAAAAACGGGGTTAGCACGACTAAGAAAATGAGCACAAAAGGTCCTAACGAAGACTACGCTCGGTTGTCATGCCAACTCAAGGAGAGACCACAACTCGTTTGCCAAAAGAGGATAAGCAACGGATTTGTGCACTTGCCTTGGTGCGCTCTTTTCCTCTCTCTTGTTGGCTTACAAGCTTGGTATTCTCTTTGTATTGGGAGACTATGTATCTTTCTTTATTTTTTTTTGATTCTTTCTCTTTTTCTCCCTTTCTATGCTACTATGTTAACTTTTGTATTTGGCCTCACACTCTCACTTTTCCAAGGGCAAGTGCACAATGCTTAGACAAACACAAAATGAGTTGCTCTCATAGGATAGATACACACAAGGAAGATATGGGGCTGTCAAACTGGCGCAAGTTATACCTTTGGTATTGTTGACGACTTGCAACCGTTGGTGGGGGATGATGTTCGAGTGTCGCGGTGTCGTTGAGCGCGTAGTGACTTTGATGCGGAAGCTGTTGTGAAAATGGCGACAAATACGCGAACCACGAACAAGTGAAGTGGAAAAGTCAGCAAACGAAGTTGAGGTGTCAAAGGAGCAAAGAAACACGGTCAGAGGCGAGCGGTAGTACCGCTGGCAACGTCCGGTAGTACCAGCGAGCGGTAGTACCGCTTGTGCGACCGGTAGTACCGGTGAGTTGCGGTAGTACCGCTCGCACAACCGGTAGTACCGCAAGGCACGGGACTGGAAGAGATCAACTTGACAAAATCCTCAAATTCGTGGTGATCTGACCGAAAGGCTGGGTAGGAACAACAGGGGCTATAGATCGACTCCAAAAGCAACAGATCTATGGACCAAAACCACAAAAAACTCACCAAATCCAAAGATCGATCCGAAGGCAAATTGGGGCTTTTTGTGGGATTTTCGATTTTAAGGGGAATCAAAGAAAAATTGGGGGAAAATTCGTGATCAACCGTGCTCTTGATACCAATATGGTAGGGGGTAACCCCTTGGGGTGGCCCGATCTTTCATGAACTCCACGAGAAACGAGGGGAAAATGGTGGTCGGGGGGAGGAAGGGAATGAAAACCACGAACACACGCACGCAAAACACGATACACGCCGATCCCTCACGCCGGTGGAAATCGGTCCAACATAATCCCTAGGATCGGTGTTGGACGAAGCTCTCTCTCCATGCCAACAACGGGGGACGAGGTGCTTGGTGAGATCTTGATGACTTGGGGGCGAGAAACCGAGAACCCAAGGCCTTGTACAACTTGAACGCACTAGGCAAGATCCAAGAGGGGGGTGGATAATCCGGTGCTCCTTGCTAGGAGCATGAGACCAATAGATGTAAGTTCCTCAAAGGGGTTCCTTAATCTATTATTATCCAAGTCTAGGGTTTACAATAAAGGATGGGGGCTATATATAGGCCAGCCACATAAACAGGGGTAGTTTTGGAACAAAATGGGAAAATATAGAAAGGGGTGCAGTATTTGGCGGAACGTTACAGTTCGGTCGGGACGGTAGTACGGTCGGGCAACTTGAGTACCGGGTACCAGTAGTACCGCTTGAGGCGAAGTACTTCAAGTGCTGGAGCTTCCGAGTGGCGAAGCGGAGAGGGGCGGTACCGGTAGTACTGCAGTTCTGGGCAGTAGTACCACCGCGTCTGGGCATGGAGTGGTTCTTCTGGAGCGTCCGTGGAGTCCGGTAGTACCGCTTGTGCAGGTCTGCCGCTTTAACCGTATCTGGTTGAGTCTGGCAGCGACTGGTTGCTCCCGCTCTGGTTCCTTCGTCCCATGGGTCCTTCTCTTCGTACCTGATGATGCATAGTGTATGCGTATGAAGTATCAAGCCATCCAGGGGCGTATCAAAATCACACAAGGAAAGGAGCGAGTTAACCTTGGCTTGTACGAGCTTAGCTCTGGCGCGAGTCATTGGTACACTTGGAGGGCTAGGTGTCGTAGATGGAGGTGTGTCCGTAGGACGGGCTGCATAAAAAATGCATGGTTGCAAAGTACTTGTCTTGCTGAATCCATTGATATAAAATTTGCAAAATTTGGACGTGTAGAATTAAAGTTATGAATTTTACAAAATTTCATATCTAATAGATCATTTTTACATTTTTTAAAGCAGTCGATTGCCTGTGGCGTGATTCTACTGGCTGGTACCGCTTCGGATGGATCGAGCTCTCTGGACCGTAGGATTTAACTAAGATCAAGCGGCGCAGATCGAGTGATACCCCTTCGATTACGTTCTATCGTATCCGCTGGATGATAATCTAACGGCTACGACGCTATGGCCAGGAACTGGCGGTGCTACGCGGCGGCGACTGGTGGCGCGCGGTCAGACGGTGGCGTCGCGGCGATTGTAGGAAGCAAAGGAAGAAGGGAAACAGCTCACCGTGCTCGCAGGGTTCTGGTGAAGCTCGAGGTGGCGTTGGCTTGGCGAGGGGCGCACAAGGACGAGAGTAATCGCTCGCCGGAGTCGGTGGCGGCGTCAGGCGGTTCTGTTCATCGTCGGGGACGGGGTTGCAGATCGCGCCGAGGCAAAACAAAGACATGGTCAGACGCGGGCGAGTGTGGCGTTCACGTGAGCATGATCGAGAGGCTCGGGGCGGTCTGGCTTACCAGGGAGACTTCGCCGGAGACAAGACAGACGGCAGTGGCGCTCTGGTGATGTCGAAGACGAGGATGTGGGGCACGCGCAGGCGAGTTCGAGGTACTGGCAGGTGCGCCTGGAGGTGGAGAACAAGCTCGTGTGCAGTGGGAGGCGAGAGGCGGCGGGGTGTGGCTGGAATTGCTCGGAGACGCTCGCCGGAGCAGTGGGGTTTGAGCTCACGATTCGGCTGAGGCGAAGAGGAGAGGCGGTGAGGAAAGGTAGGGAACAGGCGGTTTTACAGCGTGGTCAGGGGCGAGAATAACGCCGGCAGTAACTCGCATTGATCGCCGGAGTTTAAAGGCAGAAACGGCGAGGCGACGAGGTCGTGGTGGAGACGATAACGTGCTGGCATGGGGCCCGTCTGTCAGCGAGAGGCAGAAAGGGGTGATGGGGTCCACTTGTCTGTGTCTGGGTGGGTGCGTTATTCAGTGAAAACAGTTCACTGCGGGGGAGTTTAGTTGGGCTTGCTAGGCCTGTTAGCTGGGCTGGGTTTGATTCACTTTTTTTTATACTGAAGCTTTTTCCTTTTTCTATTTGAATTTCTATTTTGATTTTCAAACATATAATTCAAACAACAATTCAAATCTAACCACCACCAAACTTTGTATTTATTTTAATTCTGTTTAACAACACAATCCAAAGTCAACAATAAAATAATTTTTTTTAGGATCTATTAATAATTAAATAAATAGACCTTAGTCTTTATTTCGAATAGGATCTAATTATTTTAAAATTCTATTTGAAATCTAAAATAATACCAAAATCATTTCAGTAGGTTTTATTTGAAAATATAAAACACTTGGAAAACTTATTTAAAATAAAATAACAAGTTTTAGTGCTTATTTAAAATGGAAAAGCCTTTACTTTAATAAAATTGGGTAATAATAAATCCCCATTATTTTATTCAAATAAACCTTTATTGTTTTTATCAAATAGAAATATTTTATTTCAAAAGCTTGGCCAAGATTTAAGTTGGCTCTATAAAATAATTGTTATTTATAATTCTACCTTTGCTTTTTGAAAATCAAATCTTTTAATAAAAAGATCTAAAAATAGTAATTCCAACTATTATAACTTTATTTATTAATTGTTTATCTTTTTAAATCCCTTTAGGATTTTAATTGATCAAAATAGGTTTTGATGTTTCCAATTGGAATCAAAAAGTTTCTTCTCACCCTAAAAATCAACAAAAAAATATTTTGTTTATTTATTTTTCACATTACAAAATTTGGAAAATTTTGGGATGTGACAGGCTAATACCCTTAAAATAAATCTCGTCCCGAGATTTGGGAAGGCTAGGGTTACAAGTTGGCTTCAAGGCAACCAGGGTACTACCACCCTTAAAAATAAAGTCTCATAGGGTTACATTGATGGTTCACTTGACTATGGGTTCTGATGTGGACATTCCTACTATTGATACAACCGTTGTACCTACAGCAACACACATACAAGGACCCATCACAAGATCTCGTGCCAAACAACTTAACTATCAGGTACTTTCGTTTCTTGGAACTATTCTTCACATACATGAGAATATGATCTTGCTAAATCGGATATATTTCTTACTCTTAGGAATGATGGACCAAGCATGGATGAGAGGGACAAGCATTGGAGCATGGCCATGCATGGAGATGGCGACAAGCATGTGATGATCCAAGAGAAGGCCACGGATGAAGATTTGAACTTTGAGGCCACCATAATGAAGAAATAAGGCTTGGACGAAATATTCAAGATCAATACTTTACGAATTCGTCCATAGCTTAATATGGTCTTGACACCTTTATTTTGGGCCAGGCCCATGTAATTTTCAGGATTTTAATTAGCTACTTTTTAGAGTCCGTATTTGAGGAAAAGGACTTTAGGGTTGGATTCGCCACCACTTCCATGGCTGGCGAAACCCCACTTTTCGCCTTATCGCCCCATAGCCGAACCTCTAGACTCGGATTTTGTTTAGACATTAAGTTAGCCATCATAGCAACCGCCAAGGCTCGGCGTCAGAGGCCTCTTGTACTTCGCGCCTATTCATGATCCCACCTCTTCAATAAAGCTTTCCTCTTAATCCGCAATATCTTGATTGCAATATTGGTTCTTACTTGTTCTCGATTTCAGGTAGGAATTAAGACCCTCGCTGGTCAGGCTGATCGTGTTCACGCAGGATCAGTAACCTCCAGGAGATTGGCCTAGCGATTGCATTGGCGCTCGTGCTCGCACGTGTAGTCGGATCGTCAAGCCCGAACTCCACCAAATCGAATATCGCCATCTCATCGAAAGATCGGACACCTTTGCCCTATCAGGTTCAACACTTAATATCCAGACAAGGAATCCTTATTTGACTCAACTGAGTTAACTAGTTCCTGACATCCACTTCTTCTATCTCTTCAAAGTTTCCATCCATGTCAATGTGGTTCACATGTCCTTTCTGGGTCACATTGGAGTCATTTCCATTGGCTCTTCTAGCATCCTTTTTCTTTTTCTTCTCAGGATAGTCTAATGCATAGTCTCCAAGTTCCTTACAATTATAGCATTGCAATTGGCTAATGTCCTTCTTCCTGGAGTTGCCATGTTGGTTCTGACCATGGTCATCTCCATTGTCAGTATCATTTCCATTACTGTCACTTCCATTGTTGTTGTGGTGATACTGATGTGGTTCAGAATCTTCATTGCTCTTTTTGAATGAATACTTCTTTTTTGATGATCCTGAGTGATTCTTGAGTTTATGTTTCCTCTTTCTGTTCTCAACTTGATTCATCTTGTTTTCCAAAATGGTGGCTTTGTCACAAAGTGATTGATAAGTTGGGACATAGGCAACAGCTAGCTGCAGGTTCAACTCATCATTAAGTACTTCAAGAAATTTCTCCTTTCTCTTAGCATCTGTATCAACTTCATCCGATGCATATCGTGCCAGATTGTTGAATTCTTCAATATACTCAGCCACACTGAGGTGACGCTATTTCAGATTGTGGAACTCCTTTTTCTTCAAGTACATCACTCCAGGTGAGATGTGAGTTGTACGGAAACCATCCTCAAAAATAGCCGAAGTTACATCTTCAAGGGGAGTGGTGATCTGAAAATTGTCCCACCATGTTGCTGCTGGTCCTTCAAGTAGAAATGCTGCAAACCTAACTTTTTCTTCATCGGTGCAATAGCAGATCACTAAGTCTTTGTTCACTGAACGTAACCAGTCATTGGCTTCCATTGGATCAGTTGTTCCAGAGAACCTTGCAGGCCTAAGTTTCAAAAACTTGGTGAGCATATCAAGTGCTGGAGGATTATTCTTATTGTTGTTGTTGTTGTTCTGATTCTGTATGAACGTGGTTATCATCTGCATCAGTTGCGTCTGAGCTGTCATCATCTGCTGCATCTCAGGAGTGATATTGTTGTTTTGGTTGGGGTTGGCACGACGGGGAGGCATCTGTTGGTTTGATAGGGATGAGTAATGATGGATAGGTTTTAAGAAGTTCTAACACACAACTCAAAACAACCAAGTTCAATCAAACAATCAAACAATCAAACAATCAACAAGCAACTATCCACTTAACAACTTATGAGCTTAACTCGTGATTTGAAGGAAACAACAAGTTTTCTTGAAATAATCAACCTAGTATAGTCATACCTCATAGGTCAATATAATACATACTCTAACTTGATATCAATGTCTTTGGTAGGCAATCTAATGTCTCTTGGTTCTCACTTGTAGTCCTTAGTGATGACTAAGTTGAAGTCCTTGGTGAAAGTAAAGTTGAAATCACTCGAAGATGTTGAAGTCATTAGAGTTGATGAAATCTTTTGCACATGGTGAAGTCTTTGACCATGGGGTAGGCTTTGTCCATCAAGTTGAAAAGGGAGAGATGTAGAACCAAAACCAAAAAGGTTGAGGAAAGAGTTTACAAGATTGTTTGTAAGTATGTTTTGGAACAAAAACAACTCCTATTTTTCTAAGGGGTTTTGTCCAATCCTAGGGTTACTATGCTACAGGCAACATAGTGCTCTGATACCATCTATAAGGTTCCCAACCTTTAATAAGGTAGGGATCCCTGTGTTTGTAATGCTAGTCCCTGGATCAATAGCTAGCATCCACAGTTAAGATGTAATATCAAGAAACAAAGGTCATAATACAACTTTATAACCAGGAATAAAATAATTTATTACATCTTACATAGCTCATTTGGCTATCTCATTACAATGCAGCAGAATATAACAATAGCATGGGGTCCTTCATCTTCAAAGTTCCACAAGCAGACATGTTGGTTGTAGACTTGTAATCGTAATCAATAAACTTCACTAACATCAAACAAACCTGCAACATAATAAGTTGCAGCCACAAGGGCCAATACATTGGAATTGTATTGGCAAGTTTCACTACTATGTAGAAATAAGTGGATCCTATCATTTACATGCATATTTGGCTAAATAGAGTTTAGGGTCTTTTGCAGAAAGCAATAGTTTTATCCTATCTTTTCAAAATAGTTTTCGATATTTTGTCAAATCTTTCTGAACTCCTTGGAAAACTCCAAGTGCTTCAAAATCCCTTGTTGTCACCATCAAGTTTTACTTTGAGAAATTGGAATGTCGAGATCTTCCATAGCTTTAGGCCTTAGTTGCTCAGTATTGTCCATAACCGGGGACACGGCTAAGTACTTAGAATTTTGATCTTTTGCAGAAGTTGTACACTTTACCCACATGACACAATCTCATCTTGATGCCACCAGTGGCCGCTGGATAAGTACTCACCAAGATGGAGTCTTGGATTGAGAATGTGACAAAGTCTTTCCATAGGAGTCCTCCCAATACACAATGCTAGCTTGTCATCCAGGCACCAATGTAGGGTTTCAAGTTCCCTTACACAATTCTAGTTAACCTGAAGATGCCAATGCATGGGTCTTCCACTATGTAGTTGACTAAGCCAAAGCCCATTTAGCATGTGGCTATACACGGAAGCCACTGTACGAGAAACATGTTCAACCTCTAAGTCCCTGGGTGGTTTTCTTCTAGTGCACATACAAAAAGAGATGGCCATATAAACATGGTTCCTTTTGTTGCCACCTTGTCCAAAACTTGAGTATCCTTGTCCACCCAGGTGGTTCATTGAATACTTGTTTTATTATATAAAACATATATCTTTTCAATACTTCATATAGTCATAACATGTATTGATAGGGCAAAGGTGTCCGATCTTTCGATGAGTTGGCGATAATCGATTTGGTGGAGTTCGGGCTTGACGATCCGACTACACGTGCGAGCACGAGCGCCAATGTAATCGCTAGGCCAATCTCCTGGAGGTTACCGATCCTGCGTGAACACGATCAGCCTGACCAGCGAGGGTCTTAATTCCTACCTGAAATCGAGAACAAGTAAGAACCAATATTGCAATCAAGATATTGCGGATTAAGAGGAAAGCTTTATTGAAGAGGTGGGATCCTGAATAGGTGCGAAGTACAAGAGGCCTCTGCGACGCTCAAGTCTAGGGGGTCGGATATGGGGAGTATTTAAGGGCGAAAAGGTGGGGTTTCGGCCAGCCATGGAAGTGGTGGCCGAATCCAACCCTGATAGGGCAAAGGTGTCCGATCTTTCGATGAGATGGCGATAATCGATTTGGTGGAGTTCGCAATCGCTAGGCCAATCTCGAGGTTACCGATCCTGCGTGAACACGATCGGTCTTAATTCCTACGAAATCGAGAACAAGTAAGAACCAATATTGCAATCAAGATATTGCGGATTAAGAGGAAAGCTTTATTGAAAGGTGGGATCCTGAATAGGTCGACACGAAGAGGCACTATGGCTAACAACGTCTAAACAAAATCAGGTGGGGTTTGCCAGCCATGGAAGTGGTGACCGAATCAACCCTAAAGTCCTTTTCCTCAAATGGACTCTAAAAGTGGCTAATTAAAATCCAAATTACATGGGCTGGCCCAAAATAAAGGTGTCACCATATTATGCTATAAGTATTGATCTTGAATATTTCGTCCAAGCCTTCTTCTTCATTATGGTGGCCTCAAAGTTCGAAATCTTCATCGTGGCCTTCTCTTGGATCATCACATGTGCCATCACCATGCATGGCCATGCTCCAATGCTTGTCCCTCTCATCCATGCTTGGTCCATCATTCCTAAGAGTAAGAAACATATCTGATTTAGGCATCATATTCTCATGTATGTAAGGAATAGTTCTTTGTACGAGATCTTGTGATGGGTCCTTGTATGTGTGTTCTTGTATCAATAGTAGGGATGTCCACATCATGCTCCCTTCTTGAATTGAAGTATCTCATCTTCCTCACCAAAGTAAGGCTTCAAATCTGCAATGTTAAATGTAGGACTAACTGCATTAACTCAAGTTTATATGCATTATCATTGATTTTCTCTAACACCTTAAAGGGACCCGTGGCATTAACTTAGACTTGCGTAAATCGAGAAACGATCTTTACGCAAATGTAACCAAACAAGATCGCCAACATCAAACACAACATGCTTTCTCCCTTTATAGTTTATACTTAGCATTCATGTGTTCAATGTTATCTTTAGTAGTCTTATGCAAGTTTAATATCATTTTTGTGTAGCATCCAAATTATGTTGCAATCAAGAAGGTAAAGCAATAAATCAATAGGTGCGAGGAACAAAACCATACACAATCTCAAATGGGCACATCTTTGTGGTAGAATGCAAAAACGATTATAAGCAAATTCTATATGAGGTAAACACTCTTCCCACAATTTTAAGTTCTTCTTTAAAACAGCGTAACATAGTAGACAAAGTTCTATTTACTACTTCAGTTTGACCATCGATGACATGTAGTACTAAAGAGCAATTTAGTCCCCAACTTAGCCCATAAACATCTCCAAAAGTGGCTAAGAAATTTAGTATCACGATCGAGACAATAGTATTTGGCACACCATGCAAGCGAACAATTTCACGAAAGAACAAATCATCATCCGTTTTATGACAAGGAATAAAGTGTGCCATCTTAGACCGATCCACAACAACAAAATACTATCCCTCCGCAATCCCAAAACAAAGTCCATAGAAATATCCTCCCAAGGAACACTAGGAGCAGGAAGAGGCATATATAAACCATGTGGATTAAGGCGAGACTTAGCTTTTGACAAGTAGTGCAGCGTACAAATCTCTCAACATCTCGGCGCATACGTGGCCAAAGAAGTGTAAGAACATCCTCTCTTCTTGACACCAAAGTGTC
The DNA here is from genome assembly GCA_030063025.1 of Avena longiglumis. Classification (NCBI taxonomy): domain Eukaryota; kingdom Viridiplantae; phylum Streptophyta; class Magnoliopsida; order Poales; family Poaceae; genus Avena; species Avena longiglumis. The sequence continues at coordinate 342,225,580 of CP125976.1, read as the reverse complement.
CCATCAATCCTCCTCCATCGCCTCTTCACAATAACAAAAGACGAGCGAGCTATACGGAATGCATAGTTTGTTAGCACGAACACAAATCCATCATTGAAGGCGAACTTGTTCCAAGTTCTACCATCTCTACAATTCTGCAACACATCTTTAAATTCAGCATCATGCACATATTGTTCTTTAATAGTTTCCAATCCAAATATTTTGAAGTCAAGTTGAGATAACAAAGCATAAAGCATCGACAATAATATTATCTTTACCCTTTTGTGTTTGATAACATAAGGAAAAGACTCAATAAATTCAACCCACTTTGCATGACGATTCAACTTAGCTTGACTACGAATATGCTTCAAAGATTCATGATCGGAATGAATAACAAATTCCTTAGGCCATAGATAATGTTGCCAAGTTTCTAATGTCCGAACCAACATATAATTCTTTATCATAAGTAGAATAGTTCGACTAGCCCCTCAATTTCTCACTAAAATATGCAACAGGTTTTCCCTCTTGTAATAACACCCTCCCAAACCAATTCCACTAGCATCACATTCAAGCTCAAAAGTCTTAGTAAAATCGGAAGTTGGAGTAAGGGAGCATGTGTTAGCTTATCTTTCAATATGACGAAGGCCTGTTGTGCATCGCCCCAAACAAAGGGCACATCCTTCTTGGTAAGCTCATTAATTGATCAAAGTCTTTGAAAGCGCCTATAAAACCAAAACTCCTCACTTGTGTGACCGTCTTGCAATTCTCAATAGCTTCAATCTTGGTGGATCCACTTCAATACCGTGATGTAACAACATAGCCAAGAACTCGCTTCGATTGGTGCAAAAGGTGCACTTCTCAAGGTTACCAAACAAGCGTGCATCACGTAAAGCATTGAAAACAACCGTAAATGGTCCAAATGTTCCTCTAAAGATTTGCTATAAATCAGAATATCATCAAAGTAGACTACCACAAAGCGTCCAATGAAAGCACGTAAAACTTCGTTCATTAATCTCATGAAAGTGCTAGGTGCATTAGTTAAACCAAAGCGGCATTACTAACCACTCATATAAACCGAACTTAGTTTTAAATGCTGTTTTCCATTCATCTCCTAATTTCATACGAATCTGGTGGTAACCACTCGCAAATCAACTTTAGAAAACATGGTAGAGCCACTCAATTCATCAAGCATGTCATCTAAGCGTGGAATAGGATGACGATATCGAATAGTAATATTATTTATAGCTCTACAATCAAGAACCATCTTTCTTAGGCACCAAAATAATAGGAACAACACAAGGCTAAGGGACTCACGAATATGATCTGTCGAGTAGTTCCTGAATTTGGCGTTGTATCTCCTTTGTCTCCTCTGGATTGGTTCTATATGGCCGGCAGGTTTGCAACGTGGGCACAGGAATTAGATCAATTTGATGCTCAATTCCTCTAATAGGAGGTAGTCCCGTGGCAAATCGTCCTCATATTCTGCAAAGGTTATGGCAAAGAAGGAGGCATATCCTCAAATGAAAACAAAACCTCTTTGACAATTGCATAACACTGAGTATTGTTTACATCTAGTTCAGCAATATCAATTTTATTTGCAAGCATACATGGACTCTTCATACGAATTTTCGTAGCATGTGTAGAATCAGATTTAGTGTTCTTTGGTGGTATAAAATCTGCAGCAACAATCTGATTCTCACTTTTATTTTTCTCCTCGGTTTAGCTCTACTAGCTCTAGCAAGATCATCTTTTAAAATCTGTTAGAGTCATAGGTTTTAGACCAATTTTCTTTCCATCATGCATAAGAGAATAGTGGTTAGTTTTGCCATGATGATTCTCTATCAAATTGCCATGGTCTACCAAGTAACAAAGAACAAGCTTGCATAGGTACAACATCACAATCAACAAAATCGAATATGTACCAATAGTAAAATGCAGCGTTCTTGTTACCTTGATCTTGAGAACTCTCAAACCATTGGATGTAGTATGAATGTGGGCGTTGTCTTGTTGGGCGCAAGCTTCTCTACCATGTCAACGGCGATTATTACAACTCCCTCCATCAATGATGATCCGTATAGCTCTTTCCTTGACAACACCACGTGTTTGGAGCAGGTTGTGGCGTTGATCTTGCTCGGATTTGCTCAATTGCACACTCAACACGTTGTGTAATTAAACTCTTGTATTGATCCCATTACCTCGGCTCGTCATCATCATATTGTCTCCATCTCGGCGAAATAAGGGCTAGTGTATCTTCATCGAAGTCACAATCGTATTCACCATCTTCTCGCACCATCATCACCGTTGTGTTGTGCCTTTCTCTCAATATGACCAAAACCCCACTTGCGGCATTGTATATCCTTAGTCTTACCGTGGAAGCCATAGAAGATGCACTGGAGCATTGGATGATGGTGGAGGAGCATGAGAAATCTTGTGGTGGCCTTGGATGTGGTAGGAATCACGAGGCGATTGTCGGGATGTCCAAGTGGATGTGCGACTGCAGAATTAGTCCTCCTCCATGGGGTTTGGCGATCCTGCACTTTCACGTCGACTTTGCAAGCAAGATGAAACAAGCAGTGATAGAATTATATTCCTTATAATCTAATATGTCTTGAATGTCCTTGTTTAATCCACCAAAAGCGTGCAAGCATTTGTTCATTAGATTCTACAAGACCACACCTAACCATCCCGTTTGCAATTCTGATAATACTCTTCTTTTTCCCTTGCTCTAAGCGTGTGATTCTTTAGTAAATCACGTTGATAAGTGGGAGGAACAAAGCGAACACGCATAGCAGTTTTTAAAAGTCAAGTACTAGGAATAGTAGTAGGATTTAAGCGACAATACTCGGACCACCAAAGGGAAGCAAATTTAGTAAATTCACATGTAGCGGCACTAACACGCATATTCTCGGGATATTTTAAGCATGCAAAACGTTGTTCTACTTCCATCTCCCATGTAAGATATGCATCGGATTATATTTACCCTCAAAAGATGGAATATTTAATTTAAGCTTTGCAACATGATCATCATCGATGCGCGTTAGGGCGGCGGCTAGTTAGTAATATGTGGGGGGGGGACGACCAGTACCAGAGGTTGTTCAACCTCCGTTGAAGGATTTCTCGAGTCCATCGATCTTGTCCCGTTGGTGAGCTTGGTGTCAAACGCATGTAGTTCTTCGTCATGGTGGCGGGGTTCCATGGTTAGTCCTTAAAAAGCACGGTATATACTACGGGAATATGGTGGAAGTCAAGCAATATCTGAAGCTCTTACAAGTTCTTACCAAGATTGAACCAGCGATTCGTGGAAATTATCAAAACAGCAATGCAAAAGTTGAAAGAATGCTCACTAGAGGCGCGAGCCTAGATCAACAACGATGTCATGATGATATAGCACCAAATCACTATGATGGCGAGTGTCGGTCTAAAGAGGTTAGCCCCAAAATTTTTGAAATTTTTATTTTGCTCGAAAAGCGCGTAAAAAAAAAAAAAATATCGCTTATGGAGAAAAGTGATAAAAATAGTATAGCTTTTTACTCTTAGCTCGACGGACTTTAAAGAAGGAAAGTCAAAAGAAATTATTAGGGTTTTATGGTGGCGGGTATATGGCGGAATATGGTGGCGGGTATATGGCGGCGGTGATCGAGTGTGGCGGTGACTAGTATGATCGAACTCGAAACTCTAAGGGCCGAGACACTAAGACCAACAACTCCGGGCAGCGATGTAGACACAAATTCAACAATGCAAAGATAATGCGGCGTAGATTGGTTATGGGATGGATCTAAACTCTAAGCTTTTGGCTTTTCGTGGGTTATAGGTAAAACAGATCTAATCTAAATCTCACCGAGCAACCACTCGATACCACTTGATAGGGCAAAGGTGTCCGATCTTTCGATGAGATGGCGATAATCGATTTGGTGGAGTTAAGACTTGGATCCCAGCTACGTGTCGCGAGACGCAAATGCAATCGATCGCTGCCAATCTCACGGAGGTTACCGATCCTGCGTGAACACGATCGGCTGACCGGAGAGGTCTTAATTCCTACACAAATCGAGAACAAGTAAGAACCAATATTGCAATCAAGATATTGCGGATTAAGAGGAAAGCTTTATTGAAAGAGGTGGGATCACAAATAGGTGCGAAGTACAAAGAGGCCTCTGCTTTCGAGCCTTGGCGAAGTTGCGACTATGGCTAACAATGTCTAAACAAAATCCGAGTCTAAAGGTTCGGCTATGGCGTGTTAAGGCGAAAAGGTGGGGTTTCGGCCAGCCATGGAAGTGGTGGCGAATCCAACCCTAAAGTCCTTTTCCCTCAAATCGGACTCTAAAAAGTGGCTAATTAAAATCAAAATTACATGGGCTGGCCCAAAATAAAGTGTCATGAGCACCATATTATGCTATGGACGAATTAAAGTATTGATCTTGAATATTTCGTCCAAGCCTTCTTTCTTCATTATGGTGGCCTCAAAGTTAAATCTTCATCGTGGCCTTCTCTTGGATCATCACATGCTTGCCATCACCATGCATGGCCATGCTCCAATGCTTGTCCCTCTCATCCATGCTTGGTCCATCATTCCTAAGAGTAAAACATATCATCATATTCTCATGTATGTAAGGAATAGTTCCAAAAGCAAAGTACCTGATAGTTCAGTTGTTTGGCACGAGATCTTGTGATGGGTCCTTGTATGTGTGTTGCTGTAGGTACAACGGTTGTATCAATAGTAGGGATGTCCACATCAAACCCTAAAAGTCCTTTTCCCCTCAAATACGGACTCTAAAAAGTAGCTAATTAAAATCCTGCGAAAATTACATGGGCCTGGCCCAAAATAAAGGTGTCGCAGCACCATATTAAGCTATGGACGAATTTGTAAAGTATTGATCTTGAATATTTCGTCCAAGCCTTCTTTCTTCAGTATGGTGGCCTCAAAGTTCTGAAATCTTCATCCGTGGCCTTCTCTTGGATCATCACATGCTTGTTGCCATCTCCATGCATGACCATGCTCCGATGCTTGTCCCTCTCATCCATGCTTGGTCCATCATTCCTAAGAGTAAGAAATACATCTGATTTAGGCAGCATCATATTCTCATGTATGTGAGGAATAGTTCCAAGAAACGAAGGTACATGATAGTTAAGTTGCTTGGCACGAGATCGAGTGATAGGTCCTTGTATGTGTGTAGCTGTAGGTACAATGGTTGTATCAATAGATGGGATGTCCACATCATTAAGGTGAAAGTGAGGTCCACTCTGAATCATATGCTTGACAGACCATATACTGGAAATCTCAAGTCCCTTGAGTACGAGGGCCGCTCCACATGCTACTCAACTTTGGTCACCTGAAAGTTCTTGTCATTGTAAATACATGCACATCATCGAGACCATGTAGGGTACCCCTTGCACATGGTACAGGAGCTTTCCCATAACCAAAATGACAAGGCAAGCAGACAATGAGCATCTCAGCAATCTTTTTATTTACCATATGCATAGCTTTTTATTGAGGAAGCTTCATAGATGCTCATTATAGTGATGCTGCAAGTTTCCACCATGATTAAGCATGGCTTAGGCTAGCGGCCTAGGCATTTCTCTAACACAATGTATAAACTCCATGAACTAACAACTTCCCCTTTTATTTCACATCGTCGACATCCGTAAACAAAAGAGCAAAGTATCAACTGGATAGAATTATCCAAAAACTATTGAAAGTGTTCCCCCTGACAGCACGGTTCTGCTGACACCCAGTATATAATAAGCAAGCATATAAATTTCATAGACTAGTCACAATGGTTCAAGATTATTAAGAGAAAGGAACAAAGTGTGCCATCAAGTTCGTGAGAGCTTTACTAACTAACTTTCTCAAAACAGACAAACATTTTATTTTGGAAGAAAACACGACATATAGAATATGCACTGAAGTAGCAAAGGATGCTAATAGGTAGGTATGGTGGACACAGCTGGCAATATTGGTTTTGGGAAGTTGGAAGCACAGGTAGAGCACATACTCAGTGCAAGTGAAGGCTGGCAATAGAGAGGGAGCGACAAACGAGAGAGCAATAACTGTCATAATCATGCTTGCAACAAAACATGACTAATTATGGCATGAAAGTGATACAAGAACTCTGAGGCAAAATATATCATCGAGGCTTACTGACTATTGATTAGTCATATGCATGCATGAGCATGTGCCAAGTCGATTCACATGAATAGTCAGAGGAGGATACCATAATGTCATATCGAAGTATAAATAAAACAATGCAAGCAAACATTCATATGACATGCTACAAACTATTAGCAAGTTGGAGCTAATCATAGACAAGCAAGAACTACTAAGTATCCATAATGGCATACACCTTACACAAACAGGCTAAGCATGCTCACAATGATGAGTATATGTACAAAAATGAAACAAATAGAGTTCGTTACCAGCCTCTTACCACACCTCGAGTTGTCTTAATCCTCATTATTGCCCTTCACTTGTGTGACTTGAATAATTAACATGAAAACCAATATCCACTGAGGACGGCTGAACCCTATGAAGAACTCACAAAACCAACGAAGAACAACAAATATTTTTGGTTTTTTCGATTTTTTAGAAACAAGCAAACAAAGAAAAACCAAACAAAAACAAAGCAAACCAAACCAAACCAAACAAAGCAAAATCTTTTTGGATTTTTCTTTTAAGGCAAACCAAAGCAAAGAAACAAACCAAGAGAAACAACGAAAATATTTTTGGTATTTTTGTGTTTTTAGAAAGAAGAAACAAAACCAAAAAGAAAGAAAAACAATGGATATACAAAGAATCAACCGAACATGATATATATATGAGTGTGATGTCGGTATACCTCCCCCCAAGCTTAGGCTTTTGGCCTAAGCGGGGCTCAATCCCATGGTTCCCAAGTAGATGCACCTCCATAGTATGTCGAGGAAGCTCCCTCGTCCTGGTACGAGCTCGGGGCCTCCCATTGTATTGTACAGCGAGGTGACAAAGTGGTGTGCCTTCATGGCGACAAAATCAAGTCTCTGGGGAGCCAAAACTGTATCATGGGGATCAACAACAATGTTCAAGGCAGCAGCGATACAAGTAGCAATAATTCCCCCATAAATGGGTCCCCTAGTAGCTAAACGATGAGCAATGAGGAAACCAAGATTATACTTTTCCTCACCGTAGAGCGCAGCAGCTAAGAAGGCCAATTGATAGTTGGATATATTACTAGTGTTCTCCCTACCAAGAACATTGGTGGTAAGATAGTAGGTGAAGTACCTGATGGCTGGGAGTTGAATGTTCTTTATCTTTCCTCGCTGAGCTCTGCGGTCATCATCATTGGTTATTCCTCCGTATAGTTCCAGCAAATTAGCGGGAAGAGCTGTAATCTTCTTTGATGACCCCTTTGTACCAAGTCCCAAGGCTTTGCAAAAATCCTTCAATGTCATAGAATGAGCCCTGCTATAAAGTCTGAAAGACACAGAAGAATTGAAGAAACAATTGGTGAAGGAGAAACTCTCCACAAATGTTTTAGTAAGTGAAGCATATTGTGCACTCTCATCCTGCATGAAACTTGTTAGACCAGCCCTCTCAATCAAAGCCATGAAATCATTAAGAATCCCAGCAGCTCGCAAGAAAGTTTGACAAAGAAAGGTGGAGGGGTGCGCATCCCCTTCATCCCCCTCGTCACCAAACCACGGGAGATCCTCATTGTATGAGGGTCTGGAGCTTGTAGATGACCTTGGGAGCCTTGTCCTTCTAGGTACATCACTCTCAGAAATGTCACCAAAGGTGTGGTGGTCCATGACTTCCCTTTGCTAAAATTTTAAACAACCATCAAACCAAGTGATTTCTAAGTTGATAAATGATGAGCAACTACAATAGGAACTTTCTAGAGGACTACACATGCATTAAAATAAAGTTTCTAAGCATAGAACAAGCATGCAAGCTTAAAAAACCTGTCACCTACAGTAGAAAAATACTCAAGGTACAATCTACCAATCACAAATCTAATTGGACAAGTGGAGGAGGCACATACCAAGGAGCAATCCCTCCAAAAATCAGCACTTGAGATGGGCTGAACAAGGAGATCGAAAATCGTGAGCAAGAACAGCAAGAACTCGAGCTTGAGCAAGTTTTCTGGTGTTTTTCGGGAGAGAGAAAGAAGGTGGCTTTGAGGAGGCAGCCTGGAGGGGCCCAGGTGGGCCAGACCCCCCCTAGGCGCCACCAGTGGTGGGATCGCGCCTACCACAGTTGTGGGGCCTAGGGGTGGCCCCCTGGGTCACCTCTGCTACCTCTCTGCCCCTTTTTTCGAGGAAAATTTATTTTGAATTTTCTGGGATTTTTCGGGAAACTTTATTTTTGGCAAATTTTCAGGGTATGAAAATTCATTATCTCGCAGAAACAGTTTTTCAGAAGAAGCAAAAGAAAACCAAAAGCTAAACTACAGGAGCTCTAAGAAACTCAAACAAGCAAACAACTAGCAAAACTAAATCTAAAGCAAAGACTAGGAAGGAGAAAGGAAAAAGAAAGCAAGTATAACCATAGTGGAAACATTATTTTGTTCATTAAAATCCTTTTGTTACAAGGTTGATCAAGTCTTGTTACCAAAAAAATCTTATATGAAGCAAAACTTTGCATTCCACAAGGTGATTATGTTACCTCATACTTGATAGCAATGCTCCCAATCATAATAGTTTCAATATTTTCTTATGGAATGGGACAATATATTTCTCCAACCTTGATGCCTTCAATGTTTTCAATAGAATTCAGGCAATAGCTTCTAACAACCTTCTTGGGGAAATAGAAAGTGTGCTCTTTGTCATTAATATTGAATGTTACTTTTCCTTGATTGCAATTGATGATAGCACCTGCAATATTAAGAAAAGGTCTCCCAAGAATAATAGACATATTATCATCTTTAGGCATTTCAAGCACAACAAAATCAGTTAAGACCATGCAATTGTGAGCTACTTGAATAGGAACATCCTCACGTATACCAACAGGAACAGTAGTTGACTTATCAGCCATTTGCAGAGATATATCAGTTGGTATCAACTTTTCTAGCTGGAGTCTCTTATAGAGAGAAAAAGGCATAACACTAACTACAACTCCCAAATCACATAAAGCAGTTCTAACATAATTATTCTTAATGGAGCAAGGAATAGTTGGTATACCTGGATCACCAAGTTTCTTTGGAACCTTACCATTGAAAGAGTAATTAGCAAGTAGAGTAGAAATCTCCTCATTAGGAATCTTCCTTTTATTAGAGACAATATCGTTCATACACTTTTAATAGGGAGGCAACTTAATAGCATCAGTCAAAGGAATTTGCAGAAATAAAGGCTTCATCCACTCACAAAACTTGTTGTAGTGTTCTTCCTCCTTTGACTTGTGTTTCTTACCTAGAAAAGGCATAGGTTTCTGCACCCAAGGTTCTCTCTCTTTACCATGTTTATTAGCAATAAAATCTTCCTTTGTGTACCTAGTGTTCTTAGTGTGTTTCTCAGGTTCTTCCTCAACTTCTTCCTTATCATGAGACTCATCAATATTACTACTCTCATTTTCAGCATCAGAGACAGATATACTATTAGGATCTATAGCAGGTTCAAGTGGTTCCTCAACTTTCTTATGTTTCTTTTTCTTCCTCTTACGAGGACTACCACTATCTTCTACTTGCTGGGAATCCTGCTCTATTCTTTTATGGTGTCCTTCAGGATATAAAGGATCTTGAGTGGTTATACCACTCCTAGTTTTAATTCCATAAGCATGTTTATTTCCTGAGGCATTAACTAGCATATCCTTTTACACCTTAGCAAGTTGATAAAGTTGGGTTTGAACCATTTGGAAGTGTTCACAAAGCATTTTAATATCATTAGAAGTTCTTTCCACAATATCTTTCAACTCATGGATAGCTCTAGAGTTTTCCAATAAATGACTGTGAACTTGTTTATTAAAATTACCTTATTTAACAATAAATGTGTCAAGTTCCTCTAAGCATTGATCAGGAGGCTTACCATAAGGAATATCACCTTCATTAAATTGGAGAGAGTGTACCTCAATAGTAGATGAGTGGGGAATTGGCTTACATAATTCTTCTATAGGAGGTAGATTCTTTACATCTTCAGCTCTAATACCTTTCTCCTTTAGACACTTCTTAGCTTCCTTCATCACTTCATCATTTAATGCAATAACTCTCCTCTTCTTTGTTGTTGGTGTTGGAATTGGTTCAGGAACATCTGGTTCAGGAGTAACTGGTTCAGGAGTAATAGGCTCAGGTGTATTCAGCTCAGTTGAAGTCCAATCATCATAATTCTTGCTTATCTGGTTCATTAATTCTTCAGCATCTGTAGGAGTCCTTTTCCTGAAAACACAATCAGCAAAGCTATCTAGGTAGGTCCTAGAATCATCAGTTAGTCCATTATAATAAATATCAAGCAACTCATTCTTAGGTAATGGACATCCAGGATATGCATGAATCAAGGAACAAAATCTTTTCCATGACTCCGGCAATTTCTCTTCTTCCTGTTTAAAATCAAAAAGTCTCTGCAAAGCAGCATGTCTAGAACTAGGAGGAAAATATTTATGGAAGAAAGAAGCAATCAAGTAATCAGGGCTATCAATGGAACTAGGAGGTAATCTATTAAACCAAGCCCTAGCTTCTCCTTTTAGTGAAAAAGGGAAGATCTTAGCAACAAAGTACTTGCGCATTTTAAAATCATCAGAGAACAAAGCACTCATAGTAGAAATCTCATTCATATGAGCCACAACACTCTCATTTTTAGTACCACAAAAAGGTTCTTTCTCAACAATATCTAAATAACATAAATCAAGAGAGAAATCATAATCTTTATCTTTAATATCTATGGGAGAGGTGGCAAACTTAGGATCATAGGACTTCTTGGGTATAATAGTATGTCTAGCAAGGAGACTCTTAATAGCACTAGCACCATGTGTATTTAGGCACTCTTCAACAAATTCATTAGTGAGATCAATGTAACCATCATTAATATCAAAACTCTCACTAGACTCAGGTGAGCTGACAGGTGTAACAGTGTCTTCACTAGGAGTTTCGGTATTTCCTAGTCTAGCTATAGTACCATCTAGAAAAGGACCTAGTGAACCACTCGCATCAAGCACAGTAGAAGTAACATCATGAGTATCAAAAGCGGTTTCAGATTTAACAGTAGTAGCAGTGTGTGTAGCATGAGTATGTGGTAGTGGTGTGACAAGCTTACTTATAACAGACGGTGAATCAAGAGCAATAGAGGTGTTTAGGACTGTACCTCTTCTTGTAGTGGATGGTAAAATAGGGAACTTTCCATCACGAAACTTCCCCATGATGAAAGGAGTAGCAGTGAACAATAATAGATCCAAGTGAACTTACAAATAAAGTTATGCTCCTCAGCAACGGCGCCAGAAAATAGTCTTGATGACCCACAAGTGTAGGGTATCGCAATAGTCCTCGCGGGTAGTATTACCCAATTTATTGATTCGACACAAGGGGAGACAAAGAATACTTGCAAGCCTTAACAACTGAGTTGTCAGTTCAGCTACACCTAGAAATAGTTCTTGCTCACAGAAGTTTATTAGTAGCAACAGCAACAGTGAACAGTAGCAATAGTAATAGTAACGGTAACAATAGGATTCGAGTGCGGTAGGCATAGGGATGGATGGACGGGCGTTGCATGGATGAGTCTAAACATGTAATTTCAAAGAACTAGGGCATTGCAGATAAATAATAATAAGCATCCAAGTACTAAACAATCCTAGGCATGTGCTCCAAATATAGTCATATGTGATCGCAATGAGAACTTGCACGACATCTTCATCCGATGACCCGTGTAGCAACGGGGCCTCTAGGGAACTACTGGCAATTAAGGTGCTCCTTTTAATAGAGCACCGGAGCAAAGCATTAACACTCCGTGAACACATGTGATCCTCACACCACAGCCATCCCCTCCGGTTGTCCCAATTTCTGTCACTTTGGAGCCTTTGGATCCGGACAATGATATGTGTATACAACTTGCAGGTAAGACCATAAACAATACTATCATAATGATTCAATAATAAGTTCAGATCTGAGATCATGGCACTCGGGCCCTAGTGACAAGCATTAAGCATAACAAGTTGCAACAAAGTCAAATAGCACTAATAGAGATACTAGGCACTATGCCCCTAACAGATCTTATTCGATTACCTGATAGAACTCATCCAATCCCTACCATCCCCAAGCCTACAACGGGGGATTACTCACTCATGCATGAGGGAAACATCGGTGGTTGATGGAGATGCGTTGGTGATGACGATGGCGATGATCCTCTCCAAATTCCCCGTCCCGGCAGGGTGCCAGAACGGAGTTTCTGGATCCGAATCTTGGTTTCTGGTGGCGGCGGTGGAGCGGAACTCTTTCTAGAAAACTATCGAACCCCCCTGTTTTTAGGTCAGAAGGCAACTTATAAACGCGGAGGGAGGCCGGGAAGCTGCCTGGGGTGGCCAAACCTCCCCCAGGCGCGGGGTTAGTGGGCCCGTGCCTGGGGTGGGTCTGGGCCCCCCAGGCCTCCCCTCTGTCTCCCCTTCTGGCTCCATGGGTCTTCTGGTGAAATATAATTTTTGGCATATATTCCGGCATTTTTCCTGATAGTTCATTTTCTTCACAAAAACAAGACACCAAGGTAATTCTGCTGAAAACATCGTCAGTCCGTGTTAGTTGTATCCAAATCACACAAGTATAGAGGAAAAACAATAGCAAAGTGTTCAAGAAAGTATATACGTTTTGGACGTATCAATGCAGCAGTTGACGAAGATGAAGATCGATGTCTTGGCCTCCCAGATCTGCTTAGGGTGAATATGGATCCCTTGGGTGTGTTCCCCCTCCATATCCCTTCCAGAGTTGAGGTTTCAGTGATTTATGGTGTTTTGTATGTCGTATCTCCAATCCAGTTACACGGGGTGAAACTATTTGAGGAGGCGGTGGCGGCGCCAACTATACGACGGGAACTATACGGCCATAAAAAGTATTCCCGCCGTATAGTTGGTCGTTAAACCTTATGTATGCTTCAATCGCTTCGGGTTTTCTTCTAGTATTATTGATATTTCCCAAATTAGCGGTTTACGCTTTTTTACTCCTTTTTCTCCAATACAACTGGTCCAAGAATTGTGTCCATCGTTCCATCATCTGTCCTGATCCTGATGAAAAAAGACATAAAATATGCGCGCGAGCGCCGTAAAATACCAGATCCTACCACTACAGTGCAAAATAATAATATAAAACATGATGCAAATATGCACTCATCAGTGGCCCTTGGGCCTCCTTGGTAGGACACCTTATACACTTTGGGTTCATTCTGACTTGTTGTTTTAGCAAAAGGTGGAATGCAGCAACTACTCTATATTGCTCGAGTGATTAAACCAGTTTTTGCTCGAGTATACAACTCGACCAAATACTCGGGTGCTACTCCTAACAATAGCGTGTTGGCCGCGCACTCGAAGCATTTACCGGGTCCAGTGAACGCCCACAGACAACAACTACCAAGGTCATATTTCTAGACTCCTTTTTTGATTCACTAAGTTTTTGCTCAAGTCTACGACTCGTCCAAATACTCTGGGATACTCCTAATAGGAGCGCTGGTCGCGCACCCGAAGTACTTCCGGGTCCAATGTTAGCCGGATAACTGCACATGTTAAGGCTGCATACCTCGACTCCTTTTTCGAGTCAACGACTCGACTACGGACTCGGGGGCTCCTCCCATAGGGAGCGCTAGTTGTCATCCGCTAAAATTTAACGGCATTCGCAAGATAAGCATAACTAAAGTCTCTACTCGAGTCTAGGACTCGAATAGACACTCGGGGGGCTACTCCCATAGGGAGCGCTGGCCATGTGATGCAGCCCGACCTACGGTCGTTACTACATCTTGGTCTCCAACTTACGCCAAGTCGTCATGGACTCCAAAGGTGAATCCGTTCCTCTATGCGAGCCCCCTTCCTACCCTATTGAATGGTATGCTACTTCATACTCCGTCACATATGCATGATAGGTTCACATTGACAAGTACGGAGGCAAGGAGGAAGCGGAGCATCAAGCCCGACAAGGCGGAGGCTTGGAGAGGAGGCGGAAGAAGACAGATCGTCAAATGCTCTGTTGCCGGTACTACGGACTGGCGACACAGACCGCCCGGCACTACCTCCTCGCTACCGCCAAAGCAGACGACACCAAGAAGCCAAATGCTCTCACCGGCGGTACTACGCCCGGATCCGGTCAGACCGGGCCACTGCACTACTGCCACCGCCACCAACAGACGGCTCATCTTGAAGCTCCAGACGCAAGCGGTACTACCGGTCCCAGGCGGTACTGGGACCAAGCGGTACTACGGTCCCAAGTCCCAGATTACTGGCTCTGGCGATGCTACAGCACTAGTTGGGCCACCCATGTATCCCCTTTACTTACCAAACCCTAGTTTTATCCCCAAACTACCCTTGTTTAGTGGTTGGCCTATAAATAGAGCCCCCACCCTCATGTATCCCTTAGGCATAGATGATAGACTAAAGACAACCCCATTGTGGAATCTCTAGTTTTGCCTCATCCCTTTACCAAGGGGACCGACTATCGTCACCAACCTCGATTGGACTTTGCATCACGCATCCATCGTTGAACAAGGCCTTGGAGTTCATTGTCTCGTCTCCAAGTTGTCAAGACCCTCCCCAAGGTGTTCTTCCCTCTCCGATGTGGATTTGAGGGAGCACGTTGACCGATCTTTCCTTGCGAGGATTCTATCGGACCGGTGGCCGCCGTTCGGGAGCAATCGGCCTTGTATCGTGTGAGTTTTGCGTGTGTTCATCGTGTTCTTCGCGAGGTGTGTGTTCGCTTCCGCTACGTTCTCCCTTTCCCCTCGCTTTCCCATCGATTTGACCACGATATCCGTGAAGATCAGGCACCCAAGAGGTCAACCCCTCCATCATCTGGTATCAGCAGCTTTTGGTTGCCACGGATTTCTCATCGATTTGGTCTTTTCCCCATAAATTCGAAAATTTCACCAAAAACAGCCCCAATTCGTGTTTTGGATCGATCTGTGATTTGAGTGCGTTTTGGTAGGTTCTGATCCGTGGATTACTTGCTAAACTTGTTGATCTACCTTCCTTTGTGTTCCCATGGCCTAATTCCTTGATTTCCCCCTTCGATTTGGTGTTTTTCTTGAAGATTTTCCGCCCAAATCACCCCAAAATCGCGAAAACGCGTCAAATCTGGGTGTCCCTGGTCCAAGCGGTACTTCCGGGTCCAAAATCCGGTACTACCGCACTTAACCGGTACTACCGGGCTCAAAAATCCGGTACTACCGCCCTATACAGATCAAAAACAGCAAGTTCCAGATTTCAGCCTCTCACCGTTTTGAGCATAACTTTTGCATATGAACTCGGATTTTGGTGTTCTTTAGCTCGTTTCGAAGAGGAGAAGGAGCTCTACATTATCATCCATGTGGTTCATGCTATCTACTCCATCTAAATTCCGTGAGTAAGGCGGAATCCAACAATAAAGGGTGAAGATCGTCGACGAAAGGTATAAACATTCCGCGACTTCTCCCCACTTGCATTCCGTTGTGAACCCCACTATCTTTGCGAGCAACAAACACCTATTGAGACTAGTTCCTCTTATGATTGCTTGGGCTATGCACATTTGGTACCTTGTAGAATTCTGAGCAAACATTGTGAGTGCTATCTCATATAGTTATCTTGTATAGTTGTTGGCACAAGGAAGAGGCAAGTGAAAAGAAAAAGAAAGAAAAAGAAAAAGAGAAAAAAATAGAAAAAAGGAAAAGAGAAAGAAAAAAAAGAAATATACATGTGCCTCATAGAATAGGAAGCGCAAGCTCGATGAACATCATATAGGTGGTACTTATTGTGCATATCTTGTAGCCCACCATTTTTGTGCAATCGAACTAGCGTCTTTCCTTGTACTTGTGTGAAACGAGCTTATAGTCTTCGCTAGGTGATCATTTGGTTCTTAGCTCACTTTCTCCGTCGCACAAGTCCCATTTATCCCACCGTGTGTGTTTCCTTATACATATTTCCTATCTTGTGGATTAACTTGTTTGCTTTGTGATCATTGTGGTTCTTTACTTGCCATTACAACATCTTGATTTCGGATTGGTTCTTGACATGCCATTTTCCATACCTATCCACCATAGGCCTTGTGTGTGTTTTTTTTTGTTGGTAGTTGGTTTTGGTGTTCCGCGTGAACTTCACTTTGCTTGGTTTATTGCTCTCAAGTGTGGCCACTTGCACGATACGATCTTCCAAGGTAAAGTAAGGTTTGACGTTGTATCCCTAACACCCTCTACCACTTCCATATACAACACTTGGTCTTGTGAAGCATGTCTAGGGACTCCGGGACCGAGGATAATTTCTATGAAGAATCCACGATGAGCCACCATGCCTATGTCTCCACAAGCATGGATAACATGATGGAGCACTACACCAACAATGGCTCCACATGCTTGGGTGACATGGAGTGCTACAACAACAACGACTCCCCAAGCATGGGCGACTTCAAGAACGACAACGACAAGCTCCTCAAGTCGCACCGACCAAGACGGAGCCTCCAACTCGAGTGCGCCAAGGTCCATCATCAAATGGACAAGTTCCAAAGCGACCTCCACAACGTCAAGAAGGACATGGACAATGACTTCGACAAAAACATGAGCATGGTCGCCAAGACTAATGATGCCTTGTGCTCATTAGAAGAACTTATAAGGAAGCGTGCCAAGGACAAGGGTCATCGTCGCGAGCGTCATGTGGATGACCAAGTGCGCCACCTACACCAACCATCGGCAAGGCACGCCAATGACCTCCGTCGACACCGTCACAAGGCACCTTCAACTACTAGTGCCACCACCAAAATGGCACCAAGAGCAAGCCTTCGTCCACGCCATCAAGCTTCAACAACTACGCTTGCATTTGAAGACCTCATGAATGAGGAAAATGAAGACCTCTACTTCGCCAAGTTGGATAGCATGAGCCTACCTCCACCACTACTACAAGATGGCCACAAGACGGTCGAGCATGGGATTTTCCCTTCGACCATGGAGGAGAGTGATGATGCCCATGTTATGGCATCCAACTTTGAAGGCGACAAGGTCAAGAATGGTGAGCATGGGATTTTCCCTTCACCAAAGGAAGCGCATGGAGTTGAGGAAACCGAGCCTATCCCCATATGCTTGAGTGATGATGTGGTACCAATCCCATGTGAGTATGAGAGCCACTTAGCCCACTTGAGTGAGAACAAGAGTGCGATGAGTGACTCCACCTTATGTGAGATTGAGTGCTTCCACTTGGAGGGCATGAGCGATACTACTAGTGAGTTGAGAGTGGTAGTTGATAGGTCAAGTGAGACCATTTCGAATTCTAACAACTTACCCTCTATCTCTAGTGTGTTCTCTTGTGTTGTGCTAGGTTCCATGGATGACGACGCGCCAAGCCATGAAGCAATGATGCCTCAATTGGAGAAGATGTACATGGTGCACGAAGATGATGCTATGCCATGGCTACATCAAGAAAACGAAGTCGTCCACAAGGAGACCACTACTTCCACAACACCCACTTCATATGAGAGGTATGAACAAGGTAACAATAAGGGTGTTGATGATGCCATGATCCCACTAGTGGACATGATGAATTGTGAGGATATGCATGTTATGGATGATACTTGTGACATTACTTATGCTTCATCCATATTCCCATGTGATGCTTTGCCTTTGCATAATATTGATCATGTGGAATTGTTTGATTGCGAACTCATTGCCATAAACATGTCATGCTATGCATCTTGTGTGTATCCTCCAATTGCTTTGGACTTGCCTTGTCATGCTAGTCATTCAATTTCTCCCGTTGCTTGCGATAAGATGAATGCTTGCTATTTCACTTGTTTTGCTTGCAACAATATTGATCATATGCGTTGTAATGAGATGGCTCCCATAGCTTTCTCAATTTTTGGAGATTTTGATGATGGCCATGATAAGCATGTTCCCCACTTGCATACTCACCATGCATCTATTTCATACTTGATTGAAATTAATGGTGATGTGCACAAAAAGAGATACGTCATGATGGATGATGTGTATCTCTACCATGCACACACGTTCTTCCTTTTACATATGATGTGTGTAGGTACCCGCACGAGAATGTCAACCTCGGTTGAGCACGAGTTGACAAAAAGAGCTCTAGAGAGCATCCCACAAGTGAGTTCAAGATCGAACCCAGCTCTGATACCTTTTGCATGCTTTGCATCTTTCATGTTGGCAAATTGCTCTTCCCTATGGTTTGATTGCAAGCATGTTAATGGTATTATCTCCCCTCGTGACATTCATGTTTCTTCGCATTTAGATAATGATGCTTTGTGTGTTGCAACAAAAATGTTGAACAATTTACCTTTCCGATGTTTTGTGTGCAACCACAATTCCTTTAAGAACATGTATTGTCATGAGAGCTTCCAAGAATCTCGTCTTGTTGTTGCAACAAACATAAGGACCACTTGCTCTTTCATTTGGTTTGTTTGCAAACATAATACTTTTGTTTTGGATATGCTTCCTTGTGTGTTTTTGCCAAATTCTCCTATTCTTGCATCAAAGATGTTGTTTGAAATTTGGATCCAATGCTTTGAGTGCCCCACTTCTATGTTATATGGAGTTTTTGAGTTCCCACATTTGGATGATGATTCAAACAATTTCCATGCACTTTGACCTTGCATATGCATTCCATTTGCTATACATGCAGTGTAGTAATAGTGTTGTGAACAAGAATGGACATGCCACATTTGACATGCTCCTCTACCACGCACGAAAATATTTTGCTTGGTCTTTGTTGTGTAAAGGTACAAGTGCATACACGTCAACCTCTACCAACTACGTGTTGACAATAAGAGCCGAAGAGAGTTACCTATGGCTACCCTTCATCGAGCTATCTCTCCAAGCTAAGGTGACTTCCTTCTACTTGAGGACTCATGCTATAATCTTCATGAATTGGCTACGCTTTGAGTGTTGCTTTGCTTTTGTTGTGAGCTTTGTAGGCTTCAAGGAAGGTGAAGGAACATTGAAGTGTTGTCAAGTCAATCTTCACGAGAACGACTATATGGTGAACCCCAGGATCAAGAAGGTCTCTCGACCGCTTCTTCTTTGTGATGAGCATGTAGAGTCGAGGACGACTCTTTTTGAAGGGGGGGGGAGCTGATGAAGCCCGACCTACGGTCGTTACTACATCTTGGTCTCCAACTTACGCCAAGTCGTCATGGACTCCAAAGGTGAATCCGTTCCTCTATGCGAGCCCCCTTCCTACCCTATTGAATGGTATGCTACTTCATACTCCGTCGCATATGCATGATAGGTTCACATTGACAAGTACGGAGGCAAGGGAGGAAGCCCGGAGCATCAAGCCCGACAAGACGGAGGCTTGGAAGAGGAGGCGGAAGAAGACAGATTGTCAAATGCTCTCTGCTTGGTAGTACTCGGACACAGTGGTGACGTACTACCCCTCTACCTTGACAACTTGAGCGACACCGGCGCAAGCCAAATGCTCTCTGTCACCGGCGGTACTACGGCCCGGATCCCAGTACTACCGGGCCACGACACTCTACCGCCCTCGCCACCAGCAGACGGCTCATCTTTGAGCTCCGGGGCCATAGCGGTACTACGGTCCCAGGCGGTACTAGGACCAAGTGGTACTACGGTCCCAAGTCGATTACTACCGCTCTGGCGATGCTGCAGCACTAGTTGGGCCACAGCCCATGTATCCCCCTTTACTTACCAAACCCTAGTTTTATCCCCAAACTACCCTTGTTTAGTGGTTGGCCTATAAATAGAGCCCCCACCCCTCATGTATCCCTTAGGCATAGATGATAGACTAAAGACAACCCCCATTGTGGAATCTCTAGTTTTGCCTCATCCCCTTTACCAAGGGGACCGACTATCGTCACCAACCTCGATTGGACTTTGCATCACGCATCCATCGTTGAACAAGGCCTTGGAGTTCATTGTCTCGTCTCCAAGTTGTCAAGACCCTCCCCAAGGTGTTCTTCCCTCTCCGATGTGGATTTGAGGGAGCACGTTGACCGATCTTTCCTTGCGAGGATTCTATCGGACCGGTGGCCGCCGTTCGGGAGCAATCAGCCTTGTATCGTGTGAGTTTTGCGTGTGTTCATCGTGTTCTTCGCGAGGTGTGTGTTCGCTTCCGCTACCTTCTCCCTTTCCCCTCGCTTTCCCATCGATTTGACCACGATATCCGTGAAGATCGGGCACCCAAGAGGTTAACCCCTCCATCACCGTGCATCCTACGAATAAATCTGTCATGATCCTTCGGATCCTCTATGGTGATGATGTCATAATATTTGATAACAATCGAAAACATGGCGAATCTGCCCATCACAAAAATTGCTAAGGGACAACATCTCCTTGGCCACCTGAATCGTCTCCGGGACGACAAACATTTGTGTCTACGATACAAAGTAAGACCTACAGACACCGTCTGATGTCCTGGTAATGCACCTGTTGCGCTCTACCAGGAAATATCGTGCCTATAGGTATGATGAAAAATCCTGACGGACGTGTTGGGTGCATATTTAATATCACTGATATTCAACTTCTGTAAGACCTTCGCGGCTTGAATTGAATTACGCCAGCACTTATTCGTATTTGATTTGGGGGACTCAGGTCTGAATAGATAGCGTTATTTTGCCCAAAGGCGGTTAACTAAACCCGATCCGTCGGGCGAGTCAGGCACACATATCAACTATCCCTACAAACTAAACACTATGACCCGAAAGCATATTTGGATGATAATCACTCAAAACCTTCAGAGTCTTCATTCGAATCTAAGATTCGACTGGACACTCAGGGGCTACCGACATGGGTATGCCCTATGGGTACCCAATATTAGCCTATCCAGTTCGGCCTAGTGGGAGCCCACGTGATGATCCGCACCTGATGACGAAGATTAGGAAGGATTCGGGTGACCCGGACCCATGAAGGACGCGATTCCTTGGAGGATACGTCTAGCTTTAGATAGAAAGTTTAAAGAGCAAACTCTAATCTGTAACTGAATCGGTCCTATCTCAAGACCTGGCCTCCCTATATAAAGGCCAGGAGGAAACATTGAGAAGGGGCTACCTAAACCCTAGCATACACACCCGCCAGATCTCATCTGCGCACCCCCTGTAACCGTTGGTTCCGTCAATAATTAAGAGTGGACAAGGAGTAGGGTTTTCCTCCGAGGGTCCTAAACCTCAGTAAACCTCATGCCCCGTGTTTCTTTTCTGTTAGCCAAACACGATCTCCAGTGCACCCCCTTTTCTCAAAACCCAAGTCCATAACAATGGGCATTGATGAGTCTAACCCAGCGTTGGGTTCATATTTATTATTCCATATTCCCTCGCACATATACGTCTGTGTACCTAGCCACCCACCTCCACCGACCTGTTGTATCGAGCCACATGATATGCAACTTGACCAGACCTCATACATATGTTTTGCTCTCTGGAGTACACGCGCCGTAGACATACCATGTAGATATTCCCAATCATGTGTAGCTCTTTGTTCTTAAGGAGTTCAAGTCCAACACGAAGGTGTTGTTCCGTGTGCTACCCACAGATCACATGCCATCAAAACAAATCAGATCGGTTCTCCAAGCGCTATTCTTTCTTGTGCGACATGACCCACTATCATGAACTATCATGATATAGAAGTAATAATAAATATTTTTTTAATTGCATGCAGTGGAATTAGTTAGGGACCGTGATACGGATCGTCCCGATGATCCTATAGTTTTGTCCTGATCTTTCACAGCGAGTCAACCAGGTAGGTAATCTCCCAATTACGCGATGAACGCAACCTGAAGAAGAGGAATCAAATCCAGCAAGCAACATGATGAAGATCACCACGCCTCAAACCAAAACACGATAATCCTTGATGAACACTCCACGGAAGTATCAATACGATAGATTACATGGCATCACCGTCCCCGGAGGGATGCTTCAGCAAGTAGCACACACGATAGTTTTAGACTAATCAACTGAATTCAAAAGCTAACTCAAACCCTAGATACACTGACTCTTTATATAACCGGTTGGACAGACCCAAACCTGTTACGGGGTAACCCCTTGGGGTGGCCCGATCTTTCACGAACTCCACGAGAAATGAGGGTAAAACGGTGGTCGGGGGAGGAAGGTGATGAGAACCACGAACACACGCACGCAAAACACGATACACTCCGATCCCTCACGCCGGTGGCAACCGGTCTAACATAATATCTAGGATCGGTGTTGGGCGAAGCACTCTCTCCACGCCAACAACGGGGGACGAGGTGCTTGGTGAGATCTTGACGACTTGGGGGCGAGAAACCGAGAACCCAAGGCCTTGTACAACTTGAACGCACTAGGTCCTCAAAGGGGTTCCTTAATCTATTATTATCCAAGTCTAGGGTTTACAATAAAGGGTGGGGGCTATATATAGGCCAGCCACAATAACAGGGGTAGTTTCGGAACGAAAAGGTAAAATATAGGAAGGGGTACAGGGCGCTGGGCCAAACTGATGCGTTCAGGTTCAGTCAGGACCGGTAGTACCGGTCGGCCAACCGGTAGTACCGGTCGCAACCGGTAGTACCGCTCCGAGGGCGGTAGTACCGCTGGCGATCCTGGAGCTTCCGTCGGATTAGCCTGTAGCGAGCGGTAGGAGGGGGCGGTAGTACCGCCCACCGGTAGTACCGGTTCCTGGGCCGGTAGTACCGTAGTCGTCTGGCCCTTGGTTGGGCTCCTGCTGGGGTGTCCGGTAGCTGGGGCCGGTAGTACCGCTTGAACCGGTAGTACCGGTCGCCTCAACCGGTAGTACCGCTGGAGTCTGGCAGCGACTGGTTGCTTCCGCTCCGGCTCCTCCGTCCACTGGGTCCTTCTCTTCGTACCTGATGATGCACAAGGTATGCGTATGAAGTAGCAGGCCATCCAAGGGTGTATCGAAGTCACACAAGGAGAGGAGCGAGTTCACCTTAGCTTGTAGGAGTTTGGCTCGGGCGCGAGTCATGGGTCCACTTGGGGAGCTTGTGGGAGTAGATGTAGTAGCGTTCATGGGACGGGATGCATCAGCTCCCCCCCTTGGGAAAGAGTCGTCCTCGACTCTTCAACCTTCTCAACTTCATCTTCTCCATTGTAGGGTGATAGGTCCTTGACATTGAATGTCGAGCTCACAAGATACTTTGATGTTGGGATATCGATGATATAGGCGTTGTTGTTTATCCTCTTGAGCACTTTGAATGGTCCATCACCTCTTGGCTTGAGCTTGGAGTCGCGCTCCTTGGGAAAGCGGTCTTTACTTAAGTGTATCCACACAAGGTCGCCCTCTTCAAAGATCATCTCTTTCTTGTTCTTGTTTAGCCTTGATGCTTGGCGAAGGACTTATTGCTCGATCGTAGCTCTTGTGTCTTCATGGAGTTTCTTCATTGTTTGAGCACGCTTGACAACGTCCATGTTGGCACGTTCATGAAGTGGTAGTGGAAGGATATCGAGCGCGGTGAGGGGCTCGGCCGTGAAGCGATCATGAACGGGCTCCTCATGGTGGTGGAGTACTTGGCACGGTTGTAGGCGAACTCGGCGTGTGGAATACATTCCTCCCAGTCTTTAAGGTTCTTCTTTATCAACACCCGGAGGAGTGTGCCAAGACTTCGATTGACGACCTCGGTTTGTCCATCGGTTTGAGGATGCGAGGCAGACGAGAAGAGGAGCTTGATGCCGAGCTTGGCCATGAGAGTCTTCCAGAAGTAGCTCATGAATTTTACATCGCGGTCGGAGACGATTGTTCTTGGTACACCGTGTAGCCGAATTATTTCCCTGAAAAACAAATTTGCTACATGTGAAGCATCATCGGTCTTGTGGCACGGAATGAAATGTGCCATTTTGGAAAAGCGATCCACTACTACAATATAGAATCATGTCCATGTTTAGATCTAGGCAGGCCTAACACAAAGTCCATGCTAATGTCCGACCAAGGTGCATGAGGAATAGGCAATGGCATATAAAGACCAAAGGGGTTGGACTTGGACTTAGCTTGGATACATGTAGTGCATCGTTGGACGTGGCGCTCCACGTCGCGCTTCATCTTTGGCCAAAAGTAGTGAGTGGAGAGCATGTCATATGTCTTGTCACGGCCAAAGTGACCCATAAGGCCTCCACCATGGGACTCTTGAAGAAGCTAAAGTTGGAGAGACGATTTCGGAATGCAAAGCTTGTTTTGTTTGAAAAGAAAACCCTTATGCAAATAGAAATCATCAATCCCTTTGTTTATTGAACATTGTGCAAATATTGGTCCAAAGAAAGGGTCGGACGCGTATAAAGATTTGATGTCATCAAGAACCAAGACATTTACTTCGAGTCGTGTAAGAAGGATTGTGTTTTTGCGAGACAAGGCGTCCGCTACCACATTTTCTTTGCCCTTATTGTATTTAACAATGTAAGGAAAAGACTCCATGTACTCAACCCATTTTGCGTGCCTTTTACTCAAATTGGCTTGCCCTTAAGATACTTCAATGACTCATGGTCGGAATGGATGATAAATTCTTTGGGCCAAAGATAGTGTTGCCACACTTGAAGAACTCGAACCAAGGCAAAAAGTTCTTTGTCATAAACGGGATAGTTGAGGCGTGCGCCATCAAGTTTCTCACTATGGTAAGCAATAGGATGCCCATTTTGCATAAGGACGCCACCAATGCCAATACCACTAGCGTCACATTCAATCTCAAATGTTTTTATGAAATCCGGTAATGCAAGAAGTGGTGCTTCGGTTAGCCTCTTTTTGAGCTCATCAAAATCCTTTTGTTGTGCTTTTCCCCAAACGAACGTGACATTTTTCTTGGCAATTCGTTGAGGGGGCAAGCGATGGTAGAAAAGTCTTTCACAAAGCGACGGTAAAAGCCAGCCAACCCATGAAAACTACGAAGTTCACTAACATTTGTAGGGATGGGCCAATCTCGTATGTCCTTGACTTTTGAGATATCAACTTCAATGCCATTAGAAGACACAACAAAACCAAGGAAAATCAGCTTGTCTTTTGCAAAAGTGCACTTTGGGAGATTAGCATAAAGCTTTTCATGACGGAGGATTTGAAGTACCTCCTTAACATGAGTAACATGCTCCTCTAGTGACTTGCTATAGACAAGGATGTCATCAAAGTAAACAACTACACTCTTCCCAATGAGAGATCTCAAAATATGGTTCATGAGGCGCATGAAGGTAGATGGGGCATTGGATAAGCCAAAAGGCATAACCAACCATTCATAGAGACCAAGCTTGGTCTTGAAGGCGGTTTTCCACTCATCACCTTCGGCCATGCGAATTTGATGGTACACTACGAAGATCAATTTTCGAAAATATAGTGGCTCCACATAACTCATCAAGCATGTCATCATGGCGCGATATAGGATGTCGATAACGCACGGTGATAGCATTGATTGGACGGCAGTCCATGCATAACCGCAATGTATCATCCATTTTTGGAACTAGAATCACGGGGACCGCGCTTGGGCTAGTGCTTACTTGGATCAAACCTTTGGAGACGAGTTGGTTAATTTGACGTTCTATCTCCTTCGTCTCTTCCGGGTTCGTGCGATACGCGGCGCGGTTTGGGAGTGGGGCGCCGGGAATGAGGTCGATGCGGTGCTCGATTCCACGAAGAGGAGGAAGGCCATGAGGAAGCTCTTCGAGAAATACATCTTGAATTCCTGCAAAATAGCCATCAAAGGAGGAGGAACATTTATCAAGTCATTAGTTCCTTGCGCTAGTCCCTTGTAAATAAGGACATAGTGCAAGATGGATGGGTTGTTCCGCACTTCTCTCATCTCACTTTTGGTGGCAAGAAGAACACTCTTAGTTTTTCCACTTGAGTTTGGCTTGTGGCACTCACTCACTATGGTGTGGTGCTCTTGCTCACCACTCTTCTCACAAGGTGTTTTTGTGTATTGCGCCCTCGCTAAATCCTTTGCATTGTCCGCAATTATTTGGCTAGGAGTCATTGGTTGCAACACACAAGTTTTATCAAGCCATTTGAAGGTATAAGTGTTTGAGTGACCATCATGCAAAGCACACTTGTCATATTGCCACGGCCTTCCGAGCAACATATGGCAAACCGTCATTGGGACCACGTCACATTCCACCGTGTCCTTGTAGGGCCCAATTGAGAACGTTACCGAGACGGTGTGCTTGATCTTGACGGATCCTTGGTCACTTAGCCATTGGATATGGTAGGGGTGTTTATGCGGATGGAGGGTGAGATTGAGTTTCTCACACAATTCTGTGCTTGCAAGATTGTGGCAACTCCCTCCATCGATGACAACTTTGATGGACTTCCCATTGATGCCGGCACGAGTTTGGAAGTTTTTCGAGCGTTGGTCTTCATTCTCATTGACTTGGGTAGTTAAGACCCTTGTGACCACAAGCGATGGACTTGCGTCATGCTCACACACAAGAAGTTCTTGGTCCTCTTCCAAATGTTGCCTTGCCATGGCTTCCTTCACCCTTGCGTCAAATTCTTCTTCACTCAAGTATTCTTCATCGCCGTTGTCATGGATGAACAAAACTTTCTTGTTTCCTTATGCATTCGATTTGTGTCCTTTGCCTCCACACTTGTAGCATTCACCATTGAATGGTTGCTCATCCCTTGTACCGGTAGTACCGGTCGCCTCAACCGGTAGTACTGCCGGAGTCTGGCAGCGACTGGTTGCTTCCGCTCTGGCTCCTCCGGCCACTGGGTCCTTCTCTTCGTACCTGATGATGCACAAGGTATGTGTATGAAGTAGCAGGCCATCCAAGGGTGTATCGAAGTCACACAAGGAGAGGAGCGAGTTCACCTTAGCTTGTAGGAGTTTGGCTCGGGCACGAGTCATGGGTCCACTTGGGGAGCTTGTGGGAGTAGATGTAGTAGCGTTCATGGGACGGGCTGCATCAAAACCGGACTCAAACTGGACTCCAACCGAACTCTAACAGATACGTCCAGATCGGGTGAAACCTCGTAGTCCGGATATTTTGGTGTATATGGGCCGGGCTGTCCGGTAGGCCGGACATTCCGGGTGATTCACACTGGACATTCTGGTCCTGGCAGAAACTTCAGTGTTTTCGGCTGGATTCCGGGTGGCTTCCGATCTAGCATACAGGATGGCTGCCACCTTGACGCGTCTTGGATAGGCCAGACATTCCGGCTTGCTTCGACCGGACACTCCGGTCTTCACAGGAATCTTCGCGTCCTTCTTGATGATCTCCTCTTGCGCCTTCCTCCCGCTCCTCCCTCGCGCATGTCCTGAAATTAGGCTTCACCTCCTCCTTCGTGCCCATAACATCCTCCCCCCTTCAAGAAGCATTGTCCCCAACGCGTGAGGGTCTTCTTGAAAGGGTGGCGTGATATCAACACAATCAGTACACGATGTCACCATCGTCAAGTCTTGCCTGCCTTCCACTCCGCATCCTTCCTCTCGGTTTGCTTGACTTGAACCAGCCCTTGGCGCCTGCACCTCCTTGTGTCTCCATATGAGCTTGGACCTAGGTTCCACCATCTTCTTCTTTTTCTCAACCGTTGTTGAAACTCGTGGTTGCTGAACATAGAACTTCGTTGCACGGACCTGCACAAGATGAGTAATGCCTGGACCACACAACTTACTAACATGTCCATCCTTGCCTATATGCATACGCACTGCTGCTCCAACAAAACGTCTCCGAGGTGTCCTAACATAACTGTGGCTAACTACTTGTGGCACCATATGCACCGGAACATAATCAGCACCACCATCATCGGTCTGAACACCCATTTCAACACGAACTGGAAGTGGAACACATACTGACATATCCTTCCCTTCATCAATAAGAGGCTTGACTTCAACCGGCTTGTCACTAACAAGAACAACTGGCTTGTCATCTACAAGCTTGGCTGAAACAATATTACCACTGACGCTCTTCGCATCATGCTCCTCATGCTGCACCTTAGCTAGCCCTGATTGTGTCTTAGCCTTGTGCAACTTCTCCTTGCGAACCACCAGCACAACATCGGACTTGATTTGATCATCTCCCATAGGCTTCAAAATCCGTTGTTTGCCATCATGCACAAAAGAATATGTATTTTATCTTCCAGCATGTAAAGCATTACGATCATATGATGTAGCCCGACCTACGGTCGTTACCACATCTTGGTCCCCAACTTACGCCAAGTCGTCATGGACTCCAAAGGTGAATCCGTTCCTCTATGCGAGCCCCCTTCCTACCCTATTGAATGGTATGCTACTTCATACTCCATCACATATGCATGATAGGTTCACATTGACAAGTACGGAGGCACAGGGAGGAAGCCCGGAGCATCAAGCCCGACAAGACGGAGGCTTGGAAGAGGAGACGGAAGAAGACATGTCGGCAGCTGCCAGGTTCAAGCGGTACTACCGGTCGGAACGGTACTACCGGTCAGTGATACTACCGCCTGCTATCGCCGGTCTTTGAAGCTTTGCCATCGCCACTTTGGATGCCCTTTTCGTCTTTGCGGTACTACAGCCCATAGTACTACCGGTCCCAAAGCGGTACTACTGGTGATGACCGGTGCTACCGGTCCCAAGTCCCGTTACTACGGTCATGTATGTGCTCACAGACCTGTTGAGGCCACCCATGTATCCCCCTTTACTTACCTATTCGCCTAGTTTATCCCCAAACTACCCTTGTTTAGTGGCTGCATAAATAGAGCCCCCACCCCTCATGTATCCCTTAGTCATAGATGATAGACTAAAGAAAACCCCCATTGTGGAATCTCTAGTTTTGCCTCATCCCCTTTACCAAGGGGACCGACTATCGTCACCAACCTCGATTGGACTTTGCATCACGCATCCATCGTTGAACAAGGCCTTGGGTTCTCGGTTTCTCGCCCCCAAGTTGTCAAGACCCTCCTCAAGGTGTTCTTCCCTCTCCGATGTGGATTTGAGGGAGCACGTTGAACGATCTTTCCTTGCGAGGATTCTATCGGACCGGTGGCCGCCGTTCGGGATAAATCGGCCTTGTATCGTGTGAGTTTTGCGTGTGTTCATCGTGTTCTTCGCGAGGTGTGTGTTCGCTTCCGCTACCTTCTCCCTTTCCCCTCGCTTTCCCATCGATTTGACCACGAGATCCGTGAAGATCGGGCACCCAAGAGGTTAACCCCTCCATCATCTGGTATCAGAAGCTTTTGGTTGCCACGGATTTCTCATCGATTTGGTCTTTTCCCCATAAATTCGAAAATTCCACCAAAAAGAGCCCCAATTCGTGTTTTGGATCGATCTGTGATTTGAGTGCGTTTTGGTAGGTTTTGATCCGTGGATTGCTTACTAAACTTGTTGATCTACCTTCCTTTGTGTTCCCATGGCCTAATTCCTTGATTTCCCCCTTCGATTTGGTGTTTTCTTGAAGATTTTCCGCCCAAATCACCCCAAAATCGCGAAAACGCGTCAAATCTGGGTGTCCCTGGTCCAAGCGGTACTACCGGGTCCAAAATCCGGTACTACCGCACTTAACCGGTACTACCGGGCTCAAAAATCCGGTACTACCGCCCTATACAGATCAAAAACAACAAGTTCCAGATTTCAGCCTCTCACCGTTTTGAGCATAACTTTTGCATATGAACTCGGATTTTGGTGTTCTTTAGCTCGTTTCGAAGAGGAGAAGGAGCTCTACATTATCATCCATGTGGTTCATGCTATCTACTCCATCCAAATTCCGTGAGCAAGGCGGAATCCAACAATAAAGGGTGAAGATCGTCGACGAAAGGTATAAACATTCCGCGACTTCTCCCCACTTGCTTTCCTTTGTGAACCCCACTATCTTTGCGAGCAACAAACACCTATTGAGACTAGTTCCTCTTATGATTGCTTGGGCTATGCACATTTGATACCTTGTAGATTCTGAGCAAACATTGTGAGCGCTATCTCATATAGTTATCTTGTATAGTTGTTGGCACAAGGAAGAGGCAAGTGAAAAGAAAAAGAAAAGAGAGAAAAAGAGAAAAAAATATATAGAAAAAGAAAAATAAAAAGAAAAGAAATAGATATACATGTGCCTCATATAATAGGAAGCGCAAGCTCGATGAACATCATATAGGTGGTACTTATTGTGCATATCTTGTAGCCCACCAATTTTGTGCAATCGAACTAGCGTCTCTCCTTGTACTTGTGTGACACGAGCTTATAGTCTTCGCTAGGTAATCATTTGGTTCTTAGCTCACTTTCTCCGTCGCACAAGTCCCATTTATCCCACCGTGTGTGTTTCCTTGTACATATTTCCTATCTTGTGGATTGACTTGTTTGCTTTGTGATCATTGTGGTTCTTTACTTGCCAATACAACATCTTGATTTCGGATTGGTGCTTGACATGCCACTTTCCATACCTATCCACCATAGGCCTTGTGTGTGTGTGTGTTTTTTGGTTAGTAGTTGGTTTTGGTGTTCCGCGTGAACTTAACTTTTCTTGGTTTATTGCTCTCAAGTGTGGCCACTTGCACGATACGATCTTCCAAGGTAAAGTAAGGTTTGACGTTGTATCCCTAACTCCCACTACCACTTCCATATACACCGCTTGGTCTTGTGCATCATGTCTAGGGACTCCGGAACCAAGGATGATAGCTATGAAGAATCCATGATGAGTCACCATGACTACGACTCCACAAGTATAGAGGACATGACGGAGCACAACACCGACAATGGCTCCGCATGCTTTGAGGACCCGGAGCACTACACCTACGACGACTCCACATGCATGGAAGACATGGAGCTCTATGTCGACAATGGCTCCTCATGCATGGAGCCTATGGAGCACTACACCGACAATGGCTCCACATGCTTGGGTGATATGGAGCACTACACCAACAACTACTCCCCAAGCATGGACGACTTCGATGACGCCTCGCCAAGCATGGAGGACACGGAGAACTTAATCGACTTTGATGGCTCCTCCATGAGCCATGAATAATTCCTCCACCGTGTGGAGATGGAAGCCTACTACGCCAAGCAAGAGGAGGCGCATCATCAAGATTCCATGACCTTCAAGGCCAAGCGTGCCACACCAAAGGTCACCACCTACTTCGATGATCCACCTCCAAGGAGACATGTGCCACCACCTAGATGGCGTCAAGCGCCACCATCTCCAAGGCACCAAGCTCCATCACCTCCAAGGCGTCAAGCTCCACTATCTCCAAGGCGCCAAGCTTCATCACCGCCAAGGCGCCAAGCTCCAACTCCTATCCAAACAAGAGTGGCGTCCAAACATCATATGCATCAAGAGGTGCCAAGAAACAAGACTCTTCATCAACAAACATCCTCTCATGAGCATCGCCACCATAAAGAGGATACAAGACATCGTCAAAGGCATCTTCGCCATAAAGAGGAAGAATTCATGATGAGCACCAACCATAATGCTCAAGCAAGCTCAAGAAGGCACCACAAGCACAAGAAGAATGCCAAGGCAAATGATCACCGTCGCGAGCGTCATGTGGATGACCAAGTTCTTCACCAACATCAACCATCGGCAAGGCACGCCAATGACCTCCATCGACACCATCATAGGGGACCTTCAACTACTCGTGCCACCACCACAATGGCACCAAGAGCAAGCCTTCCTCCATGCCATCAAGCTTCAATGCCTACGCTTGACTTCCACAACCTCTCCAACGAGGAAAATGTAGACCTCTACTTCGCCAAGTTGGATAGCATGAGCCTACCTCCAACACTACTACAAGATGGCCACAAGACGGTCGAGCATGGGATTTTCCCTTCGACCATGGAGGCGAGCAATGATGTCCATCTTATGGCATCCAACCTTGGAGGCGACAAGGTCAAGAATGGTGAGCATGGTATTTTCCCTTCACCAAAGGAGGCGCATGGAGTTGAGGAAACCAAGCCTACCCCCATATGCTTGAGTGATGATGTGGTACCAATCCCATGTGAGTATGAGAGCCACTTAGCCCACTTGAGTGAGAAAAAGAGTGACATGAGTGACTCCACCTTATGTGAGATTGAGTGCTTCCACTTGGAGGGCATGAGTGATACTCCTAGTGAGTTGAGAGTGGTAGTTGATAGGTCAAGTGAGACCATTTCGAATTCTACCAACTTACCCTCTACCTCTAGTGTGTTCTCTTGTGTTGTGCTAGGTTCCAGGGAAGAAGACGCCCAAAGCTATGATGCAATGATGCCTTGAATGGAGAAGATGTACATGGTAGATGCTACGCCATGGATACATCAAGAAGATGAAGTCGCCCACAAGGAGGCCACTACTTCCACAACACCCACTTCATATGAGAGGTATGACCAAGGTACCAATAAGGGTGTTGATGATGCCATGATCCCACTAGTGGACATGATGAATTGTGAGGATATGCATGCTATGGATGATACTTGTGACATTACATATGCTTCGTCCACATTCCCATGTGATGCTTTGCCTTTGCCTAATATTGATCATGTGGAATTGTTTGATTGCGATATCATTGCCATAAACATGCCATGCTATGCATCTTGTGTGTATCCTCCAATTGCTTCGGACATGCTTTGTCATGTTAGTCATTCATTTTCTCCTGTTGCTTGCAATAAGTTGAATAATTTGTCTATCAATTGTTTTGCTTGCAACAATACTTTTCACATGGATTATAACGAGATAGCCCCCATAGCTTTCTCAATTTTTGGAGATTTTGATGATTGCCATGATAAGCATGTTCCCCACTTGCATACTCACCATGCATCTATGTCGTACTTGATTGACATTAATGGTGATGTGCACAAGAAGAGATACGTCATGATGGATGATGTGTATCTCTACCATGCACACACGTTCTTCCTTTGGTGTATGATGTGTGTAGGTACCCGCACAAGAATGTCAACCTCGGTTGAGCACGAGTTGACAAAAAGAGCTCTAGAGAGCATCCCACAAGTGAGTTCAAGATCGAACCCAGCTCTGATACCTTTTGCATGCTTTGCATCTTTCATGTTGGCAAATTGCTCTTTCCTATGGTTTGATTGCAAGCATGTTGATGGTATTATCTCTCCTTGTGACATTCATGTTTCTTCGCTTTTCGATAATGATGTTTTGTGTGTTGTAACAAAAATGTTGAACATTTTCTCTTTCCGATGTTTTGGGTGCAACCACAATTCCATTAAGAGCATGAATTGTCATGAGAGCTTCCAAGAATCTCGTCTTGTTGTTGCAACAAACATAAGGACCACTTGCTCTTTCATTTGGTTTGTTTGCAAACATAATACGTTTGTTTTGGATATGCTTCCTTGTGTGTTTTTGCCAAATTCTCCTATTCTTGTATCAAAGATGTTGTTTGAAATTTGGATCCAATGCTTTGAATGCCCCACTACTACGTTATATGGAGTTTTTGAGTTTCCACATTTGGATGATGTTCAAACGATTTCCATGCACTTTGACCTTGCATATGCATCCCAATTTCTATACATGCATTATGCTAATAGTGTTGTGAAGAAGAATGGACATGCCATATTTGACATGCTCCACTATCACGCACGAAAATATTTTGCTTGGTCTTTGTTGTGTGAAGGTACAAGTGCATACACGTCAACCTCTATGGACTATATGTTGACAAGAAGAACCGAAGAGAGTTACCTATGGCTACCCTTCATCGAGCTATCTCTACAAGCTAAGGTGACTTCCTTCTACTTGAGGACTCATGCTATAATCTTCATGAATTGGCTACGCTTTGAGTGTTGCTTTGCTTTTGTTGTGAGCTTTGTAGGCTTCAAGGAAGGTGAAGAAACATTGAAGTGTTGTCAAGTCAATCTTCCCGAGGACGACTATAAGGTGAACCCCAGGATCAAGAAGGTCTCTCGACCGCTTCTACTTTGTGATGAGCATGTAGAGTCGAGGACGACTCTTTTTGAAGGGGGGGAGCTGATGTAGCCCGACCTACGGTCGTTACCACATCTTGGTCCCCAACTTACGCCAAGTCGTCATGGACTCCAAAGGTGAATCCGTTCCTCTGCGATCCCCTTCCTACCCTATTGAATGGTATGCTACTTCATACTCATCACATATGCATGATAGGTTCACATTGACAAGCACGGAGGCCGGAGGAAGACCGGAGCATCAAGCCCGACAAGGCGGAGGCTTGGAAGAGGAGGAAGAAGACATGTCGGCATTGCCGAGTTCAAGCGGTACTACCGGTTGGCGAACCGGTACTACCGGTCGTGATCTTGCCGCCCCTGCTACCGCCTTTGAAGCCATCGCCATCGGATGCCCGGATCGCTTGCGGTACTATCGCCATAAGCGGTACTACCGCATAAGCGGTACCGGTCCCAAAGCGGTACTACGGTGATGATCGGTACTACGGTCCCAAGTCGGTACTACCGGTCATGTATGTGCTACAGCCTTTGTTGGGCCTGACCCATGTATCCCCCTTTACTTACCTATTCGCCTAGTTTATCCCCAAACTACCCTTGTTTAGTGGCTGGCCTAAAAATAGAGCCCCCACCCCTCATGTATCCCTTAGGCATAGATGATAGACTAAAGAAAACCCCCATTGTGGAATCTCTAGTTTTGCCTCATCCCCTTTACCAAGGGGACCGACTATCGTCACCAACCTCGGTTGGACTTTGCATCATGCATCCATCATTGAACAAGGCCTTAGGTTCTCGGTTTCTCGCCCCCAAGTTGTCAAGACCCTCCTCAAGGTGTTCTTCCCTCTCCGATGTGGATTTGAGGGAGCACGTTGACCGATCTTTCCTTGCGAGGATTCTATCGAACCGGTGGCCGCCGTTCGGGAGCAATCGGCCTTGTATCGTGTGAGTTTTGCGTGTGTTCATCGTGTTCTTCGCGAGGTGTGTGTTCGCTTCCGCTACCTTCTCCCTTTCCCCTCGCTTTCCCATCGATTTGACCACGAGATCCGTGAAGATCGGGCACCCAAGAGGTTAACCCCTCCGTCATCATACTGCCATGGACGTCCAAGTAACAACCCACATACCTCCAATGGCAACACATCGCACTCCACCTCATCAACATAGTCACCAACTATAAATGGCACACGCACCTTGTGGGTAATCTTTATCATACCGCAACTATTCACCCACTCAACATGCCTTGGTTCTGGAATACGCCATTTGGATAAACCCAAAGCTTCCACAACTGCCTTGCTAATTCCATTACAGTAGCTACCATTGTTAATCATCAGCTTGCATGCTTTGCCCTTGATCATGCACTGCGCCTGAAATAAATTCCATCGCTGGCCTCTATCCGATGTCATACAAGTCTCATCACGTACCCTCTTAAGTTGCATATTCATCCACTCAATGGTACAACCTCTTCCACTGTAGTTTTAGTGCACACAACAACCTCGGCAACAACGGTATCTTCTCCTAAGAAGGTTTTGTCACTGCCACGTTAACTGTCTCTACAGGAGCAACTGCTGCGATCTCCTTTGCACGAGATGGAATAGACACAACTGCAACCCTGGGCGACTGCGGAACTGTCTTCAAGGGCTTGGTACAAGATACCTTGCGACAAGGAGACATAAAACAGCCACGCAAAAAATTATTGAAGTCCTTCCATGTTGCATCTATAATGTCCTTATCACACATCTCTTTATCCCACCAATGAGCTATCTCCTCATCTACACGTCGCAAACCAAGAAACACACGTTTAGGATTATCCAAATACTCATATGTATTACATATGTAAAAACCATCTTGCATGTGACGCTCCCACTACTCATATTCATCATATGTTGCCATGTGAACCAATTTCCACTTGATTTGAGAAGAATCACATACTACATCGTCCAAGATGTTGAGATAGTCATTGTACACATCACCAGATCTCTTTCCAGAAACACACTGTTTGCCAGAAAAGTCACCCTGAAACCACTACATGGTTCCTAGCATGAACTGCACAAAACAGGAAAAAAATTCAAGGGGTGGACTGTCCGGTGTTGGAGGGTCGGACTGTCCGGGTTAGCCGGATACTCTGGAAGGAAACTGTCGGACACTCTAGTGCACGAATGTCGAGATCCAATCTGCTGATACGTCGAAAACGTATCTATAATTTTTGATATTCCATGCTTGTTTAGTATCTACTTTGCTTTGCTTTGTCTACGCTTTGAGGTGTTTTTATATGTTTTCTGGAACTAACCTATTAACAAGTTGCCACAGTGCCAGTTGCATGTTTTCTTCTGTTTTTGGTTCCAGAAAGGCAGAAAATCAATATTCTCGGAATTGGACGGGACAAAAGCCAAATTCAATATTTACCGTGGGCAACACGAAGCCAGAATACGAGATGGAGGAGGCTCACCAGGGGGGCACACCCCCTGGCCGCACGGGTGGGCCCATCCTGCGCCTAGGGGGATGCAGCCGCCCTGGTGGCCCCCTGCCTCGTCTCTTCGCCTATAAAGTCCCCCCGATGCCAAAACCGTAGACACCAGATCAATATTCCACGAAACCGTCTGTAGCCGCCGCCACTATTGTCGCTAGATAGGGGGATCTGAAGCTCTTCCCGGCACCCTGCCGAAGGGGAGATCATCTCGGAGGCCTTCTTCTTCATCATGCCAGCCTCCGGTATGAAGCGTGAGTAGTTCCACCTTGGACTACGGGTCCATGTAGTAGCTAGATGGTTGTATCTCCTCCTTGTGCTTTCATGTATAGATCGTCTGAGCTCTGTTCATGATCAAGATCTAATCTATTTGTAATCATGCATGTTGTATTTGCGGGGATCCGATGGATATTGAGATTACTATGTCAGATTGATTAATGGTTTTGTCTTATTTCACCGTGAGAAAACAACGGTCTCTTGTTCATGGAACAAGTGGATTGTTTACCTTAAAGCAGTTGTCTGTTGCTTGCAACTTAATACTGGAGGGGGTTCGGATGATAACCTGAAGGTGGACTTCTAGTCATAGATGCAGTTGGGTGGTGATCTATGTATATTGTTGTATTGCCCAATCGAATCTCATAGGAGCTTTGTGTCTAGTATTGCATTATTATGCCTTGCTCAGTCCTGTCAATTGCCCTGCTGTAATTTGTTTACCCATCATGCCATGTTTATTAATCTAAGGAGAACACCTCTTGTGAACTATGGACCCCGGTCCAATCTTTACCATTGATACATCTTCCACTGTTACTACTTACTTGCTACAAACCATCATCACCTTCCACACCATACAGTTAATCCTTTGTTACAGCAACCGATGCGATTGACAACCTCACTGTTTGTTGGGGCAAAGTCTTGAGTTTGTGTTGTGCAGGTTTCCACATTGCTTGCAACACCTTTGAGACGTTTCCTTCCTCCTAATGGTTCGATAACCTTGGTTTCTTACTGAGGGAAGTGATGCAGCCCAACACATGGCATTCACCATTGGTCCACACCATGCTACGTCAACCACACCCTCAAAGGTGAACTCATTCCATACCTCACCTTCCTTTGGTTATCATGTGAATGGAATCCTACTTGAGACAACTGCCCATGCTATGACCAGGCCCATGACCATGACACCGAGAGGAGATGACAAGAGGATCCCAGAAACCAAGACCCCCAAGCAAGAGGCCTGGAAGAGAAGACGCAAGAAGTGGTGGACGCCAGACCGGAGTCTCCGGCCATCACACCGTAGACTCCGGACCACACCGGAGTCTCCGGACCGTCCTCCGGTCCGGACCCAGGAACCAAGCCCGGGACAGCCAGAAGCCCCCTCCGGAGACGACACCGGAGATTGACCGGAGTCTCCGGTCCAGACCGGAGTCTCTGGACCCCACACCGGAGTCTCCGGCTTGCTCGACGCCAGGCATGTTAAGGCCTTTGGGCCTGGCCCATGTAATGCCCAGAACTCCCTGTTTATGTCTATTTTACCCCTAGCTCGTGGCTGGCCTATATATAAGCCCCCACCCCCTCCTTGAAACCCTAGAGTTGATGATGAAAGAAGGCTTGTGCCTAACCCTAGATGGGAACCCCTCTCTATAGTTAATCTATGAGTTGTACAAGGCCTTGGAGTTCGGTTGTTCATCTTCAAGTCGTCAAGACCCTCCTCAAGTGTTTGGTCTCTCCTCATCAAGGATTCTAGTAGTGCTAGGTCTCTCCCCTTTGGGATTCTACTTGGTTGCTACTCTCTCCCTTGATTTGGATTTTATCATCCGCTTGCCGATCTCTCCTTTGGTGATTCTACCTAACGGTCTCTCGCCCAGGATTCTATTGGATTGGTTGTTCGAGCCAATGGGAGCAAATCG
This sequence comes from Avena longiglumis, assembly GCA_030063025.1. Classification (NCBI taxonomy): domain Eukaryota; kingdom Viridiplantae; phylum Streptophyta; class Magnoliopsida; order Poales; family Poaceae; genus Avena; species Avena longiglumis. The sequence goes on along the minus strand of CP125976.1, from coordinate 342,187,398 downwards.
AATCGGGTTGTGTTTGCGTGTGTTTGTATCTTTGCCTCGCGTTTGTGTTGCGTTCATCATGTTCATCGGGTATCCCCTCACTCGCCGCCTCAAATCCATGAAGATCGGGCCACCCTAGGGTCAATCCCACAAGGGATCCCACAACAACTGGTATCAGCAGCTTTTGGTTGCCACGGATTTGACTTCGTTCCCCCATATCCACCATAAATTCGAAAATACCAAAAATTTTAGCCCCAAATTGCTTTTGGATCGATCTCTTGATTTGGTGAGTTGATTGTGGTTTTGGTCCATTAGAAACTTGTCCTTGGATTTGGTCTACCTTTGCCCTGCGTTTCCTAGCCCAATTTGGTCGAAATTTTCTGGATTTGAGGGTTAAAGGGCCGAATTTCCGCTCAAGAACTCGAGTTGTTCATCGTGCTGGAACCAGACCGGAGTCTCCGGACCACACTGGAGTCTCCGGCCCAAACACATCGGAGTCTCCGGCCCTGAACAAAATTTTGACCCCTCTTCCTTTTTCGACTAATTTCCTTTGTGTGTTTGTGTTTCGCCTGAGTGTCTATCAACTAACAAGCTTCCGCAACGCCAACAACACCTCGTGCTCGACATCGACACCGCGGAACTTGAACCATCCCTTCACCAACGATTGCAAGTACAACATCACCAAAAGGTATAACTTGCACAACCGTTGTTAACCCCCCTTCTTCCTGTGTGTGTTACCTAACCTATCGAGAGTATCCCTCCTATGTTTGCCAAAGCATTGTGCGCTTGCTCTTGCATAGTCATGATATAGAGGCAATAACAAAATTGACTCCATAGTGTTACAAAAAAAAGCTTCTAAGCAAAAGAAACAAAGAAAGATACCAATAGCTAAAGAGAGTCCAAAGCTTCTAAGCAAGAGTGCGAGCAAGAGAAAGGCAAGCGTACAAATCCGTTGCTTCTCAACCTTGTGCGAAGGGGCTACGGTCTCTCCTAGCGTTGGCACGACACCAAGCATTAGTCTTCGTTAGGTCCAATATTGTTTGTTGCTCATTTTTCATAGTCGTGCTAGCCACATTAATCTCCACCGTGTGTGTATAGTCGTAGGTTCTCATCACCCTTTTTTGACCTTTTACTTTGACTTTGTTTTTGTTGGATTGTACCCACTTTTGACAATATCATTTTCTTTTGGTTGTTCCATTTGCTATCCACCTTTCTAACCTACCACTATAGGCTTTTGTGTGTGTGTGTCTTATGTACCCGCTATTCGCTTTGCTCTCGGCAACAACAATCTTTCCAACCGTTGACTCCGGTGAGGCAAGGTAGCAATTACCATTCCACCAATATCACCATATCTATCAAGTGTGTTTGTGCACCATGTCTAGGGCAAGTGTAGCTAGTGGAGATAGCAATTTCAACAACCAAGATGGCTTTGCCACACGCCACAACTTATGGGCGCAACGCCAAGAATTCAACAATCAATTTGAGCGACTTGAGCACCGTCTTGATGATACTTTTCGAGAATTTGAGTACCGTTAGAGGCAACGTCAAGAGGAGCACCATTCTCAATTCCAAGCTCTTCACCAAGCTATTGCCAACCTTGGCAACCGACACGGTCATCGCTCAAGCTTGTCAAGTTCCTCCCGCACGCACTCCTCAAGTCGACATGGCGAGTCTTCAAGGTCACACTCCCGCCGCGGAGAACCCCACCACCATAATGGGGACCCACAAGCTCGTCATCGTCGCCCTCATGCGGTGGACCCAAATGCTCCCCAACCTCAACAACAACGACAAGAGCATGGTCCACCACCACACCAAGCAATCATCGACGTGCACCAACCTCGAGAACGCCAAGATGAATCTAACCATAATGATAGGCGTCGTCATCCTCCTCATGACCACCACGAGCAACGTCAACAAAATCAAGAACCGGTATGGGACACAAGTGATGATGATGAGGATGCACGCCAAGCTCGACGCAATAACCGACATGCACAACACCTCCACCGACACCGTCAAGTTATGAACGTCAATGATGCCGACCAACGGCGAAGAAGAGACTTCGAGCATCATCAAGCTCACCCTCCACAACAACCTCAAGGCAATCAAGAGCCCCCCCTCCGCCTACTCGCCCTCCAAGTGACGCAAGTATGCACCAAGAACGTCGCAACAACCACCATGAGCATGATGATGGCAAGTTTGGGAAGCTCAACTTCATTATGCCCAAGTTCAAAGGAGAAGAAAATGTCGATGCATACCTTGAATGGGAGCTCAAAGTCGACAAGATCTTCCGAGTCCACAAATTTTCCGAAGAGAAGAAAGTGGCAATGGCATCTCTTGAGTTTGAGGACTACGCCAATGTTTGGTGGGAAGACTACCAAAGCAATCGTGAGAAGCAAGAAGAACCACCGGTCACCACTTGGACCGAGATGAAGAATGTGATGTATGCAAGATTTGTCCCCGAGCACTATCGCCAAGACCTCTTCGATAAGCTACAAAACTTGAAGAAAGGCACAAAGATAATTGAAGAGTTCTATAAGGAGATGGAGATGACTATGATGAGAGCCGATGTGAAGGAACTCGAGGAGAAAACAATAGCACAGTTCCTCAAAGGTTTGAGCCGCCCAATACGCAAGATAGTCGATTTCCAACCTTACAAGACTCTCGTGAACCTTCTTCACCAAGCAACCAAGGTCGAGTGCCACTTGCAAAAGGAACATGCTTATGAGAAGCAAAGGGCGTACTTCGCTTCAATAAACTCGAGTAACCCCTCCAAGCCAACAAACAAGCAACAAGCTCCTCTAAGCAAGCCAAGACACCTATGGCCTCCTCCTCCAACACAACAACGGAGAGTCAAGTAGTTTGCTACAAGTGTGGAGGAAAGGGCCACAAGTCATATGAGTGCATCAACACAAGAGTCATGCTAACGGATGAGAACGGCGCAACATACTCCGTGAGCGAAGATGAATTTGACACTATGAACCAAGCCGCTATAGCAAAACATGCCGCAATGCAAGATGAGGACACGCTTCTTTGTGAACATGATCCAAGCCCCTCACTTGTCATCGCCCAAGTCTTGACTTCCAACTCCATCCCTAGAGAATATCAACGCCTCAACATCTTCCAAACCCAAGCAGGAATTGATGGCAAGTCCATAAATGTTATCATTGATGGAGGAAGTTGTCACAACCTTGCGAGCATCGATCTTTGTGAGAAACTCAAGTTACCATACATGGAGCACCCTCATCCCTATCATGTCAGGTGGCTGGATGACAGTGGCACCATTCAAATCAAACACAAGGTCCAAGTCTCCTTCAAGATTGGTCCATATCAAGACACCGTCGAGTGTGATGTCGTGCCTATGACCATGTGTCACATGCTCCTTGGAAGACCATGGCAATACGACAAGGCACTGCGATGGTACCTCCAACCAATACTCCTTTAAGTGGAATGACAAGACATTGGTGCTACAACCTATGACGCCAAGCCAAATTATCACTTCCAACATGACGTCGTTTCACAAGATAAAACAAGCTAAGGACCCTTGTGAGATGAGTGGTGAGAGAGTGATCCACCAACACGTGAGCGAGTGCTACAAGCCCCAAATGAGTGGAAAAATCATGAGTGCCACGTCGCAAGCCACCACACGTGAGAAGAGTGATTTGAGTGTGCCCAATACTAACAATCCATCATACAACTCTTTCTCCTTGTTGTCGGTTTTGCAGGATACCCAACCTCACCTACCACCTACAAGGAACACGCTACAAGATCTCCAACCACACCTTGATGACAAGCTCAACTTCAAGATCGTCGACCAATTTGAACAAGGCTACGACACCGGAGATCCCACAACATACAAGATCAAGACCTTGCGCACACCTTCCTCCCTATATGATGATGGAACTTCGTCGAGGACGACTCGTTTTGAAGCGGGGGGAGATGATGCAGCCCAACACATGGCATTCACCATTGGTCCACACCATGCTACGTCAACCACACCCTCAAAGGTGAACTCATTCCATACCTCACCCTCCTTTGGTTATCATGTGAATGGAATCCTACTTGAGACAAGTGCCCATGCTATGACTAGGCCCATGACCATGACACCGAGAGGAGATGACAAGAGGATCCCAGAAACCAAGACCCCCAAGCAAGAGGCATGGAAGAGAAGACGCAAGAAGTGGTGGACGCCAGACCGGAGTCTCTGGCCATCACACCGGAGTCTCCGGACCACACCGGAGTCTCCGGACTGTCCTCCGGTCCGTACCCAGGAACCAAGCCCGGGACAGCCAGAAGCCCCCTCCGGAGACGACACCGGAGATTGACCGGAGTCTCCGGTCCAGACCGGAGTCTCCGGACCCCACACCGGAGTCTCCGGCCTGCTCGACGCCAGGCATGTTAAGGCCTTTTGGGCCTGGCCCATGTAACGCCCAGAACTCCCTGTTTATGTCTATTTTACCCCTAGCTCGTGGCTGGCCTATATATAAGCCCCCACCCCCTCCTTGAAACCCTAGATTGATGATGAAAGAAGGCTTGTGCCTAACCCTAGATGGGAACCCCTCTCTATAGTTAATCTATGAGTTGTACAAGTCCTTGGAGTTCGGTTGTTCGTCTCGAAGTCGTCAAGACCCTCCTCAAGTGTTTGGTCTCTCCTCATCAAGGATTCTAGCAGTGCTAGGTCTCTCCCCTTTGGGATTCTACTTGGTTGCTACTCTCTCCTTTGATTTGTATTCTATCATCCGCTTGCCGATCTCTCCTTTGGTGATTCTACCTAACGGTCTCTCGCCGAGGATTCTATTGGATTGGTTGTTCGAGCCAATGGGAGCAAATCGAATCGGGTTGTGTTTGCGTGTGTTTGTATCTTTACCTTGCGTTTGTGTTGCGTTCATCGTGTTCATCAGGTATCCCCTCACTCCCCGCCTCAAATCCATGAAGATCGGGCCACCCTAGGGTCAATCCCACAAGGGATCCCACAACAGGAAGACTTGCTGTTGTGCTGCTTCACACCTTGCTCTTGGGGTTTCCCGGCGAAGTGATCCACGTCAACAGGAGTCATCAACAAGTTTTCTGGCGCTGTTGCCGGGGAGGCTATGGATATCTTTACAAGGGGAGTCCTCCTCAACCTTTCTCTTTACTTTGTTTTTAGCTTGCTTAGTTTCTTTTGCTTGGTTTTGTTTATCTCTTTTTATCAAAAACTCCAAAAAATATAAGTCTAGTTTGGTTTGCTTTCTCTTATCAAAAACACAAAAAAAATTAGTTCCTACTCTAGTTGCCACCTTGATCTTGCTCACCATGTTGTTCCCCAAGTTTTCCCTAAAGGACCTTTCGATAGGTAGTGGCTCTATAATTGGGAAAAAAATATTGAAGAATTCTTTAATCATGTTAGCAAACATGAGGATATTGAGGATAGATCTATAGTAGAACTTGCTCCTAATTATGAAATTGTTGCATCTTCTTTAGTTCATATATTGGAGGCTAGGTTTGTTAGCCTTAACCCCATGATGCAAATTTTGTTCCTAAAACTAAAAGAAGAAAAGAATGCTGAGAAGAGAGAAATTTATTCTTGAAACTTTACTCAAAGAGTTCCATGATATTGCTAAGGAAGCCAAAAAGGTCTTTGAGCGTTTTAATATGCTAGGCTCATGTGTAGATGTTGTGGGTGCTTCAGATAAAACCAAGCCTGGAGAGGAATTTAAGATATCCATACCCTTTAAGTTTGTTGGGATGCATAAGGCCTTTGAAAAGAATTTTGATTGGATTGTTCCTAAAAATCCTTTTGATGAAAGTAGTAAACCAAAGAGAGATGAGAAGGGATCCTACAAGAATCATTTGTATGAGATACCTCTCATAGTTGAAGATTTTGCAAGTATTGATCTTAATGCCTCATTTGAAAATACTTGATTTCTTGCTTCTTGTGCCTAACTTAAAGGCGTTAAAGAAAAGTACTTGTTGGGAGATAACCTAAAAGTTTTCTTGAGTCTTGGAAGTTACTACTTCAGTAATGACCTCTCCTTATCCTTTTTTGTTTGCTTTTTGTGCCAAGAATGACCTATAATGAGAGGGAAGTAAGATTTGGAGAGTTGCTGTCCCGAAACAGATTTCTATCCTCCACCATAAAAATTCGTGATGAGTTTATGTAAGTCGCATTGAGCTGACAATTTACGATTAAATCCCTCAGTATATTAGCTAACTTTCGTTAGTTAAAAAAATTTTATTTGAGCAACAAAATAGTTTCTAAAAAAATCGGTTTCTACCTGCTAGTCTGTTTTGACAGATTTCTGTCATTATTTACATTTGCTTCTTATTGATACCTTTTTTAGTTTTCTTATGGGAAATTGAGCTTTTTGAAGGAGTTGATACAGTAGCTTGTGTTTTTAATGAAAACTTTTGCTGTTCTAAAGCTAAACCCAAGGGTCTATTATCTTTTGAATATAGTAATGTTGCTAATGAAGATTGTGTGAAGTTTTGTATGAAGAAAAAATTTCAGGTGTAGGGAAAGAATGATGTAATGAGATGAAGAATGGACAAAAGCTCAAGCTTGGGGATGCCACCCCGGTGTCACCCCAAGAAATATCCAAGAGGTACAAGCGTCAAAGCTTGGGGCATCCCCTTCTTCATCAATAAAAAGCTCAGGTCTTTCTAGACACTTCGTTTTTATTGTTTCATGCACTGTTGTGTTGTTCTTGGAGCGTCTTAGTTTTCGTTTGGTTTGCTTAGTTGTTTAGTTTGATTGAATAAAGTAGTTTGGACGCCCATTCTCGCTATGTTGTTTCAAATAAGTCGATTGGTGTTGGAAAGGATGTAAGATCCCTCCTTTGTCAAGGAAAGGATCCCTGTGATTGCAATGCTAGTCCCTGGATCAATGCTAGCATCCACGGTTTAAGATGAAGTACACAGATACAAAGTTCGTTTATTACATTCATTCCAGAGATAAACATAGTCTTACAACTCAGGGCCAAAGGCCTAATACAAGAGTTTATGGAATACGTAAATAAACATAAGTCTTCTTCTTCATGTGCCATAGGCAAGCATGTTGAGTGTAGACTCATGACTCCTAATCATCATCGGAGTAACCTGCAACATTTCAAGTTACAGCCACAGAGGGTCAATACTTTGGAATAGTATTGGCAAGTGATACCTTAGTAAATTTTAAGTGGATTATAATACTATATGCATTTTTGGCTAAGTGTAGCTTGGCTTGCTTTGCTTGAAAATAGGTTTTCCCTATTAGTTGAAATCACTAAGTTTTGTTTATCAAAACTTCCCAAGAAACCACCAATAGACATTGGGGTCCTTCACCCTTGTTCACCCACAAGTTTTACTTAGAAGTTGGAGTGATGAGATTCTTGTAGCTTCCATGTCTTGATGCTCAATTTGTCCATTGCCATGGACTTGGCTAAGTACTTAGATTTTTCCATCTGCAGAGGTTGTGCACTTTCCCACCGGACTTGGTTTCCCAAGACAGACCTTTCGAAGCCTTTCCTTAGTCAAATGGACGTTCCAACCTATCATCCCACTACCACCAACTGTCCAAATGACTAAGTTCTAGCAACCTATATGATCAAGGAGCCCATATTGCCAAGTGGTTGCACTATAAGCTTTCTCAACACTTGGCCTCCAAATCCCTTTGTGCCTGGGTGGCATACCACAAGTGAGATACACAAGCCAAATCCATGGCCTTGTGTAACCACCCAACCAAAAACCACCATTCAAGTCCCATTCCACCCAGGAAGTTCATTGACTTAGTTGTTTTATTAAGAAAAGCATGAGTCCCAAAGGACTTAGAATTATTTCACCATAGCATGTGCATACTTTACCAACCCTTGTTTTCTACTAGCTAGGCTAAGCATGGCATAGTAACTTAACTTAGGAAAATTCCCTAGCAATTCTACAATTCTACACTACATAGGATTTCCCAACATAGCATTTGGCAAAAGTAGCATGCAAGACTTAGCAAAATAAAGGGTGGAAATATCACGAAGTATCACTTGCCTTGGTAATGGGGAGAGTAGCACTCTTCACAATCACAGTCACTAGCAAAATCTACACAAAAATTGGTAGCATACAATTACACACAACTCATATACAATCAAAAATATGAATGCATGCATGCAAGAATTTACTAAGTGATGATTTTGAAAATCCTACCAAGAAAGTGCATAATACAGAAACATAACAAGTCACAAAGTTTGCTAACTAAACTTATTTAGCCCTAAAACAATTTTCTAAACATAAACTATACTCAAAATGGACCTAAACATGTTTCTGCATACAAAATCATTTTAACAGATACTATTTGTTAAACACATTGCAGATTCAGAAAGGCCTTGATTCACTGATTCCAACGGTATAAAGTTTGCAAAATTCTAACGTGGAAAACTCAAGTTATAGCCCTTTGAAAATTTGATCTAAATCGCTTTGAATTCCTATTTTGAATCTGCCCGCCACGTCACGATATTACTGCGTGCATCGGTTACGCAGGATCACCCTTCCGCGCCACATGATCTAAATAAATCGTGCGGTCTCGATCGCGTACCTCACGATAAGTGATTCTATCATGTCGCTTGGATCTAGATCTAACGGTTTCGATCACGCGACCATGTCTGGCGGCGTCGCGCCACGCGCGAGCGCTGTCACGGCGGGCGCTAGCGTTTCAAGTCGTCTGCGAGGGAGAAGGGTCATACCGAACCGCAGGAGGCTGATGCTCGAGGTGGCGTTGGTTTGCGAAGGCGGGCACGATCTCGTGAGCTCGTCGAGTAACAGCGGCGTCGGTCGCTTGCGACGTGGAGCTTGCCGAGGTTTGGCGTCGCCTACACGAACCAGTGGCATCGATTTGCATAAGACATAGGCGAACAAGCTCGCGTGAAGGAGGGGCAAAGGCGCTCGGTTTTACCTTAATTGGTCGCCGAGTTTATCGGGCGGCGCAGTGGTTTCTGTGAACGGAGACGACGACCGGTCACGAGAGCAAAAGGAAGGTATCGTAAGCGCGAGATCATTCGAACATCCTCGTTTGAACCAGAGAGGAGGGTGGTCGAGGCTCACCGTAATTGGCGGAGTTGCCGATCTTGGGGTTTCGAGGGCAATGCGCGACTGGTGGCGGAGTGAGCGAGAGGGGAATGCTTGCGGGCAGGGGTTTAAGTAAGCCTAGGTGCGACAGAAACGCTTCATGAATAAAGGGTAATTACACCGCCATTACCGGCCTTGACAGCGGCGACGTGGTCGCGGGCGTGGTTTGGGAAGACGAGGTGACGTGGGCGGGGCCCGCCGTCAAATAAATAAGGGAAGGGGTCCGCCGACATTGGCTGAATGGTTGTGCTCGTGCGTGAGAGAAGAAAAGAGATGCCTCGGGTGGGCTTGCTGGGCCTGCTCCATTGCTGGGCTAAAATGGCGGCCTTGCCTTTTTATTTGTTTGCTTCTTTTCTTTTCTAAACGATTCTGAATTGGTTTTGATATGAATTCAAACTCTTTTTGAATTCAAACTTTTCCTGGGTTTTTGTAGGGTGCAGTAGTCTCCAATTTAGGCATAAGATCATGTGGTTGCTTTGCAAAGGCTTGGTCAAGCTTGGAGATCAAAAATAACAGAGGCTAGGCACTTGGTTTGTAAAATTGAAAAATGGTTTTTGAATCTATTTCCAATTTGAAAAACTTGGTTTAAATTCTACACTTAAACCTATCCTCATAGAAGGCAACAAACTTGGTTCATAAGCAATCAAACTCTCAAATGGTGTTAGCCATTTGATTTAAATCTGTTCACATAAAATCATAGCACTATGTGCTTCTGTTTTTCTGAAATGAGTTTGAAATTTGATCCCAAATCTATATGCATGCATGAATGATATGCAAACTTTGAAATTATGATTTTAGGGATGTTACAAATCTAACCCCCTTAAGGTGAATCTCGCCCTCGAGATTCGGATTGGCTAGCAAATAGGTGAGGGTGGTCTTTCCGAAGATCATCTTCTCTTTCCCATGTTGCTTCCTCTTCGGTATGATGGTTCCATTGCACTTTGCAAAACTTGATAGTCTTTGTTCTAGTGACTCTTTCTGCAGTCTCAAGAATCTTGATAGGTTTTTCCTCATAAGTGAGATCACTTTCTAGTTGAACTTCTTCCAAAGGTATGGTATCCTTTAAAGAAGATTCTTCCATTTCTGGGTGACATTTCTTAAGTTGACTCACATGAAATACATTATGGATCTTGATAGAGATCTTTGGCTCAATTTCATAAGCAACTTCGCCTTTGCGACTCAGAATCTTGAATGGCCCAACATATCTTGGTGCCAACTTTCCTTTGACTCCGAATCTTTTCACTCCACGGAGTGGTGATACTCTAAGATAGGCCCTATCACCGACTTCGTAGGTGACTTCTCTACGCTTAGGATCCGCGTAGCTTTTCCGGTTCTATCTTCAACCTGTCCTTAACCAATTTGACCTTCTCTTGACTTCTTTGATAAGATCTGGCCCAAATAAACTTCTTTCTCCCACACCATTCCATAACAATGGGGTACATTTTCTTCCGTAGAGAAACTCAAAGCGGTGCCATCTCAATCTTTGGCACGATAGGTTGTTATAAGAAAATTCTGTAAGGCGACTTTCATCCCAACTTGCTCCATAATCTAGGGCACATGCCCTCAACATGTCTTCCAGAATTTGATTAGTCCTTTTCGTTTGTCCATCGGTTTGAGGATGAAAAGCAGTACTGAATTCCAACCTCGTTCCCAATGACTCGTGTAGCTATCTCCAAAAATGGGAAGTGAATTGGGCTCCCCTATCGGACACAATACTCTTAGGCACACCGTGAAGGCATACAATTCTACTCATATAGATTTTGGCTAACTTGGCACTGGTATAAGTTGTCTTCACGGGTATGAAATGTGCCACTTTAGATAAGCGATCCACGACTACCCATATGGAATCATATCCTGATCTGGTCCTTGGTAATCCGGTGATGAAATCCATACCAATTTTGTCCCATTTCCAATCAGGAATAGGTAGTGGTTGTAGTAAACCGGCTGGTTTTTTATGCTCCACTTTTACTCTACTACACACATCACACAAAGCAATATGCTCGGCGATGTCCCTTTTGAGATTGTTCCACCAAAATCTTTCCTTCATGTCCATGTACATTTTGGTGTTTCCCGGGTGAATGGAATACGGTGAGTTGTGCGCTTCCTGCAATATCAGTTTCCGTAATTCCTGATCTTGTGGAACACAAATACGTTTCCCATGCCATAACGTACCCTGTTCGTCTTCATGGAAATTTTTAGCTCTCCCTTGGCCAATATTTTCCTTGATCCTTTCAATTTCCTTATCGGTCTTCTGAGCTTCTCGGATCTTGTCCAATAAAGTGGGTTGAACATCCAAAGACATAAGATGTCCTTCAGGCACAATCTCCAATCTGAGTTCTTTGAATTGAGCACACAAATCACCTGGCAATTCACCTTTGGTAAGGCCATTCACAAATACCTTACGACTTAGAGCATTTGCTACAACATTTGCTTTACCGGGGTGGTATTGCAAACTTAAGTCATAATCTTTGATAAGCTCTAACCATCTTCTTTGTCTCATATTGATTTCCTTTTGGGTGAAGATATACTTCAAACTTTTGTGGTCTGTGAACACTTCACAACGCTTTCCCAAAAGGTAATGTCTCCATGTTTTGAGTGCATGGACGATAGAGGCTAACTCCAAATCATGAGTAGGATAGTTTACTTCATGAGTTTTGAGTTGTCTCGAGGCATAGGCCACAACTTTACCGTCTTGCATAAGTACGGCACCCAAACCTTGATGAGACGCATCACAATATACTTGGAAATCCTTTTCCAAATCTGGCAGACATAGAACTGGTGCTGTTACCAGTCTCTTCTTCAACTCTTGAAAACTGACTTCACAACCTTCAGACCAAGCAAACTTCTTGTCTTTATTTAACAATTCAGTCATGGGCTTAGCAACTTTTGAGAAATTTTCAATGAATCTTCTGTAGTAACCTGCTAAGCCAAGGAAACTGCGTACTTCATTCACGTTCTTGGGAGATTCCCATTCTATTACAGCTGAAACTTTAGCAGGATCAACTGCCACACCATCCTTTGTCATAACATGACCAAGAAAACCAACTTCCTCTAACCAGAACTCACACTTGCTGAACTTGGCATAAAGTTTATGTTCTCTTAACTTCTCAAGTATCAAGCGCAAGTGTCCTTCACGTTACTCTTTGCTCTTGGAGTAGACTAAGATGTCATCGATGAAAACGACAACGAGCTTGTCAAGAAATTCCATGAACACCTTGTTCATCATGTTCATGAAGTATGCTGGAGCATTGGTTAAGCCAAATGGCATTACGGTATACTCATACAATCCATACCTTGTGGTGAATGTTGTTTTAGGTATGTCTTGCTCTCTTATCTTGAGCTGAAAATAGCCTGACCGGAGATCAATCTTCGAGAACACACAAGCTTCCTCTAGCTGATCAAACAAGTCATTGATTCTTGGCAAAGGATATTTGTTCTTGATAGTTACCTCGTTGAGTGATCAGTAATCTATGCATAACCTTTGGCTTCTATCTTTCTTCTCCACGAACAATACTGGGGCTCCCCAGGATGAAGAACTTGGTTGGATGAATCCTTTCTGCAACTGTTCGCCTAGTTGCTTCTTGAGCTCTTTCAGTTCATCAACTGACATTTTGTATGGTCTCTTTGCTATTGGTCCAGAACCTGGTAACAAATCTATCAGAAATTCCACATCCCTATCTGGTGGCATTCCTGGTAATTCTTCCGGAAATACATCCGGATACTCACACACAATTGGCACACTGTCCATGCTAACCCCCTTAAGAGAATTTAGCATACTCTTCTTTGCTCCAAAAGTCTTGAATCGATCCTTTTATTATCCGGAGTTGTGAGTGAGACAATTGGTGGCACAATCTATCACTCCTTTGTACTTAGTCATCCAGTCCATTCCCAGAATGACATCCAAACCTTGGGAGTTTAATATTATCAAGTTAACGGGAAACTTATACTTCCCGAATTCTATGACTAGGTCATGGCATCCTGAATTCACTATCATTTCTCCACCAGGAGAACTTACTTTTATAGGACACCCAATAGTTTCTACCGGTAGTTCATTTCTTTCAACAAATGCTCTTGATATGAATGAATGAGATGCACCAGTATCAAAGAGTACAAATGCTGGAATGGAGTTGAGTCTGAACTTACCAGCAACAGCGTCAGGTTCCTCATAGACCACCTCCACATTAATGTGGTTCACCTGACCTTTCTGGAAAGGATTGGGCTTGTTAGGTCCTTCAACTTTCTTCTCAGGGCACTCATTAGCATAATGCCCCAGCTTCTTGCATTTGAAGCACTCAATCTGACTGATGTCTTTTTTCGCAGGCTGACTTCCACTTCCACTACCATTTCCACTGTGGTGGTTCTTATGTCCACTCTTGTGGTTCTTATACTTGTCATTGTCATGACTGCGGTGATGCTTGTTGTCATGACGGTTGTGGTTGTGGTGCTTGTTGAATTTCCCATGCTTATGGGATCCCGAGCTGCCACTGTCATCATAGTGAGATTGCTTATGAGACGATCCCAAGCTGTGCTTATCGGAGTGTTTCCTCTTCCTACTCTCGACTTGCTTCATTTTATTCTCCAAAATAGCAGCCTTATCACACAGAGACTGATAAGTTGGAACATATGCCACAGACAACTGCAAGTTTAGCTCATAATTCAAGCCTTCCAGAAACTTTTCCTTTCTTTTGGCATCTGTGTCAACCTCATCCGGTGCATAGCGCGCCAGATTGTTGAACTCTTCTATATATTCAGCCACGCTGCGGTGGCGCTGCTTCGGGTTGTGAAACTCCTTCTTTTTTAGGCTCATCATCCCTGATGAGATATGAGCAGTGCGAAAGCCATCTTCAAAGACAACCCAAGTCACCTCATCTAAAGGAGTGGTGATTTGGAAGTTGTCCCACCATGTGGCGGCCCTTCCAGATCTTGCTGCGAACGACCTTTTCAAAGATCCGTGCATTACGGTCACTAAGTCCTTGTTCACAGAACATAGCCAATCATTGGCTACCATGGGATCAGTTGTCCCCGAAAACTTAGCTGGCCTCAAACGCAGAAATCTGGTGAGCATATCAAAACCCGGAGGGTTGTTGTTGTTGTTGTTATTGGGGTTGTTGTTGTTGTTATTCTGGTTTTGGATGAATGTTGTCATCATCTGCATAAGCTGTGTTTGAGCATTCATCATCTGTTGCATTTCTGAAGTGATGTTGTTGGGGTTGGGGTTTGCGCGACGGGGAGGCATCTGTGATTTGTTCAAATAGAGATAAGAATGAGATACCCTTAGATGTTTTATGCACATTACATCACAAGCAAACACAAAGCATGCAACACAAAATAAAAGTTCAACAACCAGATAACAAGTGCTCGAAATAAAACACACAAGTGGCAAGCCATCCACATGTCGGATGGTCCAATAATAAGTTCACAAATAACAAGTACGATAATGAAAGATAAACGAGTAGACAAGTCTACTCGTCAGCATCAATCTCCTCCTCGACAAAGGTAAGACCTGCGTTCTTCATCGCGGTCTTGTTCTCCTCAATCGTAGTGGTCAGGGAATCGATCTTGGCCTTGAGAGCCCTCTTCTGGGAGCGAAGCCTCTCAATCACCATCGGCTGCTGCTCTAACTCGAAATCCTTGGACTTCAGTTCCTCGGTCATGTCCCGGATCTTCTTGTTCCTATCCTGGACGCGTTTCTCCTGACTCTTGAACTTGCGGTCCTGGGCCTCGAACTTCGTCTCCATTTCCTTGACTATATCATCCTGTTGTGCGAAAAGCTTGTCCTTCTCGCGAAGCTGCACCTGGAGCTCGTCATTGCTGAGCATGACGTTGGTCCTGTCCGTATCCACGTGCCTGATGAGAGACTAAGTCCTGGAGATAGAGACGTATCGGCTTTGCTGCATCCCTCGAGTCGTCCTCAAAGTCGATGGACTCTCCATCCTCATCACGTCTTCCGAAGACGTGGAAGTGGGTGCCCCTAACCTGTCGGGAGTGACGGCCTAACAGACGTCCTATCAGGTCCTGCATGACTACCTCCATGCCTCTCTCCCTGTCATCGTGCATAAGCTTGAAGACGATGGCCTCTGTAGTAGGCTCTTCCTCGCGTCTGGGCTGGTTCACCTTGAAGCCCCAGAGGTCCTTCCTCTCGAACTTGGTGAATGGGTGCACCATGATGGTGGGAAGAGGGAGATTGAGCAAAGTGGTAAGCTCAACGATACGAGGACCAAAACGGGTACCCTGAAACTCCTCAACAGTGCTGATGGTAATAGGCATCTATTTATAAGATAGAAAAGTTAGGACAACACAATTTAAGATAAAACAAGACAAACATTTCATACATATCCATGGAACACAAAATCACACAAGTCATGCATACATGATTCTATTACATCAATCAAGGTCCAAACTTATTTAAGGTATCATTTTGGAAAATAAGGTGATAGGTGGTGGTCCAACTAACGAAGTGCGTTTACAATCCTATCTCACTGGATCTGGTGGCTAACACAACGTTCCTAGAAGCAATCCACCTATCTTGTTCACATGATTCCATCACTAAGTCTATAATATCTCCCTTAAAGTTTGGTTGGTGGCTTCCAACTCTTGGGTAAGTTCCTTCTCTTTCTCTAAGTCTTTTTGGAGGTTGAGCATTCTGCACTTGACTCTTGCACTTAGTTCTGTGATAGTCCTCCAAGCTGCTTCTCTTGCTGACTCAAAGAATGTAGTGTGCATCACAGTGTTGGTGTACATGCAGAATCCTCTTTCTTTGTGGTTGTCTTCCTTGTTTTTGTACAAGTGAAGTTGCACCCACCAATACTCCACTCCTTCATCCATCACTGGAAAGCCTTTGTAAACAGCTGCACCATGTGCTTCCATTGTCACCATGAGGTCCTTGAGAATTTTGGGAAACTCAGTTTCACACTCCAAGGTCATGGTCATGAGTGGTCCTTTCTTCACGGCTTCGTTGATGGAGTTCATCTACAAATACAGATGAGAAGATTAGAAAAGTTTACGAGAAGAATAGACAAGTGTAGAAGTAGTTAAAAAATTTCCTTAGTGGTTTCCAATCCTAGGGTCATAATCCTACAGGCAACACAGTGCTCTGATACCATCTGTAAGATCCCTCCTTTGTAAAGGAAAGGATCCCTGTGATTGCAATGCTAGTCCCTGGATCAATGCTAGCATCCACAGTTTAAGATGAAGTACACAGATACAAAGGTCGTTTATTACATTCATTCCAGAGATAAACATAGTCTTACAACTCAGGGCCAAAGGCCTAATACAAGAGTTTATGGAATACGTAAATAAACATAAGTCTTCATCTTCATGTGCCACAGGCAAGCATGTTGAGTGTAGACTCATGACTCCTAATCATCATCGGAGTAACCTGCAACATTTCAAGTTACAGCCACAAAGGGTCAATACTTTGGAATAGTATTGGCAAGTGATACCTTAGTAAATTTTAAGTGGATTATAATACTATATGCATTTTTGGCTAAGTGTAGCTTGGCTTGCTTTGCTTGAAAATAGGTTTTCCCTATTAGTTGAAATCACTAAGTTTTCTTTATCAAAACTTCCCAAGAAACCACCAATAGACATTGGGGTCCTTCACCCTTGTTCACCCACAAGTTTTACTTAGAAGTTGGAGTGATGAGATTCTTGTAGCTTTCATGTCTTGATGCTCAATTTGTCCATTGCCATGGACTTGGCTAAGTACTTAGATTTTTCCATCTGCAGAGGTTGTGCACTTTCCCCACCAGACTTGGTTTCCCAAGACAGGACCTTTCAGAAGCCTTTCCTTAGTAAAATGGAAGCGTTCCAACCTATCATCCCACTACCACCAACTGTCCAAATGACTAAGTTCTAGCAACCTATATGATCAAGGCAGAGCCCATATTGCCAAGTGGTTGCACTATAAGCTTTCTCAACACTTGGCCTCCAAATCCCTTTGTGCCTGGGTGGCATACCACAAGTGAGATAAACAAGCCAAATCCATGGCCTTGTGTAACCACCCAACCAAAAACCACCATTCAAGTCCCATTCCACCCAGGAAGTTCATTCACTTAGTTGTTTTATTAAGAAAAGCATGAGTCCCAAAGGACTTAGAATTATTTCACCATAGCATGTGCATACTTTACCAACCCTTGTTTTCTACTAGCTAGGATAAGCATGGCATAGTAACTTAACTTAGGAAAATTCCCTAGCAATTCTACAATTCTACACTACATAGGATTTCCCAGCATAGCATTTGGCAAAAGTAGCATGCAAGACTTAGCAAAAATAATTCTAATGCTTATTCAAAATAAAGGGTGGAAATATCATGAAGTATCACTTGCCTTGGTAATGGGGAGAGTAGCACTCTTCACAATCACAGCCACTAGCAAAATCTACACAAAAATTGGTAGCATACAATTACACACAACTCATATACAATCAAAAATATGAATGCATGCATGCAAGAATTTACTAAGTGATGATTTTGAAAATCCTACCAAGCAAGTGCATAATACAGAAACATAACAAGTCACAAAGTTTGCTAACTAAACTTATTTAGCCCTAAAACAATTTTCTAAACATAAACTATACTCAAAATGGACCTAAACATGTTTCTGCATACAAAATCATTTTAACAGATACTATTTGTTAAACACATTGCAGATTCAGAAAGGCCTTGATTCACTGATTCCAACGGTATAAAGTTTGCAAAATTCTAACGTGGAAAACTCAAGTTATAGCCCTTTGAAAATTTGATCTAAATCTGCTTTGAATTCCTATTTTTGAATCAGACCGCCACGTCACGATATTATCGGTGCATCGGTTCAAGACAGATCACCCTTCCGCTACCGCATGATCTAAATAAATCAGACGGTCTCGATCGCACCTCTTCGCCGATAAGTGATTCTATCCTCGTCGCTGATCTAGATCTAACGGTTTCGATCACGCCGACCATGTCCCGATACGGCCCGCGTGATGTGGACATCCCTACTATTGATACAACCGTTGTACAAAGAACACACATACAAGGACCCATCACAAGATCTCGTACAAACAACCGAACTATCGTACTTTCGCTTTCTTGGAACTATTCTTACATACATGAGAATATGATGCCCTAAATCAGATATGTTTCTTACTCTTAGGAATGATGGACCAAGCATGGATGAGAGGGACAAGCATTGGAGCATGGCCATGCATGGTGATGGCAAAGCATGTGATGATCCAAGAGAAGGCCACGGATGAAGATTTCGAACTTTGAGGCCACCATAATGAAGAAAGAAGGCTTGGACGAAATATTCAAGATCAATACTTTACTTAATTCCCATAGCATAATATGGTGTCATGACACCTTTATTTTGGGCCAGGCCCATGTAATTTTCGCCGGATTTTAATTAGCCACTTTTTAGAGTCCGTATTTGAGGAAAAGGACTTTAGGGTTGGATTCGTCACCACTTCCATGGCTGGCGAAACCCCACCTTTTCGCCTTAAATACGCCCATAGCCGAACCTTTAGACTCGGATTTTGTTTAGACATTGTTAGCCATAGTCGCAACTTCGCCAAGGCTCGAGGCCGCAGAGGCCTCTTGTACTGCACCTATTCAGATCCCACCTCTTTCAATAAAGCTTTCCTCTTAATCCGCAATATCTTGATTGCAATATTGGTTCTTACTTGTTCTCGATTTCGTAGGAATTAAGACCCTCGGTCAGTCGATCGTGTTCACGCAGGATCGGTAACCTCCGTGAGATTGGCCTAGCGATTGCATTGCGCCGTGTCGCATCGTCAAGCCCGAACTCCATCAAATCGATTATCGCCATCTCATCGAAGATCGGACACCTTTGCCCTATCAAGTGGTATCGATTTCAAGTTGCTCGGTGAGACTTTACTTTTCGTAGATTAGATCTGTTTTACCTATAACCCACTTAAAAGCCAAAAACAGTTAGAGTTTAGATCCATCCCATAACCAATCTACTCGCATTATCTTTTCTTTTGCATTGTTGAATTTGTGTCTACATCGTCGGCCGAGTTGTCGGGTCTTAGTGTCTCGCCCCTTAGAGTTTCGAAGTTCGATCATACTAGTCACCGCCACACGCCGATCACCGCCATATACCGCCACCATATTCCGCCATATACCCCACCATAAAACCCTAATACTCCGCCACCGCCTTCCTACCGCGACACGATCCGATCAGTTTTTTTAGTACGAGTCCGAGTAGAGTTACTGTCCTCGTTATTTCTTTTGACTTTCCTTCTTGTGTTTCCGTGTTCAGCTAAAGTCCGTGTCGAGCTAAGAGTCCGTCGTAAGTCCGTAGGAGAGCTAAGAGTCCGAACCGCCCGAAAAATTTTCGCTATACTATTTTTCAGGGGATCACTTTTCTCCATCCCGTTATAGCGATATTTTTTACGCGCGCTTCCGAGCAAAATAAAAATTTCGAAAAAATTTTGGGGCTAACCTCTTTAGACCCCGTAGATCAGTTCTAGACACTCGCCATCATAGTGATTTTCGCATCTCGGATCGCTTTCGGTGCTATATCATCACATGCTTGTTGTGTCGCGTCGTGACATCGTTGGTGATCTAGGCTCGTCTCTAGTACGGTCAGCCTAGGACCAGCCGCAGCGCTTGAGCATTCTTTCAACTTTTGCATTGCTGTTTTGATAATTGCCCCTTTGCTAAGCCTTCCCGAGCTCCACGGATACTCTCCACGTCGGTGTTTCGACTCACAGTAATCGCTTGGTTCAATCTCGGACCCACCGATCCTCGTGGTTGCACATCGCCTTTTCGCTGTTTGGTAAGAACTTGTAAGAGCTTCAGATATTGCTTGACGGATTACGCGTGACTTCCACCATATTCCCGTAGTATATACCGTGCTTTTTAAGGACTAACCATGATGATACTTCGCGAACCCGCCACCATGACGAACGAAGAACTACATGCCCACTTCTCCGCTCTGGTCGGTGAAGACGTGGACACGCGCTAGGGAGTTTGACACCAAGCTCACCAACGCCGTGGACAAGATCGATGGACTCGAGAAATCCTTCAACGCCAGCTTGACGCTCGGTTCAAGGAGCTTGAACGATTGCCCGCACCGACCGCACCCACATGGTGCACGACGCATTCGATCACGGCTCGGATCGCACCGCACTTCCCGGCCGCGATCGACGTTCCTCGGACTTCCGCCGCGACATTGGGAATGACGGGTACTACTACGACGACGATTTATTTGACGAGGAGGTTGAACAACCTCCACAGTACCGGTCGCCCCGACATTACTACCGCAACCCACCAGACGCATCGATGATGATCATGTTGCAAAGCTTAAATTAAATATTCCATCTTTGAAGGTAAATATAATCGATGCATATCTTACATGGGAGATGGAAGTAGAACAACGCTTTGCATGCTTAAAATATCCCGAGAATATGCGTGTTAGTGCTGCTACATGTGAATTTACTAAATTTGCTTCCCTTTGGTGGTCCGAGTATTGTCGTTTAAATCCTACTACTATTCCTAGTACTTGGACTGCTTTAAAAACGCTATGCGTGTTCGCTTTGTTCCTCCCACTTATCAACGTGATTTACTAAAGAATCGACACGCTTAGAGCAAGGGAAAAATTCGTAGAAGAGTATTATCGTGAATTGCAAACGGGATGGTTAGGTGTGGTCTTGTAGAATCTAATGAACAAATGCTTGCACGTTTCTTTGGTGGATTAAACAAGGACATTCAGACATATTAGATTATAAGGAATATAATTCTATCACTGCTTGTTTCATCTTGCTTGCAAAGCTGAACGTGAAGTGCAGGATCGCCAAACACCATGGAGGAGGACTCATAATTCGCAGTCGCACATCCACTTGGACATCCCGACAATCCGCCCTCGTGATTCGCCTCCGCCTACTACCACATCCAAGGCCACCACAAGATTTCCAAATGCTCCTCCACCATCATCCAATGCTCCGCTCGTAGTGCATCTTCTATGGCTTCCACGGGTAAGACTAAGGATATACAATGCCGCAAGTGCCGGGTTTTGGTCATATTGAGAGATGCACAACACAACGTGATGATGGTGCGAAGATGGTGAATACGATTCCAAAGTGACTTCGATGAAGATACACTAGCCCTTATTTCTGCTCGAGATGGAGACAATTACGATGATGATGAGCGAGGTAATGGGAGCCAAGCCTGATCAATACAAGAGTTTAATTACACAACGTGTGTTGAGTGTGCAATTGAGCAAATCTGAGCAAGATCAACGCCACAACCTGTTCCAAACACGTGGTGTTGTCAAGGAAAGAGCTATACGGATCATCATTGATGGAGGAGTTGTAATAATCGCCGGTGTTGACATGGTAGAGAAGCTTGCGCCCAACAAGACAACGCCCACATTCATACTACATCCAATGGTTTGAGAGTTCTCATAAGATCAAGGTAACAAGAACGGACGCGTGCATTTTACTATTGGTACATATTCGATTTTGTTGATTGTGATGTTGTACCTATGCAAGCTTGTTCTTTGTTACTTGGTAGACCATGGCAATTTGATAGAGAACTGCTCATAATGGCAAAACTAACCACTATTCTCTTATGCATGATGGAAAGAAAATTGGTCTAAAACCTATGACTTTAACAGATTTTAAAAGATGATCTTGCTAGAGCTAGTAGAGCTAAACTGAGGAGAAAAATAAAAGTGAGAATCGATTGTTGCTGCAGATTTTATACCACCAAAGAACACTAAATCTGATTCTACATGCTACCGAAATTGCTTGAAGAGTCCATGTATGCTTGCAAATAAAATTGATATTGAACTAGATGTAAACAATACTCAATGTTATGCAATTGTCTGCAAAGAGGTTTTGTTTTCATTTGAGGATATGCCTCCTTCTTTGCCACCATTGCTAACCTTTGCAGAATATGAGGACGATTTCCCGAGTTGCCACCAGACTACCTCCTATTAGAGGAATTGAGCATCAAATTGATCTAATTCCTGGTGCCACGTTGCCCAACCGCGCCATATAGAACCAATCCAGAGGAGACAAAGGAGATAACGCCAAATTCGTGAACTACTCGACAGAGATCATATTCGTGAGTCCCTTAGCCCTTGTGTTGTTCCTATTATTTTGGTGCCTAAGAAAGATGGTTCTTCGCATGTGTACTGATTGTAGAGCTATAAATAATATTACTATTCGATATCGCCATCCTATTCCACGTTTAGATGACATGCTTGATGAATTGAGTGGCTCTACCATGTTTTCTAAAGTTGATTTATGAGTGGTTACCACGATTCGTATGAAATTAGGAGATGAATGGAAAACATTTAAAACTAAGTTCGGTTTATATGAGTGGTTAGTAATGCCGCTTGGTTTAACTAATGCACCTAGCACTTTCATGAGATTAATGAACGAAGTTTTACGTGCTTTCATTGGACGTTTTGTGGTAGTCTACTTTGATGATATTCTGATTTATAGCAAATCTTTAGAGGAACATTTGGACCATTTACGTCTTTGTTTTCAATGCTTTACGTGATGCACGCTTGTTTGGTAACCTTGAGAAGTGCACCTTTGCACCAATCGAGTTGCTTTCTTGGCTATGTTGTTACATCACAGGTATTGAAGTGGATCCAACAAGATTGAAGCTATTGAGAATTGGCAGCCCAAGACGGTCACACAAGTGAGGAGTTTTCTTGGCCTCGCTGGTTTTTATAGGCTTTATCAAAGACTTTGATCAATTGTCACACCGGTTGAATGAGCTTACCAAGAAGGATGTGCCTTTGTTTGGGCGATGCACAACAGGCCTTCGTATATTGAAAGATAAGCTAACACATGCTCCCTTACTCCAACTTCCCGATTTTACTAAGACTTTTGAGCTTGAATGTGATGCTAGTGGAATTGGTTTGGGAGGGTGTTATTACAAGAGGGAAAACCATTGCATATTTTAGTGAGAAATTGAGTGGGGCTAGTCTGAACTATTCTACTTATGATAAAGAATTATATGCTTGGTTCGACATTAGAAACTTGGCAACATTATCTATGGCCTAAGGAATTTGTTATTCATTCCGATCATGAATCTTTGAAGCATATTCGTAGTCAAGCTAAGTTGAATCGTCGTCATGCAAAGTGGGTTGAATTTATTGAGTCTTTTCCTTATGTTATCAAACACAAAAGGGTAAAGATAATATTATTGCGATGCTTTGTCACGTTATGCTTTGTTATCTCAACTTGACTTCAAAATATTTGGATTGGAAACTATTAAAGAACAATATGTGCATGATGCTGAATTTAAAGATGTGTTGCAGAATTGTAGAGATGGTAGAACTTGGAACAAGTTCCTTCAATGATGGATTTGTTCGTGCTAACAAACTATGCATTCCAGATAGCTCTTCGTCTTTTGTTATTACAGGAGGCATGGAGGAGGATTGATGGGACACTTTGGTGTCAAGAAGACGGAGGATGTTCTTGCACACTTCTTGGCCACGTATGCGTCGAGATGTTGAGAGATTTGTGGCACGCAGCACTACTTGTCAAAAAGCTAAGTCTCGCCTTAATCCACATGGTTTATATATGCCTCTTCCTGTTCCTAGTGTTCCTTGGGAGGATATTTCTATGGACTTTGTTTTGGGATTGCCACGAACACAGAAGGGGAGGGATAGTATTTTTGTTGTTGTGGATCGGTTTTCTAAGATGGCACACTTTATTCCTTGTCATAAAAAGGATGATCTTTCGCATATTGATTTGTTCTTTCGTGAAATTGTTCGTTTGCATGGTGTGCCAAATACTATTGTCTCTGATCGTGATACTAAATTTCTTAGCCACTTTTGGAGATGTTTATGGGCTAAGTTGGGGACTAAATTGCTCTTTAGTACTACATGTCATCCCCAAACTGATGGTCAAATGAAGTAGTAAATAGAACTTTGTCTACTATGTTACGGGCTGTTTTAAAGAAGAACTTAAAATTGTGGGAAGAGTGTTTACCTCATATAGAATTTGCTTATAATCGTTTATTGCATTCTACCACAAAGATGTGCCCATTTGAGATTGTGTATGGTTTTGTTCCTCGTGCACCTATTGATTTATTGCCTTTACCTTCTTCTGCAACATAATTTGGATGCTACACAACGCTGAAATGATATTAAACTTGCATAAGACTACTAAAGATAACATTGAACACATGAATGCTAAGTATAAACTTGGGGATAAAGGGAGAAAGCATGTTGTGTTTGATGTTGATCTTGTTTGGTTACATTTGCGTAAAGATCGTAAGTTAATGCCACGTTGGTCCCTTTAAGGTGTTAGAGAAAATCAATGATAATGCATATAAACTTGAGTTGCTCGCAGACTTTGGTACAGTTAGTCCTACATTTAACATTGCAGATTTGAAGCCTTACTTTGGTGAGGAAGATGAGATTGCGTCGAGGACGACTTCAATTCAAGAAGGGAGCATGATGTGGACATCCCTACTATTGATACAACCGTTGTACCTACAAGAACACACATACAAGGACCCATCACAAGATCTCGTGCCAAACAACCGAACTATCGTACTTTCGCTTTCTTGGAACTATTCCTTACATACATGAGAATATGATGCCTAAATCAGATATGTTTCTTACTCTTAGGAATGATGGACCAAGCATGGATGAGAGGGACAAGCATTGGAGCATGGCCATGCATGGTGATGGCAAGAAGCATGTGATGATCCAAGAGAAGGCCACGGATGAAGATTTCGAACTTTGAGGCCACCATAATGAAGAAAGAAGGCTTGGACGAAATATTCAAGATCAATACTTTACGAATTCGTCCATAGCATAATATGGTGTCATGACACCTTTATTTTGGGCCAGCCCATGTAATTTTCCGGATTTTAATTAGCCACTTTTTAGAGTCCGTATTTGAGGGAAAAGGACTTTAGGGTTGGATTCGTCACCACTTCCATGGCTGCTGGCCAAACCCCACCTTTTCGCCTCTTATACGCCCATAGCCGAACCTTTAGACTCGGATTTTGTTTAGACATTGTTAGCCATAGTCGCAACTTCGCCAAGGCTCGGCGTCAGAGGCCTCTTGTACTGCACCTATTCGGGATCCCACCTCTTTCAATAAAGCTTTCCTCTTAATCCGCAATATCTTGATTGCAATATTGGTTCTTACTTGTTCTCGATTTCGTGTAGGAATTAAGACCGCTGGTCAGCCGATCGTGTTCACGCAGGATCGGTAACCTCCGTGAGATTGGCCTAGCGATTGCATTGGCGCCGTGCTCGCACGTAGTCGGATCGTCAAGCCCGAACTCCATCAAATCGATTATCGCCATCTCATCGAAAGATCGGACACCTTTGCCCTATCAACGAGCGGTGGAGCGCTCATCTCTGGCGCTTAGCGTTTGTGTCGGGCGCGAGGGAGAAGGGTCATACCAACCGCAGAGGCTGCCGATGCTCGAGGTGGCGTTGGTTTGCGCGGGCGCTGGCACGGTCTCAGGAGCTCGTCGGAGTAATGCGCGGCATCGGTCGCTTGCAGACATGGTGCTTGCCGAGGTTTGGCGTCGCCCTAGCACGAACCAGTGGCATCAGGATTTGCGCAAGACATAGGCGAACAAGCTCGCGTGAAGGAGGGGGCAAGGGGCGCTCGGGTTTTACCTTAATTGGTCGCCGGAGTTTATCGGCGGCGCAGGTGGTTTCGGTTGTGAACGGAGACGACGACCTGGGTCACGAGCAGGCAAAAGGAAGGTATCAGCGTAAGCGCGAGATCATTCCGAACATCCTCGTTTGAACCAGAGAGGGAGGGGTGGTCGAGGCTCACCGTAATTGGCCGCCGGAGTTGTGCATCAGGGGTTTCGAGGAAATTGCGCAGCCTGGTGGCGGAGTGAGCGAGGAGAGGGGAAATGCTTGCGGGCGGGGGTTTAAGTAAGCCTAGGTGCGACAGAAACGCTATGAATAAAGGAAATTACACCGCCATTACCGGCCTTGACAAAGCGGCGACGTGGTCGCGGGCGTGGTTTGGGAAGACGAGGTGTGGGCGGGCCCGCTAGTCGTGAAATAAATGTATGGGGTCCGCTGCTGGTCGAATGGTTGTGCTCAGCGTGAGAGAAGAAAAGAGATGCCGGGTGGGCTTGCTGGCCCGTTGCTAGGCTAAAATGGCAGCCGCCTTTTTTATTTGTTTGCTTTTTCTTTTCTCAAACGATTTTACGAATTGGTTTTGATATGAATTCAAACTCTTTTGAATTCAAACTTTTCTGGTTTTTGCAGGTGAGTCTCCAATTTAGGCATAAGATCATGTGGTTGCTTTGCAAAGGCTTGGTCAAGCTTGGAGATCAAAAATAACAGAGGCTAGGCACTTGGTTTGTAAAATTGAAAAATGGTTTTTGAATCTATTTCCAATTTGAAAAACTTGGTTTAAATTCTACACTCAAACCTATCCTCATAGAAGGCAACAAACTTGGTTCATAAACAATCAAACTCTCAAATGGTGTTAGCCATTTGATTTAAATCTGTTCACATAAAATCATAGCACTATGTGCTTCTGTTTTTCTGAAATGAGTTTGAAATTTGATCCCAAATCTATATGCATGCATGAATTATATGCAAAATTTGAAATTATGATTTTAGGGATGTTACAAAGGATTTGAAAGTTCTTGTTTGAAAGTGCAAGAGGAGCTTGCGTTGACTATGACTTAGACTTTAGCATGACATGCTAGGTGTTGTTTTGACCTTATGCTTAGTGATTATTGTTGTAGCATGTCTTGTTCCAAACAATTGGGATTGCTTAGTGTGCCTTGAAAAAATTATGCATTGTTTTAGCATACAAAGCATAGTATTGTGGTATTTTCCTTTGATGTTTTCTTTTGGGTTAACTTCGCACATGCTCACACCATGCTATGACTATGAACAAGTCACCATAGCCTCTATGATCATTTAGTCCTTGACTTGTAGTACCACTCTATGCTTTGATTAGTAATGTTTTGTCGCTCTGCATGATTATGCCCATTATTGCTCTCTTAGTTGGTTGCTCCCAGTCTTTTGCTAACCTCCACTTGTATGTGATGAGGATACAATCATGGATCATGCTAATTCTAGTTGTTCAGCTGGAATGAAATATTAAACCTTATTGAAAAATATCACAAGGTGACTTCATTCCTAGTTGTACAAGATACGTTGATTTATAAGAACTTTATACTACCTAAATCATGGTGTTATTGTTTGACTAGATTCAATATCCATCGGACTAACGCCAGTGGGAAGGAGAGGAAGGAAGGCAAGGAGTCCAACATGATGATACGCCAAGGATGCGTGATAGGGCAAAGGTGTCCGATCTTTCGATGAGATGGCGATAATCGTTTTGGTGGAGTTCGGGCTTGACGATCCGACTACACGTGCGAGCACGAGCGCCAATGCAATCGCTAGGCCAATCTCCTAGAGGTTACCGATCCTGCGTGAACACGATCAGCCTGACCAACGAGGGTCTTAATTCCTACCTGAAATCGAGAACAAGTAAGAACTAATATTGCAATCAAGATATTGCGGATTAAGATGAAAGCTTTATTGAAACGGTGGGATCCTGAATAGGTGCGAAGTACAAGAGGCCTCTGCGACGCTCGAGCCTTGGCGAAGTTGCTACGATGGCTAACCTAATGTCTAAACAAAATCCGAGTTTAGGGGGACGGCTATGGGGAGTATTTAAGGGCGAAAACGTGGGGTTTCGGCCAGCCATGGAAGTGGTGGCCGAATCCAACCCTAAAAGTACTTTTCCCCTCAAATACGGACTCTAAAAAGTGGCTAATTAAAATCCTGCAAAAATTACATGGGCCTGGCCCAAAATAAAGGTGTCGCAGCACCATATTAAGCTATGGACGAATTCGTAAAGTATTGATCTTGAATATTTCATCCAAGCCTTCTTCATTATGGTGGCCTCAAAGTTCTGAAATCTTCATCCGTGGCCTTCTCTTGGATCATCACATGCTTGCTGCCATCTCCATGCATGGCCATGCTCTAATGCATGTCCCTCTCATCCATGCTTGGTCCATCATTCCTAAGAGTAAGAAATACATCTGATTTAGGCAGCATCATATTCTCATGTATGTGAGGAATAGTTCCAAGAAACGAAAGTACCTGATAGTTAAGTTGTTTGGGGGTCCTTGTATGTGTGTTGCTGTAGGTACAACGGTTGTATCAATAGAAGGGATGTCCACATCAATGCGCGAGGGAGGAGCGGGAGGAAGGCGCAAGAGAAGATCATCAAGAAGGAAGGTTCAGTTCGGACAGACAGAAACCTTGAAATTGAAACGGACGTGGATTCTTCATACGAACTCCAAATCAAGCAAATAAGCACTTGTTGGAAAGATCATTCCGAGAGATTTCCAACGAGTACTTACATGTCTCCAGGGGGCAGATAATCCGGCCCCCACAAGGGCGGATAATCCGGCCCTGCTCCAGAATTTCTGCTAAGGACTTCGGGCGCGAGTCTCTGTATGGGGGCGGATAATCCGACCCAGGGGAGGATAATCCGGGGAGCGGATAATCCGCCCCTACTTAGGGCGGAAAGTCCGGCCCTGAAAGTTACCATCAGATCCGGACGGATCTGACTGTATCAGACACGTTTTGTTTCGCGATTTTGGCCGTACCAGCCGCCCTTATAAGCCCTGGGACGTCCCCATAGTTAGGGTTAGACCACGTTAAAACTATTTTGGAGTTGTTTCTTATCAAGAACCTCTGGAATTATCCTGTGATCAAATTATCTACTGCAATTGAGTGTGATCTGTTGTTCCATTGGGAATTAGTAGATTTCAAACTACCGTTCGTGGTCGGCGGCTGCGTGCACAAGAGCGTGGTGTTGTGAATATCCCACAGGGTTCAAGATCTGTTGCATTGGCAACAGGGTTCGAGCGGGAGAGTTCATAGCTACAGGCTAGTTATCTATCATCCACCATCACCATCGACAAGTGCTTGCTGAGAAGATCGGGCCACCCCATATAATCTTGGTATGAGAGCTATCATCTTGGTATCAGATTTCCTCGTTTACTCAGTGAGCATCCACAAATCCATCCATAGATTAGTTCTTGTTTTCATCCTATACAGAAAAATCCCTACAAAAAGATTTGCCCTAGCCTAGATTGCATCGTTTTTCAAGTTTTAGTTGCTGGTCGTGTCTTCTCGTAGATCCGATCTGCAGGTTTTTCTCGTAGGAGTCTAGTTTTCGTTTGTGTTTAAGTTTAGGGTTTTGATCTTGTTTTCCACCGAGTCTACCATCACCATTTTCCGCAAGTTTCCATCTACTTTTCCGAGTCCACATAGCGTACTCGTGTGTTTCAAACCTAGCTACAACCTATCTACTGCATTCGTGCCTAGGAACATATCCACGAGACTAGTTGCTTTGCTCTGACAGGCTGCTCATTAGGGTTTTGAAAGTGCACAAGTTTCGCCCCGACAGACCGGATTATCCGGCCCCCGACAAACCGGATTATCCGGCCCCCAAGTTTGTTTAGAAGTTTGCATTTGTTTTGCATTGAGTCATATAGTTGAAAAAATAAAATAAAAACAGAAAAGGAAAAGAGATTCAGTATAAAAAGGAAGAGAAAAGAGCTACAAGCGTGACAAAAAGAGATATCAAAGTGTGCATTATTGGAGGCCTAGTTGATCATAGCACTTGTAGATTGAGCAATCTTGTGCCTGTTTATTTTGAGCTATTACTAGCGTCTCTCTTGTGCATTGCAATATTCCTGTTCATAAATTGCTTTGCCACGTTTATCTACACCGTGTGTGTTTCTTGGGTTATCATAACGATCAGCACTAGGACTTGTTTGCGGTGTAGTTAGGATTCCATACCTACAACTCCACCATAAATAACCTGTGTGACCTGTGATCGTTCTCTATACCCTTGATATTCACTTCACAACATCCATGCATAAGTTGTTGATTCGAATTGGTAAGCATCACTATTCACTTTGCAACGGTAAGATCTGCTTTCTTGTTAGTTTTGAGTGAGTTGTGAGAGTTCCACCACCAGATTTTGTTTTATGCACTAACATACTAATCATGTCTTCTGGTAGTGTTGATGTGATGCAGAAAAAGGATGTAGATGATTATCCCTTTCCATTACGATACCACTGCAGTAATACATTTTGGGAGGAGGAGTCAGGAGTAGTGCCTAATCCGGGTTTGTTCCACTTCATGACGGACATTTGTGGTAGACATGCTGCAACTACCATTGATACTTGTTCTTTCATAAATTTGGTTAGTGTTGAGGTTGTTGAAAAGCTACAATTATACACACGTGCATTAACAATCCCATTTATGTTAGGAACTTCTGGTCATGCACTACCAGTTACTCAGATCGCATGTGTTCCACTCACCATTTATGGCCCTAGCAGATATGTTTCTTGTTTTGTCGTTCCTAGAGCGTTTAACTCCTGCCATATCATGTTGGGAACAAACTGGCGTAATAAATTCTAGGTTATGTTTGGTAATGAGTATTCTGATCCTTCCATCTTTTGGAATGATAAGCACACTTGGTTATCACATACACATATTAAGCAATTTCAGGAGATTAGGCGTCAAAACCTCTGTCCACCTGTAACCACCAACATAAACCCACATGTTAATCTTATCGTAGAAGAACCGAGAGTGAAAGTTGGTGAGACAAATGAGGTTTCTACTAATGTAATTATCTCTACTCCTAGTGTTGTTTCTTGTGATATGCAGGTTGCTTTTGAAGAAAGGGAGCCATCTATTTTACAACCTGAATCGTTGGACTATGCATTGTCACTTGAGGAGGATGTTCCAGTGCTTACTACATGTGAGGAGCATACTAAAGATCTCGGTACTGATTTGGATCTACAGCCAACAAGCACAACCTTTTGTGAGTCTATTCCTTTGTTGGTACCTCCTTGTGACTTTTCTTGCAATAATGTTACATCACCATGTGATAGTTTACCAAATTTGCATGTTGATCATGTGGTACTTATTACACATAAGGAAATACTTGCTCGAATACTAACTATTGATATTCTATATTCCATCATGCTAAATGAACCTATGAATATGAGTTGTGTTGTGGATAAGATTTCTAAAATTTCATGTCTGAATTCAAGCACATATTCTCCATATTTTATCTTTAATTTAATTGGTGAATATAGCATGGATGAAAATTTTCTTGTGGATCACATATGCATTACATGTGATAGAATTGCTGAACTGAAATTTGTTGTGTTTAGCCATAGATGCTATCTGTCAAGATATCTTTGTGGTGGGATAGAAACTACAATTTTTGATAATATGAAAGTACATTCACATCTAGTTGATATAGCACACCCAACAAAAGTAACTTTACCTATGTTGGATTGTTCCAATCTTTCTAGATTTGAATCAGATTTTTCATACCCCTTGTGTTTGTCCCACAATGTATTGCATAAGTGTGCTACTGATGTATACTTCACTTATATTTGCAAATTGAGTTGTATGTTACATACTAAACAAAATGATTATGTTCCTACTAATCAGAGTAGCGCAGTTGAAGCATGGCATGAATCAATTCGGTTTTCACATATTTTGAATTGGTTTGATTTTGTTCATCACAAATTTGATCATAGATCTTCTTTGAGAAAACTGAATTTAGTAAAGAACAACAAGACTATATATCTATTTGTTTTTCAACATGATCATGATTCTTTGTATTTCATTTATACCTGCAATTTAAGTTGCTTGATGTATAGTAAACATATTATTCACGTGAACACAAATAATACAACATGTTATGTATACATATACTCTGCGTACACGTTGTTCTTTTTGTTCATTCCACTTTCAGCTTACCCAAAGCCGAGGACGGCTTTTCTTGAAGAAAGGGAGGATGATGAGGATACAATCATGGATCATGCTGATTCTAGTTGTCTCAGCTGGAATGAAATATTAAACCTTATTGAAAAATATCACAAGGTGACTTCATTCCTAGTTGTACAAGATACGTTGATTTATAAGAACTTTATACTACCCATGGTGTTATTGTTTGACTAGATTCAATATCCATCGGACTAACGCCAGCGGGAAGGAGAGGGAGGAAGGCTGTCACATCCCAAGATTTTTCAAATCTTGTAATGTGAAAATAAATGAATAAAATAAAACTTTGTTTGATTTTTAGAGCCAGAAGAAACTTTTTGAATTTAAATGGAACTTCAACCTATTGGGATTAAATAAAATCCTAAAAAGGATTTAAAAAGTTAAAACAATTAATAAGGGAAAATAAATATTCTGAAAATACAATTTTGAATCTTTAAATAAAGAGTTGTGATTTCCCAAAAGAAAAGAGTAGATTTATAAATGAAGAACATTTTATAAAAGCCAATTAAACCTTAGCCAGGACTTTGAAACAAAAGGGTTTTACTTTGATTAAAATAATAGAGGTTTATTTAACATAAAACAAAAAGGATTTGATATCCAAGTTTTATTAATAAAGGTTCTATTATTGCTAAACCATCAAGACTTGTTTAAAATAAGTTTCCCAAGTGTTTTATATTTTCAAATAAAACCTACTAAATGGTTTGGTACTATTTTAGATTTCAAAATAAAGGATTCAAATAAAACCAATCCTAATTGATTAATAACTAAGGCCCATATTATTTAATTATAAATGGACACCATAACAAAAATGTTATTTATTTTAAACAAACTTTCTAAATATTCCTTATTTTCAAATACAACCCTCGATTTGGTTTTGAAAATAATTGGATTTCAAATGGAGATTTTATTAATAAAATCAAATCCTATTTGATTAATAAATCATGATCCATGTTATTAATTAATAATGTACCTACAATTAAAATTATTATCTTGACTTTAGAATTTGGTTCAGTTACTAAATGTAACTAAATTCAGAGTTACAAAATTGGGTGAAGATTTGAATTATTTTGTTTGCTTGGAAATTATTTGAAATTTAAGAGATGAATATAGAAATAGAAAAAGAAAAGAATCACAAATGAAAAAATAAGATTTAAGCCGACCCAACCAATGAGCCTGTGAACCAGCCAGTTCCTCACCCCAAGAAAAACGTTTGCACCTCAGAATCGACCACTTGAGACCAGTGGACCTCACTCTCATTTCTTTTCCCACTGACCGGTGGACCCCACCTCTACTGCTCATCGTCCACACCCGCGCGACCATGTCACCCCCAAACCCTGCTGCCGTTGCTGCCTTTGAATGCCGCGTTCAATTCATAGTAATGCCGCGCGTTAATCTCGCCGTGACTGCACGATATTAAGCGCCTGCATCTTCCCCTCCTTTTCCTCTGTCGCCATTCCCTCTCTGCCCCGAGGCTGCCCCAATTTGACTCGACACACTCCCAGCTCCGACCACCGTCTCCGACCGATTCCGGCCAAGCCACACCACCCCGAGCCTCCCTGAGCATGCTGGCAGCTTCCCCACTCCCAGACGCTTCTCCCCGTGCCCTTCATTCAACCGCGGGCGCCCCGGAGCATCGACTTTGACAAGCTCCGACAGCGCCGCCGTCTGTTTCTTCTCCGACGACGTTTTCCAGGTGAACCAGACCGCCCCTTCACTTCTCATTCACGCACACAGCGTTGTCTTGATCCTGCGCATCTGACCGCGCCTTCGTTTTGGCTTAGGGCGATCTGCAGCAACGTCCTCGACCTCAACCAGAGCCACCGCGCGAGCGAACTCCGTGAGATTCCACGACCCGTCGCCTTTGCCACATCGACCACACGTCAAGCACCACCTCGTCCTCGCGAACACGGTAAGCGCCACCTCCATCTTCCTTGCTTCCTAGAACCACCACGAGCACTTTGTTTGGCCGTCGCCGCCGTAGTCCAGCCGCCATCTGTGAGAGTAGTAGCATCCGTAGGATCTTAATCCAACGCCACGATAGATCGCTTAAGCCGAAGAGTACGCACTGCGTCGTGCGATCAAACTAAATCCTGCGGTCCACGTTGCCGATCCAACCGAACCGGTATCGACCAATGAAACAGCGACACGTGGCCAGTATTAAAACTAAAAAAAAACAGATTTGAATCAGATTTATTTGCAAACTTCAAACCCCTGTAACTTTCAAACCACACGTCCAAAAATTACAAATTTTATGTCGTTAGATTCAGGAGAGCAAGACCTAACCAGCCATGGCCTTAGTTTAGAAAATAGTATCTGTTAGTTTGCTTGATT
Organism: Avena longiglumis; assembly: GCA_030063025.1. Taxonomy (NCBI): domain Eukaryota; kingdom Viridiplantae; phylum Streptophyta; class Magnoliopsida; order Poales; family Poaceae; genus Avena; species Avena longiglumis. Next base: position 342,153,226 of record CP125976.1, on the reverse strand, counting down.
TTGCAGATTCTTTTGTGAGCTTGTTTAGAGTAGGAAAAATGTTTAAAAATGATTTTAGGGTTAAAACTTCTGCAAAATGGTTTGTAGTGACCTTACTGACCCTAGGAACCAACCCATGGTTTTGAAAATGAAATTAGAGGAATTTAAAATGGATTAATTGAATTAGTCTATTCTAGCTAAGTAAAGATAATGGTTTTATATTGAAAAAGGATTTTTGGAATAAAAACTTTGAGAAAATGTTTTGATTCAAAGACACTGACCCAAAACACCAAGACTTGAGAGTTAGAAAATTTTGGTGAGAAACTGAAATATTTTTGATTAGATAAAATCATTTTCCACCATATAAAATGTTGAATGGATTTTAAAATAGTTTTTGGGCAAAACCCTCTAACTAATGACTTTGCCATTTTAGTAAATGACCAATTTGGACCTTACAAAGTTTAGAAACCTAGTGAAGACCATCCTTGCATACTTATGCATGACTTAGTTTCCTTTTTGTCTTGTGTGTGTGATTTTGTTTGAGTAATGGTGGTTTGGAATGTTAGTTGATTTGGTGTTTGCTTGATTGACTTGTAGTGAAATTAGCAAAGTGTGAGACTAGCAAGATCAAGGAGTGAACCCTCATTCCCTACCAAAAAGGCAAGTTACACTATCATACAAAAGTCCTACTATTTTCATTATACTTAGTGGATTATGAAAACATGCATGAAAACAATTTTATACTTATGCTATGATAAATCCTAATAGGATTCCCTATACACTCCTTAGTGAAATATTGTAGTTGTACATGCTTAGCCATGCTTTATTTTGAAAAGAGATACATGTTGAGATTTTACAAAGGTTGAGAAAAGGACTTGTGTTTTATATAATAAAACAAGGACTAAATGAACCACCTAGGTGGAGGATACTTAAAGTTTTGGAGAAGGTGGAAACAAAAGGAGCCATGTCTATGGTAATCACTTTGTGTTGTGCTCCAAAGAAAACCCACCTAGGAAACTTAGAGATTGAACACGCTTCTCCAATTGTGGCTTTCGTGTGCAACCACATGCTATTATGGCTCTGGCTTAGTCAACTACATTAGGAAGACCCATACATTGCCTTTAGTTACCGGACATGGGGATCTGGAATGCTTCATGGGGGCTGAAGACAAAGCTAGCAATGATGTATGGGAGGACCTTTTGGAAAGACTTCACACATCCTCGATGCACAAGACTCCATCTTGGTGAGCACTAATCCAGTAGGCCATTGGTGGCAACAAGATGGGATTGTGACATGTGGGTAAAGTGTACTCCTTCTGCAGAAGTTAATAAAATCTAAGTACTTAGCCGTGTCCCCGGTTATGGACAATACTGAGCAACTAAAGTTTGAACTATGGGAGATCTCGACATTCCAACTTCTAAAATAAAATAAAACTTGATGCCCTTGTGTGTCTACCAAGGAATTCATAGAGATTTTGTTAAGCTTGATGCACTTGGGGTTACCAAGGTGCTCAAGAGATTTTGTTTAAACACTTGATGTACTTGGGGTGACCAAGGAACTCATGAGATTTGATAAGACTTGTTGCACTTGGGGTTACCAAGGTGCTCAAGGAGTTTTGACAAGGACTTGAACACTTGAGTTTCTACCAAGGAGTTCAAGGAACTTGGAAAAGAAATTTGACAAAGGACCAAAACCCTTTTGAAAAGATAGGATAAAATATTACTTTATGCAAATAAGACTAAAAACTCTACTTAACCAAATTTGCATGTAATGATAGGTTCCACTTATATTACACAAAACAGTGAAACTTGCCAATACAATTCAAATGTATTGACCCTTGTGGCTATAACTTGTAATGTTGCAGGTTTGATTGAATTTAGTGAAGATTGTTTGAATATGATTACAAAGTCTACAACCAACATCTGCCTGTGGCACTTTGAATATGAAGGACCCCATGATCATAATTATTCCGCTGCAATGTATTGTAATAGCCAAATGAGCTATGTATTGATGTAATAAAAATTATGTTATTCCTGGTTATAAAGTTGTATTATGACCTTTGTTTCTTGATATTACATCTATACTGTGGATGCTAGCTATTGATCCAAGGACTAGCATTCTAAACACAGGAGGAATCTACCTTATTAAAGGTTGGGAACCCTACAGATGGTATCAGAGCATTGTGTTGCCTGTAGGATTTGTAAACCCTAGGATTGGACAAAAACCCTTAGAAAAATAGGAGTTATATTTTGATCCGAAAACTTATTTACAAAAACACTTGTAAACTCTTTCCTCCACCATTTTGGTTTCAACTCTACTTCTCTACTATTTTAACTTGATGGAAAACCTACCCCATGGCCAAGAACTACACCATGTGCAAAGGACATCTTCAACTTCTTCAACTCTAATGACTTCAACTTCTTCAACTCTAATGACTTCAACTTCTTCAACTCTAATGACTTCAACAGCTTCAGCATGTTCACCAAGGACTTCCAACTTGGAAACCACTAAGGACTACAAGTGAGACAAGGAAAACTTGCTCAAGATTTAGAGACTGAGGGAATGCAAAAGTTAGAAGGAGCCTACATCATTTGAAGTATTGCAACCAAGAGTTTTTATCAAGGAAACCATGATCTCATACCAGAAGAATCATGAAGGAAGGAAAGACCACAAGTGAACCATATAGATGGACCACCATATTTTAGTTAAGTCAAAACCACCAATTTATGTGGTAGAACAAAAATATTTTGTTAACTAAGTATGTGCTTGAGCCTTGTTTGAGTGAAATATTTGACTTATGATTTTATGCACATTGCTTGTGTGAATTGTGATGCGTGTGATTAGAATTAAGTCCTTAGAAATATCTTGCCTATTCTAATCTCCTTTCAACCCAAACAGATGACTACCCCAAAAGACTCCAAGGTTGATGACACCAACACCAACCAAGTTGATAGCATGAAAGAGCTCATAGCAACCCAACACCAGTTGAACCAACTGACAGCTCAGTTCATAGCCAACAATAGTGATAAAGATCTAGCACTGCAAAAGGTTTTGGAAGAACAATCCCAACTGATGCTTAAGGTGACTAATCAAATGATCGGCATGGAAGAAAGCTATCCCAAAAGAGTGTATGATAACAAGGATGACAAGAATGTTATTCTAGATGGAGCCCCAGCTTGCATTGTTTGTGGAGACAAGGATCACACTTCCAAGGAGCATGAAGGTCAATGCCCTAACTGTGAAGAAAATCATCCTGTTGGACAATGTCCCACCTCTCAAGCTACTTGTTACCTTTGTGAAGAAAACGACCATGTCCCTACCCAATGCCCCATCTATGCCATGGTGGAACAGAGGAAACAAGAAGGATCCAAGTCTACCAAAGGAAAAGGACCACTTATACCTCCAAACAAGACAACCTACTTCAAAGGATCAAAGAAACCCAAGAAACCAAGACAGGACATGCACCTTGTGCAATGCCGTAAATGTAAGGAAATGGGACACTACTCCAGTGAGTGCCCAGAGAACAAGAAGAATAAGGGAATTGACCAAGTGGTGTGCAACAACTGCAAAGAACCAGGCCATTATGTAGCAACTTGTCCACAAGAACAACGCAAAGAACTCCAAGATATCCACTGTTTCAATTGTAAGAACCCAGGACACTATGCAAGCAATTGTCCAGAGAAGATGAAGAACAAGTTAAACAAGCCTATGGAGAAGCTCAACCTTGGCTCATGAGTCAAGCATGGAAACTAAGGACACAAATGCAACTATTTGCTTAGAGAAAGTTTTCCCAGGATCCCAAGAAGGACAATGTGTAATTTTTGTTTGAAAATTTTAAGGGTGGTAGTACCCTAGATGCTTTTGAGCCAACTTGTAACCCTAGCCTCCCCAAATCTCGGGACGAGATTTATTTTAAGGGTGGTAGCCTGTCACATCCCAAGATTTTTCAAATCTTGTAATGTGAAAATAAATGAATAAAATAAAACTTTGTTTGATTTTCAGAGCCATAAGAAACTTTTTGAATTTAAATGGAACTTCAACCTATTGGGATTAAATAAAATCCTAAAAAGGATTTAAAAAGTTAAAACAATTAATAAGGGAAAATAAATATTCTGAAAATACAATTTTGAATCTTTAAATAAAGAGTTGTGATTTCCCAAAAGAAAAGAGTAGATTTATAAATGAAGAACATTTTATAAAAGCCAATTAAACCTTAGCTAGGACTTTGAAACAAAAGGGTTTTACTTTGATTAAAATAATAGAGGTTTATTTAACATAAAACAAAAAGGATTTGATATCCAAGTTTTATTAATAAAGGTTCTATTATTGCTAAACCATCAAGACTTGTTTAAAATAAGTTTCCCAAGTGTTTTATATTTTCAAATAAAACCTACTAAATGGTTTGGTACTATTTTAGATTTCAAAATAAAGGATTCAAATAAAACCAATCCTAATTGATTAATAACTAAGGCCCATATTATTTAATTATAAATGGACACCATAACAAAAATGTTATTTATTTTAAACAAACTTTCTAAATATTCCTTATTTTCAAATACAACCTACTGATTTGGTTTTGAAAATAATTGGATTTCAAATGGAGATTTTATTAATAAAATCAAATCCTATTTGATTAATAAATCATGATCCATGTTATTAATTAATAATGTACCTACAAATAAAATTATTATCTTGACTTTAGAATTTGGTTCAGGTTACTAAACAGAACTAAATTCAGAGTTACAAAATTGGGTGAAGATTTGAATTGTTTTGTTTGCTTGGAAATTATTTGAAATTTAAGACAGAATATAGAAATAGAAAAGAATCGAAGCAGAAAAATAAGATTTAAGCCGACCCAACCCAAAGAAATTGAGCACGAGAACCAGCCAGCTTCCTCACCCCGCAGAAAAAGCGTTTCGCACCTAAATCGACCAAGGCCGAGACCGACCGATGGACCTCACTCTCATTTCTTTTCCCACCGGGTGGACCCCACCTCTGCTCATCGTCCACACCCGCGACCTGTCACCCCAAACCCTGCCGTTCTTTGCCTTTGAATGTCGCGTTCAATTCACAGTAATGCCGCGCGTTAATCTCGCCGTGACTGCGCGATATTAAGCGCCTGCATCTTCCCCTCCTTTTCCTCTGTCGCCATTCCCTCTCTGCCCCGAGGCTGCCCCAATTTGACTTGACACACTCCCAGCTCCGACCACCATCTCCGACCGATTCCGGCTAAGCCACACCACCCCGAGCCTCCCTGAGCACGCTGGCAGCTTCCCCACTCCCAGACGCTTATCCCCGTGCCCTTCATTCAACCGCGGGCGCCCCGGAGCATCGACTTTGACAAGCTCCGACAGCGCTGCTGTATGTTTCTTCTCCGATGACGTTTTCCAGGTGAACCAGACCGCCCCTTCACTTCTCATTCACGCACACAGCGTTGTCTTGATCCTGCGCATCTGACCACGCCTTCGTTTTGCCTTAGGGAGATCTGCAGCAACGTCCTCGACCTCAACCAGAGCCACCCGCCGCCAGAACGAACTCCGGCGAGAGATTCCACCTGACCCCGTGCGCCCCTTGCCACATCGACCACACGTCAAGCACCACCTCGTCCTCGCGAACACGGTAAGCGCCACCTCCATCTTCCTTGCTTCCTAGAACCACCACGAGCACTTTGTTTGGCCGTCGCCGCCGTCCACCGCCGCGCAGCGCCGCCCATCTGTGACCGAGTAGTAGCATCCGTAGGATCTTAATCCAACGCCTACGATAGATCGCTTAAGCCACGAAGAGGTACGTGCCCTGTGCCGTGCGATCAAACTAAATCATGTGGTCCACGTTGCCGATCCAACCGAACCGATATCGACCAATGAAACAGCGACACGTGGCCAGTATTAAAACAAAAAAAAACAGATTTGAATCAGATTTATTTGCAAACTTCAAACCCCTGTAACTTTCAAACCACACGTCCAAAAATTACAAATTTTATGTTGTTAGATTCAGGAGAGCAAGACCTAACCAGCCATGGCCTTAGTTTAGAAAATAGTATCTGTTAGTTTGCTTGATTTTGCAGATTCTTTTGTGAGCTTGTTTAGAGTAGGAAAAATGTTTAAAAATGATTTTAGGGTTAAAACTTCTGCAAAATGGTTTGTAGTGACCTTACTGACCCTAGGAACCAACCCATGGTTTTGAAAATGAAATTAGAGGAATTTAAAATGGATTAACTGAATTAGTCTATTCTAGCTAAGTAAAGATAATGGTTTTATATTGAAAAAGGACTTTTGGAATAGAAACTTTGAGAAAATGTTTTGATTCAAAGCTACTGACCCAAAACACCAAGACTTGAGAGTTAGAAAATTTTGGTGAGAAACTTAAAGATTTTTGATTAGATAAAATCATTTTCCACCATATAAAATGTTGAATGGATTTTAAAATAGTTTTTGGGCAAAACCCTCTAACTAATGACTTTGCCATTTTGGTAAATGACCAATTTGGACCTTACAAAGTTTAGGAACCTAGTGAAGAACATCCTTGCAATGGAACCATCCTTGCATACTTATGCATGACTTAGTTTCCTTTTTGTCTTGTGTGTGTGATTTTGTTTGAGTAATGGTGGTTTGGAATGTTAGTTGATTTGGTGTTTGCTTGATTGACTTGTAGTGAAATTAGCAAAGTGTGAGACTAGCAAGATCAAGGAGTGAACCCTCATTCCCTACCAAAAAGGCAAGTTACACTATCATACAAAAGTCCTACTATTTTCATTATACTTAGTGGATTATGAAAACATGCATGAAAACAATTTTATACTTATGCTATGCTAAATCCTAATAGGATTCCCTATACACTCCTTAGTGAAATATTGTATTTGTACATGCTTAGCCATGCTTTATTTTGAAAAGAGATACATGTTGAGATTTTACAAAGGTTTAGAAAATGACTTGTGTTTTATATAATAAAACAAGGACTAAATGAACCACCTAGGTGGAGGATACTTAAAGTTTTGGAGAAGGTGGCAACAAAAGGAGCCATGTCTATGGTAATCACTTTGTGTTGTGCTCCAAAGAAAACCCACCTAGGAAACTTAGAGATTGAACACGCTTCTCCAATTGTGGCTTTCGTGTGCAACCACATGCTATTATGGCTCTGGCTTAGTCAACTACATTAGGAAGACCCATACATTACCTTTAGTTACCGGACATGGGGATCTGGAATGCTTCATGGGGGCTGAAGACAAAGCTAGTAATGATGTATGGGAGGACCTTTTGGAAAGACTTCATCACATCCTTAGTCTGCCAGTACTCCATCTTGGTGAGCACTAATCCAGTAGGCCACTGGTGGCAACAAGATGGGATTGTGACATGTGGGTAAAGTGTACTCCTTCTGCAGAAGTTAATAAAATCTAAGTACTTAGCCGTGTCCCCGGTTATGGACAATACTGAGCAACTAAAGTTTGAACTATGGGAGATCTCGACATTCCAACTTCTAAAATAAAATAAAACTTGATGCCCTTGTGTGTCTACCAAGGAATTCATAGAGATTTTGTTAAGCTTGATGCACTTGGGGTTACCAAGGTGCTCAAGAGATTTTGTTTAAACACTTGATGTACTTGGGGTGACCAAGGAACTCATGAGATTTGATAAGACTTGTTGCACTTGGGGTTACCAAGGTGCTCAAGGAGTTTTGACAAGGACTTGAACACTTGAGTTTCTACCAAGGAGTTCAAGGAACTTGGAAAAGAAATTTGACAAAGGACCAAAACCCTTTTGAAAAGATAGGATAAAATATTACTTTATGCAAATAAGACTAAAAACTCTACTTAACCAAATTTGCATGTAATGATAGGTTCCACTTATATTACACAAAACAGTGAAACTTGCCAATACAATTCAAATGTATTGACCCTTGTGGCTGTAACTTGTAATGTTGCAGGTTTGATTGAATTTAGTGAAGATTGTTTTTATAGGATTACAAAGTCTACAACCAACATCTGCCTGTGGCACTTTGAATATGAAGGACCCCATGATCATAATTATTCCGCTGCAATGTATTGTAATAGCCAAATGAGCTATGTATTGATGTAATAAAAATTATGTTATTCCTGGTTATAAAGTTGTATTATGACCTTTGTTTCTTGATATTACATCTATACTGTGGATGCTAGCTATTGATCCAGGGACTAGCATTGTAAACACAGGAGGAATCTACCTTATTAAAGGTTGGGAACCCTACAAAGGCAAGGAGTCCAGCATGATGATACGCCAAGGATGCGCAAGGGAGGAGCGGGAGGAAGGCGCAAGAGAAGATCATCAAGAAGGAAGGTTCAGTTCGGACAGACAGAAGCCCTGAAATTGAAACGGACGTGGATTCTTCATACGAACTCCAAATAAAGCAAATAAGCACTTGTTGGAAAGATCATTCCGAGAGCTTTCCAATGAGTACTTACACGTCTCCAGGGGCGTACAATCCGCCCCCCACAAGGGCGGATAATCCGGCCCTGCTCCAGAATTTCTGATAAGGACTTCGGGCGCGAGTCTCTGTATGGGGGGAGGATAATCCGCCCCAGGGGAGGATAATCCGAGGGGGCGGATAATCCACCCCTACTTAGGGCGGAATGTCCGGCCTTGAAAGTTACCATCAGATCTGGACGGATCTGACTGTATCAGACACGTTTTGTTTCGCGATTTTGGCCGCACCAGCCGCCCTTATAAGCCCTAGGACTTCCCCATAGTTAGGGTTAGACCATGTTAAAACTATTTTGGAGTTGTTTCTTACCAAGAACCTCTGGAATTATCCTGTGATTGAATTATCTACTACAATTGAGTGTGATCTGTTGTTCCATTGGGAATTAGTAGATTGCAAACTGCCGTTCGTGGTCGACGGCTGCGTGCGCAAGAGCGTGGTGTTGTGAATATCCCACAGGGTTCGAGATCTGTTGCATTGGCATTAGGGTTCGAGCGGGAGATTTCATAGCTACAGGCTAGTTATCTATCATCCACCATCACCATCGACAAGTGTTTGCTGAGAAGATCGGGACACCCCATATCAGTATGAGTAAGCTCTACTCATGCTTCCAACTCCCAAGAAACCAAGTTATTCCAAAGTGTCCACTATAAATTCCTATGCATGGTGTGTTACACCATTCCAAGTATATTCTTGTTTTCATCTATCTTCCAATTAAAAAGTATTTTGTGATGTGAAAACTTAGTGATTAAAGCCCTCACGAACTTGATGGCACACTTTATATTCCTTTCCTCTAATAAACTTGAACCATTGTGTCATCTATGTTGTATATGCTTGCACTTGTACGTTGGAATTAGCAGAACCATGCTGTCATGGGGAACGTTTTCAACATTGCACTTGTACTTTGTACACAGTTGATATCATGCTCTTTTGTCTATGGATGTCATGTGAAATAAAGAGGGAGCTTGTAAGTCCATGGAGTTATGTATTTTGTGTTAGAGAAACGTCTGGGCCGCTAGCCTAAGCCATGCCTAATTATGGTGGAAACTTGCAGCATCAACATAATGAGCATTCTGTGAAGCATCCTTAATAAAAATATATGCACATAGTAAATAAAAAGATTGCTGAGATGCTCATTGTCTGCTTGCCTTTTCATTTTGGTTATGGGATAGCTCATGTACCATGTGCAAGGGGTACCCCATTGGCGGTTCTCTTTGATATGCAAATACTTATAGTGACAAGAACTTACAGGTGACTGAAGTTGATTAGCATGAGGTGTGTCCCTCGTATTCAAGGGACATGAGATTGCCAACTTATAGTTTGTCAATCATATACTCCATAGTTTGTTCACTTTAACCTTAATCACTTCAAGATACTTATGATAGGGGCAATGAGGGCTGAAAGCTAACAAGTACCATAATTTTTGGAAGCTCTTTTTGAAACTTAAAATCCCTGCTTCCCTTTATGAAGGGCATTTCTTCCACTATTATATTGAGTCTCCACCTTCTACCTTTACGCATCATTAAGAGAGCATAGTTGTCATTCTTAGTTCTATGTGTAGTGTCTCAAAACTTATTGATTGATGCATATTGTTGATATTGCTTGTTCTTGTGCTATTTGTATCTAGTCACTCTTATGAACTTTGAAGGTGTCCTATGCATCTATTTGCTACACTATGAGGGACAAGTTGAATGCCACTATGCCATGTTTTCTGTATGTGAAACAAACAAACGTTTTTTAATGCATGTTATTCATGATCTTTTTTTGTAGCCTTTCAAGTTGCATGCATAGTTACTATGTCTTATTGTTAGAACTCCATCTTTCATGCACATGTTTAGAGTTCTTTGATCCCAGCTTTCAATGCTTGCAAATGGTTTGATCTTGGTTTTGATGTTGCATGTCACCTCAAAAATTATTATTTTATCACTTACCTACTCGAGGACGAGCAGGAGTTAAGCTTGGGGATGCTTGATACGTCGGAAACGTATCTATATTTTTTGATGGTCCATGCTTGTTTAGTATCTACTTTGCTTTGCTTTGTCTATACTTTGAGGTGTTTTATATGTTTTCTGGAACTAACCTATTAACAAGTTGCCACAGTGTCAGTTGCCTGTTTTCTTCTGTTTTTGGTTCCAGAAAGGTAGAAAATCAATATTCTCATAATTGGACGGGACAAAAGTCAAAGTCAATATTTCTTGTGGCAACATGAAGCGAATACGAAAGGAGGCTTGCGGGGCCACACCTGACGTCTTGGTGGGGCCACCCGCACTGGGGTGCAGGCCTGGTGGCCCCCCTGCCTCGCCTCTTTGCCTATAAAGTCCCCCAATGCCAAAACCCTAGACACCCGATCAATATTCCACGAAACCGTCTGTAGCCGCCGCCACCATCATTGTCCCTAGATCGGGGGATCTGAAGCTCTTTCCGGCACCCTGCCGGAAGGGAGATCATCCCGAAGGCCTTCTTCTTCATCATGTCAGCCTCCGGTATGAAGCGTGAGTAGTTCCACCTTGGACTACGGGTTCATGTAGTAGCTAGATGGTTGTATGTCCTCCTTGTGCTTTCATGTATAGATCTTATGAGCTTCGTTCATGATCAAGATCTAATCTATTTGTAATCATGCATGTTGTTTTTGTGGGGATCCGATGGATATTGAGATTACTATGTCAGATTGATTAATGGTTTTGTCTTATTGATTCTATCATGTTTGTGTTGTTTGTGATCTTGCATGCTCTCAGTTGTTAGTAGCTATCTTGGCCAAGTAGGTTCTAGTGACTCCAAGAGGGGGTATTTATGCTCGATAGTGGGTTCATGCCTCTATTTTCCAAGGGAAGTGACAATAATCTCTTCGGTGGTAGATGTGCTATTGCCACTAGGGAGAAAACAATGGTCTCTTGTTCATGGAACAAGTGGATTGTTTACCTTACACACTTTGCTAAAAAGAAGTTGTCTGTTGCTTGCAACTTAATACTGGAGGGGGTTCGGATGATAACCTGAAGTGTATTGCCCAATTGAATCTTATAGGATCTTTGTGTCTAGTATTGCATTGTTATGCCTTGCTCAGTCCTGTCAATAGCCCTGCTGTATTTTGTTTACCCAGCATGCCATGTTTATTTATCTAAGAGAACACCTCTAGTGAACTATGGACCCCGGTCCAATCTTTACCATTGATACATCTTCCACGGTTACTGCTTACTTGCTACAAACCATCATCACCTTCCACACCATACAGTTAATCCTTTGTTACAGCAACCGGTGAGATTGACAACCTCACTGTTTGGTGGGGCAAAGTCTTGAGTTTGTGTTGTGCAAGTTTCCACATTTCTTGCAACACCTTTGATATGTTTCCTTCCTCCTACTGGTTCAATAACCTTGATTTCTTACCGAGGGAAGACTTGTTGATGTGCTGCTTCACACCTTGCTCTTGGGGTTTCTCGACGAAGTGCTCCACGTTAACAAGGAGTCATCAACATCTGCACAACCCGATCTGCTCTCCTAAGGACGATCTACGCCAACACACTCAGCCGATCAATCAACACAATCTCGCCATGAGCAACCTGGTGCTCTGATACTGATACCACATGATAAGGATCAAGCCGATGATCCTATAGTTGTGTCCCGATCTTTCACAGCGAGTCAACCAGGTAGGTAATCTCCCAATTATGCGATGAACGCAACCTCAAGAAGAGGAATCAAATCCAGCAAGCAACATGATGAAGATCACCACGCCTCAAACCAAAACACGACAATCCTTGATGAACACAAGAACCTCCGCGACAATATCAATACGATAGATTACATGGCATCGCCGTCCCCGGAGGGATGCTTCACCAAGTAGCACACACGATAGTTTTAGACTAATCAACTGAATTCAAAAGCTAACTCAAACCCTAGATAGACTGACTCTTTATATAACCGGTTGGACAGACCCAAACCAGACTCAAACTGGACTCAAACTGAACTCTAACAGAAACCTCATAGGCCGGACATTCCAGTGTATATGGGCTAGATTGTCCGGTAGGCTGGACATTCCGAGTGATTCACACCGGACATTCCGGTCCTGGCGGAAACTTCAGTGTTTCCGGCTGGATTCCGGGTGGCTTCTGATCTAGCATACAGAATGGCTGCCACCTTGACGCGTCTTGGGTAGGCCGGACATTCTGGCTTGCTTCGACCGAACACTCCGGTCTTCACAGAAATCTTTGTGTCCTTCTTGATAATCTCCTCTTACGCCTTCCTCCCGCTCCTTCCTCGCGCATGTCCTGAAATTAGGCTTCACTTCCTCCTTCGTGCCTGTATCAGACCGTATGTTCACTGTTTAGATCTTGCTTTTTTGGTTGTGAAACCTACGAGATAAGATATATATTGGACGGCCAAGATAATTTCAATGACAGCTATTTTGTTTTAAGTGATGACGTACCATCATCAACTCCCATTTAATAGTAAAAAGACGTGAGCGTTTTAATGGTCCAGATTGCTCTTATGTTTGATGTCAAGTGACGATCTATGGTCACCAACTCCCATTTAATAATAAGAAAGAAAGATAGATTTCTTAGTCTTATATGGTCATTAGTAATAGTTAATCATGTGGTTTCCTTGTTTTAGCGTTTTAACAATCCTACAAATCAAAGGAGCCCCAAGTGGATGCGGATAGAATAAGACAAGCTGCATGCAGAAATGAAAAAATATGAGTTGACTAGGTGTGGACGGTTTATTGACAAATTATTATATTTAGATATTCTACTAGTAAAATGTTCTTGCATTGCCACAGGCCTATAATTTGCACATTGCACATGTTAATATTGTTTTTTAAGTCCAATTATTTATGAACACTATCCATTCATTCAATGATACTCTATCACTTCCATCATAAATAGTTGATGTTTCTTTTTACTTTAATGTTTGAATACACACTTTTTCTTTTGAAACTTGTCAGAGTATGAAAGGCTCCTATTTTCTTTTCACATTCAACCAGAAACTTCTACAGCTTTACATCAAATTTACGCGCGGGGGTAGGGGGAAGAGAAAGATAATTACAAAGGAAGTATGAATAAATGTCTTTTGATTTTCCTTAGCTCTATTAACCGGGAGTGGGAATTCTAATTTAGATATAGCCTTCCATGCTTCAATGCCTAGTTCTTTCTTTCTTTCCAGATGTTCCATTCAGCTATCATGAATATCTCTAGAAACATTTCTTTTCGTCATCCGTTTTCCCTTTAGTCACAATCTACAACATGTCAACCACTTGAGACCATTCCATCCCAATAATGTCCCAACATTCCTTGGTGAAAGTACAATGAAAGAAAGATGCTCAAGAGTTTCTTCAGTTTGTAATGCACAGTGGAATGTGGGGCTATGTAAATCATATGCATAATATTTAGCCCTGGAACTAACCTACTCAAACCAACATATATTCTGAAAGTCAAGCACTATATAAATTTGAGTTGATTTACGTCTCCCAAATTCTGACTCATCGGAGCATGCAAGTCTCTCCAAATGCTATAAAATGAAGTGCAAGTAACAAGATCCTTCTCATAGCAAATAGTAACTCGGGAGGAGGGCTCACCTGTTGTTCTGAATTCCTACATGAGCCTCTCATCTAGCTCGAATACAACTTTTTAAGGGACATGCCTAGTCAAGCTAGACATGGAAGAGTATAGGATTTATTGAAGGTGGGAAATGAGCCAAAGATAGCGTTACATGCTTGGGCTAGAAATATAGCATTGCTTTTCCAGAAATCTACATCAAAGTATAATGTATAAACTTCCAAGCATTTGCAATTGGCGTTCGGTCATCAATTTGTATTGCACAAACTTTGCAACCTCCAATGTGTAATGTCTTAAACAGAATATACTCAGAACAACATTTAGCAACATTATTGGACTTCTCGTAACAGTAAGGAGAAAAATACTTAGGGTATTTCTTCATATATATGGTATTAGTTCTCTGAACAAAATTGCAAAAAGGGCTAAGAATTTGATAGATTAACACTAATCTAAAACTCGGTTAGTTACTCTAGACCACCAATTTGTAACTTACTTTGGCTCTTTGGTGAGCTAGCATGTGTATGGAAGTGAGAATAATTTTTTAATGTGAAAAACTTCACTATAAGTTGATCTTTACCACTTCACACCTCATAATTGATCTAAAAAGAGGGTTATGAAAACATGCTAAAAGTAAAGTAAATTATCTAAAACTTGCAGAATAGCACTTTATGAGCAACGTTTTCATCATTCAGCTTCCCACTTATTCCATTACCTACTTGATAGGGCAAAGGTGTCCGATCTTTCAATGAGATGATGATAGTCGATTTGGTAAGTCCGGGCTTGACGATCCGACTACACGTGCGAGCACGAGCGCCAATGCAATCGCTAGGCCAATGATGCAGCCCGTCCTACGAACGCTACTACATCTACTCCCACGAGCCCCCCAAGTGGACCCATGACTCACGCCCGAGCCAAACTCCTACAAGCTAAGGTGAACTCGCTCCTTTCCTTGTGTGACTTCGATACACCCTTGGATGGCCTGCTACTTCATACGCATACCTTGTGCATCATCAGGTACGAAGAGAAGGACCCAGTGAACGGAGGCATACCAGCGAAAGAAGCCAAAAACTCTCTGTCTCCAGCGGTACTACGGACACAGAACCCAGATTACCGCCCGGCACTCGCCCCTGCTAGCTCCCATCAAGACGCATGTGAGCCAAAAACTCTGTCTCCGGTACTACGGATCTGGAACTGTACTACCGCTCAAGGCACTATTGCCTGCCTCTAGCTCCCGAAGACGCCAAGGGAAGTCCCAGGACTACAAGCGGTACTACCGGACCAGGGAGCGGTACTACCGGATGAGACCGGTACTACTGGTAGCTAGGCCGGTACTACCGGACGTGCGAGTACCAGATCATGTTAAGTCGGCCCAGCGCCCTGTAACCCTCTCTATATTTCGCCATTTTGTTCCTAAACTACCCTTGTTTATGTGGCTGGCCTATAAATAGGCCCCACCCTCTATTGTAAACCCTAGACTTGGATAATAATAGATTAAGGACACCCCTTTGAGGATCTTTCATCTATTGGTCTCATGCTCCTACCAAGGGGCACCCTATTATCCACCCCCTCTTGGATCTTGCCTAGTGCGTTCAAGTTGTACAAGGCCTTGGGTTCTCGGTTTCTTGCCCCCATGTCATCAAGATCTCACCAAGCATCTCGCCCCCGTTGTTGGTCGTGGAGAGAGAGCTTCGCCCAACACCGATCCTAGGGATTATGTTGGACCGGTTGCCACCGGCGTGAGTTATCGGCGTGTATCGTGATTTGTGTGTGTGATTTCATCGGGATCTTAGTGTGTGTGTGTTCGTGGATTTCATCCCCTCACCCCCTACCACCGCTTTCCCCTTGACTCCCGCGGAGATTCGTGAAAGATCGGGCCATCCTAAGGGGTTACCCCTTAACATCTTGGTATCAAGAGCAAGGTTGATCACGAATTTCCCCCCAATTTTTCTTCTATCCCCCTTAAAATCGAAAATCCCACCAAAAAGAGCCCCAATTTGCCTTCGGATCGATCTTTGGATTTGGTGAGTTTTTCGTGGTTTTGGTCCATAGATCTGTTGCTTTTGGAGTCGATCTATAGCCTTTTTCTGTTCCTAGCCCAGCCTTTCGGTTGGATTACCACGAATTTGAGGTTTGTGTCAAGTGGACCTCGTTCTTGTTCTGCGACCGGCGGTACTACCGGTCGCGCATGCGGTACTACCGCCCTCCGGTACTACCGGTCGTACCTAGCGGTACTACTGCGCGACACAGACAGTTTTCTTCTTCTTTTTGACGCCTCAAATTCGTTTGCTGACTATCCTCTTTAACTTTTTCGTGTTTCGCGTGTTTGTCGCCATCTTAACAAAAGCTTCCGCATCAAAGTCACCACGCGCTCAACGACACCGCGACACTCGAACATCACCCCCACCAACGGTTGCAAGTCGTCAACAATACCAAAGGTATAACTTGTGCCACTTTGACAGCCCCATATCTTCCTTTGTGTGTATCTATCCTATGAGAGCAACTCATTTTGTGTTTGTCTAAGCATTGTGCACTTGCCTTTGGAAAGTGAGAGTGTGAGGCCAAATACAAAAGTTAACATAGTAGCGTAGAAAGGGAGAAAAAGGAAAAGAATCAAAAAAATATATAGAAAAGATACATAGTCTCCCAATACAAAGAGAATACCAAGCTTGTAAGACAAAAAGAGAGAGGAAAAGAGCGCACCAAGGCAAGTGCACAAATCTATTGCTTATCCTCTTTTGGCAAACGAGTTGTGGTCTCTCCTTGAGTTGGCACGACAACTGATCGTAGTCTTCGTTAGGACCTTTTGTGCTCATTTTCATAGTCGTGCTAACCCCGTTATTCTCTACATGTGCGTTCTTCCGTGTTTTTGTATATCGTGTCCTTTTGCTTTTGATCTTTGGTTCTTTACCACGTAGAACAATAACCTTTTGCTTGGATCGTTTCGTTTGGTTTTCCACAATCCTAACCTTCCACCAAAAGCTTTTGAGAGTTGTAGCATATTTGTGTGTGAGTTTCTTTGCCATTTCACTTTGCACGCTGTTCGCTCATTTGTGTGGCAATTGGTTTGATATAATCTCCAAGGTGAGGTAAAAGGCTAACTCTACGCACCATTATTCTCCATATACAACCCTTGTCGGCTTTGCATCATGGACAGGAATGGCGAACCATCCCAACCACCACCACCTCCGGAGGACGACACACAATACATGACAAGATGGGACCATTGGAAGGTCCGAGGAGAATTCAACTACCGTTGTGAAGCTCTTGAGCGGCGCCAAGATGAACAATTTAGCGAAGCCCGCGTGGAGTTCAAGAACATCGACAACCGCTTCGAAGAAGTCTGAGGCCAAATGCATGCCATGCAACACAACCTCGATCATCAAAATGAATCTCTTGGTCGCGCCCTCGCCTCAACGGATGAGAAGCTTCAACGCCTCATTGATGGGCTATCAAGGCCACGTTCGCACGACTCAAGCTCATCTCGGCACTCCTCAAGTGAATCAAGTGCACCTCGCCGTCACGCTTCAAGGCACCGGGATGGACCCGTTCTTCAATCCATGAGCTCGTCTCAAGCGGTACCATCTCCGCGACACTCCGCAACGTCAAGAATGATGGTGACCTCTCCGCAAGACCTCCAAGACATGAAGCGAACCGGCCACAACCAAGGGCACTTGTGATTCAACAAGAGCAACCTCACATGGACCACCAAGCCCATCGTCGTCGACATGTTCTTTCAACAAAAAGTGAAGCATCCGAAGAGGACGAACAAGATCACCGTCGACGTGAAGCACTCGAAGATCCACCAAGGCGTCATTCTCGACATGATCGTCAACGTCGGCAACATGATAATCATGACGAGCCTCCTCCACATCAAGAAGAAGGAGAGCAGCCCATTGCGCATGCGGCTCGACGTCCTCCTCGCCACAGGGCGCAAGAAAATGCTCCTCGGCATCACCCACGACAAGAACAAGAGCAAGCTCACCAAGTTCGTCGTGAGGAGCAACAACCTCCTCCTCGTACTCAACCGCGCCAGCAACACGAGCAAGCTCCCCAAGCTCGTCATCAAAACCAAGTTCCACCACCAAACGCGGCACCTCAACAACCGCAAGGGCAACGCCACCATCAACAAGCAAGACATGACAGCTCGTATGATGATGACGACCGCCAAAATCATGGAAACCGCCGCCATCGGAACCGCAATGGAGAATAAACTTTTGGCAAGCTTAAATTCACCATGCCCAAGTTCGCCGGTTCCAATGAACCCGAAGAATATCTCTCGTGGGAACTCAAGGTTGACAAGATCTTCCGCATGCACAACTATAGCAATGAGAAGATGATGGCCATGGCATCCCTCGAGTTTGATGAGTATGCCAACCTTTGGTGGGAACAAGTCCAACTCGCTCGAGAAGCAAAAGAAGAGCCCCCAGTCTCGACTTGGCAAGATATGAAGGCCCATATGAGATCCCGCTTTGTTCCTTCGCACTACACGCGTGACCTCTTCAACAAGCTTCAAACGCTTAGTCAAGGGACAAAGACCGTGGAAGAGTACTTCAAGCAAATGGAGATCAACATGATCCGTGCCACCATTGAAGAGCGTCATGAACAAACAATGGCACGCTTCCTCAATGGCTTGAACCATCAAATCAAGCGCATCGCCGAGTTCCAAAAGTACAACAACATGGTTGAGCTTGTGCACATCGCATCAAAGGTTGAGCGTCAAGTGCAAGAGGACATCAAGTACAACAAGCCAAAGACGTACTTCACCTACAAGCAAGCACCAACCACTACTCCAACAACACCAAGTGTAAGCTCCTCAAGTACCACCAAGCTTCCCTTCAAGCCAACACTCCCTCAAGGAAAACAGCCCCCAAGTGGCAAATACACAAGGGATGATCAACCATTCAATGGTGAATGCTACAAGTGTGGAGGCAAAGGACACAAGTCGGCCGCATGTGGAAACAAGAAAGTTTTGTTCATCCATGACAACGGCGATGAAGAATACTTGAGTGAAGAAGAGTCTGATGCAAGGGTCAAGGAAGCCATGGCAAGGCAACATTTGGAAGAGGACCAAGAACTTCTTGTGTGTGAGCATGACGCAAGTCCATCGCTTGTGGTCACAAGGGTCTTAACTACCCAAGCCAATGAGAATGAAGACCAACGCTCGAACATCTTCTAAACTCGTGCCGGCATCAATGGGAAGTCCATCAAAGTTGTCATCGATGGAGGGAGTTGCCACAATCTTGCAAGCACGAAATTGTATGAGAAACTCAACCTCACCCTCCATCCGCATAAACACCCCTACCATATACAATGGCTAAGTGACCAAGGGTCCGTCAAGATCAAGCACACCGTCTCGGTAACGTTCTCAATTGGACCCTACAAGGACACGGTGGAATGTGACGTGGTCCCAATGACGGTTTGCCATATGTTGCTAGGAAGGCCGTGGCAATATGACAAGCGTGCTTTGCATGATGGACACTCAAACACTTATACCTTCAAATGGCTTGGAAAGACTTGTGTGTTGCAACCAATGACTCCTAGCCAAATAATTGCGGACAATGCAAAGGCTTTAGCGAGGGCGCAATACACAAAAACACCTTGTGAGAAGAGTGGTGAGCGAGAGAACCACACCATAGTGAGTGAGTGCCACAAGCCAAACTCGAGTGGAAAAACTAAGAGTGTTCTTCTTGTCACCAAAAGTGAGATGAGAGAAGTGCGGAACAACCCATCCATCTTGCACTATGTCCTTGTTTGCAAGGGACTAGCGCAAGGAACTAATGACTTGACAAATGTTCCTCCTTCTTTGATGGCTATTTTGCAGGAATTCCACGATGTATTCCCGAAGAGCTTGCTCATGGCCTACCTCCTCTTCGTGGAATAGAGCACCGCATCGACCTCATACCCGGCGCCCCACTCCCAAACCGCGCCGCGTATCGCAAAAACCTGGAAGAGACAAAGGAGATAGAACGACAAATCAACCAACTCGTCTCCAAAGGTTTGATCCAAGTAAGCACTAGCCCAAGCGCGGTCCCCGTTATTCTAGTTCCAAAAACGGATGATACGTTGCGGTTATGCATGGACTGTCGTCCAATCAATGCTATCACCGTGCGTTATCGACATCCTATACCGCGTCTTGATGACATGCTTGATGAGTTATGTGGAGCCACTATATTTTCGAAAATTGATCTTCGTAGTGGTTACCATCAAATTCGCATGGCCGAAGGTGATGAGTGAAAAACCGCCTTCAAGACCAAGCTTGGTCTCTATGAATTGTTGGTTATGCCTTTTGGCTTATCAAATGCCCCATCTACCTTCATGCGCCTCATGAACCATATTTTGAGATCTCTCATTGGGAAGAGTGTTGTTGTTTACTTTGATGACATCCTTGTCTATAGCAAGTCACTAGAGGAGCATGTTACTCATGTTAAGGAGGTCCTTCAAATCCTCCGTCATGAAAAGCTTTATGCTAATCTCCCAAAGTGCACTTTTGCAAAAGACAAGCTCATTTTCCTTGGTTTTGTTGTGTCTTCTAATGGCATTGAAGTCGATGTCTCAAAAGTTAAGGACATACGAGATTGGCCCATACCGACCAATGTTAGTGAACTTCGTAGTTTTCATGGGTTGGCTGGCTTTTACCGTCGCTTTGTGAAAGACTTTTCTACCATTGCTTGCCCCCTCAACGACTTGACCAAGAAAAATGTCACGTTCGTTTGGGGAAAAGCACAACAAAAGGCTTTTGATGAGCTCAAAACGAGGCTCACCGAAGCACCACTTCTTGCATTACCGGATTTCACAAAAACCTTTGAGATTGAATGTGACGCTAGTGGTATTGGCATTGGAGGCGTCCTTATGCAAAATGGGCGTCCTATTGCATACCATAGTGAGAAACTTGATGGCACACGCCTTAACTATCCCATTTATGACAAAGAACTTTTTGCCTTGGTTCGTGTCCTTCAAGTGTGGCAACACTATCTTTGGCCCAAAGAATTTATCATCCATTCCGACCATGAGTCGTTGAAGTATCTTAAGGGCCAAGCCAATTTTAGTAAAAGGCACGCCAAATGGGTTGAGTACATGGAATCTTTTCCTTACATTGTCAAATACAAGAAGGGCAAAGAAAATGTGGTAGCGGACGCCTTGTCTCGCAAAAACACAAACCTCCTTACACGGCTCGAAGTAAATGTCTTGGGTCTTGATGACATCAAATCTTTATGCAGCGTCAAGGCCTTTCTTTGGACCAATTTTTGCAAGATGTTCAATAGACAAAGGGATTGATGATTTCTATTTGCATAAGGGTTTTATTTTCAAACAAAACAAGCTTTGCATTCCGAAGTCATCTCTCCAAATTTTGCTTCTTCAAGAGTCCCATGGTGGAGGCCTTATGGGTCACTTTGGTCGTGACAAGACATATGACATGCTATCCACTCACTACTTTTGGCCAAAGATGAAGCGCGACGTGGAGCGCCACGTCCAACGATGCACTACATGTATCAAAGCTAAGTCTAAGTCTAACCCCTTTGGTCTTTATATGCCATTGCCTATTCCTCATGCACCTTGGTCGGACATTAGCATGGACTTTGTGTTAGGATTTCCTAGATCTAAACATGGACATGATTCTATATTTGTGGTAGTGGATCGCTTTTCCAAAATGGCACACTTCATTCCGTGCCATAAGACCAATGATGCTTCACATGTAGCAAATTTGTTTTTCAGGGAAATAATTCGGCTACACGGTGTACCAAGAACAATCGTATCCGACCGCGACGTCAAATTCATGAGCTACTTCTGGAAGACACTCATGGCCAAGCTCGGCATCAAGCTCCTCTTCTCGTCCACCTCGCATCCTCAAACCGATGGACAAACCGAGGTCGTCAATCGAAGCCTTGGCACACTTCTACGTGTGTTGATAAAGAAGAACCTTAAGGATTGGGAGGAATGTATTCCACACGCCGAGTTCTCCTACAACCGCGCCAAGCACTCCACCACCATGAGAAGCCCGTTCATGATCGTCTATGGCTTCGAGTCTCTCACCGTGCTCGATATCCTTCCACTTCCGCTTCATGATCGTGCCAATATGGACGTTGCCAAGCGTGCCCAAACAATGAAGAAACTCCATGAAGACACAAGAGCTACGATCGAGCAACAAGTCCTTCGCCAAGCATCAAGGCTAAACAAGAACAAGAAAGAGATGATCTTCGAAGAAGGCGACCTTGTGTGGATACACTTGAGTAAAGACCGCTTCCCCAAGGACCGCGACTCCAAACTCAAGCCAAGAAGTGATGGATCGTTCAAAGTGCTAAAGAGGATCAACAACAACGCCTACATCATTGATATCCCAACATCAAAGTATCTTGTGAGCTCGACATTCAATGTCAAGGACATCTCACCCTACCATGGAGAAGATGAAGTTGAGAAGGTTGAAGAGTCGAGGACGACTCTTTCCCAAGGGGAGATGCATCCGCCCTCTGACGCTACTACATCTACTCCCACGAGTCCCCCAAGTGGACCCATGACTCGCGCCCGAGCCAAACTCCTACAAGCTAAGGTGAACTCGCTCCTTTCCTTGTGTGACTTTGATACACCCTTGGATGGCCTGCTACTTCATACGCATACCTTGTGCATCATCAGGTACGAAGAGAAGGACCCAGTGAACGGAGGCACACCAGCGAAAGAATCCAAAAACTCTTTGTCTCCAGCGGTAATACCGGACCTGGAACCGGTACTACCGCCCAGCAGCACTACCGCCCCTGCTACCGCTCCCCGCTGAAGACGCCAACAGAAGCCAAAAACTCTCTGTCTCCAGCGGTACTACCGGATCTGGAACCGGTACTACCGCTCTAAGACTACTTCCCATCAAGACGCCAACGGAAGTCCCAGGACTGCAAGCGGTACTACCGGACCAGGAAATGGTACTACCGGATGAGACCGGTACTACCGGTAGCTAGGCCGGTATTACCGGACGTGCGAGTACCAGATCGTGTTAAGTCGGCCCAGCGCCTTGTAACCCTCTCTATATTTCGCCATTTTGTTCCTAAACTACCCCTGTTTATGTGGCTGGCCTATAAATAGCCCCCATCCTCTATTGTAAACCCTAGACTTGGATAATAATAGATTAAGGACACCCCTTTGAGGATCTTTCATCTATTGGTCTCATGCTCCTACCAAGGGGCACCCTATTATCCACCCCCTCTTGGATCTTGCCTAGTGCGTTCAAGTTGTACAAGGCCTTGGGTTCTCGGTTTCTCGCCCCCAAGTCGTCAAGATCTCACCAAGCATCTCGCCCCCGTTGTTGGTCGTGGAGAGAGAGCTTCGCCCAACACCGATCCTAGGGATTATGGTTGACCGGTTGCCACCAGCGTGAGTTATCGGCCTGTATCGTGATTTGTGTGCGTGAGTTCATCGGGATCTTAGTGTGCGTGTGTTCGTGGATTTCGTCCCCTCACCCCTTCCACCGCTTTCCCCTTGACTCCCGTGGAGATTCGTGAAAGATCGGGCCACCCCAAGGGGTTACCCCTTAACAGCCAATCTCCTGGAGGTTACCGATCCTGCGGGAACACGATCAGCCTGACCAGCGAGGGTCTTAATTCCTACCTGAAATCGAGAACAAGTAAGAACTAATAATGCAATCGAGATATTTCGGATTAAGAGGAAAGCTTTTTTGAAAAGGTGGGATCCTGAATAGGGGCGAAGTACAAGAGGCCTCTGCGACGCTCGAGCCTTGGCGAAGTTGCTACGATGGCTAACTTAATGTCTAAACAAAATTCGAGTCTAGGGTGACGGCTATGGGGAGTATTTAAGGAGGAAAAGGTGGGGTTTTGGACAGCCATGGAAGTGGTGGCCGAATCGAACCCTAGAAGTCCTTTTCCCCTCAAATACGGAATCTAAAAAGTGGCTATTTAAAATCCTGCGAAAATTACATGGGCCTGGCCCAAAATAAAGGTGTCGTAGCACCATATTAAGCTATGGACGAATTCGTGAAGTATTAATCTTGAATATTTTGTCCAAGCCTTCTTTCTTCATTGTGGTGGCCTCAAAGTTCTGAAATCTCCATCCGTGGCCTTCTCTTGGATTATCACATGCTTGCTGCGATCTCTATGCATGGCCATGCTCCAATGCTTGTCCCTCTCATCCATGCTTGGTTCATCATTCCTAAGAGTAAGAAATACATCTGATTTAGGCAGCATCATATCCTCATGTATGTGAGGAGTAGTTCGAAGAAACGAAAGTACCTGATAGTTAAGTTGTTTGGCACGAGATCTTGTGATGGGTCCTTGTATGTGTGTAGCTGGAGGTACAACGGTTGTATCAATAGAAGGGATGTCCACATCATGCTCCCCTTCTTGAATTGAAGTCGTCCTCGACGCAATCTCATCTTCCTCACCAAAGTAAGGCTTCAAATCTGCAATGTTAAACGTAGGACTAACCGTACCAAAGTCTGCAGGCAACTCAAGTTTATATGCATTATCATTTATTTTCTCTAACACCTTAAAGGGACCAGCAACACGCGACATTAACTTAGACTTGCGTAAATCAGGAAAACGTTCTTTACGCAAATGTAACCAAACAAGATCTCCAACATCAAACACAACATGCTTCTCCCTTTATCCCCAGCAAGTTTATACTTAGCATTCATGTGTTCAATGTTATCTTTAGTAGTCTTATGCAAGTTTAATATCATTTCAACGCGTTTTGTAGCATCCAAATTATTTTGCACCGAAGAAGGTAAAGGCAATAAATCAATAGGAGCACGAGGAACAAAACCATACACAATCTCAAATGGGCACATCTTTGTGGTAGAATGCAGCGAACGATTATAAGCAAATTCTATATGAGGTAAACACTCTTCCCACAATTTTAAGTTCTTCTTTAAAACAGCCCGCAACATAGTAGACAAAGTTCTATTTACTACTTCAGTTTGTCCATCAGTTTGGGGATGACATATAGTACTAAACAGCAATTTTGTTCCCAACTTAGCCCATAAACATCTCCAAAAGTGGCTAAGAAATTTAGTATCACGATCAGAGACAATAGTATTTGGCACACCATGCAAACGAACAATTTCACGAAAGAACAAATCAGCAATATGCGCAGCATCATCCGTTTTATGACAAGGAATAAAGTGTGCCATCTTAGAAAACCGATCCACAACAACAAAAATACTATCCTCCCTTACGTGTTCGTGGCAATCCCAAAACAAAGTCCATAGAAATATCCTCCCAAGGAACACTAGGAACGAAGAGGCATATATAAACCATGTGGATTAAGGCGAGACTTAGCTTTTGACAAGTAGTGCAGCGTGCCACAAATCTCTCAACATCTCGACGCACGTGGCCAAAAGAAGTGTGCAAAGAAGAACATCCTCCGCCTTCTTGACACCAAAGTGTCCCATCAATCCTCCTCCATGCGCCTCTGTAACAACAAAAGACGAATGAGCTATCTGGAATGCATAGTTTGTTAGCACGGAACACAAATCCATCATTGAAGACGAACTTGTTCCAAGTTCTACCATCTCTACAATTCTGCAACACATCTTTAAATTCAGCATCATGCACATATTGTTCCTTAATAGTTTCAAATCCAAATATTTTGAAGTCAAGTGGAGATAACAAAGCATAACGGCGTGACAAAGCATCAGCAATAATGTTATCTTTAACTTTTTTGTGTTTGATAACATAAGGAAAAGACTCAATAAATTCAACCCACTTTGCATGACGACGATTCAACTTAGCTTGACTACGAATATGCTTCAAAGAATCATGATCAGAATGAATAACAAACTCTTTAGGCCATAGATAATGTTGCCAAGTTTCTAATGTCCGAACCAACGCATATAATTCTTTATCATAAGTAGAATAGTTCAGACTAGCCCCACTCAATTTCTCACTAAAATATGCAACAGGTTTTCCCTCTTGTAATAACACCCCTCCCAAACCAATTCCACTAGCATCACATTCAAGCTCAAAAGTCTTAGTAAAATCAGGAAGTTGGAGTAAGGGAGCATGTGTTAGCTTATCTTTTAATATGACGAAGGCCTATTGTTGTGCATCGCCCCAAACAAAGGGCACATCCTTCTTGGTAAGCTCATTCAGCGGCAATTGATCCAAAGTCTTTGACAAAGCGCCTATAAAACCAATGAGGCCAAGAAAACTCCTCACTTGTGTGACCGTCTTGGGCTGCGGCCAATTCTCAATAGCTTCAATCTTGGCTGGATCCACTTCAATACCCTGTGATGTAACAACATAGCCAAGAAACGCAACTCGATTGGTGCAAAAGGTGCACTTCTCAAGGTTACCAAACAAACGTGCATCTCGTAAAGCATTGAAAACATCACGTAAATTGTCCAAATGATCCTCTAAAGATTTGCTATAAATCAGAATATCATCAAAGTAGACTACCACAAAACGTCCAATGAAAGCACGTAAAACTTCGTTCATTAATCTCATAAAAGTGCTAGGTGCATTAGTTAAACCAAACGGCATTACTAACCACTCATATAAACCGAACTTAGTTTTAAATGCTGTTTTCCATTCATCTCCTAATTTCATACGAATCTGGTGGTAACCACTACGCAAATCAACTTTAGAAAACATGGTAGAGCCACTCAATTCATCAAGCATGTCATCTAAATGTGGAATAGGATGACGATATCGAATAGTAATATTATTGATAGCTCTACAATCAGTACACACACGCGAGGAACCATCTTTCTTAGGTACCAAAATAATAGGAACAACACAAGGGCTAAGGGACTCACGAATATGATCTCTGTCGAGGAGTTCCTGAATTTGGCGTTGTATCTCCTTTGTCTCCTCTGGATTGGTTCTATACGGCGCGCTGTTGGGCAACGTGGCACCAGGAATGAGATCAATTTGATGCTCAATTCCTCTAATAGGAGGTAGTCCTGGTGGCAACTCAGCGGGAAAGACGTCCTCATATTCACGCAAAGGTTAGCAACAGCGGGTGGCAAAGAAGGAGGCATATCCTCAAATGAAAACAAAACCTCTTTGCAGACAATTGCATAATATTGAGTATTGTTTACATCTAGTTCAGCAATATCAATTTTATTTGCAAGCATACATGAACTCTTCAAACGAATTTCAGTAGCATGTGTAGAATCAGATTTAGTGTTCTTTGGTGGTATAAAATCGGCAGCAACAATCTGATTCTCACTTTTATTTTTCTCCTCAGTTTTAGCTCTACTAGCTCTAGCAAGATCATCTTTTAAAATTTGTTCGGGAGTCATAGGTTTTAGACCAATTTTCTTTCCATTATGCATACCGAGCGTCAAGCTTGGCGTTGAAGGATTTCTCGAGTCCATCGATCTTGCCCATGGAGTTGGTGAGCTTGTTGTAAACTCTCCTAGGCGTGTATCCACGTCTTCAGCGCGACTGACCAAGAGTTCGGAGAAGTGGGCATGTAGTTCTTCGTTTGTCATTGTGGCAGGGTTTCGCGAAGTATCTGTCATGGTTAGTCCTTTAAAAAGCACAGATATATACTACGGAAAGATGGTGGAAGTCACGCGTAATCCGTCAAGCAATATACGAAGCTCTTACAAGTTCTTACCAAACAGCAGGAAAAGGCGATGTGCAACCGCGAGGATCAGTGGGTCCAGAGATTGAACCAAGCGATTACCAGGAGGCGAGACACCGCACGTGGAGAATATATGTGGAGCTCTGGGAAGGCTTAGCAAAGGGGGTTAGCAATTATCAAAACAGCAATGCAAAAGTTGAAAGAATGCTCAACGCAGTCTTGTCTGGTCCTAGGCTAGACCATACTAGAGACGCGAGCCTAGATCACCAACGATGTCACGACGCGACACAACAAGCAATGTATGATGATATGGCACCCTGAAAAGCGAACCGAGATGCGGAAAATCACTATGATGGCGAGTGTCTAAAACTGATCTACGGGGTCTAAAACCAGTATAGCCCCAAAATATTTTTCGAAATTTTTGTATTATGCTCCGGAAAGCGCGCAGGCGCCAAAAAAATATCGCTATAACGGCCGATGGAGAAAAATGATCCCCGGGGTCGAAAAACAGTATAGCCAGAAAAAAAATTCAGAGGCGGTTCTAGACTTTTTTTGCTCTCCTTCTGGACTTACGACCGGACTCTGAGCTCGACACGGACTTTAGCTGAACACGAAAACAACAAATAAGTAAAGTAAAAAAGAAATAACTAGGAACAATAACTCTACTCGGACTCGTACCGCGGCAGGAAAACTGATCGGATCTGTGTCGCGGTAGGAAGGCGGTGACGGAGTATTAGGGTTTATGGTGGCTGGGTGTATGGCGACGGAATATGGTGGCGGAATATGGTGGCGGTGATCGGCGAGTGTGGCGGTGACTACTAAGATCAGAACTCGAAACTCTAAGGGACGAGACACTAAGACCAGCAACTCGACGCGACGATGTAGACACAAATTCAACAATGCAAAAACTGAAAAGATAATGCGAGGCGTAGATTGGTTATGGGATGGATCTAAACTCTAACTGTGTTTTTGGATTTTTCATGGGTTATAGGTAAAAACAGATCTAATCTATGAAAATAGTAAAATCTCACCGAGCAACCTGAAATCTGATACCACTTGATAGGGCAAAGGTGTCTGATCTTTCGATGAGATGATGATAGTCGATTTGGTGGAGTCCGGGCTTGACGATCCGACAACACGTGCGAGCACGAGCGCCAATGCAATCGCTAGGCCAATCTCCTAAAGGTTACCGATCCTGCGAGAACACGATCGGCCTGACCAGCGAGGGTCTTAATTCCTACCTGAAATCGAGAACAAGTAAGAACTAATATTGCAATCAAGATATTTCGGATTAAGAGGAAAGCTTTATTGAAAAGGTGGGATCCTAAATAGGGGCGAAGTATAAGAGGCTTCTGCGACGCTCGAGCCTTGGCAAAGTTGCTACGATGGCTAACTTAATGTCTAAACAAAATCCGAGTCTAGGGTGACGGCTATGGGGAGTATTTAAGGAGGAAAAGGTGGGGTTTCGGCCAGCCATGGAAGTGGTGGCCGAATCCAACCCTAGAAGTCCTTTTCCCCTCAAATACGGACTTTAAAAAGTGGCTAATTAAAATCCTGCGAAAATTACATGGGCCTGGCCCGAAATAAAGTTGTCGCAGCACCATATTAAGCTATGGACGAATTCGTGAAGTATTAATCTTGAATATTTCGTCCAAGCCTTCTTTCTTCATTATGGTGGCCTCAAAGTTCTGAAATCTCCATCCGTGGCCTTCTCTTGGATCATCACATGCTTGCTGCCATCTCCATGCATGGCCATGCTCCAATGCTTGTCCCTCTCATCCATGCTTGGTCCATCATTCCTAAGAGTAAGAAATACATCTGATTTAGGCAGCATCATATCGTCATGTATGTGAGGAATAGCTCAAAGAAACGAAAGTACCTGATAGTTAAGTTATTTGGCACGAGATCTTGTGATGGGTCCTTGTATGTGTGTAGCTGGAGGTACAATGTTTGTATCAATAGAAGGGATGTCCACATCACTACTTGCCAAGAAGAACCTGTGTATAACAGTGTCCAGTGTCTAGAGTTCCATCTAGATTCAACTTAGGAGCTAAAACCATTGTGAATATGTCAACATTAGTCACTCGGTATATATCCATAGCAACATCTTATTGAATGTACATATTGCTCACTTTTAGCCACAGTATAACCTACCAGGTTGTGTACACATAGCCTCCATGATGATACGGATATGGGGTGGCCCGATCTTCTCAGCAAGCACTTATCGATGATGATGGTCGATGATAGATAACTAACCTGTAGCTATGAACTCTCCCGCTCGAACCCTGATGCCAATGCAACAACCCTCGAACCCTAGGGTATATTCACAACACCACGCTCTTGCGCACGTAGACATCGACCACAAACAGTAGTTTGCAATCTACTAATTCCTAATTGAACAACAGATCACACTCACTTGTAGTAGATAATTCAATCACATGGTAATTCCAGAGGTTCTAATAAGAAACAACTCTAAAATAGTTTTAACGTGGTCTCACCTAATCTAGAGGGCGTTCCAAGGCTTATATGGCCGCTGGAACGTCCGAAAAACGCAAAACGAAAACATGTCTGATATAGTCAGATCCGTCCGGATCTGATGGAAACTTTTAGGGCCAGATTATCTTCCCTAAGTTGGGCCGGATTATTCGCCCCCCAGATTATCCTCCCCTAGGGGCGGATTATCCGCTTCATACAATCTGCTCAAAATCCTTAGCAAAATTAAAGGCGGGATTATCCGGTGTGTGGGGCGGATTATCCGGTGCTGAGATGTGTAAGTACTCATTGAAAATCTCTCGAAATTATCTTTCCAACAAGTACTTATTTGCTTGATTTAGATTTGGTATGAAGAATCTATGTCCATTTCAATTTCAGAGCTTCTGTCTGTCCGAACTGAATCTTCATTCTTGGTCGCCTTCCATCTCTCGGTCGCCTTCCTCCCTCTCCTCCCGCTGGCGCTAATCCGATGGATATTAAATCTAGTCAAACAATAACACCATGATTTGGATAGTATAAAGTTCTTATAAATCAAAACATCATGTTTAACTAGGAATGAAGTCACCTTGTGATATTTTGCAATGAGGTCCAATATTTCTTTCCAGCTGAGACAACTAGAATCATCACATTCATAGAATATATCCTCATAAGATACTTTTTATAGAGGGGTCGCGACGAAACCAATGACGTATTAGCCAACGACGTAACCTTTCGTCTTGTGAAACATTATAGATGTATATAAATAAGTAAATGTACAACATACAAAAATATACATATTTTTAAATTTAATAAAATATACATATTCTAAAACCAAAATTTCTATTCACACGGAACGACGAAATATACAAGCACAAAAATATTTGGTACTTTCAGGAACTTGATAGTTAACAACAGTTAACAACACCTAGGTCCACGGTGCACCGAGCCATTATCTCCATGGAATAACTTTCTTCACCAAACTTGACCCGTATGAGAAAAACCACCATGGCAAACAACCATGTCATCATAAAGAGGAGCAACCACATGAAGGAGGTGGTCTTGTAGGCCAGCAAGTAGACCTTCGAGGCTCGCGCAATTGCGCATGTGCATGTCACATCCCAAAAATTTCCAAATTTTGAAATGTGAAAAAATAAATAAACAAAATAAACAATTGTTGAAATTTAGGGTGAAAAGAAACTTTTTGCTTCTAAATGGAAACTTTGAAACCCTTCTGGAAAAAAATTGAATAAAATGCAATCCAACAAATATCAATCAAGTGAAATGCATTCATCAATGAATGTATCTTGAAATTTAAACATTTGGAAAAGTAAACCAAAACCCTAAAACCCTAATGGAAGAAAATCATTTCCAAGATCTCTCTAAAACTACGGATTAGATCCATATAAAAATTTGTCAACAAACATTTATAAGTGATCAAAATGACAAACAAAAACATTATAAAACCATAGAAATTGGTTTCATTTAAGTTGAAGCCAAAGATAAAAACTCATGAATTTAATAAGGTTAAAAGAAATAATTTCCAAAGCTAATAAAGCTCCTAACTAAAATCCATACTACATTATGAGAAAAATAATACCAGAAGGATTTAAAAAGATAAACAAATATTAAATAAAATTATACAAATTGGAATCACCAATTTTGGATCTATAAATATTAAATAAAAAGATATGGATTTTATAAGATAAAGAAAGAAAGAAAATAAATAAGGAATATTTAAAAGCCAAATTAAATCTTGGCCAAATCCATAAAAAAATTAAATGAAAGTTAATTAAATAATAAAAAAAGAAATAAAAGAATATTTAAATAAAAACTATATGGGCTTTGAACCATATTCAATTTTATGTAAATAAAGAAAATTTGCCTAATCTAAATAATAAACCCCAATAAAATTATTTACAAGACAATTTAAAATAAAGGGATAAAGAATATTCAGATAAAAGTATATGGGATTAAACCATATTCTAATTATATTTAAATGGAGACAAAATCCCTAATATAAAGGACTAATTAAATCATGAGAAAAATAATTGGAATTGGCAAAATGGATTAGAAGTTATCCAATTAACTTAAAAGGAATAGAATAAATTATTTGAATAAATAATATGGATTGGACCACATTTAAATCTTATTTAAAATAAAGACAAATGTCTAAAATTAAATAAATAACAAACCATATGAGAATATAAGAAATATTCTAAAATGGAATATTTAAATACATTATTAATTAAGATTAAACCTACTGAAGTGGTTTGATAGAAATATGAATTAAAAAGTAAGCTTTTGAATCATATTAAATATTACTTGAATAAAGACAAGTGCCTATTTTAAATAAAAAATAAACCATAAATGAATAAAAGAATTATTCTAAAATGGAATTTAAAATACATTAATAAACGGTATTCAAACTTACTGAAAGTTTGGAAAAGTTCTGAATTCAAATGGATGTTTGAATTATTTGAATAAAATGAAAACAGAAAATGAAATCAGAAAAAGAAAAAGATTCAGAAATAGAAAAAATAAAAAGAAACAGCCCAGAAACCCCAGCCCAACAACTTGGCCCGGCAAGCCCAAGCAAGCCCACTCTCTCCCCTCCCCGCGAACCTTTTTCTTACCCACACCTCTAGCCACACAGCCTGATGTAGCCCGACCTACGGTCGTTACCACATCTTGGTCTCCAACTTACGCCAAGTCGTCATGGACTCCAAAGGTGAATCCGTTCCTCTATGCGAGCCCCCTTCCTACCCTATGGAATGGTATGCTACTTCATACTCCGTCATATATGCATGATAGGTTCACACCGACCAGTACGGAGACAAGGGAGGAAGCCCGGAACATCAATCCCGACAAGACGGAGGCTTGGAAGAGGAGGAGAGAAAAGTTGGCATTTGCTGTGTCCAAGCGGTACTACCGGTTGTCGGAACTATCGGTCATTACTACCGCCTGCTTGATCAAGCCTGCGCCATCGCCACTGGATGCCCCGATACTGGCTTGCGGTACTACCGCCCGCAAGCGGTACTACCGGATACCATGAGCGGTACTACCGGTGATGACCAGTACTACCGGTTCTAGGTCCCACTTGGTCATGTATGTGCTGCAGCACCTTTGGGCCCTGACCCATGTATCCCCCCTTTACTTACCTATTCGCCTAGTTTATCCCCAAACTACCCTTGTTTAGTGGCTGGCCTATAAATAGAGCCTCCACCCCTCATGTATCCCTTAGGAATAGATGATAGACTAAAGAAAACCCCCATTGTAGAATCTCTAGTTTTGCCTCATCCCCTTTACCAAGGGGACCGACTATCGTCACCAACCTCGATTGGACTTTGCATCACGCATCCATCGTTGAACAAGGCCTTGGAGTTCGACGTCTCGTCTCCAAGTTGTCAAGACCCTCCCCAAGGTGTTCTTCCCTCTCCGATGTGGATTTGAGGGAGCACGTTGACCGATCTTTCCTTGCGAGGATTCTATCGGACCGGTGGCCGCCGTTCGGGAGCAATCGGCCTTGTATCGTGTGAGTTTTGCGTGTGTTCATCGTGTTCTTCGTGAGGTGTGTGTTCGCTTCCGCTACCTTCTCCCTTTACCCTCGCTTTCCCATCGATTTGACCATGAGATCCATGAAGATCGGGCATCCAAGAGGTTAACCCCTCCATCATCTGGTATCAGCAGCTTTTGGTTGCCACGGATTCTCATCGATTTGGTCTTTTCCCCATAAATTCGAAATTTCCACCAAAAATAGCCCCAATTCGTGTTTTGGATCGATCTGTGATTTGAGTGCGTTTTGGTAGGTTTTGATCCGTGGATTACTTTCTAAACTTGTTGACCTACCTTCCTTTGCGTTCCCATAGCCTAATTCCATGATTTCCCCCTTCGATTTGGTGTTTTTCTTGAAGATTTTCCGCCCAAATCACCCCAAAATCACGAAAACGCGTCAAATCTGGGCGTCCCAGGTCCAAGCGGTACTACCGGGTCCAAAATCCGGTACTACCGCACTTAACCGGTACTACCGGTCTCAAAAATCCGGTACTACCGCCCTATACAGATCCAAAACAGCAGGTTCCAGATTTCAGCCTCTCACCGTTTTGAGCATAACTTTTGCATCTGAACTCGGATTTTGGTGTTCTTTAGCTCGTTTCGAAGAGGAGAAGGAGCTCTACATCATCATCCACGTTGTTCATGCTATCTACTCCATCCAAATTCCGTGAGCAAGGCAGAATCCAACAATAAAGGGTGAAGATCGTCGACGAAAGGTATAACCATTCCGCGACTTCTCTCCACTTGCATTCCTTTGTGAACCCCACTATCTTTGCGAGCAACAAACACCTATTGAGGCTAGTTCCTCTTATGATTGCTTGGGCTATGCACATTTGATACCTTGTAGAATTCCGAGCAAACATTGTGAGCGCTATCTCTTATAGTTATCTTGTATAGTTGTTGGCACAAGGAAGAGGCAAGTGAAAAAGAAATAAAAATAAAAAGAGTGATACAAAAAGAAAAAAAAAGAGAAAAAGAAAGAATTATACATGTGCTTTATAGAATAGGAAGCGCAAGCTCGATGAACATCATATAGGTGGTACTTTTTGTGCATATCTTGTAGCCCACCAATTTTGTGCAATCGAACTAGCGTCTCTCCTTGTACTTGTGTGACACGAGCTTATAGTCTTCGCTAGGTAATCATTTGGTTCTTAGCTCACTTTCTCCGTCGCACAAGTCCCATTTATCCCACCGTGTGTGTTTCCTTGTACATATTTCCTATCTTGTGGATTAACTTGTTTTGCTTTGTGATCATTGTGGTTCTTTACTTGTCAATACAACATCTTGATTTCGGATTGGTTCTTGACATGCCACTTTCCATACCTATCCACCATAGGCCTTGTGTGTGTGTGTTTTTTGGTTCTTAGTTGGTTTTGGTGTTCCGCGTGAACTTCACTTTGCTTGGTTTATTGCTCTCAAGTGTGGCCACTTGGACGATACGATCTTCCAAGGTAAAGTAAGGTTTGACGTTGTATCCCTAACTCCCACTACCACTTCCATATACACCACTTGGTCTTGTGCATCATGTCTAGGGACTCCGGAACCGAGGATGATATCTATGAAGAATCCATGATGAGCCACCATGACTACGACTCCACAAGTATAGAGGACATGATGGAGCACAATACCGACAATGGCTCCGCGTGCTTTGAGGACCCGGAGCACTACACCTACGACGACTCCACATGCATAGAAGACATGGAGCTCTACGTCGAAAATGGATCCTCATGCATGGAGCCTATGGAGCACTACATCGACAATGGCTCCACATGCTTGGGTCATATGGAGTACTACACCAACAACTACTCCCCAAGCATGGACGACTTCGAGTGCGACATCGATGACGCCTCTCCAAGCATGGAGGACACGGAGAACTTCATCGACTTTGATGGCTCCTCCATGAGCCATGAAGAATTCCTCCACCGTGTGGAGATGGAAGCCTACTACGCCAAGAAAGAGGAGGCACATCATCAAGATTCCATGACCTTCAAGGCCAAGCGTGCCACACCAAAGGGCACCACCTACTTCGATGATCCACCTCCAAGGCGACATGTGCCACCACCTAGATGGCGTCAAGCGCCACCATCTCCAAGGCACCAAGCTCCATCACCTCCAAGGCATCAAGCTCTACCATCTCCAAGGCGCCAAGCTTCATCACCGCCAAGGCGCCAAGCTCCAACTCCTATCCAAACAAGAGTGGCGTCCAAACATCATATGCATCAAGATGCGCCAAGAAACAAGAATCTTCATCGACAAACATCCTCTCATGAGCATCGCCACCATAAGGAGGATACAAGAAATCGTCTAAGGCATCTTCGCCACCAAGACGGAGAATACAAGATGAGCACCAACCATAATGCTCAATCAAGCTCAAGAAGGCACCACAAGCACAAGAAGAGTGCCAAGGCAAATGATCACCGTCGCGAGTGTCATGTGGATGACCAAGTGCTTCACCAACATCAACCATCGGCAAGGCACGCCAATGACCTCCGTCGACACCGTCACAAGGCACCTTCAACTACTAGTGCCACCACCAAAATGGCACCAAGAGCAAGCCTTCGTCCACGCCATCAAGCTTCGATGCCTACGCTTGACTTCCACGACCTCGCCAACGAGGAAAATGTAGACCTCTACTTCGCCAAGTTGGATAGCATGAGCCTACCTCCACCACTACTACAGGATGACCACAAGACGGTCGAGCATGGGATTTTCCCTTCGACCAAGGAGGCGAGCAATGATGACCATCTTATGGCATCCAACCTTGAAGGCGACAAGGTCAAGAATGGTGAGCATGGGATTTTCCCTTCACCAAAGGAGGCGCATGGAGTTGAGGAAACCGAGCCTATCCCCATATGCTTGAGTGATGATGTGGTACCAATCCCATGTGAGTATGAGAGCCACTTAGCCCACTTGAGTGAGAACAAGAGTGCGATGAGTGACTCCACCTTATGTGAGATCGAGTGCTTCCACTTGGAGGGCATGAGCGATACTCCTAGTGAGTTGAGAGTGGTAGTTGATAGGTCAAGTGAGACCATTTCGAATTCTAACAACTTACCCTCTACCTCTAGTGTGTTCTCTTGTGTTGTGCTAGGTTCCATGGAGGAAGACGCCCGATGCTATGAAGCAATGATGCCTCGAATAGAGAAGATGTACATGGTAGTTGCTACGCCATGGATACATCAAGAAGATGAAGTCGTCCACAAGGAGGCCACTACTTCCACAACACCCACTTCATATGAGAGGTATGACCAAGGTACCAATAAGGGTGTTAATGATGCCATGATCCCACTAGTGGACATGATGAATTGTGAGGATATGCATGCTATGGATGATACTTGTGACATTACATATGCTTCATCCACATTACCATGTGATGCTTTGCCTTTGCATAATATTGATCATGTGGAATTGTTTGATTGCGATATCATTGCCATAAACATGCCATGCTATGCATCTTGTGTGTATCCTCCAATTGCTTCGGACATGCTTTGTCATGCTAGTCATTCAATTTCTCCCGTTGCTTGCGATAAGATGAATGCTTGCTATTTCACTTGTTTTGCTTGCAACAATATTGATCATATGCGTTCTAATGAGATGGCCCCCATAGCTTTCTCAATTTTTGGAGATTTTGATGATTGCCATGATAAGCATGTTCCCCACTTGCATACTCACCATGCATCTATTTCATACTTGATTGACATTAATGGTGATGTGCACAAGAAGAGATACGTCATGATCGATGATGTGTATCTCTACCATGCACACACGTTCTTCCTTTTACATATGATGTGTGTAGGTACCCGCACGAGAATGTCAACCTCGGTTGAGCACGAGTTGACAAAAAGAGCTCTTGAGAGCATCCAACAATTGAGTTCAAGATCGAACCCAGCTCTGATTCCTTTTGCATGCTTTGCATCTTTCATGTTGACAAATTGTTCTATCTTATGGTTTGCTTGCAAGCATGTTAATGGTATTATCTTCCCTTGTGACATGCATGTTTCTTCGCCTTTAGATAATGATGCTTTGTGTGTTGCAACAAAAATGTTGAACAATTTACCTTTCCGATGTTTTGTGTGCAACCACAATTCCTTTAAGAACATGTATTGTCATGAGAGCTTCCAAGAATCTCGTCTTGTTGTTGCAACAAACATAAGGACCACTTGCTCTTTCATTTGGTTTGTTTGCAAACACGTTAATTTGGCTTCCTCTTGGGATACTCATTTTCCCATGATATTTGCTTTCGATGATTTGCGTGTGACATCCAACATGTCGAACAATTTCTCTTTCCAATGGTTGGTTTGCACACATAATGATGTTGCTTTGGATATTATTCCTTTTGTGTTTTTGCCAAATTCTCCTAACTTGGCATCAAATATGTTGATCAAATTGCTATTCGATTGCTTTGAGTGCCCCACTACTATCTTATATGGAGTTTTTGCGTTTCCACATTTGGATGATGTTCAAACGATTTCCATGCACATTGACCATGCATTCGCATTCCGTTTGCTATACTTGAGTTGTGCTAATCGTGTTGTGAACAAGAATGGACATGCCACAAATGACATGCTCCTCTATCACACACAAACATATGTTGGTTGGTCTTTGTTGTATGAAGGTACAAATGCATACACGTCAACCTCTATGGACTATATGTTGACAAGAAGAACCGAAGAGAGTTACCTATGGCTACCCTTCATCGAGCTATCTCTACAAGCTAAGGTGACTTCCTTCTACTTGAGGACTCATGCTATAATCTTCGTGAATTGGCTACGCTTTGAGTGTTGCTTTGCTTTTGTTGTGAGCTTTGTAGGCTTCAAGGAAGGTGAAGGAACATTGAAGTGTTGTCAAGTCAATCTTCGAGGGGACTATAAGGTGAACCCTAGGATCAAGAAGGTCTCTCGACCGCTTCTACTTTGTGATGAGCATGTAGAGTCGAGGACGACTCTTTTTGAAGGGGGGGGAGCTGATGTAGCCCGACCTACGGTCGTTACCACATCTTGGTCTCCAACTTACGCCAAGTCGTCATGGACTCCAAAGGTGAATCCGTTCCTGCGAGCCCCTTCCTACCCTATGGAATGGTATGCTACTTCATACTCCGTCACATATGCATGATAGGTTCACACCGACCAAGACGGAGACAAGGGAGGCTTGGAACATCAAGCCCGACAAGGCGGAGGCTTGGAAGAGGAGACTAAGAAGACAGGTTGGCATTTGCCAGTCCAAGCGGTACTACCGGTTGTCGAGCGGTACTACCGGTCAGCCGTACTACTGCCCCGCTACTGCATCTGCGCCATCGCCATCGCTGGATTCCCAGATCGGCTTGCGGTACCGCCATAAGCGGTACTACCGGATACCAACAGCGGTACTACCGGTGATGACCGGTACTACCGGTCCTAGGTCCGGTACTACCGGTCATGTATGTGCCTGTGCGCACCTGTTGGGCCACAGCCCATGTATCCCCCTTTACTTACCTATTCGCCTAGTTTATCCCCAAACTACCCTTGTTTAGTGGCTGGCCTATAAATAGAGCCCCCACCCCTCATGTATCCCTTAGGCATAGATGATAGACTAAAGAAAACCCCCATTGTGGAATCTCTAGTTTTGCCTCATCCCCTTTACCAAGGGGACCGACTATCGTCACCAACCTCGATTGGACTTTGCATCACGCATCCATAGTTGAACAAGGCCTTGGAGTTCGACGTCTCGTCTCCAAGTTGTCAAGACCCTCCCCAAGGTGTTCTTCCCTCTCCGATGTGGATTTGAGGGAGCATGTTGACCGATCTTTCCTTGCGAGAATTCTATCGGACCGGTGGCCGCTGTTCAGGAGCAATCGGCCTTGTATCGTGTGAGTTTTGCGTGTGTTCATCGTGTTCTTCGCGAGGTGTGTGTTCGCTTCCGCTACCTTCTCCCTTTCCCCTCGCTTTCCCATCGATTTGACCACGAGATCCGTGAAGATCGGGCATCCAAGAGGTTAACCCCTCCATCACAGCCACTGACTGCGAGGCGCCACGCATACCCTCTCTTTTTCGCTGACAAATAGACCCCATCGCCAGCTCACGTCTTCCCCAGCGCGACCCGTTCCTCCCCCAAATTTCTCGCCATTTCTGCGTTGATTTCGTAGCGTTAATACGCGTTAATGGTCGATCAATTCTCGCTAGCGTCCACGCCCTATTAAACGCCATCGTCCCCTCTCCCTTTCCCCCCAGACACCATTCCCTCTCCGCCTCCAGGCTGTTCCAATTTGAGCTCGAAACCACCACTGCTCCGATGACATTTCCGGCTGATTCCGGCGACACCCGGCCTCCCCACTGTCTCTGGAACCCACTAGATTGCTCCCCATCTCCTTGCGCACCTCCCAGTAGCACTATCTCACTCGCGCGTGTTCCGAAACGTTGGCAAGGACAATACCGTCTTGCACCGACGGCTAGCTCAACTCCGGCGAGCTATTGACGCCAACCCCGAGTGCCCCTCGTGTTTTGGTGAGTATCCCTACGACCCTCGAGACCGTACGCACCCTCCTGATGCATCCTCTTTCTCGCTTGCATCCCAGGAACTCGTCTTCGACCACGGCCGTGCGTACCCGACGGAGGCAAAAACTATGGCGAGCAATCCCCGTCGTCCTCGTGCGCCCCTTCACCGACAAACACAACGTCGAGTATCAACGCAGCCCTGCGAACCCGGTGAGCCTTTTCCCTCTCTTCCTCGCTTCACATGTCGCGGGGCGTCGGCGAGCCAGCAGCGTCCGTCGCTAGCGCCGCCCATTTATGGTTGGCGTGCTATGAGACGTTGGATGATGATCCGATGGGCGTGATAGATTAACTTAATTTGAACTGTTACGTTTGATCTGTGCCGCACGATCCTAATTAGATCCAACGATCCATAGAGCGCGGTCCTGCCAAACCGGTACAATCGAATGAAAACAAGACACGTGGCCTGCCTAATCTTTTAAAACAGAAATTGGACCTATTAGATGATTGAATATGAAAAATTCATAACTTTTAATCCACACTTCCAAATTTTGCAAAATTTATACCATTGGAATCAGGAAAAATAAACCTTTGCAACCATGCCCTTACTTTAGTATTTTGCTTCTGTAAAATTGGTTGTTTTACAGAAACATTTCTAGGCTTATTTTGTGTATAAAATTTATTCTAAAAATGTTTTTAGGGTAAAATATTTTTGCAAATGTTTTGTATTGAACCTACTTACCATAAAAACCAAGTTTTGGGTTTAAAAGTTTATTTTGTGACACTAAGGAATTTTTCCTTTCATAAAAGCATTTCTAGTTAAATAAAAATGTTGATTATGGTTTAAAAATGCTTTTTGAGTAAAACCTTTTGAAAATGGTTTGATTTAAACTCTCTGACCCTAAAACACCAAGTTTTGGGATTTAAAAATATATTTGATGAACCCTAGTAAATTATTACTTTGTTTAAAAGCATTTCTAACAAAATAAAAATGTTGCTTTGGTTTAAAAATGGTTTTCGGGTGAAACCTTTGGCAAAGGGAGTAATTTTAAACACTTTGACCTTAAAACACTAGCATTTGTGTTCAAAAATATATTTGGCAAACACTACAATTTATTCCTTTGATTAAAATCATTTCTAGCAAAACAAAAATGATTTACATGGCCCATTTCCATTAACTTGTTTTTAAATAGTTTTGCCACTTTTATAAATGACCAATATGTGTTTTAAAATTTTTATAGCCTATTAGAAACCACTTTTCCAATAAAATAATATTTTGCATGCTTGCATGCATTGCTTTGTTTTCTTTATTTTATGTGATGAATTGTTTGAATGCTAGTTGAATGTGTGCCTTGATTGAATTGTAGTGAAATTTGAAGAGTGTGACTATTGCAAGATCAAGGAGTGAACCTATATTCTCTACCAAAAAGGCAAGTGGTGCTTCATACATTTTTTCCTAATGTTTTGACTATGCATTAGTGATATTTCAAAGTAGGACTTGCATGAAATTTTCTATGCGTTAACTATGCCATGGGAAATCCTAGTAGATGATGCCTTAGCAGAATTTTCCCTAAGTTAAGATTCCTACTACTATCATGCTTAGCCTAGCTAGTAGAAAACAAGGGTGGATTATATTCATTCTATGAAATATTTCTAAGTCTGTGACTTGTGTTTTGTTTAATAAAATAACTATGTGAATGAAACACCTGGGTAGAATGGTGAGAATGGATTTATGTTGAGTTGTTACACAGGGCCAGTAAACTGGTGAAAACTTGTGTATCACACTTGTGGAAAGCCACCCAGGAACAAAGGGATTTGAGATGCCAAATGTTAAGAAGCTTCAAGTGCAGCCACATGACATTATGGGCTCTGCCTGGATCATATAGGTTGCAATAAGTTAGCCAGATGGACAGGTTGTGGTAGGGGGTGATAGGTTTGGAGCGCGTCCATTTTGCTCTAAGGGAAGGCTTCTGAAAGATCTTGTCTCGATACATGTCGAGTCTTGTGGGGAAAGTGCACCACCTCTCGAGAGAGTAAAATCTAAGTACTTAGCCGTGTCCCCGGAAATGGACAATTTGAGCGTCAAGACATGGAAGCTATCAAGGATCTCCTCATCCCAATTTCTAAGTTAAAAGCTTGTGGTTGAACAAGGGTTAAAGGTTAACCAATTTTATTGGTTGTTCCTTGGGTGATTTGACAAACAAAAACTTAGTGTTTTCAACTTATAAGGAAAACCTATTTTGAGCAAAGCAAGCCTAAGCTCCACTTAGCCAACTGCATATAGATGATAGACTCCACTATACTACCATAGTATCACTTGCCAATACAATTCAAATGTATTGACCCTTGTGGCTGTAACTATGGATGCTAGCTATTGATCCAGGGACTAGCATTGTAAACACAGGGATCTCTACCTTATCAAGGTTGGGACCTCTACAGATGGTATCCGAGCACTGTGTTGCCTGTAGGATTGTAACCCTAGGATTAGACAAAACCCCTTAGAAAAATAGGAGTTGTATTTGTTCTAACTTATTTACAAAAAATCTTGTACACTCTTTCTTCAATCTTTTTGTTTTGATTCTACATCTCTCCCTTTCAACTTGATGGACAAAAACCTCAACATGAGCAAGGACTTCAACATCACCAATGACTTCAACTACAACATCACCAAGGACTTCAACTTGGACATCACTAAGGACTACAAGTAAGACAAGAATGTAACTCAAGACTAGAAGACTTAGGAGAAACCATCATCACCTTTGAAGTTTTGGGACCAAGACACAAGAATTTCTCCAAGGATACAATGATCTTGTTCATGAAGAAACAAACCAAGAAGAATGAAATGATCTTAAGTAATCCTATAGTTGGACCGCCATACTAGAGATTAGCTTAGATCATATATTGATCACACCAACTTATGTGGTGTAGCAAAAATATTTTGTTGCCTAAAAATATGTTTGAATCTTGTTGTTTGAGTGGAATGCATGTTTGTGACTGCTTGCACATTGCTTTGTGTGAATTTTTGTGTGTGAGTAAAATTATTTCTCTAGAAATATTTTGTCTATTCTAATCCCAACCCAACCCCAACAGATGACTTCTCAAAGAGACTCCAACATCAAGGATGGTGACAACAACAACCAAGAGATGCACATGAGAGAACAACTTCTAGCAACCCAAGCCCAGTTGAATCAAGTGAGAACTCAGTTTTTAGACAACAACAATGGGATAGACCCAACCCTGCAAAAGTTTTTGGAAACCCAAACCCAATTGTTGCAAAGGATGACAAATCAAATGATCAACATGAGAGACAACCTTCCCCAAGGAGATTATGAAAACAATAATGTCAAGGATGATATTATAGAAGGAACTCAAGCTTGCAATATTTATGGAGACATAGAACACACTTACAAAGAGCATGTGGACCAATGCCCTAAACATCCAACTAAACAATGCCCCACATCTCAAGTTACATGTTTCCTATGTGAAGGAAATGATCATTTCCCTATCCAATGCCCCATCTATCCTATAGTTCAACAAATGAAACAAGATGGAATGCATCAAATGTTTGGAAACCTCCATAAGGGAACAACTTCAACCAAGAAGGGTAAGGACAAAATCAGAACCATGCCTCATAAATCCACAACCAAAGTGACCACAAAGTGTTGCTACTCTTGTGGAGAAGAAGGACACATCTCTAGTGGCTGCCCCAAGAAGAGAGAAAGATTTCCCACCTTTGAGGTGAGATATGAAGAACATGAACTAGACGAACTCCTAGCTTTGGAGGGACCCAAAAAGAAGAAGGACAAAAGCGAAGTGCAATGTTACAATTGCAAAGAGATGGGACACTATGCCAATGAATGTACAAAAAAGAAGAAGAACCAAGGAAAAAAACAAGAGGCATTGATACCAAAGAAGAAGGAGAGCCAATAAGACAAACAAAAGATAGTGAAACCAAAGATGAGGAAGGATATTAGCCAAGTGATGTGCAACCACTACAAAGAGCTAGGAAATTATGCATCATATTGTCTAGAGAAGCCACCTAAAGACCTCAACCTTATCACATGTTTCAAGTGTGGTGACAAAGGACATTAAGCCAACAACTTTCCAGAGAAGATACATCAAGATTCCAAGTAAGACAAGATGTAATCTAGTTGAAAACCTTTTTAAGGGTGGTAGTACTCTAGTTGCCTTGAAGCCAACTTGTAACCTCTGGCCTTCCCAAATCTCGGGACGAGATTTATTTTAAGGGTGGTAGACTGTCGCATCCCAAAAATTTC
Organism: Avena longiglumis; assembly: GCA_030063025.1. NCBI lineage: Eukaryota > Viridiplantae > Streptophyta > Magnoliopsida > Poales > Poaceae > Avena > Avena longiglumis. Next base: position 342,108,955 of record CP125976.1, on the reverse strand, counting down.
CAAATTTTAAAATGTGAAAAAATAAATAAACAAAAGAAACAATTGTTGAAATTTAGGGTGAAAAGAAACTTTTTGCTTCTAAATGGAAACTTCAAAACCCTTCTAGAACAAATTTGAATAAAATGGAATCCAACAAATTTCAATCAAGTGAAATGCATTCATCAATGAATGTATCTTGAAATTTAAACATTTGGAAAAGTAAACCAAAACCCTAAAACCCTAATGGAAGAAAATCATTTCCAAGATCTCTCTAAGACTATGGATTTGATCCATATAAAAACTTGTCAACAAACATTTATAAGTGATCAAAATGATAAACAAAAACATTATAAAACCATAGAAATTGGTTTCATTTAAGTTGAAGCCAAAGATAAAAACTCATGAATTTAATAAGGTTAAAAGAAATAATTTCCAAAGCTAATAAAGCTCCTAGCTAAAATCCATACTAAATTATGAGCAAAATAATCCCAAAAGGATTTAAAAAGATAAACAAATACTAAGTAAAATTATACAAATTGGAATCACCAATTTTGGATCTATAAATAAAAAGATATGGATTTTATAAGATAAAGAAAGAAAATAAATAAGGAATATTTAAAAGCCAAATTAAATCTTGGACAAATCCATAAACAAATAAAATGAAAGTTTATTGAATAATAAAAAAGAAATAAAAGAATATTTAAATAAAAAAATATATGGGCTTTGAACCATATTCAATTTTATTTAAATAAAGACAATTTGCCTAATCTAAATAATAAACCCTAATAAAATTATTTAGAAGACAATTTAAAACTTAAATTAAATCCATAAGCAAATGGAATAAATATAATCCAAATAAAATAAAGGGATAAAGAATATTCAAATAAAAGTATATGGGATTAAACCATATTCTAATTATATTTAAATGGAGACAAAATCCCTAATATAAAGGACTAATTAAATCATGAGAAAAAAATTGGAATTGCCAAAAATGGATTAGAAGTTATCCAATTAACTTAAAAAGAATAAAAGAAATTATTTGAATAAATAATATGGATTGGAACCATATTTAAATCTTATTTAAAATAAAGACAAATGTCTAAAATTAAATAAATAACAAACCATATGAGAATATAAGAAATATTCTAAAATGGAATTTTTAAATACATTATTAATTAAGATTAAACCTACTAAAAAGGTTTTATAGAAATATGAATTAAAAAGTAAGATTTTGAATCATATTAAATATTACTTGAATAAAGACAAGTGCCTATTTTAAATAAATAATAAACCATAAATGAATAAAAGAATTATTCTAAAATGGACTTTAAAATACATTAATAAACAATATTAAAACTTACTGAAAGTTTGGAAAAGTTTTGAATTCAAATAGGTGTTTGAATTATTTGAACAAAATGAAAACAGAAAAATAAATCATAAAAAGAAGATTCAGAAATAGAAAAAAATAAAAAGAAACAGCCCAGAAACCCTAGCCCAGCAACTTGGCCCAACAAGCCCAAGCAAGCCCACTCTCTCCCCTCCCCACGAACCATTTTTCTTACCCGCACCTCTACCCACACAGCCACTGACCGCAAGGCCCCACGCATACCCTCTCTCTTTCGCTAACAAATAGACCCCATCGCCAGCTTAGTGTCTTTCCCAGCGTGACCCGTTCCTCCCCCAAATTTCTCGCTGTTTCTACGTTGATTTCGTAGCGTTAATGCGCGTTAATGGTCGATCAATTCTCGCCAGCGTCCACGCCTTCTTAAACGCCATCGTCCCCTCTCCCTTTCCCCCTAGACGCCATTCCCTCTATGCCTCTAGGCTGTTCCAATTTGAGCTTGAAACCACCACTGCTCCGACGACATTTTCGGCCGATTCCGACGACACCCGGCCTCCCCACTGCCTTTGGAACCCATAGCTTGCTCCCTATCTCCTTGCACACCTCCTAGTAGCACTAGTTCACTCACGCGCGCTCCGAAACGTCGGCAAGGACAATACCGTCTCGCCACCGACGGCTAGCTTAACTCCAGCGAGCTACTGACGCCAACCCCGAGCGCCCCTCGTGTTCTGGTGAGTATCCCTACGACCCTCGAGACCATACGGATCCTCCTGATGCATCCTCTTGCTCGGTTGCATCCCAGGCACTCGTCTTCGACCACGGCCGTGCGTACCCGACGGAGGCAGAAACTACGGCGAGCAATCCCCGTCGTCCTCGTGCGCCCCATCGCCGACAAAGACAACGTCGAGTATCAGCGCAGCTCTGCGAACCTGGTGAGCCTTTTCCCTCTCTTCTTCGCTTCCTGTAATCGCCGGGACGTCGCTGACAGAGCGCCGCCGCCGCGCGTCCGTCGCTAGCGCCGCCCATCTATGGTTGGCATGCTATGAGCCATTGGATGATGATCCGATGGACGCGATAGATTAACTTAAACGAACCGTTTCGCTTGATCTGTGCTGCATGATCCTAATTAGATCCAACGACCCATAGAGCGCGATCCTGCCGGACTGGTACCAGCGAATGAAAACAAGACATGTGGCCTGCCTACTCTTTTAAAACAGAAATTGGACCTATTAGATGATTGAATTTGAAAAATTCATAACTTTTAATCCACACGTCCAAATTTTGCAAACTTTATATCATTGGAATCAGGAAAAAGAAATATTTGCAACAATGCCCTTACTTTAGTATTTTGATTCTATAAAACTGGTTCTTTTTATAGAAACATTTCTAGGCTTATTTTGTGTATAAAAACTATTCTAAAAATGTTTTTAGGGTAAAATCTTTTGCAAATGTTTTGTATTGAACCTACTGACCATAAAAACCAACTTTTGGGTTTAAAAGTATATTTTGTGACACTAAGGAATTTTTCCTTTGAATAACACATTTCTAGTTAACTAAAAATGTTGATTATGGTTTAAAAATGCTTTTTGAGTAAAACCTTTTGAAAATGGTTTGATTTAAACTCTCCGACCCTAAAACACCAAGTTTTGGGATTTAAAAATATATTTGATGAACCCTAGTAAATTATTACTTTGGTTTAAAGCATTTCTAACAAAATAAAAATGTTGCTTTGGTTTAAAATGGTTTTTAGGTGAAACCTTTGGGAAAGGGAGTAATTTCAAACACTTTGACCTTAAAACACTAGCATCTGTGTTCAAAAATATATTTGGCAAACACTAGAAATTATTCCTTTGATTAAAATTATTTCGAGCAAAACAAAAATGATTTAAATGGCCCATTTCCATTAACTTGTTTTTAAATAGTTTTGCCACTTTTATAAATGACCAATAGGTGTTTTAAAATGTTTATAGCCTATTAGAAACCACTTTTCTAATAAAATAATCTTTTGCATGCTTGCATGCATTGCTTTGTTTTCTTTATTTTATGTGATGAATTGTTTGAATGCTAGTTGAATTTGTGCCTTGATTGAATTGTAGTGAAATTTGAAGAGTGTGACTATTGCAAGATCAAGGAGTAAACCTATATTCTCTACCAAAAAGGCAAGTGGTGCTTCATACATTTTTTCCTAATTTTTTGACTATGCATTAGTGATACTTCAAAGTAGGACTTGCATGAAATTTTCTATGTGTTAACTATGCCATGGGAAATCCAAGTAGATGATGCCTTAGCAGAATTTTCCCTAAGTTAAGATTCCTACTACTATCATGCTTAGTCTAGCTAGTACAAAACAAGGGTGGATTATATTCATGCTATGAAATATTTCTAGGTCTATGACTTGTGTTTTGTTTAATAAAACAACTATGTGAATGAAACACCTAGGTGGAATGGTGTGAATGGATTTATGTTGAGTGGTTACACAGGGCAGTAAACTGGCGAAAACTTGTGTATCACACTTATGGAAAGGCACCCAGGAACAAAGGGATTTGAGATGCCAAATGTTAAGAAGCTTCAAGTGCAGCCACATGGCATTATGGGCTCTGCCTGGATCTTATAGGTTACAATAAGTTAGCCAGATGGACAGTTGGTGGTAGGGGTGATAGGTTTGGAGCGCGTCAATTTTGCTCTAAGGAAAGGCTTCTGAAAGATCTTGTCTTGATGCATGTCGAGTCTTGTGGGGAAAGTGCACCACCTCTCAATAAAATCGAAGTACTTAGCCGTGTCCCCTGCAATGGACAATTTGAGCATCAAGACATGGAAGCTATCAAGGATCTCCTCATCCCAATTTTTAAGTTAAAAGCTTGTGGTTGAACAAGGGTTAAAGGTTAACCAATTTTATTGGTTGTTCCTTGGGTGATTTGACAAACAAAAACTTAGTGTTTTCAACTTATAAGGAAAATCTATTTTGAGCAAAGCAAGCCTAAGCTCCACTTAGCCAAATGCATATAGATGATAGACTCCACTATACTACCATAGTATCACTTGCCCATACAATTCAAATGTATTGACCCTTGTGGTTGTAACTTATTATGTGTTGATCAGGATTACAAGTCTACAACCAACATGATTGCATGTGCCACTTTGAAGATGAAGGACTCCATGCTATATAGTTATTTCTGCTGCATTGTAATGAGATAGGCAAATGAGCTATGTAAGATGTAATGAATTATTTTATTCCTGATTATAAAGTTATATGATGACCTTTGTTTTTTGATATTAAATCTTAAACTGTGGATGCTAGCTATTGATCCAGGGACTAGCATTGTAAACACAGGAATCTCTACCTTATCAAGGTTGGGACCTCTATAGTGCACCCGGTGATAGCCAAGCTACGCTCCATGGATCTCTCAGTGCTATCAAGGATATGTACCAGGAGTGAATCTTAGTAAAATTGTCGCACAAAGGGACCTACATCAACAGAAGAAACAATACCACGACAATAGAGAAATCTTACCTTCTCTGCATCTTCCATGGATTGGTTCATTAACAGACTACTTTCATTCAGGTTGTGTGCTAAGTGAACCATTTTGGGTGTTGGATCTTATCGGAGCTTCCTGTACAGTTAGGAGATTCAACAAATAATAAGATAGAAAAATATATTCATTTGTTCATCTTGTACACCCTTGACCTTTCCATGCTTCAGTCTTACGATATCAAGAGAAAGAACATATCACAGATGAAAAATTTAATCGATGTACCCGTCCCTTTATTTTCAAACAAAGGGTGCTTCCAAATTTTATCAAGAGAAGTAACTTTGCAAACAAAGGGTGCTTCCAATTGTGAGCTTCAGCTTCTGCATACAATTTGATTGATGTGCCTGTGTCCCTTTATTTTCTATCATGAATTCTTGGTCCTGCCTCCACTTGAGCCCTACTAAATTGCAACATTCGGTCCATTAGTTGTAACTATATGAAAAGTAACCAAATAAAAAGGGGCACACAAAAATTAACTTTGATTGATCTCCTTCGCATGATAAGGATATTGAACCTCCAAGTTTTTATCTTTCATAAGAGATTTCTCCTATGCTCTTACCAACACTCTTTTCATTTTCTAGCTGCATCAATTAACATAGTACTTCAAGTTCAAAAAGATTAAACTTACATTGATATCATTCGCAATCCTAATGATAAGGATACTAGACTTTCAACCTTTTCTATTTCATAAGAGTTTTTTTGTTGCTCTCATCAACACTCTTTTTATTTTCTGGCTGCATCAATTAAGATAGTAATTGAAGTGTATATATACAAAAAGGATAAGGTGAGTTATAGTGGTAATTTTCCCTGAGAAAAAAGAACATGCATACATCATATTTTGTGAAGTGTGTGTATTGAGTTCTAAAAGGCACATGTATAGGAGTTCAGATATAAATACAAATATGAATCAATATGATAAATACATACCACTGGAGAACCGAATGTAGCAAAGAGTGTGTCCCATACAGATTTCTAATGGACTCTTGCTGCCATCATCTCCGAGTGAAATGTAGACTAATTGCTAAAATTGTGAAATTCCAAACCATAACCAGTCAATTATAGACATTAATTTCCCCTCTAAAAATAAACCACACGCATACAAATATATACTGAATTTTCATAGAAATAAGGAATGAAGAAGCAATTACTATGCTCCATCGAGGCAGTCGATATGCACAATGTATCGGTAGAATTAAAAGCTTCAGGTTCAATCTTATGTAACAAAGTGCTTTAGAATAAGTGCTAATGGAGTAAAATAAGTGATTTAGAATTAGTGTTATTGAAGCAACCGAATAGAAACCCAGGTAATTTCTTTAGCTAGTCAATCACCATACCTTCAAAAATATCGATAAGCAAAATGCACACGCAAGTTCAACTACATCTAAGTACAGGTCTTCATGAATGTTTATGTACTCTCTACATTCTGTCAACACCACGTATTCTGTCTTTTCTAAAACATTTTTTATTTTTACTTAGGAAATAGGAGCTTTTCTAAATCTAATAGTTAGCCATGAATACAGGAGTCTTATTGGGCTTCACTTATGTGCTTGTGCTATGCTAATCTGATATGGACAACCATCCACAACTTGCACCCTATTTTTTACAAGAACCATGCAATACAACCAACACTAAGAAAATGTATGAAACAAAATTAGTACATTCATTCAATTGAAAAAATACAAAATATCTCTCTCGGTCAGATCAAATATCTATTGGAGTATGAAGACCAATCATAAAGATAGAAACAATAATAAAGATAGAAACAATAAAGCTGGTAATGTTTACTAAATTGGAGGGCTTGGATTTATTAGGAGAGAAGTGCACAAGATTCTATCTATCTAACACTCTTAGATCCGTAGATACAAAAATAGATGCTCATAGTTTAAACATGTGAAGTTGCAGCAAATTTGGTACCGGAAAAAACATGAGAGCAATAAACCATTTATATTAAATTCAGGACTCATTAGCACCTCGTTCTTTAATAGTCCCTCTTTGTGTATGATCTTCTTGCCTAACCAATGGTAATACTATAATTTTGAAGAGTAAGCACCTTTGGTCCTTCACAAGTGGAAATTAATTGCACAGGGGTTGATAATGTAGAAATTCATACACCTGCATATAGTACAAACATAGAAACATGTCAGAACCTTTGCATCAAAAAATACACTCAACCCTAAATATTGTTCCCAAGAACCATTTAAAGTTGCACACAACATGCAATTTTGAGCAAGGAATCATACTCAACTTGCTTCATATTCTTTTCCCTAATCTAGTTTATGACTCAATCATGAAGCAAGGTCCCCAATCTAGTTTATGACTCAATCACCAAGAATGAATAAAACAAAATAATCAACCCCTGAACTAAGAATCAGTTTTTGTGCTAGTTTAACTTAGATAAGACATGATAACCCATTTAGTCATTTCTTTTCCCTAATCTTTGTCTCTAACCCTCTATAGGATTGCGCCTATGTTTCAGTAAATATAATATTTGTGCAATGTTACATTTGAAAGATAGTTATGGATATATGTAATAGTAAGCATTAATAAAAAGCATGGGATCTTTTACCCTAGACAGAGATCCACACAACACAGTCATCACTAGCTTAATCGAATTTCGTGGTGCGGCTGCAGCAGACATGTCGATCGTGGACTTCTGGACAGGCGGTGTTGAGTCAACTCGTTCGCTCCCTGCACTCGCCTACAAGCACATTGCCGTCATCCCACGCACTACTATAGGTTAGAATGGAAAAAATATGGAAGAGAAAAGAAACGAAACAGGGGCATCAACGTATCCCCCACCATAATTGTAACTCCAGCCACCCCCTCCAACGCCGCGAATACTCCTGGAAAACAGTAGTGATATAGGATCAACTGTAAACATAAGTTTCATTGCAACATAAACTATTTCTGTTTACATACCTATAGCTTTAATTCAATCCACTACAGAGACAGATGAATATGACCGCCTTATTTTTCTCAATCCACTGGACGTAGTCTCTCTTGATTAGACGTCTTTTCTATTGGATTCAATTTAGTTCGTGATATCAATTTTCGAATAAATAATTTTTTTTTGGGAAAAATGCTTCTTTAATTTATGTTGAATTGCTAGCCTTACATAGTTCAGTGGTGGTGGTAGGTGTGTGGAAGTGAAGGAGGGAGGGGACGGCCATGACGAACCTTAGAGGCTGAAGCAGAAGTTGCTGCGTGACTCCCTGGCTCGCTCGAGTTCTTCAATCCCTTGTCCTACTCCATCGACCCACCCTCCGTGTTCCACCCAGATGTCGCTGCCAAGTCCACCTCCGCGCTCGTCAAGGAAGTAGCAGGCGGCGTCGATCAGGCGACACAACGGTCATTAGATTTGGGACTCGTGTTCCAGTTCAAGACGAATGAGCATACTAGCTGGCCTCCTTGAGCGCTCCACATAGCACCGGCCTGAGTTCTGGAACAGGAAGTCCATGCTGTTAGAATTAATCGAGAACGAGAGACAAATAACAGATGATTCAACTGGTATATATACAAGGGTGCAGCCCTTCCGCCCGTCCAACCGATGCGTTTACATCCCCACCAACTAGTCCTCCAAGTGGACCGATGATCTGTGCTTGGACCAAACTCCTACAAGCTAAGGTGAACTCGCTCCTCTCCTCGTGTGATTTCAATACACTCTTAAATGGCTTGCTACTTCATTCCCAAACCCTGTGCATTCTCAGCTATGAATCCAATGAAGCATCGTCAAGGGAGGGACCAAAGGCAGCCCGAGGAGATTCGCCAGACCAAACCGGCGCTAGGCCCGACGAACCGGTTCGCTCGCCGGAACCTCCGGCGACAGGCCCGATCGACCGGCCTCCTCGCCGACAATCCCGGCCACGACCGAAATTGATGTGGACATCCCTTCTATTGATACAACTGTTGTACCTACAGCTACACACATACAAGGACCCATCACAAGATCTCGTGCCAAACAATTTAACTATCAGGTACTTTCGTTTCTTGGAACTATTCCTTACATACATGAGCATATGATGCTGTCTAAATCAGATGTATTTCTTACTCTTAGGAATGATGGACCAAGCATGGATGAGAAGAACAAGCATTGGAGCATGGCCATGCATGGAGATGGCAGCAAGCATGTGATGATCCAAGAGAAGGCCAAGGATGGAGATTTCAGAACTTTGAGGCCATCATAATGAAGAAAGAAGGTTTGGACGAAATATTCAAGATTAATACTTCACGAATTCGTCCATAGCTTAATATGGTGCTGCGACACCTTTATTTTGGGTCAGGCCATGTAATTTTCGCAGGATTATAAATAGTCACTTTTTAGAGTCCGTATTTGAGGGGAAAAGGACTTCTAGGGTTGGATTCGGCCACCACTTCCATGGTTGGCCGAAACCCCACCTTTTCCTCCTTAAATACTCCCCATAGGCGTCACCATAGACTCGGATTTTGTTTAGACATTAAGTTAGCCATCGCAGCAACTTCTCCAAGGCTCGAGCGTCGCAGAGGCCTCTTGTACTTCGCACCTATACAGGATCCCACCTTTTCAATAAAGCTTTCCTCTTAATCCGCAATATCTTGATTACAATATTGGTTCTTACTTGTTCTCGATTTCAGGTAGGAATTAAGACCCTCGCTGGTCAGGCTGATCGTGTTCCCGCAGGATCGGTAACCTCCCGGAGATTGGCCTAGCGATTGCATTGGCGCTCGTGCTTCGCGTGTAGTCGGATCGTCAAGCCGAACTCCACCAAATCGATTATCTCCATCTCATCGAAGATCGGACACCTTTGCCCTATCAAGTGGTATCGATTTCAGTTGCTCGATGAGATTTTACTATTTTCGAGATTAGATCTGTTTTACCTATAACCCACGAAAAAGCCAAAAACACAGTTAGAGTTTAGATCCATCCCATAACCAATCTACGTCGCATTATCTTTTCGGTTTTGCATTGTTGAATTTGTGCCTACATCGTCGCGTCGAGTTCTTTGGTCTTAGTGTCTACTCCTTAGAGTTTCGAGTTACGATCATAGTAGTCACCGCCACACTCGCCGATCACCGCCACCATATTCCGCCACCATATTCCGCCATACTCCCACCATAAACCCTAATACTCATACCGCCTTCCTGCGACCACGGATCCGATCGGTTTCTGCCGCGTCTGAGTCCAAGTAGAATTATTGTTTCCTAGTTATTTCTTTTTACTCTCCTTCTTTGTTGTTTCCGTGTTAAGCTAAAGTCCGTGTCGAGCTCTGAGTCCGGTCGTAAGTCCAGAAGGAGAGCAAAAAAAAAGTCTGGAACCGCCTCCGAAAAAAATTTCTGGCTATACTGTTTTTTGACCCCGGGGATCACTTTTCTCCATCGGCCGTTATAGCGATATTTTTTTGGCGCCTGCGCGCTTTTCAGAGCAAAATAAAAAATTTCGAAATTTTTTTTTGGGCTAACCTATTTTTAGACCCCGTATATCAGTTCTAGACACTCGCCATCATAGTTATTTTCCACCTCTCGGTTCGCTTTTTCAGGATGCCATATCATCATACATTGCTTGTTATGTCGCGTCGTGACATCGTTGGTGATCTAGGCTCGCGTCTCTAGTACGGTCTAGCCTAGGACCAGCACAGTACCGTCGTTGAGCATTCTTTCAACTTTTGCATTGTTGTTTTGATAATTGCTAACCCCCTTTGCTAAGCCTTCCCAGAGCTCCACAGATATTCTCCACGTACGATGTCTCGACTCCTGGTAATCGCTTGGTTCAATCTCTGGACCCCCTGATCCTCGCGGTTGCACATCTTTTCCTGCTATTTTTAAGAACTTGTAAGAGCTTTGTATATTGCTTAACGGATTACGCGTGCCTTCCACCATATTTCCGTCGTATATACCTGTGCTTTTTCAAGGACTAACCATGAAAGATACTTCGCGGAACCCTGCCACAATGACGAACGAAGAACTACATGCCCACTTCTCCGAGCTCTTGGTCAGTCGCGCTGAAGACGTGGATACACGCCTAGGGGAGTTTGACACCAAGCTCACCAACGCTGTGGACAAGATCGATGGACTCGAGAAATCCTTCAACGCCAAGCTTGATGCTCGGTTCAAGGAGATTTTGAACAGATTGCCCTTCGCACTGGCGCCTGCAGCGCATTCCGTTCACTGGTCGATGGCTGGTTGCCGCCCGTACCCGGCGGCTACCGCTGCGGCTGACGCACCTCAGACTTCCGTGACTGCTGCTGCGACATTGGGGACAGACGACGAGTACTACTACGACCCCGACGATGATGATTTGTTTGACGAGGAGGTCGAACAACCTCCACAGGTACCTGCTGGCCGTCCCCGACATTACTACCGCAACGCTCGACCACCGGTACGTGATGATGATCATGTTGCAAAGCTTAAATTAAATATTCCATCTTTTGAGGGTAAATATAATCCTGATGCATATCTTACATGGGAGATGGAAGTAGAACAACGTTTTGCATGCTTAAAATATCCTGAGAATATGCGTGTTAGTCTTTACATGTGAATTTACTAAATTTGCTTCCCTTTGGTGGTCTGAGTATTGTCGTTTAAATCCTACTACTATTCCTAGTACTTGGACTGCTTTAAAAACTGCTATGCGTGTTCGTTTTGTACCTCCCACTTATCAACGTGATTTACTAAAGAATCTGACATGTTTAGAGCAAAGGAAAAATTCTGCAGAAGAGTATTATCAGGAATTGCAAACGAGGATGGTTCGGTGTGGTCTTGTTGAATCTAATGAACAAATGCTTACACGTTTCTTTGGTGGATTAAACAAGGACATTCGGCACATATTAGATTATAAGGAATATAATTCTATCACTTGTTTGTTTCATCTTGCTTGCAAAGCTGAACGTGAAGTGCAGGATCGCCAACCACCATGGAGGAGGACTAATAATTCTGCAAGTCGCACATCCACTTGGACTTCCCGACAATCAGCGCCTCCTTCTCGTGATTCGCCACCAGCTACTACCACATCCAAGGCCACCATAAGATTTCCAGCTACTCCTCCACCGTCATCCAATGCTCCTGCTCGTAGTGCATCTTCTATGGCTTCCACGGGTAAGACAAAGGATATACAATGCTGCAAGTGCTGGGGTTTGGGTCATATTGAGAGACAGTACACAACACAATGTGTGATGATGGTGCGGGATGATGGTCAATACGATTCAGCGAGCGACTTTGATGAAGATACATTAGCCCTTATTTCTGCTCGAGATGGAGACAATTCTGATGCTGATGACGAGACAGAGGTAATGGGAGCTGAAGTTGCTGATCAATACAAGAGTTTAATTACACAACGTGTGTTGAGTGTGCAATTGAGCAAATCTGAACAAGATCAACGCCGCAACCTGTTCCAAACACGTGGTGTTGTCAAGAAAAGAGCTATACGGATTATCCTTGATGGAGGGAGTTGTAACAATCTGGCTAGTGTTGACATGGTAGAGAAGCTTGCACTTCCAACAAGACAACGCACACATTCATATTACATCCAATGGTTTGAGAGTTTCCGCAAGATCAAGGTAACAAGAACGGTACGCGTGCATTTTACTATTGGTACATATTCTGATTTTGTTGATTGTGATGTTGTACCTATGCAAGCTTGTTCTTTCTTACTTGGTAGACCATGGCAATTTGATAGAGAATTTGTTCATAATGGCAAAACTAATCACTATTCTCTTATGCATGATGGAAAGAAAATTGGTTTAAAACCTATGACTCCCGAACAGATTTTAAAAGATGATCTTGCTAGAGCTAGTAGAGCTAGAACTGAGGAGAAACATAAAAGTGAGAATCAGATTGTTGCTGCAGATTTTGTACCACCAAAGAACACTAAATCTGATTCTACCCATGCTACTGAAATTCGTTTGAAGAGTCCATGTATGCTTGCAAATAAAATTGATATTGCCGAACTAGATGTAAACACTACTCAATGTTATGCAATTATTTGCAAAGAGTTTTTGTTTTCATTTGAGGATATGCCTCCTTCTTTGCCACCCGCTATTGCTAACCTTTTGCAGGAATATGAGGACGCCTTTCCCGCTGAGCTGCCACCAGGACTACCTCCTATTAGAGGAATTAATCTAATTCCTGGTGCTACGTTGCCCAACCACGTGCCATATAGAACCAATCCAGAGGAGACAAAGGAGATACAACGCCAAATTTAGGAACTACTCGACTGAGATCATATTCGTGAGTCCCTTAGCCCCTGTGTTGTTCCTATTATTTTGGTACCTAAGAAAGATGGTTCGTCGCGCATGTGTACTGATTGTAGAGCTATCAATAATATTACTATTCGATATCGTCATCCTATTCCACGTTTAGATGACATGCTTGATGAATTGAGTGGCTCTACCATGTTTTCTAAAGTTGATTTGCGTAGTGGTTACCACCAGATTTGTATGAAATTAGGAGATGAATGGAAAACAAAATTTAAAACTAAGTTTGGTTTATATGAGTGGTTAGTGATGCCGTTTGGTTTAACTAATGCACCCAACACTTTCATGAGATTAATGAACAAAGTTTTACGTGCTTTCATTGGACGTTTTGTGGTAGTCTACTTTGATGATGTTCTGATTTATAGCAAATCTTTAGAGGATCATTTGGACCATTTACTTGTTGTTTTCAATGCTTTACGTGATGCACGTTTGTTTGGTAACCTTGAGAAGTGCACCTTTTGCACCAATCGAGTTGCGTTTCTTGGCTATGTTGTTACATCACAGGGTATTGAAGTGGATCCAGCCAAGATTGAAGGTATTGAGAATTGGCTACAGCCCAAGACGGTCACACAAGTGAGGACTTTTCTTGGCCTCGCTGGTTTTTATAGGCGCTTTGTCAAAGACTTTGGATCAATTGCCGCGCCGCTGAATGAGCTTACCAAGAAGGATGTGCCCTTTGTTTGGGGCGATGCACAACAACAGAAGGGGAGGGATAGTATTTTTGTTGTTGTGGATCGGTTTTCTAAGATGGCACACTTTATTCCTTGTCATAAAACGGATGATGCTGCGCATATTGTTGATTTGTTCTTCCGTGAAATTGTTCGTTTGCATGGTGTGCCAAATACTATTGTCTCTGATCGTGATACTAAATTTCTTAGCCACTTTTGCAGATGTTTATGGGCTAAGTTGGAGACTAAATTGCTGTTTAGTACTACATGTCATCCCCAAACTGATGGACAAACTGAAGTAGTAAATAGAACTTTGTCTACTATGTTGCGGGTTGTTTTAAAGAAGAACTTAAAATTGTGGGAAGAGTGTTTACCTCATATAGAATTTGCTTATAATCGTTCGCTGCATTCTACCACAAAGATGTGCCCGTTTGAGATCGTGTATGGTTTTGTTCCTCGTGCACCTATTGATTTATTGCCTTTACCTACTTCGGTGCAAAATAATTTGGATGCTACACAACGCGTTGAAATGATATTAAACTTGCATAAGACTACTAAAGATAACATTGAACACATGAATGCTAAGTATAAACTTGCTGGGGATAAAGGGAGAAAGCATGTTGTGTTTGATGTTGGAGATCTTGTTTGGTTACATTTGCGTAAGGATCGTTTTCCTGATTTACGCAAGTCTAAGTTAATGCCGCATGCTACTGGTCCATTTAAGGTGTTAGAGAAAATAAATGATAATGCATATAAGATTGAGTTGCCTACAGACTTTGGTACGGTTAGTCCTACGTTTAACATTGCAGATTTGAAGTCTTACTTTGGTGAGGAAGATGAGATTGTGTCGAGGACGACTTCAATTCAAGAAGGGGAGCATGATGTGGACATCCCTTCTATTGGTACAACCATTGTACCTACAACTACACACATATAAGGACCCATCACAAGATATCGTGCCAAACAACTTAACTATCAGGTACTTTCGTTTCTTGGAACTATTCCTCACATACATGAGAATATGATGCTGCCTAAATGTAAGATCCCTCCTTTGTAAAGGAAAAGGATCCCTGTGATTGCAATGCTAGTCCCTGGATCATTGCTAGCATCCACAATTTAAGATGAAGTACACAGATACAAAGGTCATTTATTACATCCATTCCAGAGATAAAACATAGTCTTTACAACTCAAGGCCACAAGCCTAATACAAGAGTTTGGAATAAGTAAATAAACATAAGTCTTCATCTTCATGTGCCACAGGCAAGCATGTTGAGTGTAGACTCATGACACCTAATCATCATCGGAGTAACCTGCAACATCACAAGTTACCCACGGTGTCAATACTTTGGAATAGTATTGGCAAGTGATACCTTAGTAAATTTTAAGTGGACTATATTACTATATGCATTTTGCCTAAGTGTAGCTTGGCTTGCTTTGCTCAAAATAGGTTTTTCCTATTAGTTGAAATCTCTAAGTTTTTAATTGTCAAAAACTTTTCCCAAGAAACCACCAATAGACATTGGGGTCCTTCACCCTTATTCACCCACCAATTTTTACTTAGAAGTTGGAGTGATGAGATTCTTGATAGCTTCCATGTCTTGATGCTCAAGTTGTCCATTGCCATGGACTTGGCTAAGTACTTAGATTTTTCCATCTGCAGAGGTTGTGCACTTTCCCCACCAGACTTTGTTTCCCAAGACATGACCTTTCAGAAGCCTTCCCTTAGTCAAAATGGACGCGTTCCAACCTATCATCCCACTACCACCAACTGTCCAAATGACTAAGTTCTAGCAACCTATGTGATCCAGGCAGAGCCCATATTGCCAAGTGGCTGCACTATAAGCTTCTCAACACTTGGCCTCCAAAATCCCTTTGTGCCTGGGTGGCATACCACAAGTGAGATACACAAGGTAAACCATGTCCATGGGCCTTGTGTAACCACTCAACCAAAAACCACCATTCAAGTCCCATTCCACCCAGGTGATTCATTGACTTAGTTGTTTTATTAAGAAAAACATAAGTCAAAAGACTTAGAAATATTTTCATCATAACATGTATATACTTTACCAACCCTTGTTTGCTACTAGCTAGGCTAAGCATGGCATAGTAACTTAACTTAGGAAATTTCCTAGCAATTCTACAACTACTTAGGAATTCCCAACATAGCATTTGGCAAAATAACAAGATGCAAGACTTAGCAAAATATTTCTAATGCTTGTACAAAATATAGGGATGGAAATATTCATGAAGTACAACTTGCCTTGGTAATGGGGAGAGTAGCACTCTTCACAATCACAATCACTAGCACCAAAATCTACACAAAATTGGTAGCACAAAATTACACACAATTCATATACAAACATAAATATATGCATGCATGCAAAAATACTAAGTGATGATTTTTAAAACCCAACCAAGCAAGTGCAAGATACTGAATCATAACTAAGTCAAAAACTTGCTAAACCAAACTTATTTAGCACTAAAACAAATTACTAAACAAATTCTATACTCAAAATAGTCCTAAACAAGTTTCTGCATAAAAAGTTATTTTAACAGAAACTTTTCACTAAACACATTGCATAAACAGAAAGGGCTTGCCTCCCTGATTCCAACTATATAAAATTTGCAAAAATCTAACGTGGGAATCAAAAGTTATAGCCTATTCAAATTTGAATCTAAATCTGTTTTGAATTCTGTTTTAAACACAAACCCTAGCCACACGTCTTAATTCTATTGGCGCGTACCGCTTCGCACCGGATCACGCACGAGGGCCGTAGGATCTAAGTGGCGATGCACGGTTCAGATCGAAACATAACGGTTCGTTAAGTGGGCTAATCCTATGCGTTGGATCTAGATCCAAGGGCTCTAGATCAAGCGACCATGTTCTGGCGACGCGCGGCGACGGCGAGCGGCGGAGCGCTCTGTCAGCGGCGGCGGTAGTGTTCTAGATCGCTCGGGGAGGAAATGGTGTGCTTACCAGATCCGCAAGGTCGAGGCGAAGCTCAACGTGGCGGTGGTTGGGCAAGGCGCCTGGCGAAGCTCTGGAGCTCGTCGGTCGTCTTGGCATCGGGAGGTTCTTTGTCGAGTTGGTTGCCGAGGTTTTGCCTGCCTAATACGAACCGGAGGATTAGGAGATGCACAAGACGGCGAACATCCTTGTATGCAAGAGGAGCAAGGCGCTCGGGACTTACCGCGATTGGTCGCGGAGTTGAGCGGCTCGGTCGGTTGCAGCTTGACGGGGACAGCGCGTTACGGGTCACGAGAATGCAAAAGAAAGGTGTCAGGGGATTCACGAGACCACGTTGGACACGACAGTTTGAACCAGAGGGAGGTGGGCGGTCGAGGCTCACCGGAATTAGTCGCCGGAGTCGTCGGTACTGCGGGGTTTCGAGGTCAAATCTTGCGACTGGTGGAGTGGCGAGAGAGTGGGGAAAATGACCGCGGCGAGGGGTTCTTATAGGCGAGAGGAGCGGTGATTAGCGCGGAATCAAGGGCAATTAAGTGAGAATCAATCGGCGATGATGGGCGGAGAAGCAATGACAGGCGGTCGCGCGATTTGGGGAAGACGAGGATGAGCTGGCGAGGTCCACCAGTCAGTGAGTGATATGGAGAGGGGGTGGGGTCAGGGTGTTCGCGACCGCGTGGGTGTGTCAGCGTCTTGACAGCGAAGAGTGGCGGGTGGGCTAGCTGGGCGATTCTGCTGGGCTAGAATAGGGCGCTGGCCCTTTTCCTTTCTTTATTCCTTTTCCTTTTACATTTTTGATTTTCAGAATGGTTTTCAAATGAATTCAAACTCTTTTGAATTCAAATCTTTCTTAGGTTTTTTGTGTAAAGCAGTCTCAAATCTAGGCCTAAAACCAAGTGGTTACTTTTGTAAAGGCTTGGTCATTTTGGAGAAACAAAATAACAAGGACTTTGCACTTGATTTGCAAATGTTTGAAAAATGGTTTTTGAAACCATTTCCATTTTGTAAAGCTTGGTTCAAAACCACACTCAATCCATTCAATAAGGGAGACAAACAATCTAGGTTTAAAACATTCAAACTCTCAAATGGGGATGGCCATTTGATTTAAGTTTGCTCACATAAAATGATAGCACTATGTGCTTCTGTTTTTCTGAAATGAGTTTTGAAATTGATCTCAATTCTATATGCATGAATGAATGGTATGCAATCTTTGAAATCATGATTTTAGGGATGTTACACTAAATCAGATGTATTTCTTACTCTTAGGAATGATGGACCAAGCATGGATGAGAGGGACAAGCATTGCAGCATGGCCATGCATGGAGATGGCAGCAAGCATGAGATGATCCAAGAGAAGGCCAAGGATGGAGATTTCAGAACTTTGAGGCCACCATAATGAAGAAAGAAGGCTTGGACGAAATATTCAAGATTAATGCTTCACGAATTCGTCCATAGCTTAATGTGCTGCGACACCTTTATTTTGGGCCAGGCCCATCTAATTTTCGCAGGATTTTAAATAGCCACTTTTTAGAGTCCGTATTTGAGGGGAAAAGGACTTCTAGGGTTGGATTCGGCCACCACTTCCAAGGCTGGCCGAAACCCCACCTTTTCCTCCTTAAATACTCCCCATAGCCGTCACCCTAGACTCGGATTTTGTTTAGACATTAAGTTAGCCATCATAGAAACTTCGCCAAGGCTCGAGCGTCGCAGAGGCCTCTTGTACTTCGCACCTATTCAGGACCCCACCTTTTCAATAAAGCTTTCCTCTTAATCCGCAATATCTTGATTGCAATATTGGTTCTTACTTGTTCTCGATTTCAGGTAGGAATTAAGACCCTCGCTGGTCGGTGATCGTGTTCCCTTGAGGATCGGTAACCTCCAGGAGATTGGCCTAGCGATTGCATTGGCGCTCGTGCTCGCACGTGTAGTCGGATCGTCAAGCCCGAACTCCACCAAATCGATTATCTCCATCTCATCGAAAGATCGGACATCTTTGCCCTATCACTACCTGAAATCGAGAACAAGTAAGAACCAATATTGCAATCAAGATATTGCGGATTAGGAGGAAAGCTTTATTGAAAAGGTGGGATCTATAAGGAAGGAAAGGTTTCATGAAGTGGCACAACATACTAAGCTCGAATTTGTGTAGTATTAATCTTGAATATTTCGTCCAAGCCTTCTTTCTTCATTATGGTGGCCTCAAAGTTCTAAAATCTTCATCCGTGGCCTTCTCTTCAATCATCTCATGCTTGCTGCCATCTCCATGCATGGCCATGCTCCAATGTCCTCTCCATCCATGCTCTTGTCATCATTCCTAAGAGTAATAAATACATCTGATTTAGGCATCATCATATTCTCATGTATGTGAGGAATACTTCCAAGAAACGAAAGTACCTGATAGTTAAGTTGTTTGGCACGAGATCTTGTGATAGGTCCTTGTATGTGTGTAGCTATAGGCATAATGGTTGTATCAATAGATGGGATGTCTACATCATGCTCCCCTTCTTGAATTGAAGTCATCCTCGATGCAATCTCATCTTCCTCACCAAAGTAAGACTTCAAATCTGCAATGTTAAAAGTAGGACTAACCGTACCAAAGTCTGCAGGCAACTCAAGTTTATATGCATTATCATTTATTTTCTCTAACACCTTAAAGGGACCAGCAACACGCGGCATTAACTTAGACTTGCG
Organism: Avena longiglumis; assembly: GCA_030063025.1. Taxonomy (NCBI): domain Eukaryota; kingdom Viridiplantae; phylum Streptophyta; class Magnoliopsida; order Poales; family Poaceae; genus Avena; species Avena longiglumis. The sequence continues at coordinate 342,089,554 of CP125976.1, read as the reverse complement.
TAAATCAGGAAAACGATCCTTACGCAAATGTAACCAAACAAGATCTCCAACATCAAACACAACATGCTTTCTCCCTTTATCCCTAGCAAGTTTATACTTAGCATTAATGTGTTCTATGTTATCTTTAGTAGTCTTATGCAAGTTTAATATCATTTCAGCGTGTTGTGTAGCATCCAAATTATTTTGCACTAAAGTAGGTAAACGCAATAAATCAATAGGTGCACGAGGAACAAAACCATACACGATTTTAAACGGGCACATCTTTGTGGTAGAATGCAGCGAATGATTATAAGCAAATTCTATATGAGGTAAACACTCTTCCCACAATTTTAAGTTCTTCTTTAAAACAGCCCGCAACATAGTAGACAAAGTTCTATTTACTACTTCAGTTTGTCCATCAGTTTGGGGATGACATGTAATACTAAACAGCAATTTAGTCCCCAACTTAGCCCATAAACATCTCCAAAAGTGGCTAAGAAATTTAGTATCACGATCAGAAACAATAGTATTTGGCACACCATGTAAACGAACAATTTCACGAAAGAACAAATCAGCAATATGCGCAGCATCAACCGTTTTATGACAAGGAATAAAGTGTGCCATCTTAGCAAACCGATCCACAACAACAAAAATACTATCCCTCCCCTTCTGTGTTCGTGGCAATCCCAAAACAAAGTCCATAGAAATATCCTCCCAAGGAACACTAGGAACAGGAAGAGGCATATATAAACCATGTGGATTAAGGCGAGACTTAGCTTTTTGACAAGTAGTGCAGCGTGCCACAAATCTCTCAACATCTCGACGCATACGTGGCCAAAAGAAGTGTGCAGCAAGAACATCCTCCGTTTTCTTGACACCAAAGTGTCACATCAATCCTCCTCCATGCGCCTCCTGTAACAACAAAAGATGAACAGAACTATCTGGAATGCATAGTTTGTTAGCACGGAACACAAATCCATCATTAAAGACAAACTTGTTCCATGTTCTACCATCTCTACAATTCTGCAGCACATCTTTAAATTCAGCATCATGCACATATTGTTCCTTAATAGTTTCTAATCAAAATATTTTGAAGTCAAGTTGAGATAACAAAGCATAATGGCTCGACAAAGCATCAGCAATAACATTATCTTTACCCTTTTTGTGTTTGATAACATAAGGAAAAGACTCAATAATTTCAACCCACTTTGCATGACGACGATTCAACTTAGCTTGACTACGAATATGCTTCAAAGATTCATGATCATAATGTATAACAAATTCTTTAGGCCATAGATAATGTTGCCAAGTTTCTAATGTCCAAACCAACGCATATAATTCTTTATCATAAGTAGAATAGTTCAGACTAGCACCACTCAATTTTTCACTAAAATATGCAACAGGTTTTCTCTCTTGTAATAACACACCTCCCAAACCAATTCCACTAGCATCACATTCAAGCTCAAAAGTCTTATTAAATTCAGGAAGTTGGAGTAAAGGAGCATGTGTTAGCTTATCTTTCAATATGACGAAGGCCTGTTGTTGTGCATCGCCCCAAATAAAGGGCACATCCTTATTGGTAAGTTCATTCAGCGGCGCGACAATTGATCCAAAGTCTTTAACAAAGCGCCTATAAAAACCAGCGAGGCCAAGAAAACTCCTCACTTGTGTGACCGTCTTGGGCTGCGGCCAATTCTCAATAGCTTCAATCTTGGCTGGATCCACTTCAATACCCTGTGATGTAACAACATAGCCAAGAAACGAAACTCGATTGGTGCAAAAAGGTGCACTTCTCAAGATTACCAAACAAACGTGCATCACATAAAGCATTAAAAACTACACGTAAATGGTCCAAATGATCCTCTAAAGATTTGCTATAAATCAGAATATCATCAAAGTAGACTACCACAAAACTTCCAATGAAAGCACGTAAAACTTCGTTCATTAGTCTCATGAAAGTGCTGGTTGCATTAGTGAAACCAAACGGCATCACTAACTTATAAACCGAACTTAGTTTTAAATGCTGTTTTCCATTCATCTCCCAATTTCATACGAATCTGGTGGTAACCACTACGCAAATCAACCTTAGAAAACATGGTAGAGCCACTCAACTCATCAAGCATGTCATACAAACGTGGAATAGGATGACGATATCGAATAGTAATATTATTGATAGCTCTACAATCAGTACACATGCGCGAAGAACCATCTTTCTTGTGTACCAATATAATAGGAACAGCACAGGGGCTAAGGGACTCACGAATATGATCTTTGTCGAGTAGTTCCTAGATTTGGCGTTGATGTGGACATCCCTTCTATTGATCTGCCACCACTTCCATGGTCAAACCCCACCTTCCTCCCAAATACTCCCCATGTTTCAGATCTCTATTGGCAAGCGCCTCATCGTAAACCCACCAAATCATCATCGAAGATACACCTTTGCCCTATCATGGTATGATTTGATAGGGCAAAGGTGTCCGATCTTTCATGAGATGGCGATGTTCGATTTGGTGGAGTTCGGCTTGACGATCCGACTACACGGCGAGCACGAGCGCCAATGCAATCAAGCTAGGCCAATCTCCGGAGGTTACCGATCCTCAAGGAACACGATCACCGACCAACGAGGGTCTTAATTCTTCCTAAATCGAGAACAAGTAAGAACCAATATTGCAATCAAGATATTATGGATTAAGAGGAAAGCTTTATCAAGAGGTGGATCCTGAATAGGTGCGGCACAAGAGGCCTCTCATGACGCCGAGCCTTGGCGGTTATGCTATGGCTAACTTAATGTCTAAACAAACCGAGTCTAGAGGTTCGCTATGGGGCGATTTATGGTAGGGGTTTCGCCAGCCATGGAAGTGGTGGCTTAATCCAACCCTAAAAGTCCTTTTCCTCAAATACGGACTCTAAAAGTGGCTAATTAAAATCATGAAAATTACATGGGCCTGCCCAAAATAAAGGTGTCGCAGACCATATTAAGCTATGGACGAATTCGTAGTATTGATCTTGAATATTTCGGCCCAAGTTTCTTTCTTCATTATGGTGGCCTCAAAGTTCAAATCTTCATCTGTGGCCTTCTCTCTTGGATCATCACATGCTTGCTGCCATCTCCATGCATGGCCATGCTCCAATGCTTGTCCCTCTCATCCATGCTTGGTCCATCATTCCTAAGAGTAAGAAATATATCTGATTTAGGTAGCATCATATTCTCATGTATGTGAGGAATAGTTCCAAGAATTAAAGTACCTGATAGTTAAGTTGTTTGGCACGAGATCTTGTGATGGGTCCTTGTATGTGTGTTGTTGTAGGTACAATGGTTATATCAATAGTAGGGATGTCCACATCATGCTCCCTTCTTGAATTGAAGTCGCCCCATTTATTCTCATCTTCCTCACCAAAGTAAGGCTTCAAATCTGCAATGTTAAATGTAGTACTAACCGTACCAAAGTCTGCAGGCAACTCAAGTTTATATGCATTATCATTGATTTTCTCTAACACCTTAAAGGGACCAGCAGCACGTGGCATTAACTTAGACTTGCGTAAATCAGGAAAACGATCTTTACGCAAATGTAACCAAACAAGATCGCCAACATCAAACACAACATGCTTTCTCCCTTTATCCCCAGCAAGTTTATACTTAGCATTCATGTGTTCAATGTTATCTTTAGTAGTCTTATGCAAGTTTAATATCATTTCAGTGCGTTGTGTAGCATCCAAATTATGTTGCACCGAAGAAGGTAAAGGCAATAAATCAATAGGTGCACGAGGAACAAAACCATACACAATCTCAAATGGGCACATCTTTGTGGTAGAATGCAATGAACGATTATAAGCAAATTCTATATGAGGTAAACACTCTTCCCACAATTTTAAGTTCTTCTTTAAAACAGCTCGTAACATAGTAGACAAAGTTCTATTTACTACTTCAGTTGACCATCAGTTTGGGGATGACATGTAGTACTAAAGAGCAATTTAGTCCCCAACTTAGACCATAAACATCTCCAAAAGTGGCTAAGAAATTTAGTATCACGATCAGAGACAATAGTATTTGGCACACCATGCAAACGAACAATTTCACGAAAGAACAAATCAGCAATATGCAAAGATCATCCGCTTTATGACAAGGAATAAAGTGTGCCATCTTAGAAAACCGATCCACAACAACAAAAATACTATCCTCCCTTCGTGTTCGTGGCAATCCCAAAACAAAGTCCATAGAAATATCCTCCCAAGGAACACTAGGAACAGGAAGAGGCATATATAAACCATGTGGATTAAGGCGAGACTTAGCTTTTTGACAAGTAGCAAGATGCCACAAATCTCTCAACATCTCGACGACGTGGCCAAAAGAAGTGTGCAAGAAGAACATCCTCCGCCTTCTTGACACCAAAGTGTCCCATCAATCCTCCTCCATGCGCCTCCTGTAACAACAAAAGACAAGAGCTATCCGAATGCATAGTTTGTTAGCACACAAATCCATCATTGAAGACAACTTGTTCCAAGTTCTACCATCTCTACAATTCTCAACACATCTTTAAATTCACATCATGCACATATTGTTCCTTAATAGTTTCCAATCCAAATATTTTGAAGTCAAGTTGAGATAACAAAGCATAACGTGACAAAGCATCAACAATAATGTTATCTTTACCTTTTTGTGTTTGATAACATAAGGAAAAGACTCAATAAATTCAACCCACTTTGCATGACGACGATTCAACTTAGCTTGACTACGAATATGCTTCAAAGATTCATGATCGTAATGAATAACAAACTCTTTAGGCCATAGATAATGTTGCCAAGTTTCTAATGTCCCAACCAACGATATAATTCTTTATCATAAGTAGAATAGTTCAGACTAGCCCCACTCAATTTCTCACTAAAATATGCAACAGTTTTCCCTCTTGTAATAACACCCTCCCAAACCAATTCCACTAGCATCACATTCAAGCTCAAAAGTCTTAGTAAAATCGGAAGTTGGAGTAAGGGAGCATGTGTTAGCTTATCTTTTAATATGACGAAGGCCTGTTGTTGCATCGCCCAAACAAAGGGCACATCCTTCTTGGTAAGCTCATTCAAGTAGCGCAATTGATCCAAGTCTTTGACAAAGCGCCTATAAAAACCAGAGGCCAAGAAAACTCCTCACTTGTGTGACCGTCTTGGTCATGCCAATTCTCAATAGCTTCAATCTTGGCTGGATCCACTTCAATACCCTGTGATGTAACAACATAGCCAAGAAACGCAACTCGATTGGTGCAAAAGGTGCACTTCTCAAGGTTACCAAACAAATGTGCATCTCGTAAAGCATTGAAAACATCACGTAAATGGTCCAAATGATCCTCTAAAGATTTGCTATAAATCAGAATATCATCAAAGTAGACTACCACAAAACGTCCAATGAAAGCACGTAAAACTGCGTTCATTAATCTCATAAAAGTGCTAGGTGCATTAGTTAAACCAAACGGCATTACTAACCACTCATATAAACCGAACTTAGTTTTAAATGTTGTTTTCCATTCATCTCCTAATTTCATACGAATCTGGTGGTAACCACAACGCAAATCAACTTTAGAAAACATGGTAGAGCCACTCAATTCATCAAGCATGTCATCTAAACGTGGAATAGGATGACGATATCGAATAGTAATATTATTGACAGCTCTACAATCAGTACACACGCGCGAAGAACCATCTTTCTTAGGTACCAAAATAATAGGAACAACACAAGGGCTAAGGGACTCACGAATATGATCTCTGTCGAGGAGTTCCTGAATTTGGCGTTGTATCTCCTTTGTCTCCTCTGGATTGGTTCTATACGGTAGCGGTTAATAACGTGGCACCAGGAATGAGATCAATTTGATGCTCAATTCCTCTAATAGGAGGTAGACCAGTGGCAACTCGGTGGGAAAGACGTCCTCATATTCCCGCAAAAGGTTAGCAACAGGGTGGCAAAGAAGGAGGCATATCCTCAAATGAAAACAAAACCTCTTTGCGCAATTGCATAATATTGAGTATTTTTACATCTAGTTCAGCAATATTAATTTTATTTGCAAGCATACATGGACTCTTCAAACGAATTTCGAGCATGTGTAGAATCAGATTTAGTGTTCTTTGGTGGTATAAAATCGGCAGAACAACTGATTCTCACTTTTATTTTTCTCCTCGTTTAGCTCTACTAGCTCTAGCAAGATCATCTTTTAAAATTTGTTCGGGAGTCATAGGTTTTTGACCAATTTTCTTTCCATTATGCATAAGAGAATAGTGATTAGTTTTACCATTATGAACAGATTCTCTATCAAATTGCCATGGTCTACCAAGTAACAAAGAACAAGCTTGCATAGGTACAACATCACAATCAACAAAATCAGAATATGTACCAATAGTAAAATGCACGCGTACCGTTCTTGTTACCTTGATCTAGCGAGAACTCTCAAACCATTGGATGTAATATGAATGTGGGCGTTGTCTTGTTGGAAGCGCAAGCTTCTCTACCATGTCAACACTGGCCAGATTATTACAACTCCCGCCATCGATGATGATCCGTATAGCTCTGTCCTTTACAACACCACGTGTTTGGAACAGGTTGTGGCGTTGATCTTGCTCAGATTTGCTCAATTGCACACTCAACACACGTTGTGTAATTAAGCTCTTGTATTGATCGAGCTTCACTCCCATTACCTCGCTCATCAAGATCGTAATTGTCTCCATCTCGAGCGAAATAAGGGCTAGTGTATCTTCATCAAAGTCACCATGAATCGTATTGACCATCTTCACGACCATCATCACACGTTGTGTTGTGCCTTATCTCTCAATATGACCAAAACCAAAGACTTGCGGCATCAGATATCCTTTGTCTTACCCGTGGAAGCCATAGAAGATGCACTACGAGCAGGAGCATTGGATGATGGTGGAGAAGCAGCTGGAAATCTTGTGGTGGCCTTGGATGTGGTAGGAGCGGAAGGCGAATCACGAGGAGGCGCTGATTGTCGGGATGTCCAAGTGGATGTGCGACCTGCAGAATTATTAGTCCTCCTCCATGGTATTTGGTGATCCTGCACTTCACCTTCACCTTTGCAAGCAAGATGAAACAAACGAGTGATAGAATTATATTCCTTATAATCTAATATGTGCTGAATGTCCTTGTTTAATCCACCAAAGAAACGTGCAAGCATTTGTTCATTAGATTCAACAAGACCACACCTAACCATCCCGCTTGCAATTCCGATAATACTCTTCTACAATTTTTCCTTGCTCTAAGCGTGTCGATTCTTTAGTAAATCACGTTGATAAGTGGGAGGTACAAACGAACACGCATAGCAGTTTTAAAGCAGTCCAAGTACTAGGAATAGTAGTAGTATTTAAACGACAATACTCGGACCACCAAAGGGAAGCAAATTTAGTAAATTCACTTGTAGCGACTAACACGCATATTCTCGGGATATTTTAAGCAAAAACGTTGTTCTACTTCCATCTCCCATGTAAGATATGCATCGATTATATTTACCCTCAAAAGATGGAATATTTAATTTAAGCTTTGCAACATGATCATCATCACGCATCGTGGGCGGCGTTGCGGTAGTAATGTCGGGGCGACCAGGTACTGTGGAGGTTGTTCAACCTCCTCGTCAAACAGATCGTCGTCACGGGTCGTAGTAGTACCCGTCGTCATCCCCAATGTCGCAAAGAAGAACATGGAAGTCCGAGGAACGTGGCCGAAGAGTCAGCCAAGAAGTGCGGCGGCAACAAACCAGCATCGCCCGTGATCGGAATGCGCCAGGCGCCATGTGTGGGTGCGGTGCGGGCAATCGGTTCAAGCTCCTTGAACCGAACGCGTCAAGCTTGGAGTTGAAGGATTTCTCTAGTCCATCGATCTTGTCCACGACGTTGGTGAGCTTGGTGTCAAACTCGAGGCGTATCCACGTCTTCATGACCGACCAAGAGCGGAGAAGTGGGCATGTAGTTCTTCGTTCGTCATTGTGGCAGGTGGTGGTATATCTCATGGTTAGTCCTTAAAAAGCACAAGTATATAGTACGGAAATATGGTGGAAATCACGCGTAATCCGTCAAGCAATATACAAAGCTCTTACAAGTTCTTACCAAACAGCAGGAAAAGGCGATGTGCAACCACGAGGATCAGTGGGTCCAGAGATTGAACCAAGCGAAAACCAGGAGTCGAAACACCGCACGTGGAGAGTATCTGTGGAGCTCTGGGAAGGCTTAGCAAAGGGGATTAGCATTTATCAAAACAGCAATGCAAAAGTTGAAAGAATGCTCAATGACGGTACTGTGCTGGTCCTAGGCTAGACCGTACTAGAGACGCGAGCCTAGATCACCAACGATGTCACGACGCGACACAACAAGCATTGTATGATGATATGGCACCCTGAAAAGCGAACCGAGAGGTGAAAAATCACTATGATGGCGAGTGTCTAGAATTGATCTACGGGGTCTAAAAATAGGTTAGCCCCAAAAAAAAATTTCGAAATTTTTTATTTTGCTCCGGAAGGCGCGCACGCCAAAAAAAATATTGCTATAACGGCCGATGGAGAAAAGTGATCCCCAGGGTCGAAAAATAGTATAGCCAGAAATTTTTTTCGGAGGCGGTTCCAGACTTTTTTTTGCTCTCCTTCTGGACTTACGACCGGACTCTTAGCGACACGGACTTTAGCGAACACGGAAACAACAAAGAAGGAAAGTCAAAAGAAATAACTAGGAAACAAGAACTCTACTGACTCGTCTGCCGCAGAAAACTGATCGGATCTGTGTCGCGGTAGGAAGGCGGTGGCGGAGTATTAGGGTTTATGGTGGCTGGGTATATGGCGGTGGAATATGGGGGCGGAATATGGTGGCGGTGATCGGCGAGTGTGGCGGTGACTAGTATGATCAGAACTCGAAACTCTAAGGGACGAGACACTAAGACCAGCAACTCGACGCGACGATGTAGACACAAATTCAACAATGCAAAAACTGAAAAGATAATGCGAGGCGTAGATTGGTTATGGGATGGATATAAACTCTAACTGTGTTTTTGGCTTTTTCGTGGGTTATAGGTAAAAACAGATCTAATCTACGAAAAACAGTAAAATCTCACCGAGCAACCTGAAATCTGATACCACTTGATAGGGCAAAGGTGTCCGACCTTTCGATGAGATGGCGATAATCGATTTGGTGGAGCTGGGCTTGACGATCCGACTACACGTGCGAGCACGAGCGCCAATGCAATCGCTAGGCCAATCTCCTGGAGGTTACTGATCCTGCGTGAACACGATCAGCCTGACCAGCGAGGGTCTTAATTCCTACCTGAAATTGAGAACAAGTAAGAACCAATATTTCAATCAAGATATTGCGGATTAAGAGGAAAGCTTTATTGAAGAGGTGGGATCCTGAATAGGCGCGAAGTACAAGAGGCCTCATGACGCCGAGCCTTGGCGAGTTGCTATGATGGCTAACTTAATGTCTAAACAAAATCCGAGTCTAGGGGTCGGCTATGGGAGTATTTAAGAGGCGAAAAGGTGGGGTTTCGCCAGCCATGGAAGTGGTGGCGAATCCAACCCTAAAAGTCCTTTTCCCTCAAATACGGACTCTAAAAAGTAGCTAATTAAAATCCTGAAAATTACATGGGCCTGGCCCAAAATAAAGGTGTCGCAGCACCATATTAAGCTATGGACGAATTCGTAAAGTATTGATCTTGAATATTTCGTCCAAGCCTTCTTTCTTCATTATGGTGGCCTCAAAGGTCTGAAATCTTCATCCGTGGCCTCCTCTTGGATCATCACATGGTTGCTGCCATCTCCATGCATGGCCAAGCTCCAATGCTTGTCCCTCTCATCCATGCTTGGTCCATCATTCCTAAGAGTAATAAATATATCTGATTTAGGCAGCATCATATTCTCATGTATGTGAGGAATAGTTCCAAGAAACGAAAGTACCTGATAGTTAAGTTGTTTGGCACGAGATCTTGTGATGGGTCCTTGTATGTGTGTTGTTGTAGGTACAACAGTTGTATCAATAATAGGGATGTCCACATCATTCGTATATTGCTTGACGGATTACGCGTGCCTTCCACCATATTTCCGTAGTATATACCTATGCTTTTTCAAGGATTAACCATGACAGATACTTCGCGGAACCCTGCCACAATGACGAACGAAGAACTACATGCCCACTTCTCCGAGCTCTTGGTCATTCATGCTAAAGACGTGGATACACGCCTAGGGTAGTTTGACACCAAGCTCACCAACGCCGTGGACAAGATCGATGGACTCGAGAAATCCTTCAACGCCAAGCATGACGCTCGGTTCAAGGAGATTTTGAACAGATTGCCCGCACCCGCACCCACACATGGCGCACGGCGCATCCCGATCATGGGTCGGACTGCTGGTTCGGCTGCCGCCAAGACTGGCTACCGGCCGACGCACCTCGGACTTCCAGGCCGCTGCGACATTAGGGATGCATTTACGGGTACTATTACGACCCCGACTACGACGATCTGTTTGACGAGGAGGTTGAACAACCTCCACAGGTACCTGCTGGCCGTCCCCGACATTACTACCGCAACGCTCGACCACCGGTACGTGATGATGATCATGTTGCAAAGCTTAAATTAAATATTCCATCTTTTGAGGGTAAATATAATCCTGATGCATATCTTACATGGGAGATGGAAGTAGAAAAACGTTTTGCATGTTTAAAATATCCTGAGAATATGCGTGTTAGTGCTGCTACATGTGAATTTACTAAATTTGCTTCCCTTTGGTGGTCTGAGTATTGTTGTTTAAATCCTACTACTATTCCTAGTACTTGGACTGCTTTAAAAACTGCTATGCGTGTTCGTTTTGTACATCCCACTTATCAACGTGATTTCTTAAAGAATCTGACACGTTTAGAGCAAGGGAAAAATTCTGTAGAAGAGTATTATCAGGAATTGCAAACGAGGATGGTTCGGTGTGGTCTTGTTGAATCTACTAAACAAATTCTTGCACGTTTCTTTGGTGGATTAAACAAGGACATTCAGAACATATTAGATTATAAGGAATATAATTCTATCACTCGTTTGTTTCATCTTGCTTGCAAAGCTGAACGTGAAGTGCAGGATCGCCAAACACCATGGAGGAGGACTAATAATTCTGCAGGTCGCACATCCACTTGGACATCCCGACAGTCAGCACCTCCTTCTCGTGATTCGCCACCCGCTACTACCACATCCAAGGCCACCACAAGATTTCCAGCTGCTCCTCCACCGTCATCCAATGCTCCTGCTCGTAGTGCATCTTCTATGGCTTCCACGGGTAAGACAAAGGATATACAATGCCGCAAGTGCTGGGGTTTTGGTCATATTGAGAGACAGTGCACAAGACAACGTGTGATGTTGGTGCGGGATGATGGTCAATACTGAGGGGTTTCGTGGCATAGTAAATCAAATTTTTCTACGGATGCGAACAGAGGGAAAGCCAAGATCTAATCTAGGAGATGCAATCAACGAGAGAGATTGGATTAGATCTTCATACCCTTGAAGATTCGCACAGCGGAACGTTCGTCGGAACGTGGGTGATGTAGTCGTACTCGCTTCTCCTCCTCGCGATCCGATCCGATCTAGCACCACAAGTGGCGGTGCCTCCGTGAGATGCACACGCAAAGACTCAACGTCTCCTCCTTCTCGGACCAGCGAGTATGGTGGAGAGATAGATTGGATCTACAAGACGGCGTGGTGTAGATGGTGGAGAATTTCACTGCAGGCTTCGCCACAAACATGGAAGGGAGAGGAAGGTAGCAAGGCTGCTAGGGTTGGAGGCAAGGTGTAGGGGGGAGGGGGCGCCCCAGCCCTCTTTATATAGAGGGGGGCGGCTAGCCCTTGCCCCTCCTCCAAGACTTGGGCCGGCGGCCAAGGGAGGGAGGAGTGGGGGGGGTGTGGACTCTCCCCCTTCTAGAAATTCTATCCCTAGTTTAAACGATTTAAACCCTATAGAATCGGCTGGGCCCTATGGGGCCTTGTGCCCCTGGCCCAAAGCGGCCAGGACACTCCCTCATAGGCCCATGCCCCCTCCCGGATGGTGGGGCCACGTTGGTCCCCTTCCGGAAGGTTCTAGAAGCTTCCCGTACAATACCGATTAACCCGGAACAATTCCGAACTCCAAAAACTGCACTGCCTTATATGAATCTTATTCTCCGGACCACTCCGGAACCTCTCGTGATGTCCCGGATCCCATCCGAGACTCCGAACAAAAATTCATAAACCAATTATCCAATCTATCCTAGCCGAGACACGTTAAGTGTGTGACCTCGGGTTCGAGAATATGCGTACATGATCTTCTATCAATAATCAACAGCGAGTGCAGGCACCCATATTGACTCCCACACATTCATCGATGATCATATCGGATGAACCACGATGCGATTCAATCAATCCCATATATATTCCCTTCGTCTCGCGATATTTTACTTGCCCGAGATTCGATCGCTTGCATGTCATACCTAGTTCAATCTCGTTCACGGCAAGTACTTTACTCGCTCCGTAATCCGATATCACTTTGTGATTAACTCCTTAACCACATGCTTGCAAGCGGTGTTGATATCGACACCGAAAGTGGGCCCGAAGTATATCTCTCCGACTTGGGAGGGACAATTCCATCTCGATACATACAACCCAACAGATACCTTCCGATCACCTGAGAGACACCTTTATGATCACCCTCTCATAGGATGACGTTTGATGACCTCAAAGCTTTCTTCCGATACCAGGGAGTTGTATTATCTCATGGTCTAAGGAATACAATATTTGACATAGGAAAAGCTTCGCAAAGATGAACACGATGATACGATCTAATTGCTTCACTTAGTTTGGGTCTGTCCACCATATCATTCTCCAATGATATGATCTCATTATCAATTGACAACTCATGTCTATGGTTAGAAAACCTTAACCATCATTGATCAATGAGCTAGTCCATAGAGGCGTACTAGGGACACGGTGTTGTCCACAAACCACACAAGTATTAAAGTTTCCACTTAATACAATTCTAGCATGGAATATAAACTTTATCATGAACAAGAATTATAATAATATCTTTATTATTGCCTCTAGGGCATAATTCCAACAGTCTCCCACTTGCACTAGAGTCAATAATCTAGTTTACATTTGGCAACAATCTCACACCCATGGCACTGAGGTGCTGATCATGTTTTACACGTGGAAGAGGTTTAGTCAATGGATCTGCGACATTCAGATCTGTATGTACTTTGCTAATCTTCAGATCTCCATCTGCAATATAATCTCGGATTATATGAAACTTGCGGTTGATATGCTTGATCTTTGGATGATATCTTGGTTCCTTAGCAAGTGCTATGGCGCCAGTGTTGTCACACAATATCTCCAAGGGTCCAATGCACTTGGAACCACGCCAAGCTCGATGATGAAGTTTCGATCTAAACTCCTTCACTTGATGCTTCTGACCATGTATTCCGCTTCCTTTGTAGATCCCGCGATCACGCTTTGCTTGCGGCTTCTCCAGCTCACACTCCTCCATTCAAAATATACACGTATCCCATGCGAGATTTAGAATCATCCTTGTCGGTGTCGAAACTAGCATCGACGTAACCTTTACGACAAGTCGTTCATCACCCCCATAGACTAAGAACATTTATTTAGTCCTATTTAGGTACTTTAGGATGTTCTTCACGGCTGTCCAAATGTTCCATTCTGGATCACTTTGATATCTCGTCAAACTAAGAGCATTGGACACATCCGTCTAGTACACAACATGGCATACATGATGGAACCTATGGCCGAGGCATAAGGCACTTTGCTCATAGCTTCCCTATCATTTACCGTAGCTGGACACTGAGCCTTGCTCAATATCTTACCTGACAACATAGGCATTGAACCTTTCTTTGCCTTATCCATTCTGAACCTTTTCAGAACTTTGTCTAGGTATGTACTCTGGCTTAAAGCTATCAGGCGTCTTTGTCTATCTCTATAGATTTTGATGCCCAATATATAAGCAGCATCACCTAGGTCTTTCATTGAAAAACTCTTGTTCAAATAACTCTTCACATCGTTAAGCATGTTGATGTCATTTCCAATAATCAATATGTCATCCACATATAGTACCAGAAACGTCACCGAGCTCCCACTCACTTTCTTGTAGATGCAAGCTTCGTAGCAATTTGGAACAAATCCAAAGCTCTTGATCACTTGATCAAAACGAAGGTTCCAACTCCGAGATGCTTGCTTCAGTCCATAAATGGAACGCTAAAGTTTGCATACTTTATCAACATCCTTAGGATCGACAAAACCTTCAGGTTGCATCATATACAACTCTTCATCAATGTTGCCATTGAGGAACGCAGTCTTGACATCCATCTGCCATATTTCATAATCATGAAACGCAGCAATTGCTAATAAAATCCGAATGGACTTAAACATCACTACGGGAGAGAAAGTCTCATCGTAGTCAACACCTTGAACTTGTCGAAAACCTTTCGCGACAAGCCGTGCTTTATAGACGGTAACATTACCATCCGTCCGTTTTCTTCTTGAATATCCATTTGCACTCAACGACCTTTCGGGTCGCTAGGAGGGTCCACCAAAGTCCATACTTGGTTTTCTCATGGATCCCAATTCGGATATCATGGCTTCTAGCCATTTCTCGAGTCCGGCTCATCATCGCTTCCTCATAGTTCGTAGGTTCACCGCCTTCTACTAACAAGACAGTCAAGACAGGTTGCATTACCACTCAGAGGGGCACACGACCTTGTCGACTGCGACATTCAAGATGCGACATCGTCCAAGCTTCATGATCCTTGTCATTAGCTTCCTCTATCGTTAGTGCAAAGTGACCTTCGAACAATTTCAGGTCTTTGCGCTACTCCAATTCAAGAGAAGGTTCAATAACCTCGTCAAGCTCTACTTTCCTCCCACTCACTTCTTTCGAGAGAAACTCCTTCTCAAGAAAGGAACCGTTTTGCGACAAACACTTTGCCTTCGGTTACGTGATAGAAGGTATACCCAATATTTTCCTTAGGGTATCCTATGAAGACGCATTTCGCTTTGGGTTCGAGCTTGTCCGCATCAACTTCTTGACGAAGCTTCGCATCCCCAAACTTTAAGAAACGACAACTTAGGTTTAGCACCAAACCATAGTTCATACGGTGTCGTCTCAACGGATTTAGATGGAGCCCTATTTAAAGTGAATGCAGCGTTTCTAATGCATAACCCCAAAATGATAACGGCAAATCAATAAGAGACATCATTGATCGGACCATATCTAATAAGGTTCGATTCCTGCGTTCGAACACACCATTGCGCTATGGTGTTCCGTGGCGTGAGTTGTGAAACGATTCCACTTGCTTTAAGATGCGTGAGAAAATCATAACTCAAATATTCACCTCCACGATCGGATCGTAGAAATTTAATCTTTCTTACGATGGTTCTCCACTTCATTCGAAATTCTTTGAACTTTTCAAATGTTTCAGATTTATGTTTCATTAAATAGATATACCCATATCTACTTAAGTCATCGGTAAAAGTGAGGAAATAGCGATATCCACCGCGTCGAAATACTCATCGGTCGCACACATCGGTATGTATGATTTCCAACAAGTCCGTTGCTCGCTCCATCATTCCGAGAACGGGTTTTGATCATCTTGCCCATGAGGCATGGTTCGCATGTGTCAAATGATTCAAAATCAAGAGACTCCAAAAGTCCATCGAATGGAGTTTCTTCATGCGCTTTACACCAATATGACCTAGACGATTGCCACAAATAAGTAGTATTATCACTATCTACTTTGCATCTCTTAGCCTCAATGTTATGGATGTGTGTTTCATCCCTTTCGAGATTTAGAAGAAATAAACCATTCACAAGAGGTGCATGACCATAAAAGATGTTACTCATATAAATAGAACAACCATTATTCTCCGATTTAAATGAATAACCGTCTTGCAATAAACACGATCCGAAATAATGTTCATGCTCAACGCAGCACATAATAACATTTATTAAGGTTTAAAACTAATAATCAAGGTAAAACTAAGGAGAGCGTGCGACGCCATCACATCAACTCTTGATCCGTTGCCAACGCGCATCGTCACCTCATCCTCGCAAGCCGCCGCTATTCCGTAGCTCTGTTTGAGTTACAAATATTAGCAATGAACCAGATCAAATACCGGGCACTACAACGAGGGCTAGTAAGGAAAACATCAATAACATGTATATCAAATATACCTTTGATGGTGCCAGCCTTCTTGTCCGCTAAGTACTTGGACAGATATGCTTCGAGGACCCTTGTCCTTGCAATAGAAGCACTCAGTGTCCGGCTTAGGACCAGACTTGATCTTCTTCTCAGCAGGAGTATTGTGCTTGCCGCCGCCCTTCTTGAAGGGCTTCTTTGCTCCCTTACCTTTCTTAAAGGAGGGCTTGTTGACCATCAACACATGATTATCCTTTTTGATGTCCACTTCCGCGGCCTTCAGCTTTGCGAAGAGATCGGTGATCGTATCAGTGGAACCAATCTGATTGTGAGTCACTACAAAACTTTTGTAGCTGGGAGGGAGTGATTGCAGAACCCTGTCAATCTTGAGATCCTCTGGAATCGTGCATTCCAGTTGCTCAAGGCGTTGAGTGTAGCTGGACATCTTTATGGCGTGCTCACTAACAGAACTCCCTTCCTCCATCTTGTAGTTAAAGAACTTCTCAGAGATCTCATATCTCTCAGAATGGGCTTGAGTCTGAAACATGGTTTTCAGCTCCTCGAGAATCTCAAAGGGCCCGGGATAGGTTTCAAAACGATTTTGAAGTTCCGGTTCCATAGCAAACAACATGGTGCTCTTAATCACACCATAATCATCTTTGCACGACTGATAGACAGCTTTCTCATCGGTACCGTAGCTTGCGATGGGGGTTCACCTAACGCTTTTCCAAGGACATAGTCCTTTTGTCCGCCAGACAGAATAATTCTTAGATTGCGGAACCAATTGGTGAAGTTAGACCCATTGTTTCTAAGCTTTTCCTTCTCAGCAAAAACGTTGAAGTTGAAGTTGGATTTGGCCATGTGATCTACAGTATTAGCAAGTACAATTTAGACTATGTTCATGATAAATAGTTCAACTTAATAAAATTACTAGATGAACTCCCACTAAATTCAACATCCCTCAAGTTGTTTAGTGAACACGATCCAAATTCACCACACCTAATCCGATCATCACGAGAAGAGATGTGGTTTCAATGGTGGACAACAAAGTGTCGATCATATCATTCATATGACTCATGCTTAACCTTTCGGTTCTTGTGTTCTGAGGCCATGTTTGTACATGCTAGGCTCGTCAAGCTAGACCCAAGTATTTCCGCGTGTGCAAAACTGGCTTGCACCAGTTGTATGTGAGCGTAGAGTCTATAGCACCCGATCATCACGTGATGCTTGGACACGACGAACTTTCGCAACGGTGCATACTTGGGGAGAACACAGTTTTTATCTTGATCTTTAAGTGAGGAATCATCTTATAATGCTACCGTCGTGATCTAAGCATAATAAGATACCTAAAAGGATAAACATCACATGCATATAACTTTATGTGACATGGTATAGCCAATCTTCGCGCAATGATCTCCATCTTGTGCGTTCCGGCATGATCTCCATCACTCCACCATGATTGCCTCCACCACGAATAGTAACTACAACTATTGCTAACTACTTAGCGATAAAGTAAAGCTATTACATGGCGTATAAGAAGTTGACTCGCAGGTCATACACAATTATAAAGACAACCATATGGCTCCTGCCGGTTGTGTACTCATCGACATGCAAGTCATGAAACATTACAAAACATGATCATCGCATACAATATACACATCACATATTGGGCCATACCATATCACAGAAAACACTCCCTACAAAAACAAGTTAGACGCCTCTACTTTGTTTTTGCATGTTTTACGTGGCTTATGGGAGTAGATGCTAAGAACGATTCTTACTACGGAAAGCCACAACGGTGATATTATGGTTGCCAAACTCCAGTGTTAATCCCATGACAACTATAGTGAGAGAAACTGACATCCACCAGCCGCATGTGTGGTACAAGCCACACGTCAAGTGCGGAGCCGGTCTCGCGAACGACGTCGCGTAAGGTTGGCGTGGACCGCTTCAATCTCACTATCCCGCGTCATAAGAAGAACACAAACAAGAGGCTTGCAACAGAAAACATCAACGCCCGTAACAACCATGTTGCGTTCTACTCGTGAAACACATCTACGCATAGATCTAGCTCTGATACCACTGAGGGATTTCGCGGCATAGTAAATCAAATTTTTCTACGGATGCGAACAGAGGGAAAGCCAAGATCTAATCTAGGAGATGCAATCAACGAGAGAGATTGGATTAGATCTTCATACCCTTTAAGATTCAATACATGAGCGTTCGTCGAACGTGGGTGATGTAGTCGTACTCGCTTCTCCTCCTCGCGATCCGATCCGATCTAGCACCACAAGTGGCGGTGCCTCCGTGAGATGCACACGCAAAGACTCGGCGTCTCCTCCTTCCTCGGACCAGCGAGTATGGTGGAGATATAGATTGGATCTACAGCACGACAGCGTGGTGTATATGGTGGAGAATTTCTGCTGCAGGGCTTTCCCTACAAACAGTCGGAAGGGAGAGAGGAAGGTAGCAAGGCTGCTAGGGTTGGAGGCAAGGTGTAGGGGGGAGGGTCGCCCCATCCCTCTTTATATAGAGGGGGGGCGGCCAGCCCTTGCCCCTCCTCCAAGCCTTGGGCCGGCGGCCAAGGGAGGGAGGAGTGGGGGGGTGTGGACTCTCCCCCTTCTAGAAATTCTATCCCTAGTTTAAACGATTTAAACCCTATAGAATCGGCTGGGCCCTATGGGGCCTTGTGCCCCTGGCCCAAAGCGGCCAGGACACTCCCTCATAGGCCCATGCCCCCTCCCGGAAGGTGGGGCCACGTTTGTCCCCTTCCGGAAGGTTCTAGAAGCTTCTGGTACAATACCGATTAACCCGGAACAATTCCGAACTCCAAAAACGCCGCCTTATATGAATCTTATTCTCGACCACTCGAACCTCTCGTGATGTCCCGGATCCCATCCGAGACTCGAACAAAAATTCATAAACCAATTATCCAATCTATCCTAGCGTCGAGACACGTTAAGTGTGTGACCTGCGGGTTCGAGAATATGCGTACATGATCTTCTATCAATAATCAACAAAGTGCAGGCACCCATATTGACTCCCACATTCATCGATGATCATATCGGATGAACCACGATGCCAGATTCAATCAATCCCATATATATATTCCCTTCCTCGCGATATTTTACTTTCCGAGATTCGATCGTTGCATCCGTCATACCTAGTTCAATCTCGTTCACGGAAGTACTTTACTCGTTCCGTAATCCGATATCACTTTGTGATTAACTCCTTAACCACATGCTTGCAAGCGGTGTTGATATCGATTACCGAGTGGGCCCAAGTATATCTCTCCGACTTGGGAGGGACAAATTCCATCTCGATACATACAACCCAAGATACCTTGATCACCCGAGAGACACCTTTATGATCACCCTCTCATAGGATGACGTTTGATGACCTCAAAGCTTTCTTCCGATACCAGGGAGTTGTATTATCTCATGGTCTAAGGAATACAATATTTGACATAGGAAAAGCTTCGCAAAGATGAACACGATGATACGATCTAATTGCTTCGCTTAGTTTGGGTCTGTCCACCATATCATTCTCCAATGATATGATCTCATTATCAATTGACAACTCATGTCTATGGTTAGGAAACCTTAACCATCATTGATCAATGAGCTAGTCCATAGAGGCGTACTAGGGACATGGTGTTGTTCACAAACCACACAAGTATTAATGTTTCCGCTTAATACAATTCTAGCATGGAATATAAACTTTATCATGAACAAGAATTATAATAATAACATCTTTATTATTGACTCTAGGGCATAATTCCAACAAATACGATTCAGCGAGTGACTTTGATGAAGATACATTAGCCCTTATTTCTGCTCGAGATGGAGACAATTCTGATGCTGATGAAGAGACAGAGGTAATGGGAGTTGAAGCTACTAATCAATACAAGAGCTTAATTACACAACGTGTGCTGAGTGTGCAATTGAGAAAATCTGAGCAAGATCAATGCCACAACCTGTTCCAAACACGTGGTGTTGTCAAGGAAAGATCTATACGGATCATCATTGATGGAGGGAGTTGTAATAATCTGGCTAGTGTTGACATGGTAGAAAATCTTGCACTTCCAACAAGACAACGCACACATTCATATTACATCCAATGGTTTGAGAGTTCTCGCAAGATCAAGGTAACAAGAACGGTACGCGTGCATTTTACTATTGGTACATATTCTGATTTTGTTGATTCTGATGTTGTACCTATGCAAGCTTGTTCTTTGTTACTTGGTAGACCATGGCAATTTGATAGAGAATCTGTTCATAATGGCAAAACTAATCACTATTCTCTTATGCATGATGGAAAGAAAATTGGTCTAAAACCTATGACTCTCGAACAGATTTTAAAAGATGATCTTGCTAGAGCTAGTAGAGATAAAACTGAGGAGAAAAATAAAAGTGAGAATCAGATTGTTGCTGCAGATTTTGTACCACGAAAGAACACTAAATCTGATTCTACACATGCTACTGAAATTCATTTGAAGAGTCCATGTATGCTTGCAAATAAAATTGATATTGCTGAACTAGATGTAAACAATAATCAATGTTATGCAATTGTCTGCAAAGAGGTTTTGTTTTCATTTGAGGATATGTCTCCTTCTTTGCCACCCGCTATTGCTAACCTTTTGCAGAAATATGAGGACGTCTTTCCCGCTGAACTACCACCAGGACTACCTCCTATTAGAGGAATTGAGCACCAAATTGATCTAATTCCTGGTGCTACGTTGCCCAACCGCGCACCATATAGAACCAATCCATAGGAGACAAAGGAGATACAACGCCAAATTCAGGAACTACTCGACAGAGATCATATTCGTGAGTCCCTTAGCCCATGTGATGTTCCTATTATTTTGGTACCTAAGAAAGATGGTTCTTCGCGCATGTGTACTGATTGTAGAGCTATCAATAATATTACTATTCGATATCGTCATCCTATTCCACGTTTAGATGGCATGCTTGATGAATTGAGTGGCTCTACCATGTTTTCTAAAGTTGATTTGCGTAGTGGTTACCACCAGATTCATATGAAATTAGGAGATGAATGGAAAACAACATTTTAAAACTATGTTCGGTTTATATGAGTGGTTAATAATGCCGGTTGGTTTAACTAATGCACCTAGCACTTTTATGAGATTAATGAACGAAGTTTTACGTGCTTTCATTGGATGTTTTGTGGTAGTCTACTTTGTAGATATTCTGATTTATAGCAAATCTTTAGAGGATCATTTGGACCATTTACGTGATGTTTTCAATGCTTTACATGATGCACGTTTGTTTGGTAACCTTGAGAAGTGCACCTTTTGCACCAATCGAGTTGCCTTTCTTGGCTATGTTGTTACATCACAGGGTATTGAAGTGGATCCAGCCAAGATTGAAGCTATTGAGAATTGGCCACGGCCCAAGACGGTCATACAAGTGAGGAGTTTTCTTTGCCTCGCTGGTTTTTATAGGCGCTTTGTCAAAGCCTTTGGATCAATTGCCGCGCCGCTAAATGAGCTTACCAAGAAGGATGTGCCCTTTGTTTGGGGCGATGCACAAAAACAGGCCTTCGTCATATTGAAAGATAAGCTAACACATGCTCCCTTACTCCAACTTCCTGATTTTACTAAGACTTTTGAGCTTGAATGTGGTGCTAGTGGAATTGGTTTGGGAGGGGTGTTATTACAAGAGGGAAAACCTGTTGCATATTTTAGTGAGAAATTGAGTGGGGCTAGTCTGAACTATTATACTTATGATAAAGAATTATATGCGTTGGTTCGGACATTAGAAACTTGGCAACATTATCTATGGCCTAAAGAATTTTTTATTCATTCTGATCATGAATCTTTGAAGCATATTCGTAGTCAAGCTAAGTTGAATCGTCGCCATGCAAAGTGGGTTGAATTTATTGAGTCTTTTCCTTATGTTATCAAACACAAAAAGGGTAAAGATAATATTATTGCTGATGCTTTGTCGCGCCGTTATACTTTGTTATCTCAACTTGACTTCAAAATATTTGGATTATAAACTATTAAGGAACAATATGTGCATGATGCTGAATTTAAACATGTGTTGTAGAATTGTAGAGATGGTAGAACATGGAACAAGTTCGTCTTCAATGATGGATTTGTGTTCCGTGCTAACAAACTATGCATTCCAGATAGTTCGGTTCGTCTTTTGTTGTTACAGGAGGCGCATGGAGGAGGGTTGATGGGACACTTTGGTGTCAAGAAAACGGAGGATGTTCTTGCTGCACACTTCTTTTGGCCACGTATGCGTCGAGATGTTGAGAGATTTGTGGCACGCTGCACTACTTTTCAAAAAGCTAAGTCTCGCCTTAATCCACATGGTTTATATATGCCTCTTCCTGTTCCTAGTGTTCCTTGGGAGGATATTTATATGGACTTTGTTTTGGGATTGCCACGAACACAGAAGAGGCGGGATAGTATTTTTGTTGTTGTGGATCGGTTTTCTAAGATGGCACACTTTATTCCTTGTCATAAAACGGATGATGCTGCGCATATTGCTGATTTGTTCTTTCGTGAAATTATTCGTTTGCATGGTGTGCCAAATACTATTGTCTCTGATCGTGATACTAAATTTCTTAGCCACTTTTGGAGATGTTTATGGGCTAAGTTGGGGACTAAATTGTTGTTTAGTACTACATGTCATCCCCAAACTGATGGACAAACTGAAGTAGTAAATAGAACTTTGTCTACTATGTTGCGGGCTGTTTTAAAGAAGAACTTAAAATTGTGGAAAGAGTGTTTACCTCATATAGAATTTGCTTATAATCATTCGCTTCATTCTACCACAAAGATGTGCCCATTTGAGATTATGTATGGTTTTGTTCCTCGTGCACCTATTGATTTATTGCCTTTACCTTCTTCGGTGCAAAATAATTTGGATGCTACACAACGCGCTAAAATGATATTAAACTTGCATAAGACTACTAAAGATAACATTGAACACATGAATGCTAAGTATAAACTTGCTCGGGATAAAGGGAGAAAGCATGTTGTGTTTGATGTTGGAGATCTTGTTTGGTTACATTTGCGTAAAGATCGTTTTCCTAATTTACGCAAGTCTAAGTGATGCAGCCCGACCTACAGTCGTTACTACATCAAGGTCTCCAACTTACGCCAAGTCGCCATGGACTCCAAAGGTGAATCCGTTCCTCTATGAAAGCTCACTTCCTACCCTATTGAATGGTATGCTACTTCATACTCCGTCACATATTCATGATAGGTTCACACCGACCAGTACGGAGGCAAGGGAGGAAGCCCGGAGCATCAAGCCTGACAAGGCGGAAGCTTGGAAGAGGAGGAGGAAGAAGATCAGCCAATGCCGTGTTCAAGCGGTACTACGGTGGTCGGAACCGGTACTACCGGTCAATGTACTACCGCCTGCTATGCCCTGCATCAAGCCTGCGCCATCGCCATTGGATGCCCTTAGATCGGCTTGCGGTACTACCGCCCGCAAGCGGTACTACCGGTCCCCAAAGCGGTACTACCGGTCCCAAGTCCGGTACTACCGGTCATGTCAGTGCCTGCGCGCACTAGTTGGGCCACAGCCCATGTATCCCCCCCTTTACTTACCTATTCGCCTAGTTTATCCCCAAACTACCCTTGTTAAGTGGTTGGCCTATAAATAGAGCCCCCACCCCTCATGTATCCCTTAGGCATAGATGATAGACTAAAGACAACCCCCATTGTGGAATCTCTAGTTTTGCCTCATCCCCTTTACCAAGGGGACCGACTATCGTCACCAACCTCGATTGGACTTTGCATCACGCATCCATCGTTGAACAAGGCCTTGGGTTCTCGGTTTCGCCCCCAAGTCGTCAAGACCCTCCTCAAGGTGTTCTTCCCTCTCGATGTGGATTTGAGGGAGCACGTTGACCGATCTTTCCTTGCGAGGATTCTATCGGACCGTGGCCGCTCGGGAGCAATCGCCTTGTATCGTGTGAGTTTTGCGTGTGTTCATCGTGTTCTTCGCGAGGTGTGTTCGCTCGCTACCTTCTCCCTTTCCCTCGCTTCCCATCGATTTGACCACGAGATCCGTGAAGATCGGGCACCCAAGAGGTTAACCCTCCATCATCCGGTATCAAGCTTTTGGTTGCCACGGATTTCTCATCGATTTGGTTTTCCCCATAAATTGAAAATTCCACCAAAACAGCCCTAATTCGTGTTTTGGATCGATCTGTGATTTGAGTGCGTTTGGTAGGTTTTGATCCGTGGATTGCTTGCTAAACTTGTTGATCTACCTTCCTTTGCTCCCATGGCCTAATTCCTTGATTTCCCTTCGATTTGGTGCTTTTCTTGAAGATTTTCCGCCAAATCACCCCAAAATCGCAACGAGTCAAAACTGGGAGTTTGGTCCAAGCGGTACTACGGGTCCAAAATCGGTACTACCGCTTAACCAGTACTACTGGCCCAAAAGACCGGTACTACCCATACGATCAAACACAAGAAGTTCCATTTCAGCCTCTCACCGTTTTGAGCATAACTTTTGCATACGAACTCGGATTTTGGTGTTCTTTAGCTCGTTTCGAAGAGGAGAAGGAGCTCTACATCATCATACACGTGGTTCATGCTATCTACTCCATCCAAATTCCGTGAGCAAGGCGGAATCCAACAATAAAGGGTGAAGATCGTCGACGAAAGGTATAAACATTCCGCGACTTCTCCCCACTTGCATTCCTTTGTGAACCCCACTATCTTTGCGAGCAACAAACACCTATTGAGACTAGTTCCTCTTATGATTGCTTGGGCTATGCACATTTGATACCTTGTAGATTCCGAGCAAACATTGTGGGCGCTATCTCATATAGTAATCTTGTATAGTTGTTGGCACAAGGAAGAGGCAAGTGAAAAAGAAATAAAAAGAAAAGGAGTGATACAAAAAGAGAAAAAAAATAGAAAAAGAAAAAGAAAGAAAAGAAAGAAATATACATGTGCCTCATAGAATAGGAAGCGCAAGCTCGATGAACATCATATAGGTGGTACTTATTGTGCATATCTTGTAGCCCACCAATTTTGTGCAATCAAACTAGCGTCTCTCCTTGTACTTGTGTGACACGAGCTTATAGTCTTCGCTAGGTAATCATTTGGTTCTTAGCTCACTTTCTCCGTCGCACAAGTCCCATTTATCCCACCGTGTGTGTTTCCTTATACATATTTCCTATCTTGTGGATTAACTTGTTTTGCTTTGTGATCATTGTGGTTCTTTACTTGCCATTACAACATCTTGATTTCGGATTTGTTCTTGACATGCCACATTCCATACCTATCCACCATAGGCCTTGTGTGTGTTTGTTTTTTGGTTCGTAGTTGGTTTTGGTGTTTCGCGTGAACTTCACTTTGCTTGGTTTATTGCCCTCAAGTGTGGCCACTTGCACGATACGATCTTCCAAGGTAAAGTAAGGTTTGACGTTGTATCCCTAACTCCCACTAACACTTCCATATACACCGCTTGGTCTTGTGCATCATGTCTAGGGACTCCGGAACCGAGGATGATATCTATGAAGAATCCATGATGAGCCACCATGACTACGACTCCACAAGTATAGAGGACATGACGGAGCACAACACCGACAATGGCTCCGCATGCTTTGAGGACCCGGAGCACTACACCTACGACGACTCCACATGCATGGAAGACATGGAGCTCTACGTCGATAATGGCTCCTCATGCATGGAGCCTATGGAGCACTACACCGACAATGGCTCCACATGCTTGGGTGATATGGAGTACTACACCAACAACTACTCCCCAAGCATGGGCGACTTGAAAGCGACATCGATGACGCCTCGCCAAGCATGGAGGACACGGCGAACTTCATCGACTTTGATGGCTCCTCCATGAGCCATGAAGAATTCCTCCACCGTGTGGAGATGGAAGCCTACTACGCCAAGCAAGAGGAGGCGCATCATCAAGATTCCATGACCTTCAAGGCCAAGTGTGCCACACCAAAGGGCA
This sequence comes from Avena longiglumis, assembly GCA_030063025.1. Taxonomy (NCBI): domain Eukaryota; kingdom Viridiplantae; phylum Streptophyta; class Magnoliopsida; order Poales; family Poaceae; genus Avena; species Avena longiglumis. The sequence continues at coordinate 342,063,413 of CP125976.1, read as the reverse complement.
CCACCTACTTCGATGATTCACCTCCAAGGCGACATGTGCCACCACCTAGATGGCGTCAAGCGTCACCATCTCCATGGCACCAAGCTCCATCACCTCCAAGGTGTCAAGCTCTACCATCTCCAAGGCGCCAAGCTTCATCACCGCCAAGGCGCCAAGCTCCAACTCCTAAAGAAACAAGAGTGGCGTCCAAACATCATATGCATCAAGAGGCGCCAAGAAACAAGAATCTTCATCGACAAACATCCTCTCATGAGCATCGCCACCATAAAGAGGATACAAGACATCGTCAAAGGCATCTTCGCCATAAAGACGAAGAATTCAAGATGAGCACCAACCATAATGCTCAAGCAAGCTCAAGAAGGCACCACAAGCACAAGAAGAGTGCCAAGGCAAATGATCATCGTCGCGAGTGTCATGTGGATGACCAAGTGCGCCACCTACATCAACCATCGGCAAGGCACGCCAATGACCTCCGTCGACACCATCATAGGGCACCTACAACTACTCGTGCCACCACCATAATGGCACCAAGAGCAAGCCTTCCTCCACGCCATCAAGCTTCAAAGTCGATGCTTGACTTCTACGACCTCGCGAACGAGGAAAATGTAGACGCCTACTTCGCCAAGTTGGATAGCATGAGCCTACCTCCACCACTACTACGAGATGGCCACAAGACGGTCGAGCATGGGATTTTCCCTTCGACCATGGAGGAGAGAAATGATGCCCATCTTATGGCATCCAACCTTGGAGGCGAGAAGGTCAAGAATGGTGAGCATGGGATTTTCCCTTCACCAAAGGAGGCGCATGGAGTTGAGGAACCCGAGCCTACCCCCATATGCTTGAGTGATGATGTGGTACCAATCCCATGTGAGTATGAGAGCCACTTAGCCCACTTGAGTGAGAACAAGAGTGACATGAGTGACTCCACCTTATGTGAGATTGAGTGCTTCCACTTGGAGGGCATGAGCGATACTCCTAGTGAGTTGAGAGTGGTAGTTGATAGGTCAAGTGAGACCATTTCGAATTCTAACAACTTACCCTCTACCTCTAGTGTGTTCTCTTGTGTTGTGCTAGGTTCCATGGATGAAGACGCGCCAAGCCATGAAGCAATGATGCCTCAATTGGAGAAGATGTACATGGTGCACGAAGATGATGCGACACCATTGCTACATGAAGAAGACGAAGTCGTCCACAAGGAGGCCACTACTTCCACAACACCCACTTCATATGAGAGGTATGAACAAGGTAACAATAAGGGTGTTGATGATGCCATGATCCCACTAGTGGACATGATGAATTGTGAGGATATGCATGCTATGGATGATACTTATGACATTACATATGCTTCATCCACTTTCCCATGTGATGATTTGCCTTTGCATAATATTGATCATGTGAAATTGTTTGATTGCGATATCATTGCCATAAACATGCCATGCTATGCATCTTGTGTGTATCCTCCAATTGCTATGGACATGCTTTGTCATGCTAGTCATTCAATTTTTCCCGTTGCTTGCCATAAGATGAATGCTTGCAACAATGTTGACCACATGCGTTATAATGAGATGGCCCCCATAGCTTTCTCAATTTTTGGAGATTTTGATGATTGCCATGATAAGCATGTTCCCCACTTGCATACTCACCATGCACCTATTTCATACTTGATTGACATTAATGGTGATGTGCACAAGAAGAGATACGTCATGATGGATGATGTGTATCTCTACCATGCACACACGTTCTTCCTTTTACATATGATGTGTGTAGGTACCCGCAGGAGAATGTCAACCTCGGTTGAGCACGAGTTGACAAAAAGAGCTCTAGAGAGCATCCCACAAGTGAGTTCAAGATCGAACCAGCTCGATACCTTTTGCATGCTTTGCATCTTTCATGTTGGCAAATTTCTTTCCTATGGTTTGATTGCAAGCATGTTAATGGTATTATCTTCCTTGTGACATTCATGTTTCTTCCTTTAGATAATGATGCTTTGTGTGTTGCAACGAAAATGTTGAACAATTTCCCTTTCCGATGTTTTGTGTGCAACCACAATTCCTTTAAGAACATGTATTGTCATGAGAGCTTCCAAGAATCTCGTCTTGTTGTTGCAACAAACATAAGGACCACTTGCTCTTTCATTTGGTTTGTTTGCAAACATAATACTTTTGTTTTGGATATGCTTCCTTTTGTGTTTTTGCCAAATTCTCCAAGCTTTGCATCAAAGATGTTGATAAAATTTCTATTCGATTGCTTTGAGTGCCACAATAAGATGTTATATGGAGTTTTTGAGTTCCCACATTTGGATGATATTGCAACGACTTCCATGCACATTGATCATGCATATGCATCCCATTTGCTATACTTGAGTTGTGCTAATCGTGTTGTGAACAAGAATGGACATGCCACATTTGACATGCTCCTCTATCACGCATGAAAATATTTTGCTTGGTCTTTGTTGTGTGAAGGTACAAGTGCATACACATCAACCTCTATGGACTATATGTTGACAAGAAGAACCGAAGAGAGTTACCTATGGCTACCCTTCATCGAGCTATCTCTACAAGCTAAGGTGACTTCCTTCTACTTGAGGACTCATGCTATAATCTTCATGAATTGGCTACGCTTTGAGTGTTGCTTTGCTTTTGTTGTGAGCTTTGTAGGCTTCAAGGAAGGTGAAGGAACATTGAAGTGTTGTCAAGTCAATCTTCCCGAGGACGACTATAAGGTGAACCCCAGGATCAAGAAGGTCTCTCGACCGCTTCTACTTTGTGATGAACATGTAGAGTCGAGGACGACTCTTTTTGAAGGGGGGGGGAGATGATGCAGCCCGACCTACGGTCGTTACTACATCAAGGTCTCCAACTTACGCCAAGTCGCCATGGACTCCAAAGGTGAATCCGTTCCTCTATGAAAGCTCACTTCCTACCCTATTGAATGGTATGCTACTTCATACTCCGTCACATATTCATGATAGGTTCACACCGACTGACGGAGGCAAGGGAGGAAGCTGAGCATCAAGCCCGACAAGACGGAAGCTTGGAAGAGGAGGAGGAAGAAGATGATCAAGATGCCGAGGTTCAAGCGGTACTACCGGTCAAGGAACTGGTTCCGGTCACGCAGATTACCACTACCGCCTTGATCAAGCCTCGCCATCGCCATCGGATGCCCCAGATCGGCTTGCGGTACTACCGCCCAAGCGGTACTACCGTCCCCAAAGCGGTACTAGGTGATGACCGGTACTACTGTCCCAAGTCCCAGATTACCGGTCATGTCAAGGCTCACACACTAGTTGGGCCACAGCCCATGTATCCCCCCCTTTACTTACCTATTCGCCTAGTTTATCCCCAAACTACCCTTGTTAAGTGGTTGGCCTATAAATAGAGCCCCCACCCCTCATGTATCCCTTAGGCATAGATGATAGACTAAAGACAACCCCCATTGTGGAATCTCTAGTTTTGCCTCATCCCCTTTACCAAGGGGACCGACTATCGTCACCAACCTCGATTGGACTTTGCATCACGCATCTATCATTGAACAAAGCCTTGGGTTCTCGGTTTCTCGCCCCCAAGTCGTCAAGACCCTCCTCAAGGTGTTCTTCCCTCTCCGATGTGGATTTGAGGGAGCACGTTGACCGATCTTTCCTTGTGAGGATTCTATCGGACCGGTGGCCGTCGTTCGGGAGCAATCGGCCTTGTATCGTGTGAGTTTTGCGTGTGTTCATCGTGTTCTTCGCGAGGTGTGTGTTCGCTTCCGCTACCTTCTCCCTTTCCCCTCGCTTTCCCATCGATTTGACCACGAGATCCGTGAAGATCGGGCACCCAAGAGGTTAACCCCTCCATCACTAAGTTAATGCCGCGTGCTGCTTGTCCCTTTAAGGTGTTAGAGAAAATAAATGATAATGCATATAAACTTGAGTTGCCTGCAGACTTTGGTACGGTTAGTCCTACGTTTAACATTGCAGATTTGAAGCCTTACTTTGGTGAGGAAGATGAGATTGCGTCGAGGACGACTTCAATTCAAGAAGAGGAGCATGATGTAGACATCCCTTCTATTGATACAATCGTTGTACCTACAGCTACACACATACAAGGACCCATCACAAGATCTCGTGCCAAAGAACTTAACTATCACGTACTTTCGTTTCTTGGAACTATTCCTCACATACATGAAAATATGATGCTGCCTAAATTAGATGTATTTCGTACTCTTACGAATGATGGACCAAGCATGGATGAGAGGGACAAGCATTAGAGCATGGCCATGCATGGAGATGGCAGCAAGCATGTGATGATCCAAGAGAAGGCCATGGATGGAGATTTCAGAACTTTGAGGCCACCATAATGAAGAAAGAAGGCTTGGACGAAATATTCAAGATTAATACTTCACGAATTCGTCCATAGCTTAATATGGTGCTGCGACACCTTTATTTTGGGCCAGGCCCATGTAATTTTTGCAGGTTTTTAAATAACCACTTTTTAGAGTCCGTATTTGAGAGGAAAAGGACTTCTAGGGTTGGATTCGGCCACCACTTCCATGGCTGGCCGAAACCCTACCTTTTCCTTCTTAAATACTCCCCATAGCCGTCACCCTAGACTCGGATTTTGTTTATACATTAAGTTATCCATCATAGCAACTTCGCCAAGGCTCAAGCGTCGCAGAGGCCTCTTGTACTTCGCACATATTCAGGATCCCACCTTTTTCAATAAAGCTTTCCTCTTAATCCGCAATATCTTGATTGCAATATTAGTTCTTACTTGTTCTCGATTTCAGGTAGGAATTAAGACCCTCGCTGGTCAGGCTGATCGTGTTCCTGCAGGATCGGTAACCTCCAGGCACTGTTCAAAAACTAGGCCGAATGAGCGATTACTAGGCCGATTAATCGCTACTAGGGACCTGACCGTGTCGATGACCATTAATCCTTTGTGTTAATCGTTTAGCCCGATTAATAGTTCTAACACTCCGATTACTAGGTATGTTCCCGATTAACCACTACACTTGGTCAAAAAAGTTGCAAAATTATCAACACATATCGCCCATCCATTCTAGCCCGCCCCAATGAAGTAGGTTTTGTGAAGCTCCCGTTCGATCCTCGCCCAGAGCTTGATTTCAGCCATCACCAACTAGTTCCTTGTCGTTGTTGGCCAGTTCCTCGTAGTTGCCGACCAGACCTCAGATACAAGAGCTCGAGAGCCTTGAGGATCTCATCCGGGATCTTAAGGCTGAGGATTCATACGTGTTTTAGGTACTAATTTTGGTAGGCTGCACCGATTAATAGCCGATCGATTAAATCAGTTAATCGTCCGAATTCCGATTAATCGCTACTCCCAAGCCAACCGAGCAGCTAACGATTTCCGATTTCCTTAACATTGCCTCCAGGAGATTGGCCTAGCGATTGCATTGGCGCTCGTGCTCGCACATGTAGTCGGATCGTCAAGCCCGAACTCCACCAAATCGACTATCATCATCTCATCGAAAGATCAGACACCTTTGCCCTATCAGGCGTTGTATCTCCTTTGTCTCCTCTGGATTGGTTCGATATGGCGTGCGGTTGGGCAATGTAGCACCAGAAATTAGATCAATTTGATGCTCAATTCCTCTAATAGGAGGTAGTTCTGGTGGCAGCTCAGCGGGAAAAACGTCCTCATATTCCTGCAAAAGGTTAGCAATAGTGGGTGGCAAAGGAGGCATATCCTCAAATGAAAACAAAACCTCTTTGAAGATAATTGCATAACATGGAGTATTGTTTACATCTAGTTCAGCAATCTCAATTTTATTTGCAAGCATACATGGACTCTTCAAACGAATTTCAGTAGCATGTTTAGAATCAGATTTAGTGTTCTTTGGTGGTACAAAATCTGTAGCAACAATCTGATTCTCACTTTTATATTTCTCCTCAGTTTTATCTCTGCTAGCTCTAGCAAGATCATCTTTTCAAATTTGTTCGGGAGTCATAGGTTTGAGACCAATTTTCTTTCCATCATGCATAAGAGAATAGTGATTAGTTTTGCCATTATGAACAGATTCTCTATCAAATTGCCATGGTCTACCAAGTAACAAAGAACAAGCTTGCATAGGTACAACATCACAATCAACAAAATCATAATATGTACCAATAGTAAAATGCACGCGTACCGTTCTTGTTATCTTGATCTTGCGAGAACTCTCAAACCATTGGATGTAATATGAATGTGTGCGTTGTATTGTTGGAAGTGCAAGCTTCTCTACCATGTTAACACTAGCCAGATTATTACAACTCCCTCCATCAATGATGATCTGTATAGCTCTTTCCTTGACAACACCACATGTTTGGAACAGGTTGTGGCGTTGATCTTGCTCATATTTGCTCAATTGAACACTCAACACACGTTGTGTAATTAAGCTCTTGTATTGATCAGCATCTTCAGCTCCCATTACCTCTGTCTCTTCATCAGAATCACAATTGTCTCCATCTCGATCAGAAATAAGGGCTAATGTATCTTCATCAAAGTCACTCGCTGAATCGTATTGCCATCATCACGCACCATCATAACACGCTGTGATAGGGGAAAAGGTGTCCGATCTTTTGATGAGATGGTGATAGTCGATTTGGTGGAGTTCGGGCTTGACGATACGACTACACGTGCGACAACGAGCGCCAATGCAATCGCTAGGCCAATATCCTGAAGGTTACCGATCCTACGTGAACACGATCAGCCTGACCAGCGAGGGTCTTAATTCCTACCTGAAATCCAGAACAAGTAAGAACTAATATTGCAATCAAGATATTGCGGATTAAGAGGAAAGCTTTATTTAAAAGGTGGGATCATGTATAGGTGCGAATTACAAGAGGCCTCTGCGACGCTCGAGCCTTGGCGAAGTTGCTATGATGGCTAACTTAATGTCTAAACAAAATCCGAGTATAGGGTGACGGCTATGGGGAGTATTTAAGGAGGAAAAGGTGGGGTTTCGGCCAGCCATGGAAGTGGTGGCCGAATCCAACCCTAGAAGTCCTTTTCCCCTCAAATATGGACTCTAAAAAGTGGCTAATTAAAATCCTGCGAAAATTACATGGGCCTGGCCCAAAATAAAGGTGTCGCAGCACCATATTAAGCTATGGACGAATTCGTGAAATATTGATCTTGAATATTTCGTCAGATCCTTCTTTCTTCATTATGGTGGCCTCAAAGTTCTGAAATCTTCATCCGTGGTCTTCTCTTGGATCTTCACATGCTTGCTGCCATATACATGCATGGCCATGCTCCAATGCTTGTCCCTCTCATCCATGCTTGGTCCATCATTCCTAAGAGTAAGAAATACATCTGATTTAGGCAGCATCATATTCTCATGTATGTGAGGAATAGTTCCAAGAAACGAAAGTACCTAATAGTTAAGTTGTTTGGCACGAGATCTTGTGATGGGTCCTTGTATGTGTGTTGCTGTAGGTACAACAGTGGTATCAATAGAAGGGATGTCCACATCATGCTCCCCTTCTTGAATTGAAGTCGTCCTCGACGCAATCTCATCTTCCTCACCAAAGTAAGGATACAAATCTGCAATGTTAAATGTAGGACTAACCGTACCAAAGTCTGCAGGCAACTCAAGTTTATATGCATTATCATTTATTTTCTCTAACACCTTAAAGGGACCAGCAGCACGCGGCATAAACTTAGACTTGCGTAAATCAGGAAAACGATCTTTAAGCAAATGTAACCAAACAAGATCTCCAACATCAAACACAACATGTTTTCGCCCTTTATCCCCAACAAGTTTATACTTAGAATTAATGTGTTCAATGTTATCTTTAGTAGTCTTATGCAAGTTTAATATCATTTCAGCATGTTGTGTAGCATCCAAATTATTTTGCACCGAAGAAGGTAAAGGCAATAAATCAATAGGTGCACGAGGAACAAAACCATACATAATCTCAAATGGGCACATCTTTGTGGTAGAATGCAGCGAACGATTATAAGCAAATTCTATATGAGGTAAACACTCTTCCCACAATTTTAAGTTCTTCTTTAAAACAACCCGCAACATAGTAGACAAAGTTCTATTTACTACTTCAGTTTGTCCATCAGTTTGGGGATGACATGTAGTACTAAACAACAATTTAGTCCCCAACTTAGCCCATAAACATCTCCAAAAGTGGCTAAGAAATTTAGTATCACGATCAGAGACAATAGTATTTGGCACACCATGCAAACGAACAATTTCACGAAAGAACAAATCAGCAATATGCGCAGCATCAACCATTTTATGACAAGGAATAAAGTGTACCATCTTAGAAAACCGATCCACAACAACAAAAATACTATCCCTCCCCTTCTGTGTTCGTGGCAATCCCAAAACAAAGTCCATAGAAATATCCTCCCAAGGAACACTAGGAACAGGAAGAGGCATATATAAACCATGTGGATTAAGGCGAGACTTAGCTTTTTGACAAGTAGTGCAGCGAGCCACAAATCTCTCAACATCTCGGCGACACGTGGCCAAAAGAAGTGTGCAAAGAAGAACATCCTCCGCTTTCTTGACACCAAAGTGTCACATCAATCCTCCGTCATCGCCTCTGTAACAACAACAAAGACGCAATGTAACTATCCGGAATGCATAGTTTGTTAGCACGGAACACAAATCCATCATTGAAGACGAACTTGTTCCATGTTCTACCATCTCTACAATTCTGCAACACATCTTTAAATTCAGCATCATGCACATATTGTTCCTTAATAGTTTCCAATCCAAATATTTTGAAGTCAAGTTGAGATAACAAAGCATAACGGCACGACAAAGCATCAGCAATAATATTATCTTTACCCTTTTTGTGTTGTTTAACATAAGGAAAAGACTCAATAAATTCAACCCACTTTGCATGACGATGATTCAACTTAGCTTGACTACGAATATGCTTCAAAGATTCATGATCATAATGTATAACAAATTCTTTAGGCCATAGATAATGTTGCCAAGTTTCTAATGTCCGAACTAATGCATATAATTCTTTATCATAAGTAGAATAGTTCGGACTAGCCCCACTCAATTTCTCACTAAAATATGCAACAGGTTTTCCCTCTTGTAATAACACCCCTCCCAAACCAATTCCACTAGCATCACATTCAAGCTCAAAAGTCTTAGTAAAATCAGGAAGTTGGAGTAAGGGAGCATGTGTTAGCTTATCTTTCAATATGACGAAGGCCTGTTGTTGTGCATCGCCCCAAACAAAGGGCACATCCTTCTTGGTAAGCTCATTCCGGGGCGCGGCAATTGATCCAAAGTCTTTGACAAAGCGCCTATAAAAACCAGCGAGGCCAAGAAAACTCCTCACTTGTGTGACCGTCTTGGGCTGCGGCCAATTCTCAATAGCTTCAGTCTTGGCTGGATCCACTTCAATACCCTGTGATGTAACAACATAGCCAAGAAACGCAACTCGATTGGTGCAAAAGGTGCACTTCTCAAGGTTACCAAACAAACGTGCATCACGTAAAGCATTGAAAACAGCACGTAAATGGTCCAAATGATCCTCTAAAGATTTGCTATAAATCAGAATATCATCAAAGTAGACTACCACAAAACGTCCAATGAAAGCACGTAAAACTTCGTTCATTAATCTCATGAAAGTGCTGGGTGCATTAGTTAAACCAAACGACATCACTAACCACTCATATAAACCGAACTTAGTTTTAAATGGTGTTTCCATTCATCTCCTAATTTCATACGAATCTGGTGGTAACCACTACGCAAATCAACTTTAGAAAACATGGTAGAGACACTCAATTCATCAAGCATGTCATCTAAACATGGAATAGGATGACGATATCGAATAGTAATATTATTGATAGCTCTACAATCAGTACACATGCGCGAAGAACCATCTTTCTTAGGTACCAAAATAAAAGGAACAGCACAGGGGCTAAGGGACTCACGAATATGATCTCGGTCGAGTAGTTCCTGAATTTGGCGTTGTATCTCCTTTGTCTCCTCTGGATTGGTTCGATATGGCGCGCGGTTGGGCAACGTAGCACCAGGAATTAGATCAATTTGGTGCTCAATTCCTCTAATAGGAGGTAGTCCGGGTGGCAGCTCAGCGGGAAAAACGTCCTCATATTCCTGCAAAAGGTTAGCAATAGCGGGTGGCAAAGAAGGAGGCATGTCCTCAAATGAAAACAAAACCTCTTTGCAAATAATTGCATAACATTGAGTAGTGTTTACATCTAGTTCAGCAATATCAATTTTATTTGCAAGCATACATGGACTCTTCAAACGAATTTCAGTAGCATGGGTAGAATCATATTTAGTGTTCTTTGGTGGTACAAAATCTGCAGCAACAATCTGATTCTCACTTTTATGTTTCTCCTCAGTTTTAGCTCTACTAGCTCTAGCAAGATCATCTTTTAAAATCTGTTCGGGAGTCATAGGTTTTAAACCAATTTTCTTTCCATCATGCAGAAGAGAATAGTGATTTGTTTTGCCATTATGAACAGATTCTCTATCAAATTGCCATGGTCTACCAAGTAACAAAGAACAAGCTTGCATAGGTACAACATCACAATCAACAAAATCAAAATATGTACCAATAGTAAAATGCACGCAAACCGTTCTTGTTACCTTGATCTTGCGGGAACTCTCAAACCATTGGATCTAATATGAATGTGTGTGTTGTCTTGTTGGAAGTGCAAGCTTCTCTACCATGTCAACACTAGCCAGATTATTACAACTTCCTCCATCAATGATGATCCGTATAGCTCTTTCCTTGACAACACCACGTGTTTGGAACAGGTTGTGGCGTTGATCTTGTTCAGATTTTCTCAATTGCACACTCAACACACGTTGTGTAATTAAACTCTTGTATTGATCAGCAGCTTCAGCTCACATTACCTCTGTCTCTTCATCAGCATCAGAATTGTCTCCATCTCGAGCAGAAATAAGGGCTAATGTATCTTCATTAAAGTCACTCGCTGAATCGTATTGACCATCCTCCCGCACCATCATCACACGTTGTGTTGTGCACTGTCTCACAATATGACCAAAACCCCAGCACTTGCGGCATTGTATATCCTTTGTCTCACCCGTGGAAGCCATAGAAGATGCACTACGAGCAGGAGCATTGGATGATGGTGGAGGAGCAGCTGGAAATCTTGTGGTGGCCTTGGATGTGGTAGAAGCTGGTGGCGACTCACGAGAAGGAGGCGCTGATTGTCGGGATGTCCAAGTGGATGTGCGACCTGCAGAATTATTAGTCCTCCTCCATGGTGGTTCGCGATCCTGCACTTCACGTTCATCTTTGCAAGCAAGATGAAACAAACGAGTGATAGAATTATATTCCTTATAATCTAATATGTGTTGAATGTCCTTGTTTAATCCACCAAAGAAAAGTGCAACCATTTGTTCATTAGATTCAACAAGACCACACTGAATCATCCCCGTTTGCAATTCCTGAGAATACTCTTCTACAGAATTTTTCCCTTGCTCTAAACATGTCAGATTCTTTAGTAAATCACGTTGATAAGTGGGAGGTACAAAACGAACACGCATAGCAGTTTTTAAAGCAGTCCAAGTACTAGGAATAGTAGTAGGATTTAAACGAAAATACTCAAACCACCAAAGAGAAGCAAATTTAGTAAATTCACATGTAGCAGCACTAACACGCATATTCTCAGGATATTTTAAACATGCAAAACGTTGTTCTACTTCCATCTCCCATGTAAGATATGCATCAGGATTATATTTACCCTCAAAAGATGGAATATTTAATTTAAGCTTTGCAACATGATCATCATCACGTACCTGTGGTCGAGCGTTGCGGTGGTAATGATAAGGGGTGGCCCAATCTTCTCGTTGAGCACGTCGTAGATGATGGTGGAGGTAATGGAGATAACTTGTGGGATGCTGTGAATCACCGGATGTTCCCCCGCTGCCAATGCAATAGATCTCAACCCAGATGGTATTCGCAACTTCACACACTTGCGCACGTAGACGCTGACCACGAAGCGGTTTGCAATCTACCAATTCCCAATGGAACAGCAGAAAACACGAAGACTTTCAGTAGCAAACTCCAGATCGAATCAAAGTGGAGGTATGGTAGATATTCCTGATCGAATCAAAGAGGAACATATAATTTTAGATGAATGCTTGCAGCAGTTCAACGAAACAAGTATTGGTTTAATCTAAACGTGGTCTAACCCTAATTGCGACGGCTGCTAGGGTATATATGAGGGCTGGGGCGTCCTCCCTCATAAATGGGCCTAAAAACAGCCATAACTTGGCCCAAACTGACTCGGTTCGACTCAAACTGATACATACCGACCCATAGATGGATTCGGTCTAATTGGCACGCAGGCCAAACATCGTGGAACACCTCAAACATGTATTTCTAGGTGCTCCTCATCCCTTTCTTGATCATACATGATTTCCTCATTGTCTCCTAGTGCGCCTGCCTCCCTCTCCTCCCTCGCGCACTTGCTGATATTGGAAACCAGTGCTTGTTCTTCCTGTTGCAAATCTCCTTCTTCTCCACGTACAACACTTGTGTTATCAACAAACCTGATCATACAAAGATGCATAGACTTAGGCAGTATAAAGTTCTCATCAATTAAAATATCAGATTCAATTAAGAGTGAATTCACCTGTTGGCCTAGTAGCTTTGCACGTGCCCTTGTCATTGGTCCAATTCTGATTTCATTGGACTTGTCTTGTGCAACAACATCATCATCATCATTGGGAGATAATGGTAAAGGACTAGAGATATCCTCATCATCCTCCCCCCGTTCAAAAGGCGTCGACCTCGACGCTCCAAGGTCTTCTCCATCATATGGCGTCAAATCAGCAACATTGAATGAATTACTGACGCCAAACTCATCAATAGGAAGATCAATCTTGTATGTATTATCATTTATCTTGGCAAGCACTTATATGGACCAACACCTCTTGGCTGCAACTTGGACTTGCGCTGTTGTGGAAATCTGTCTTTGAAAAAATGCACCCATACCATGTTACCTGGCTGGAACAGCACCTCCTTTCTCTTCTTATTAACACGATCAGCGGTGTACTTGCCCTTCTTCTCAATTGCTTCCTTTGTCTTCTCATGTATCTTCTTCACAAAATCTTCCCTCTTGGATGCCTCCATGTTAACTCTCTCTTGAAGTGGAAGGGGCAGCAAATCAAGTGGGGTAATTGGTTTAAAACCATAGACCACTTCAAACGGACAAAGCTGCATTGTTGAGTGGACCGCCCTGTTATATGCAAACTCCACATGCGACAAACAGTCCTCCCACACACGCAGGTTCTTCTTGATCATTGATCGCAAAAACGTTGAAAGTGTGCGATTTACCACCTCCGTTTGACCATCAGTTTGGGGATGACAAGTGGTACTGAATAGTAACTTTGTTCCCAGTTTTCCCCAAAGTGTCTTCCAAAAATAGCTCAGAAACTTCACATCACGGTCAGAAACAATCGTCTTTGGTACTCCATGTAAGCGTACGATGTCCCTGAAAAACAGATTAGCAACATGCGACGTAAACTTTTGTGTGAGCAATAAAATGTGCCATCTTAGAAAAACGATCAACTACCACAAAAACTGAATCATGTCCTCTCCTCGTTCGTGGTAGTCCTAACACAAAATCCATGCTGATATCTTCCCATGGTGTAGTAGGAGCAGGAAGAGGAGTATACAAACCGTGAGGCTTCAGTTTTGATTTGGACTTGTTGCAAGTAATGCAACGCTTCACAAATTTGTCCACATCACGCCTCATCTTAGGCCAATAAAAGTGATCAGCGAGCATGAGCAAAGTCTTCTCTCGTCCAAAGTGACCCATTAAACCACCGGCATTTGATTCCTGCAACAATAGCAAACGCGGACAATTACGAACACGGTTTGTTAGCTCGAAACAAAAAGCCATCATGTATATGGTATTTTTCCCATGCTTTCCCATTAGTACACAAACCATATGGTGCTGCAAAATCATGATCGGTAGCATATAAAGCACGCAAATTCTCTAAACCAGGAACCTTTACATCTAAGTGTGTCAACATATTTTTCCTAGATAGAGCATCAACAACAACATTATCTTTACCCTTCTTATGCTTAATGATGTATGGGAAAGACTCAATGAATTCAACCCACTTAGCAAGGCGTCTATGCAAGTTGGATTGAGCTTTTAAATATTTCAAAGCCTCATGATCGAATGTATGATAAATTCTTTTGGCCACAAATAATGTTGCCAAACCTCAAGAACTCTAACAAGCGCATACAATTCTTTGTCATAAACAGGATAATTTAACTGCACCACTCAATTTCTCGAAAAATATGCAATTGGTTTACCCTCTTGCAAAGACACACCTCCAATACCAATTCCACTAGCATCACATTCAATCTCAAAGTGTTTATTAAAATCAGAAGTGCAAGTAATTGCAGTAGTTAACAAACGTTTCAGTTCATCAAAAGCATGATCTTGGGCTAGCCCCAAACAAATTCAACACCTTTCTTAGTAAGTTCATTCAAAGGCGACAATAGTACTAAAATCTTTCACAAAACGCCTATAGAAACCAGCAAGACCGTGAAAGCTTCGTACTTGACTAACATTCATAGGAGTAGGACAATTTTGTATAGCTTCAATTTTAGATGCATCTACCTCAACTCCATTTTTAGAAACAACATATCCCAGAAATATGACCTTATCTTTGCAAAATGTGCACTTATCAAGATTGCCATAAAGCTTATTATCACGCAACACTTGCAAAACTTGTCGGATATGAGCACTATGTTCAGATTCATTGCGAATGTAAATTAAGATATCATCAAAGTACACAACCACAAACTTGCCAATGAAAAGCCTTAAAACATGGTTCATCAATCGCATGAAAGTACTAGGTGCATTAGTTAACCCAAAAGTCATTACTAACCACTCATATAATCCGAACTTAGTTTTAAAGGCTGTCTTCCACTCATCCCCTTCTTTCATCCTAATTTGATGATAACCACTCATAAATCAATTTTAGAAAATAGCGGCACCACTCGGTTCATCCAGCATATCCTCTAAGCGTGGAATAGGATGGCGATACCGAATAGTGATGTTATTAATAGCTCTACAATCTACACACATGCGCCATGTACCATCTTTCTTAGGAACTAAAATAACAGGAACAGCACAAGGACTTAGGCTCACACGAATATACCCTTTGTCGAGAAGTTCTTGCACTTGCTTCTGAATTTCCTTCGTTTCTTCGGGGTTGGTGCGGTAGGGGGCTCGATTAGGCAATGATGCTCCTGGTATAAAATCAATTTGATGCTCAATACCTCGCACTGGTGGCAAACTTGTAGGTACCTCGCTTGGAAACACGTCGCTAAATTCCTGTAATACATCAGAAACACCAAGAGAGATAGGGGTCATGTCGTTAGAAACTAAAATTTCACCCTTGTACATAAGCACAAGTGGAACAGCAGTAGGATCCTCACGAAACTCTCTCAGATCAGATTTGGTGGCTAACATTACTAAGGAATGCACTCCCTCACCTTTCTTTTTTCCACTCATATTTGGCTTGTGGCTCTCACTCCGAAGGTGTAGTCTCGTCTATCTACTCTCGGTTTCTTTCTCAAGATTCACTTCAATCTTTTTGAGATTCATTTATAATATGTTGTGGTGTCATGGGCATAAGTAATGTCTCTACCATGCCAAGTCAAATGATATGTGTTGGCTCTCCCATTGTGTTGCACATTGCGATCATATTGCCATGGCGGCCTAACAACAAATGACACACGGTCATAGGAACCACATCAAATTCAATGGTATCTTTATATGGTCCAATCTGAAATTCCACACGCACCATGTAGCTAACCTTCATCTCTCCATTATCACTCGACCCTTGAATAGAATATGGATTGGGGTGCGGTAAATACTTGATTTCACTTTGCACAAAGCTCTTTACTAGCCAAATTATGGCGACTACCACCATCAACTATCACTTTGCACGCCTTGCCGGGGCCAACAACAACCTTTGTTTGGAACAAATTGCATCACGACTTTCGAGCTAGGCATAACATTCAGACTTTCGTGAGCAAACAATGGTGGGATAGTGAGTCGCATATGCATCAATAGGACCATCACTTGAATAACCTTCATCATCCAAAGCTTGACTCGGTCGACATCATCACCGGTTTCATACTCGTTGTCCTCATTAATCAAGATCACTTTCTTGTTAGGACAATCCTTCCTAAGATGACCCAAGCCACCACATGTGTGACAAGCCATGTCCGGTTCGTCGGTAGATGAAGATGAACCGGTACCACTAGCTGCAGGTTGTGCTAGTTTCTTTGCATTCAAACAACGATGTCGACACATTCGATGCGAAGCACGAAAACCTGAATTGGTACTTTGAAGTGCGCTACCAAATGGTCGAGGTGTGAAACGACCACTAGCTGGAGAAGAACAAGCTTTATATTTGGCTTCTTCAGCCAACTGAGCTTCAGCTTCACGTGCATGATGTAAGAGATCATTCATATCATGATATTGGTGATGCCGAACAGTGCGCTTGATATTATATGTCAAACCTGAGAGGAAACGCTGCAAGGTTTGTCCAGGCTCTTCACGTACTCTAGCACGCTGCATAATCAACTCCATCTCCTGATAATAATCATCAACACTCTTCGTGCCTTGCTTCAAATTCTGCAGTTTATCATAGAGAGAACGAATGTAGTTGTGTGGAATAAATCTGTCACGCATCACTTGCTTCATAGTTCTCCATGTAATAATTGGGGGGTCACCTTCTTCTTGCCTTGTACGCACAAGATTATCCCACCAACGCAAAGCATACCCATCAAATTCAGAAGATGCTAACTTGATTTTTCTATCCTCGGTGTATTCATGCAAACGCCATAATTTCTCTATCTTCAGCTCCCATATAAGATACTCTTCAACATCATTAGAGCCCTCAAACTTGGGAAGAGAAAATTTTGGTTTTCCTAGCCCATCCTCTTGCTGAACCTCAGGATTAGCAACATGAGGACGTGCACCGAAAGGAGCAAAGCCACGGCCATGAGGTATATCAGCACCTCTTCCTCTATTGCCACAGCCGCCATTGCCACGGCCTCCATTGCCACGGCCTGCAGGATGTGCAGCAGGAGCAGCTGCATCATCATCAAAATTTCCATGATTGTCACCATGAATACTTGCATCACCCTCTTCCTCCTCAGCATTTTGTTGCTGATTGTGCTGAAGATCAACAGTTGCTTGCAACATAGTCACAGCTCGTGTTAAATCAGTGAGAGAACGCTGAATTGCAGTCATGGTGTCTTGAGTGGTGGCAGATGTTTCTTTTGCCTCTTTAAGTTCGAAATCAATAACACGCACATCTTCGTGAATATTGGTAACAGCAACATCTATCTGACGTGTCAAGTGATCTCGCAAGGCTTCATATTCATTCCAATGCACCACAGCAGTAGGATCCTTTTTCATCTGCACATTAACACTCTCAGACATGATTAGTAGGTTAGTGCAAACAAAAATAGGTGTATGATGGAACTCTCACAACTCACTCAAAACTGAAAGAAAAAACAATGTATCTTACCGTTCCAAAGTGAATTAGGATAGCTTACCAACTTGTATGAGCAGAACGTGCACGGATGTGACGAAGCGAATACCGAGGTAAAGATTATCACACGACAACTAGGGGTATATAGTGGAGCTTGGTATGGATACCTAATAACACCAATTCATAAATCCTAGTGCTGACCGTATGACAAAGACCCACGGAAACACACACGGTGGAGATAAATGGGGCAATTGCAACTCTAAAAAGGAGCTCAAAAGTAAGGTATATCGGAGTAATGCTCGTGTTGCAATGTACAAGGAGAGAGGCTAGCAATGACTCAACAAAACGGGCACCAGATTGCTAAACTAAGCAGCTCGAAGAGCACTAAGCATGCTAGTATCCTAGGATAGTTCTAGACACCAAGAAAGGCTAACTAAGGCTCACAAAGATAGGAACGCTATGTGGACTCAGTAAAAAAAAATTTGGACTCGCTCAACTCTACGCCAAAGCATAGACGATTCTGAGGTCAAGCGAGCTAGCATCCTCGATTTTTTTTTGGACTCGCTCAACTCTACGCCAAAACACAGACAATTCTGAGGTCAAGCGAGCGAGCGACCGCGATTTTTTTTTCACGCGAGCTGTGTCTCACGTAGAGATTGGATCGGGACTTCTTTTTGCTTTCTTTCTTTCTTCTAAAATAGATCTAGCAACTCTAATTCAACAAAATAAAAAAAAAATAGATCTACTAAATCTAAAACTCCAGAACACGACGAACAGTCTAGAAACAGTCTAAAACTCCGATTATGAGACAAACTTAGACGAATACTAGGTAAAAACTAGACAAAAACTATGACTCAGATTTAGAAGAAAGGTTACACAAAAATACTAGGAACTCACGAACAGTGTTATCTAGGCTATGGCAATACACTATGACCCTAATATTTTTGTATGGCTTTTTCTGTATAGGACGAAAACAACTAATCTATGGGGATGAATTGCTCACCGAGTAAACCTGAGAATCTGATACCAAGATGATAAGGGGTGGCCCGATCTTCTCGTTGAGCACGTCGTAGATGATGGTGGAGGTAATGGAGATAACTTGTGGGATACTGTGAATCACCGTTTCCCGCTATGCCAATGCAGATCTCAACCGGATGGTATTCGAACTTCACACACTTGCATGCGTAGCCCGACCACGGCGGTTTGCAATCTACCAATTCCCAATGGAACAATGAAAACACGAAGACTTTCGAGCAAACTCGGATCGAATCAAAGTGGAGGTATGGTAGATATTCTGATCGAATCAAAGAGGAACATATAATTTCAGATGAATGCTTACAAGATTCGGCAAACAAGTATTGGTTTAATCTAAACGTGGTCTAACCCTAATTGCGGCCATTTGCTAGGGTATATATGAGGGCTGGGGCGTCCTCTCTCATAAATGGGCCTAAAAACAGCCATAACTTGGCCCAAACTGACTCGGTTCGACTCAAACTGATACATACCGACCCATAGATGGATTCGGTCTAATTGGCACGCAGGCCAAACATCGTGGAACACCTCAAACATGTATTTCTGGGTGCTCATCATCCCTTTCTTGATCATACGTGATTTCCTCATTGTCTCCTAGTGCGCCTGCCTCCCTCTCCTCCCTCGCGCACTTGCTGATATTGGAAATCAGTGCTTGTTCTTCCTGTTGCAAATCTCCTTATTCTCCACATGCAACGCTTGTGTTATCAACAAACCTGATCATACAAAGATGCATAGACTTAGGCAGTATAAAGTTCTCATCAATTAAAATATCAGATTCAATTAAGAGTGAATTCACCTGTTGGCCTAGTAGCTTTGCACGTGCCCTTGTCATTGGTCCAATTCTGATTTCATTGGACTTGTCTTGTGCAACAACATCATCATCATCATTGGGAGATAATGGTAAAGGACTAGAGATATCCTCATCAGGTAATGTCGGGGACGGCCAGCAGGTACCTGTGGAGGTTGTTCAACCTTCTCGTCAAACAGATCGTCGTCGTTGGGGTCGTAGTACTGCCGTACATCCCCAATGTCGCAGCGGCAATGCCGAAGTCTCGAGGTGCGTCGGCCTGATAGCCTTGAGGTCTTGTGGCGGCGAACCATGATCGACCCATGATCGGGATGCGCCGTCGCCATGTGTGGGTGCGGGTGCAGGTGCGGGCAATCTGTTCAAAATCTCCTTGAACTGAGCGTCAAGCTTGGCGTTGAAGGATTTCTCGAGTCCATCGATCTTGTCCACGGCGTTGGTGAGCTTCATGTCAAACTCCCCTAGGCGTGTATCCACGTCTTCAGCACGACTGACCAAGAGCTTGAAGAAGTGGGCATGTAGTTCTTCGTTCGTCATTGTGGCAGGGTTCCGCGAAGTATCTGTCATAGTTAGTCCTTAAAAAGCACAGGTATATACTACGGAAATATGGTGGAAGGCACGCGTAATCCGTCAAGCAATATACGAAGCTCTTACAAGTTCTTTCCAAACAGCAGGAAAAGGCGATGTGTAACCGCGAGGATCAGTGGGTCCAGAGATTGAACCGAGCGATTACCGGGAGTCGAGACACCGCACGTGGAGGATATCTGTGGAGCTCTGGGAAGGCTTAGCAAAGGGGTTAGCAATTATCAAAACAGCAATGCAAAAGTTGAAAGAATGCTCAACGACGGTATTGTGCTGGTCCTAGGCTAGACTGCAGACTGAATCGTGAGCCTAGATCACCAACGATGTCACGACGCGACACAACAAGCAACGTATGATGATATGGCACCCTGAAAAGCGAACCGAGAGGTGGAAAATCACTATGATGGCGAGGGTCTAGAACAGATCTACGGGGTCTAAAAATAGGTTAGCCCCAAAAAATTCAAATTTTTATTGTGTGCTCGAAGCAGCGCTAAAAAATATCGCTATAACGGCCGATGGAGAAAAGTGATCCCTAGAGCCGAAAACTAGTATAGCCAGAAAAAAATTTCGGAGGCGGTTCCAGACTTTTTTTTGCTCTCCTTCTGGACTTACGACCGAACTCGGAGCTCGACTCGGACTTTAGCTTAACACGGAAACAACAAAGAAGGAAAGTAAAAAAATAACTAGGAAATAATAACTCAACTCGGACTCGTGCCGCGGCAGGAAAACTGATCGGATTCTGTGTCGCGGTAGGAAGGCGGTGGCGGTGTATTAGGGTTTATGGTGGCTGGGTGTATGGCGGCGGAATATGGTGGCGGTGATCGGCGAGTGTGGCGGTGACTACTATGATCAGAACTCGAAACTCTAAGGGACGAGACACTAAGACCAGCAACTCGACGCGATGATGTAGACACAAATTCAACAATGCAAAACTAAAAAGATAATCTGGCGAGGCGAGATTGGTTATGGGATGGATCTAAACTCTAAGCATGTTTTGGCTTTTTAAGGGTTATAGGTAAAAAGCATCTAATCTCTACGAAAAAGTAAAATCTCACCGAGCAACACAATCGATACCACTTGATAGGGCAAAGGTGTGCGATCTTTCGATGAGATGGTGATAGATTTGGTGGAGTTCGGCTTGATGATCCGACTACGTGCGAAGCACGGCGCGCCAATGCAATCGCTAGGCCAATCTCCTGGAGGTTACCGATCCTGCGGGAACACGATCAGCCTGACCAGCGAGGGTCTTAATTCCTACTTGAAATCGAGAACAAGTAAGAACAAATATTGCAATCAAGATACTGCGGCTTAAGAGGAAAGATTTATTGAAAAGGTGGGATCCTGAATAGGTGCAAAGTACAAGAGGCCTCTGCGACGCTCGAGCCTTGGCGAAGTTGCTATGATGGCTAAATTAATGTCTAAACAAAATCCGAGTCTAGGGTGACGGCTATGGGGAGTATTTAAGGAGGAAAAGGTGGGGTTTCGGCCAGCCATGGAAGTGGTGGCCGAATCCAACCCTAGAAGTCCTTTTCCCCTCAAATACGGACTCTAAAAAGTGGCTAATTAAAATCCTGCGAAAGTTACATGGGCCTGTCCCAAAATAAAGGTGTCGCAGCACCATATTAAGCTATGGACGAATTCGTGAAATATTGATCTTGAATATTTCGTCCAAGCCTTCTTTCTTCATTATGGTGGCCTCAAAGTTCTGAAATCTTCATCTGTGGCCTTCTCTTGGATCATCACATGCTTGCTGCCATATCCATGCATGGCCATGCTCCAATGCTTGTCCCTCTCATCCATGCTTGGTCCATCATTCCTAAGAGTAAGAAATACATCTGATTTAGGCAGCATCGTATTCTCATGTATGTGAGGAATAGTTCCAAGAAACGAAAGTACATGATAGTTAAGTTGTTTGGCACGAAATCTTGTGATGGGTCCTTGTATGTGTGTAGATGTAGATACAACGGTTGTATCGATAGAAGGGATGTCCACATCACGTTGTGTTGTGCACTGTCTCTCAATATGACCAAAACCCCAGCACTTGCGGCATTGTATATCCTTTGTTTTACCCGTGGAAGCCATAGAAGATGCACTACGAGCAGGAGCATTGGATGACGGTGGAGGAGCAGATGGCGGAAATCTTGTGGTGGCCTTGGATGTGGTAGTAGCTGGTGGAGAATCACGAGAAGGGGGCGCTGATTGTCGGGATGTCCAAGTAGATGTGCGACCTGCAGAATTGTTAGTCCTCCTCCATGGTGTTTGGCGATCCTGCACTTCACGTTCAGCTTTGCAAGCTAGATGAAACAAACGAGTGATAGAATTATATTCCTTATAGTCTAATATGTGTTGAATGTCCTTGTTTAATCCACCAAAGAAACGTGCAAGCATTTGTTCAGTAGATTCAACAAGACCACATCGAACCATCCGCGTTTGCAATTCCTGATAATACTCTTCTACAGCATTTTTTCCGTGTTCCAAACGTGTCAGATTCTTTAGTACATCACGTTGATAAGTGGGAGGCACAAAACGAACACGCATAGCGGTTTTTAAAACAGTCCAGGTACTAGGAATAGTAGTAGGATTTAAACGACAATACTCAGACCACCAAAGGAAAGAAAATTTAGTAAATTCACATGTAGCAGCACTAACACGCATATTCTCAAGATATTTTAAGCATGCAAAACGTTGTTCTACTTCCATCTCCCATGTAAGATATGCATCAGGATTATATTTACCCTCAAAAGATGGAATACTTAATTTAATCTTTGCAACATGATCATCATCACGTACCGGTGGTCGAGCGTTGCGGTGGTAATTTCGGGGACGTCTAGCAGGGTGTGGAGGTTGTTCAACCTCCTCGTCAAACAGATCATCGTCGTCGGGGTCGTAGTAGTACCCGTCGTCTGTCCTCAATGTCGCAGCAGCAGCTGTGGTGGAAGTCTGAGGTGCCTCAGCTACAGCGGTAGCCGCCTGAGGTGCGGCAGCAGCCGAACCAGCAGTACGACCCGTGATCGGAATGCGCCGTGTGCCATGCCGAGGTGCCAATGGGGCGGGTGCGGGTGCGGGCAATCTGTCCAAAACCTCCTTGAACCGAGCGTCAAGCTTGTTGTTGAAGGATTTCTCGAGTCCATCGATCTTGTCCATGGCGTTGGTGAGCTTGGTGTCAAACTCCCCTAGTCGTGCATCCACATCTTCAGCGCGACCAACCAAGAGATCGGAGAAGTGGGCATGTAGTTCTTGGTTAAATCATTGTGGCGGTTCATGAAGTATCTGTCATGGTTAGTCCTTTAAAAAGCACAGGTATATATGCCTATAACTATGAAAATATGGTGGAAGGCACGCGTAATCCGTCAAGCAATATACGAAGCTCTTCCAAGTTCTTACCAAACAGCAGGAAAAGGCGATGTGCAACCGCGAGGAGCAGTGGGTCTAGAGATTGAACCGAGCGATTACCAGGAGTCGAGACACCACACGTGGAGAAAATTTGTGGAGCTCTGGGAAGGCTTAGCAAAGGGGTTAGCAATTATCAAAACAACAATGCAAATGTTGAAAGAATTCTTTTTTTTATAATTGCACCGCACCTTCCCAGAGCATTCTTTCAACATTTGCATTGCTGTTTTGATAAAAAAAGTTGCTCTCCTTCTAGACTTACGACCGAACTCTGAGCTCGACACGGACTTTAGCTTATCACAGAAACAACAAAGAAGGAAGGTAAAAAGAAATAACTAGGAAACAATAACTCAACTCGGACTCGTGCCGCGGCAGGAAAGGTGATCGGATCTGTGTCGCGGTAGGAAGGCGGTGGCGGAGTTTTAGGGTTTATGATGGCTGGGTGTATGGGGGCGGAATATGGTGGCGAAATATGGTGGCGGTGATCTGCGAGGGTGGCGGTGACTACTATGATCAAAACTCGAAACTCTACGGGACGACACTAAGACCAGCAACTCGACGCAACGATGCAGACACAAATTCAACAATGCAAAACTGAAAAGATAATGCGAGGCGTAGACTGGTGATGGGATGGATCCAAACTCTAACTGTGTTTTTGGCCTTTTCGTGGGTTATAGGTAAAACAGATCTAATCTCACAACGGTAAAATCTCAAAGCAACGAAATCGATACCACTTGATAGGGCAAAGGTGTCCGATCTTTCGATGAGATGGTGATAGTCGATTTGGTGGAGTTAGGGCTTGACGATCCGACTACGCGTCGAAACGGCGCCAATGCAATCGCTAGGCCAATCTCCGGAGGTTCGATCCTGCGGGAATCGATCGACGACCGCGAGGTCTTAATTCCTACGAAATCGAGAACAAGTAAGAACTAATATTGCAATCAAGATATTACGGATTAAGAGAAAGCTTTATTGAAAGGTGGGATCATGTATAGGTCTGCAGTACAACAGGACTCTATGGCCTTTCGAGCCTTGGCGAAGTTGCTATGATGGCTAACAATGTCTAAACAAAATCCGAGTCTAAAGTAGCGGCTATGGGGAGTATTTAAGGAGGAAAAGGTGGGGTTTGGTGAAACCCCACCTTCTAACTGGCGAAACCCCACCTTTTCCTCCTTAAATACTCCCATAGCCATCATGAACTCAGTTTTGTTAGACATTAAGTTATCCATCATAGCAACCCAAAAATAAATGATCCCACTTTCATCTTAACCATCATCGCCAAGCAATAAACTGTCACCATCTGCTGATCATGGATCACCAGCCTCTCATAGACCTCGTGGATCTTTTACTTTCCTTCCTTATTGTTTCCATGTTGTGCTAAAGTCCGTATCAAGCTCAGAGTTCGGTCGTAAGTCTAGAAGGAGAGCAAAAAAAAAGTCTGGAACCGCCTCCGAATTTTTTTTCTGGCTATACTGATTTTCGGCCCCGGGGATCACTTTTCTCCATCGGCCGTTATAGCGATATTTTTTGGCACGTGTGCGCTTTCCGGATCATACTACAAAATTTTGGAAAAAAAATTTGGGGCTAACCTGTTTTTAGACCCCGTAGATCAGTTCTAGCCACTCGCCATCATAGTGATTTTCGACATCTCGGTTCGATTTTCAGGGTGCCATATCATCATACATTGCTTGTTGTGTCGCGTCGTGACATCGTTGGTGATCTAGGCTCGCGTCTCTAGTACGGTCTAGCCTAGGACCAGCACAGTACCGTCGTTGAGCATTCTTTCAACATTTGCATTGCTGTTTTGATAATTGCTAACCCCTTTGCTAAGCCTTCCCAGAGCTCCACATATTTCTCCACGTGCGGTTTCTCGACTCCTAGTAATCGCTTGGTTCAATCTCTGGACCCACTGCTCCTCGCGGTTGCACATCGCCTTTTTCCTGCTGTTTGGTAAGAACTTGTAAGAGCTTCGTATATTGCTTGACAAATTACGCGTGTCTTCCACCATATTTCCGTAGTTATAGGCATATATACCTGTGCTTTTTAGAGGACTAACCATGACAGATACTTCGCGGAACCCTGCCACCATGACGAACCAAGAACTACATGACCACTTCTCCGAGCTCTTGGTCGGTCGCGCTGAAGATGTGGATGCATGACTGATGGAGGGGTTAACCTCTTGGGTGCCCGATCTTCACGGATCTCGTGGTCAAATCGATGGGAAAGCAAGGGGAAAGGGAGAAGGTAGCGGAAGCGAACACACACCTCGCGAAGAACACGATGAACACATGCAAAACTCACACGATACAAGGCCGATTGCTCGAGCAGGCCACGTCGATAGAATCCTCAAGGAAAGATCGGTCAACGTGCTCCCTCAAATCCACATCGGAGAGGAAGAACACCTTGGGGAGGTCTTGACAACTTGGAGATGAGACATGAACTCAAGGCCTTGTTCAACGATGGATGCGTGAGGCAAAGTCAATCGAGGTTGGTGGCGATAGTCGGTCCCCTTGGTAAAGGGATGAAGCAAAACTAGATTCCACAATGGGGGTTGTCTTTAGTCTATCATCTATGCCTAAGGGTTACATGAGGGGTGGGGCTCTTTAGGCCAACCACATAAACAAGGGTAGTTTGGGAATAAACTAGGCGAATAGGTAAGTAGAGGGGATACAAGGTGTGGCCCAACTAGTGCCTTGAGCCTTTGCCGAGAGAATGATAGTACCCGACTTGGGACCGGTAGTACCGCTTGGTCCAGTAGTACCGCTCTGGGACCGGTAGTACCGCTTGTGGTCCTGGAGCTTTTGGAAGCGATCTGGTGGCGGTGTCGAGGCGGTAGTGTCATGGCCGGTAGTACGGATCCGGTGCAGTAATACCATGGGTGACAGAGCATTTGGCTTCTTGGTGTAAATCATTTCTGGCGGTAGCGAGATGATAGTCTTGAGGCGGTGTAATGCGGTCGCGGTCCGTAGTACCCAGCGAGAGAGCATTTGGCGATCTGTCTTCTTCCGCCTCCTCTTCCAAGCCTCCATCTTGTCGGGCTTGATGCTCCGGGCTTCCTCCCTTGTCTCCGTACTTATCAATGTGAACCTATCATGCATAGGTGACGGAGTATGAAGTAGCATACCATTCAATAGGGTAGGAAGGGGCTCGCATAGAGGAACGGATTCACCTTTAGAGTCCATGACGACTTGGCGTAAGTTGGAGACCAAGATGTGGTCACGACCGTAGGTCGGGCTACATCATTGACTAGGGGAGTTTGACACCAAGCTCACCAACGCCATAGACAAGATCGATGGACTCGAGAAATCCTTCAACGACAAGGTTGACGCTCGGTTCAAGGAGGTTTTGGACAGATTGTCGGCACCCACACCCGCCCCATTGGCACCTCGGCATGGCGCACGGCGCATTCCGATCACGGGTCGTACTGCTGGTTCGGATGCCGCCGCACCTCAAGCGGCTACCGTTGTCGCTGAGGTACCTCAGACTTCCACCACGGCTGCTGCTGCGGCAGTGGGGACAGATGACGGGTACTACTACGACCCCGACGATGACGATCTGTTTGACAAGGAGGTTGAACAACCTCCACACCCTGTTGGACGTCCCCGACATTACCACCGCAACGCTCGACCACCGGTGCGTGATGATGATCATGTTGCAAAGCTTAAATTAAATATTCCATCTTTTGAGGGTAAATATAATCCTCATGCATATCTTACATGCGAGATGGAAGTAGAACAACGTTTTGCATGCTTAAAATATCCTGAGAATATGCGTGTTAGTGCTGCTACAGGTGAATTTACTAAATTTGCTTCCCTTTGGTGGTCTGAGTATTGTCGTTTAAATCCTACTAGTATTCCTAGTACTTGGACTGCTCTCAAATCTGCTATGCGTGTTCGTTTTGTGCCTCCCGCTTATCAACGTGATTTACTAAAGAATTTGACACATTTGGAACAAGGGAAAATTTTTGTAGAAGAGTATTATCAGGAATTGCAAACGGGGATGGTTCGATGTGGTCTTGTTGAATCTACTGAACAAATGCTTGCACGTTTCTTTGGTGGATCAAACAAGGACATTCAACACATATTAGACTATAAGGAATATAATTCTATCACTCGTTTGTTCCATCTTGCTTGCAAAGCTGAACGTGAAGTGCAGGATCGCCAAACACCATGGAGGAGGACTAATAATTCAGCAGGTCGCACATACACTTGGACATCCCGACAATCAGCGCCTCCTTCTCGTGATTCTGCACCAGCTACTACCACATCCAAGGCCACCACAAGATTTCCAGCTCCTCCTCCACCGTCATCCAATGCTCATGCTCGTAGTGCCTCTTCTATGGCCTCCACGGGTAAAACAAAGGATATACAATGCCGCAAGTGCTGGGGTTTTGGTCATATTGAGAGACAGTGCACAACACAACGTGTTATGATGGTGCGTGATGATGGTCAATATGATTCAGCGAGTGACTTTGATGAAGATACATTAGCCCTTATTTACGCCGAGATGGAGACAATTGTGATTACGATGAAGAGAGAGGTAATGGGAGAAAGCTGGATCAATACAAGAGCTTAATTACACAACGTGTGTTGAGTGTGCAATTGAGCAAATCTGAGCAAGATCAACGCCATAACCTGTTCCAAACACGTGGTGTTGTCAAGGAAAGAGCTATAAGGATCATCATTGATGGAGGGAGTTGTAATAATCTGGCTAGTGTTGACATGGTAGAGAAGCTTGCACTTCCAACAAGACAATGCACACATTCATATTACATCCAATGGTTTGAGAGTTCTCGAAAGATCAAGGTAACAAGAACGGTACGCGTGCATTTTACTATTGGTACATATTCTGATTTTGTTGATTGTGATGTTGTACCTATGCAATCTTGTTCTTTGTTACTTGGTAGACCATGGCAATTTGATAGAGAATCTGTTCATAATGGTAAAACTAATCACTATTCTCTTATGCATGATGGAAAGAAAATTGGACTAAAACCTATGACTCCCGAACAGATTTTAAAAGATGATCTGTCTAGAGCTAGTAGAGCTAAAACTGAGGAGAAAAATAAAAGTGAGAATCAGATTGTTGCTGCAGATTTTGTACCACCAAAGAACACTAAATATGATTCTAAACATGCTACTGAAATTCGTTTGAAGAGTCCATGTATGCTTGCCAATAAAATTGATATTGCTAAACTAGATGTAAACAATACTCAATGTTATACAATTGTCTGCAAAGAGGTTTTGTTTGCATTTGAGGATATGCCTCCTTCTTTGCCACCCGCTATTGCTAACCTTTTGCAGGAATATGAGGACGTCTTCCCATTGCTGCCACGGGACTACCTCCTATTAGAGGAATTGAGCACCAAATTGATCTAATTCCTGGTACTACGTTGCCCAACATACATATAGAACCAATCCAGAGGAGACAAAGGAGATACAACGCCAAATTCAGGAACTACTCGATAGAGATCATATTCGTGAGTCCCTTAGCCCCTGTGTTGTTCCTATTATTTTGGTACCTAAGAAATATGGTTCTTCACGCATGTGTACTGATTGTAGAGCTATCAATAATATTACTATTCGTTATCGTCATCCTATTCCACGTTTGGATGACATGCTTGATGAATTGAGTGGCTCTACCATGTTTTCTAAAGTTGATTTGCGTAGTGGTTACCACCAGATTCGTATGAAATTGGGAGATGAATGGAAAACATCATTTAAAACTAAGTTCGGTTTATATGAGTGGTTAGTGATGCCGTTTGGTTTAACTAATGCACCTAGTACTTTCATGAGATTAATGAACGAAGTTTTACGTGCTTTCATTGGACGTTTTGTGGTAGTCTACTTTGATGATATTCTTATTTATAGCAAATCTTTAGAGGATCATTTGGACCATTTACGTGTTGTTTTCAATGCTTTACGTGATGCACGTTTGTTTGGTAATCTTGAGAAGTGCACCTTTTGCACCAATCGAGTTGCGTTTCTTGGCTATCTCCAACTTCCTGATTTTACTAAGACTTTTGAGCTTGAATGTGATGCTAGTGGAATTGGTTTGAGAGGTGTGTTATTACAGGAGGGAAAACATGTTGCATATTTTAGTGAGAAATTGAGTGGGGCTAGTCTGAACTATTCTACTTATGATAAAGAATTACATGCATTGGTTCGGACATTAGAAACTTGGCAATATTATCTATGGCCTAAAGAATTTGTTATACATTCTGATCATGAATCTTTGAAGCATATTCGTAGTCAAGCTAAGTTGAATCATCGTCATGCAAAGTGGGTTGAATTTATTGAGTCTTTTCCTTATGTTATCAAACACAAAAAGGGTAAAGATAATATTATTGCTGATGCTTTGTCGCGTCGTTATACTTTGATATCTCAACTTGACTTCAAAATATTTGGATTAGAAACTATTAAGGAACAATATGTGCATGATGCTGAATTTAAAGATGTGTTGCAGAATTGTAGCGATAGTAGAACATGGAACAAGTTCGTCTTCAATGATGGATTTATGTTCCGAGCTAACAAACTATGCATTCTAGATAGTTCTGTTCATCTTTTGTTGTTACAGGAGGCGCATGGAGGAGGATTGATGGGACACTTTGGTGTCAAGAAAACATTCTTGATGCACACTTCTTTTGGCCACGTATGCGTCGAGATGTTGAGATATTTATGGCATGCTGCACTACTTGTCAAAAAGCTAAGTCTCGCCTTAATCCACATGGTTTATATATGCATCTTCCTGTTTCTAGTGTTCCTTGGAAGGATATTTCTATGGATTTTGTTTTGGGATTGCTACGTACACAGAAGGGGAGGGATAGTATTTTTGTTGTTGTGGATCGGTTTTTTAAGATGGCGCACTTTATTCCTTGTCATAAAACGAATGATGTTGCGCATATTGCTAATTTATTCTTTCGTGAAATTGTTCGTTTACATGGTGTGCCAAATACTATTGTTTCTGATCGTGATACTAAATTTCTTAGCCACTTTTGGAGATGTTTATGGGCTAAGTAGGGGACTAAATTGCTGTTTAGTACTACATGTCATCCCCAAACTGATGGAAAAACTGAAGTAGTAAATAGAAGTTTGTCTACTATGCTGCGGGCTGTTTTAAAGAAGAACTTAAAATTGTGGGAACAGTGTTTACCTCATATAGAATTTGCTTATAATCGTTTGCTGCATTCTTCCACAAAGATGTGCCCGTTTGAGATCGTGTATGGTTTTGTTCCTCGTGCACCTATTGATTTATTGCCTTTACCTTCTTCGGTGCAAAATAACGTGGATGCTACACAACACGCTGAAATGATATTAAACTTGCATAAAACTACTAAAGATAACACAGAACACATGAATGCTAAGTATAAACTTGCTGGGGATAAAGGGAGAAAGCATGTTGTGTTTGATGTTGAAGATCTTGTTTGGTTACATTTGCGTAAAGATCATTTTCCTGATTTACGCAAGTCTAAGTTAATGTCGCGCGCTGCTGGTCTCTTTAAGGTGTTAGAGAAAATAAACGATAATGCATGTAAACTTGAGTTGCCTGCAGACTTTGGTACGGTTAGTCCTACGTTTAACATTGCAGATTTGAAGCCTTACTTTGGTGAGGAAGATGAGATTGCGTCGAGGACGACTTCAATTCAAGAAGGGGAGCATGATGTGGACATCCCATCTATTGATACAACCGTTGTACATACATCTACACACATACAAGGACCTATCACAAGATCTCGTGCCAAACAACTTAACTATCAGATACTTTCGTTTCTTGGAACTATTCCTCACATACATGAGAATATGATGCTGCCTAAATTAGATGTATTTATTACTCTTAGGAATGATGGACCAAGCATGGATGAGAGGGACAAGCATTGGAGCATGGCCATGCATGGAGATGGCAGCAAACATGAGATGATTCAAGAGAAGGCCACGGATGAATATTTCAGAACTTTGAGGCCACCATAATGAAGAAAGAAGGCTTGGACGAAATATTCAAGATTAATACTTCACAAATTCGTCCATAGCTTAATATGGTGCTGCGACACCTTTATTTTGGGTCAGGCCCATGTAATTTTCGTAGGATTTTAATTAGCCACTTTTTAGAGTCCGTATTTGAGGAGAAAAGGACTTCTAGGGTTGGCTTCGGCCACCACTTCTATGGCTGGCCGAAACCCCACCTTTTCCTCCTTAAATACTCCCCATAGGCGTCACCGTAGACTCGGATTTTGTTTAGACATTAAGTTAGCCATCATAGCAACTTCGCCAAGGCTCGAGCATCGCAGAGGCCTCTTGTACTTCGCACCTATACAGGATCCCACCTTTTCAATAAAGCTTTCATCTTAATCCGCAATATCTTGATTGCAATATTAGTTATTACTTGTTCTCGATTTCAGGTAGGAATTAAGACCCTCGTTGGTCAGGCTGATCGTGTTCCCGCAGGATCGGTAACCTCCAGGAGATTGGCCTAGCGATTGCATTGGCGCTCGTGCTCGCACGTGTAGTCGGATCGTCAAGCCCGAACTCCACCAAATCGACTATCACCATCTCATCGAAAGATCGGACACCTTTGTCCTATCAGTGGGGGCTATTTATAGGCCAACCACATAAACAGGGGTAGTTTGGGTACGAAAAGGTAAAGTTTAGGCGAATTAAGGGGCTACACGGTCCAAGCCCGAAAGTTGACTTGAGTCTGGGAATTTCCGGCGAAAGGTCCGGCGGCGCCGGTTTTGGTGCCGGAAATTCTGGTGGCCGCCGATATTCCCGGTCGCGAACCGGAATGCCTTCTGATCGTGTTTCCGGTCAGGGGATTCGTCGTTCTTGGGGTATTGTCGGCGAGGGTCGATGGGCTATCACGGAAGTTTTGACGGATCCGTTCATGAGCCTAACCTACTGGTTTGCTCTGGAGTGTCCGCTCGTGCCGCCTTTGGTCCCTCCCTCGTCGATGCTTCATTGGGTTCATAGCTGAGGATGCACAAAGTATGGGCATGAAGTAGCAAGCCATCTAAGGGTGTATCGAAATCACACGAGGAGAGGAGCGAGTTAACCTTAGCTAGTAGGAGCTTGGCTCGAGCGCGGGTCATTGGTCCACTTGGGGAACTAGTAGGCGGGGATGTAGAAGTGTCCGTAGGACGGGATCATTCAAGTAGCCAACATCATTGTATTCTGATGATATTGGAGATTAGATTTCTCTGAAATTACATGAACATGTCAAATAATGTGTGGTGCCTTGGAGATATCGAAAGATATTCTTGATTCCCAACCAATTGTGTTGGTGGGTCCAATGGCACTGGGATATGGAACTTCAAGTCCCAACATCCCTTCTACATAATCCTGTGGTTTGAGTGGATCTTTCTCTACATCCAGAGATCGAATAACCGGCATGGGAGATGGATATGCATTGTCCATAGTAAGTTTATCCAATATTTTCTGACACGGACAACTAGGTGTGCCATAATAATTGAGTGAAGGTGCACGAGTATTAGTCATAAGCACTAATTGGTTTTATCCAAATCCTTTATCTCAAATTCCATCATTTATATGATCACGTGCTTCCTCATTATGGGAGTAATCCTTATGCATGACAAACACGCATGGGTAATCATCATTGTAGGAGTAATTCTTGTATATAAGGAACTCACTACGTCGGTTGTACAAAAATATATCAACAACAATAAGCCATGTAATGACTTATTGATTTTTACACAATGCATGTTGAATTTATATTTCGATTTGGATAGAGATCCCATCGGGAACCATACATGTCCAAATCTAGTGATCCACACGAAATGTAGTCACTACATCTATCAACTAGATAGATATGATATAATTATCAGAAAATTTTGAGGATTCCAATCCTATCTAGAGAGTAGGTCTCGGATCTCTGCGAAAACCCGACCTTATGCTACAAGCCTTGCGTTCTCACCATCTTGTTGTTCTGATTCCATTTTTAGAAGATAACGTATGGAATCCCATGTATAGTGAATTCATTTGGAAGAGCGAGGCTAATTCTTCTTGGATTGCATCCTTTGTTTGTTTCAGTCCGAGCAAGTGGTTTACACTCTTCCATGGTCATGGTCTTTGGATCCGAATCATTTGAAGGATCTTTGTAATCATACAAGAGAATGGTTGTCGACAATTGTAGTCTTAGTTATATGATTCTCCAGAATTAATATTGGTGGAGGAAATCTCATGCACCCATGATGACTCTTCGTGATTTCCCAATACGCGTGAGTCTGGGTGTTCCGATGTCCTAGCCAGTGTGTGCAAACTGAAGTTGGGGTTGTGGAGGTTTCCCTTCCACTGGGTGTATATTGTATACTGCCCATAAGGTGTTTTATCAACGCAAGGTTAACTTGCATTTACCGATTTAGAGGATATCTCCTCTATTTTCTTTGTTGCTTGCAGGAAGCTAGATCCTGGTTAGAGGCTGTACTACTCCCCCTCTTTTCAGGTACGGGGAGTTGAGTGGTTTATATTGGTACCTCTACTCTTTCGGGCTCATTTCTAGCCAGACTAAAGGATTTTGTAACACCTTTGAGATCAGTAAATGAATATGGTAGGTTATTTGCAAAGGATTGCAAATATTTGAATTCCAGACGTACAGTCCAAATTCTTAAATACGTGGATATAAGGTGGAACGTGGAGTCCCAATTGATTTCCTGGAATTTTGTGTGGTACATGAAGTCTCCCCCTAATTCCTGGAAATAATCCATCCTTTAATATATAGAAAATTGGCATACTAGGCTATGAATGTATCCCCAATGAGGGGTTCAAGGTACATGTTGATCGATAGAGATCTGTACCCCACATAGATCCTTAGTCTGTGGGCCCAATGATGTACGTTGCGGTGGTGAGATCGGTTTAGGGTTTAGGGTTTAGGCGTGAAGCGCGTCCGAACTTATGCAAATGGGAAATGCTCGGAGGATTTCCACGTATCAATTGCAGAGGGGAAGTACTGCTATATGCAGCTAGTCAGTCAGCATCGTGTAAAACTGCATGACTCCAACGTAAAGTTGGTAGTGCATTTTATCGACAAATGTCATGCAATGAGTTTTATCCTCTTATTTAGGGATTCAACCAAAACATTATGAGTGTGGATATATGGGATAGAGTGATGAACTTTAATCTGCATGTCCATGCAATATTCACTGAAGGCACATGAGGAGAATTCTGCAACATTTTCCTTGCGAATTTGTCAAATTCTACTTTCTCGATAATGGGCATGTAACTTGATTACTTCCCTCATTATCATGGTAAATGCATGGTTTCATGTGGACAGAAAACATATGTATGAGCATCATATAGATGCATAATTGAGAACCATGAAGAATGCCTTAAAAAATCCACACAATGGTTGGGGAATAACAAATGTCTTCTGGATGTGAATGCCTCAAAATTAGCTTCCTTGTGTTACACAATGTGCACACAAAGTCTGATGACCGAGGGAATTTGGACTCATGCAACTTGTGACCAATGGAATTGCTTTATATGCAACATGTGCTACGGGTTGGATACACGTGTAGTACAATCCAAACAATAGAGAGGGTATTTTTTCAAATACTTGTTCCTCATCCATCGGATTGAGTCCCGTAGAAATCTATATATCGAGCTGGAGATTGCTATGGAAATCTTTTCTCAAATATATAGAATACATACAATCTTATTTTATACCAGAGTGCTGATACAATGTATTGTGATATACAATACTTATGTTCTGTTACAACATCACAAATGGACATGACTAAAATTGATCATTAAGAAGATAGTAGGACTAGTTAAAGTCTCCAAACACGTCGTTTGAGGCATACTCAACGATCATGTCCTCCGTGCTCATAGGGTGCTCAGACTACTGGAGAGTCATGGTGTTGCTAGGTCCAAGAGGAACATCTTGCGAACAACCAGCTCCATTGGTGCCATCTGAATGAAGGTTGAAGTTGGCTTCAAACCTTTTCCCTTGAGGTGCTTTGCGTCCTTGGGATTGTTGGTAGAGAATTTCCAGATGCTTTGGGTCTTGCACTTGTTAGTAGGATGCGTGTAGCATCCACACTTGTCACAAAGCCTAGTTTTTTCATACTTTGGCTTTGCGGTGCCTTTCCCATGGTCTGAGTTTCGAGGCTTTTTGTTCCGGTTGTGCTTACGCTTACTCTTGAAGTTTGATTGGTTGCTGTTGAAGGCACCACCAAACTTTCTTCCATTCACAACATTCATATGAACTTTCGACAAAGGTTGGAAACCAACTGGGCGCTGAGAGTCATTCTTAGCAAGAAGCTCATCATGTTTTTCAGCCTGAAGTAGGATATGAATAAGGTCTGAATAGACCTGGTAATCACGAGCGCGGTATTGCTGCTTGAGGATCCTTTCAGATGGGAGCATAGTGGATAGAGTTCTTTCTATCTTTTTCGCATTTGTAGGTTCCTTCTTGCAAAAGCGTAGCTTAGAACTTATCTTATGAACCTCGTGATTGTAATCCCCGACGGACTTGAAGTCGTGGAATCAGAGATGAGTCCAATCATGAAGTGCTTCAGGCAGGACAATTGTCTTCTGCATTTCATACCTCGTTTTGAGGGCCTGAAACAAACTAAATGGGGATTCCTCCAAATACTCGGACTTAATATTCGGGTGGATATTGT
Organism: Avena longiglumis; assembly: GCA_030063025.1. Taxonomy (NCBI): domain Eukaryota; kingdom Viridiplantae; phylum Streptophyta; class Magnoliopsida; order Poales; family Poaceae; genus Avena; species Avena longiglumis. The sequence continues at coordinate 342,027,477 of CP125976.1, read as the reverse complement.
GCCTTATAATATATAAGGCAACATATTTCTGCTCTTATCTCAGTGGTGCGACTCCAGCTGGAAGGGGGTCCTTCGGGTTCTGGATGGCACGCACTATTCCACGGAATGCAGAGGCGATCTTGATGTCCATGGCCCAGGTAGGGTAGTTGTGGCCATCGAGTTCGAGTACATCGAACTCTCTTCTAGCCATTAGTTACCTACTTGGGTAAACAGAGGTTATTGATTTACGCTTTGGTAAACCACACACCATCATGGGTATGTTGTAACGAACTATGCAAAATTAATAGTAATTTCAAGAAGTGGGCTTGAAACCATTAGTGTGGACTTCAAGTTGTTAAGTATGACACATTGTAGATACTCCTTAAAAAGAATTTCAGGGTCCATCTCTTGGTACTTAGAGAGTATAATCTGATAAAATCAGTAGATACTCATGTTTCTAGTACCTTATGTCATGATTTAATTAAAATATATGAGAGGTCACTTAATAAGTAATCATGGTAGCGGAGATAATCTGCAATTCATGCAGTAGATCTGTGCTACCTTTTATCCCAAACATCAACTTGAAGTAGTCACTTAGAATTTTGCATATTCGATTAGAATTTTGCATATTCGATTAAGATGAATCAATTTATTTGCAAGAAATTAAAAAAATTCAATTGCAAATAGTGGATGTAATCAATCTCAACATGTACACACGGAAATATATTACGTCACATATTTTCTGAAATACACATAATACTCGACAGATAAACAGTACTAAAATTAATATGGTCGAATTAAAAACTAACAAGTAGTTATACTGTTTAGACTAACAAATTGATTTGATAAATGTTAAATAGCAGCCTTAGAAGAATTGTTCGGTGTTTCAACCGCAAAGCATATGGGCCACATAGAGCAGCCCAACAACTAGCGGAAGTGGATAAGGAGACCAAAGTCAACAGGACCAATCGATCCTGAAGAAATCGATCCCCAAATCCAAAGGACACTCCCGATACGATCGTTTTTATTTCCCGGGTCCTAGCTAACCACGTGTTTAATTATTTTTGTCTTAAACCCGTTTTTGCTATAAAACGTCCGATTTTGCTATAAAATAATTTGTTTTTCTACATGTAGCAAAAAACTGTTTGAACCCGAAAATAGAAAAATAGACTGGACCTCGCCGGAGATTTCGTCAGAGACCCCACCAAAGACCGTATAGCAAAATATTTGTGCTAATATAGCAAAATCGACCTCGCCAGAGACTCGCCGGAGATTTTCGCCGGAGACCTCGCCGGAGATCTTGTAGCAAAAACTTTATGCTATTGTTGCAAAAGCATAGAACGTATGTAGCAAAAAAATCCTATTGTAGCAAATCCGATCTCGTCGAAGACTTCGTCGGAGATCTCTGCGAGATACCTCGTAGCAAAATCATAGAACGGTTGTAGCAAAAGAATTGTACGAAAGTAGCAACACAAAAATGAATATGTAGCATAAATATTATGCTAAAATAGCAAATGATCGTAGCACCGATAGACAACATATGTAGCAAGACTAGTTAAGATAACTAGCAAATGCTGGAGACAGTTGTAGCAAGCCCATACGTACTGTTGGGGGGTAACCCTGGGGTTGGCCCGATCTTTCACGAATTCCACGAGAAACGAGGGGGAAAGAGGTGGTCGGGGATGAAATCGGGGAAGGCGATGAAAACCACGAACACACTCACACCAAAACACGATACACGCCTACTCCTCACGCCGGTGGCAACCGGTCCAACATAATCCCTAGGATCGGTGTTGGGCGAAGCTCGCTCTCCACGCCAACAACGGGGGATGAGGTGCTTGGTGAGATCTTGACGTCTTGAGGCGAAACCGAGAACCCAAGGCCTTGTACAACTTGAACGCACTAGGCAAGATCCAAGAGGGGGGTGGATAATCCGGTGCTCCTTGGTAGGAGCATGAGACCAATAGATATAAGTCCTCAAAGGGTTTCCTTAATATATATTATTATCCAAGTCTAGGGTTTACAATAGAGGGTGGGAGGCTATATATAGACCAACCAAAAAAACAGGGTAGTTTGGGAACAAATAGCGAAATATAGAGGGGTTACAAGGCTGGGCCGAATTAACACGTTCAGGCCTTTCGAGTCCGGTAGTACGGTCAGCTCGGCCAGTAATGCTGGTCATGCGGTAATACCGCTTCAGCGGTAGTACCGCTTGTCGTCTGGGACTTCTTATTTGGGCCTTACATTGGTGGCGGTAGCGAGGCGGTAATCTGGGGCCCGGAGTACTGGATCCGGGGCGATAATACCTTGATGATGAGAGCATTTGGGATGCTCGGCCTTCTGTTGGCGGTAGCATTGGCGTAGCTTGGCCAGTAGTACCGTCGTCGGTCCGGTAGTACCGCTGGCGACAAGCGTTGGTCTCTTGGTGGTGCTCCTCCGTGGGTTCTTCTCTTCGTACTGATGATGCACAAGGTATGGGTATGAAGTGAGCCATCCAAAGGTGTATCGAAGTCACACAAGGAGAGGAGCGAGTTCACCTTAGCTTGAAGGAGTTTGGTTCGGGCGCGAGTCATGGGTCCACTTGGGGAGCTTGTGGGAGTAGATGTAGTAGCGGTCGTAGGACGGGCTGCATCAGCTCCCCCCCCTTGGGAAAGAGTCGTCCTCGACTCTTCAACCGTCTCAACTTCCTCGTCTCCATGGTAGGGTGAGAGGTCCTTGACATTGAATGTCGAGCTCACAAGATACTTGGATGTTGGGATATCGATGACATAAGCGTTGTTGTTGATTCTCTTGAGCACTTTGAATGGTCCATCACCTCTAAGCTTTAGCTTGGAGTCGCGTTCCTTGGGGAAGCGGTCTTTACTCAAGTGTATCCACACAAGGTCGCCCTCTTCGAAGATTATCTCTTTCTTGTTCTTGTTTAGCCTTGATGCTTGGCGAAGGACTTGTTGCTCGATAGTATCTCGTGTGTCATCATGGAGTTTCTTCATTGTGTTGGCGCGCTTGACAATGTCCATGTTGGCACGTTCATGAAGTGGGAGTGGAAGGATATCGAGCGCGGTGAGAGGCTCGAAGCCGTAGACGATCATGAACGGGCTCCTCATGGTGGTGGAGTGCTTGGCGCGGTTGTAGGCAAACTCGGCGTGTGGAATGCATTCCTCCCAGTCTTTAAGGTTCTTCTTTATCAACACCCGGAGGAGTGTGCCAAGACTTCGATTGACGACCTCGGTTTGTCCATCGGTTTGAGGATCTGGCGGCGACGAGAAGAGGAGCTTGATGCCGAGCTTGGCCATGAGGGTCTTCCAGAAGTAGCTCATGAATTTTACGTCGCGGTCGGAGACGATTGTTCTTGGCACACCATGTAGCCGAATTATTTCCCTGAAAAACAAATTTGCTACATGCGAAGCATCATCGGTCTTATGGCACGGAATGAAATGTGCCATTTTGGAAAAGCGATCCACTACGACAAATATGGAATCATGACCATGTTTAGATCTAGGCAAGCCTAACACAAAGTCCATGCTAATGTCCGACCAAGGTGCATGAGGAATAGGCAATGGCATATAAAGACCAAAGGGGTTGGACTTAGACTTAGCTTGGATACATGTAGTGCATCGTTGGACGTGGCGCTCCACGTCGCGCTTCATCTTTGGCCAAAAGTAGTGAGTGGAGAGCATGTCATATGTCTTGTCACGGCCAAAGTGGCCCATAAGGCCTCCACCATGGGACTCTTGAAGAAGCAAAAGTTGGAGGGACGATTTCGGAATGCAAAGCTTGTTTTGTTTGAAAAGAAAACCCTTGTGCAAATAGAAATCATCAATCCCTTTGTCGAAAGAACATTGTGCAAATATTGGTCCAAAGAAAGAATTGGGACGTACAAAGATTTGATGTCATCAAGACCCAAGACATTGACTTCGAGTCGTGTAAGAAGGTTTGTGTTTTTGCGAGAAAAGGCGTCCGCTACCACATTTTCTTTGCCCTTCTTGTATTTGACAATGTAAGGAAAAGACTCCATAAACTAAACCCATTTTGCGTGCCTTTTACTCAAGTTGGCTTGGCCCTTAAGATACTTCAACAACTCATGGTCGGAATGGATGATAAATTCTTTGGGCCAAAGATAGTGTTGCCACACTTGAAGAACTCGAACCAAGGCAAAAAGTTCCTTGTCATAAATGGGATAATTGAGGCGTGCGCCGTCAAGTTTCTCACTATGGTAAGCAATAGGACGCCCATTTTGCATAAGGACACCACCAATGCCAATACCACTAGCGTCACATTCAATCTCAAAGGTTTTTGTGAAATCCGGCAATGCAAGGAGTGGTGCTTCGGTGAGCCTCTTTTTGAGCTCATCAAAAGCCTTTTGTTGTGCTTTTCCCCAAACGAACGTGACATTTTTCTTGGTCAATTCGTTGAGGGGACAAGCAATGGTAGAAAAATCTTTCACAAAGCGACGGTAAAAGCCAGCCAACCCATGAAAACTACGAAGTTCACTAACATTTGTTGGAATGGGCCAATCTCGTATGTCCTTGACTTTTGAGACATCCACTTCTATGCCATTAGAAGACACAACAAAACCAAGGAAAATCAGCTTGTCTCTTGCAAAAGTGCACTTTGGGAGATTAGCATAAAGCTTTTCATGACGAAGGATTTGAAGGACCTCCTTAACATGAGTAACATGCTCTTCTAGTGACTTGCTATAGACAAGAATGTCATCAAAGTAAACAACTACACTCTTTCCAATAAGAGATCGCAAAATATGGTTCATGAGGCGCATGAAGGTAGATGGGGCATTGGATAAGCCAAAAGGCATAACCAACCATTCATAGAGACCAAGCTTGGTCTTGAATGCGGTTTTCCACTCATCACTTTCAGCCATGCGAATTTGATGGTAGCCACTACGAAGATCAATTTTCGAAAATATAGTGGCTCCACATAACTCATCAAGCATGTCATCAAGGCGTGGTATAGGATGTCGATAACGCACGGTGATAGCATTGATTGGACGGCAGTCCATGCATAACCGCAACGTATCATCCGTTTTTGGTACGAGGATCACGGGGACCGCGCTTGGGCTAGTGCTTACTTGGATCAAACCTTTGGAGACGAGTTGGTTGATTTGACGTTCGATCTCCTTCGTCTCTTCCGGGTTGGTGCGATCTGTAGCGGTTTGGAAGTGGTGCGCCGGGTATGAGGTCGATGCGGTGCTCTATTCCACGAAGAGGAGGAAGGCCATGAGGAAGCTCTTTGGGAAAAACATCTTGGAATTCCTGCAAAATAGCCATCAAAGAAGGAGGAACATTTGTCAAGTCGTTAGTTCCTTGCGCTAGTCCCTTGCATACAAGGACATTGTGCAAGATGGATGGGTTGTTCCGCACTTCTCTCATCTCACTTTTGGTGGCAAGAAGAACACTCTTAGATTTTCCACTCGAGTTTGGCTTGTAGCTCTCGCTCACTATGGTGTGGTTCTCTCGCTCACCACTCTTCTCACAAGGTGTTTTTGCGTATTGCGCCCTCGCTAAAGCCTTTGCATTATCCGCAATTATTTGTCTAGGAGTCATTGGTTGCAACACACAAGTTTTATCAAGCCATTTGAAAATGTAAGTGTTTGAGTGACCATTATGCAAAGCACGCTTGTCATATTGCCACGGCCTTCCGAGCAACATGTGACAAACCGTCATTGGAACCACGTCACATTCCACCGTGTCCTTGTAGTGCCTAATGGAGAACGTCACCGAGACGGTGTGCTTGATCTTGACGGATCCTTGGTCACTTAGCCATTGGATATGGTAGGGGTGTCTATGTGGATGAAGGGTGAGGTTGAGTTTCTCACACAATTCCGTGCTTGCGAGGTTGTGGCAACTCCCTCCATCGATGACAACTTTGATGGACTTTCCATTGATGCCGGCACGAGTTTGGAAGATGTTCGAGCGTTGGTCTTCATTTTCATTGGCTTGGGTAGTCAAGACCCTTGTGACCACAAGCGATGGACTTGTGTCATGCTCACACACAAGAAGTTCTTGGTCCTCTTCCAAATGTTGCCTTGCCATTGCTTCCTTGACCCTTGCATCAAACTCGTCTTCACTCAAGTATTATTCATCGCTGTTGTCATGGATGAACAAAACTTTCTTGTTTCCACATGCATTCGACTTGTGCCCTTTGCCTCCACACTTGTAGCATTCACCATTGAATGGTTGATCATCCCTTGTGTGTTTGCCACTTGGGTTGTTTTCCTTGGGGAATAGTTGGCTTGAAGGGAAGCTTGGTTGTACTTGAGGAGCTTCCACTTGGTGTTGTTGGAGTAGTGGTTGGTGCTTGCTTGTAGGTGAAGTACGTCTTTGGCTTGTTGTACTTGATGTCCTCTTGCACTTGGCGCTCGGCCTTGGATGCGATGTGCACAAGCTCAACCATGTTGATGTACTTTTGGAACTCGGTGATGCGCTTGATGGGATGGTTCAAGCCATTGAGGAAGCGTGCCATTGTTTGTTCATCTCGCTCTTCGATGTTGGCACGGATCATGTTGAGCTCCATTTGCTTGAAGTACTCTTCCACGGTCTTTATCCCTTGACTAAGCGTTTGAAGCTTGTTGAAGAGGTCACGCGTGTAGTGCGAAGGAACAAAGCGGGATCTCATATGAGCCTTCATATCTTGCCAAGTTGCGATTGGAGGCTCTTCTTTTGCTTCGCGAGCGAGTTGGACTTGTTCCCACCAAAGGTTGGCATACTCATCAAATTCGAGGGATGCCATGGCCATCATCTTCTCATTGCTATAGTTGTGCATGCGGAAGATCTTGTCGACCTTGAGTTCCCAAGAGAGATATTCTTCGGGCTCATTGGAACTGGTGAACTTTGGCATGGTGAACTTGAGCTTGCCGAAAGTTTCTTCTCCATTGCGGTTCCGGTTGCGTCGGTTGCCATGATTTGGGCGGTCATCATCATCATCCGAGCTTTCATGTCATTCTTGGTGATTGTTGCGTTGCCCTTGCGGTTGTTGAGGTGCCGCGTTTGGTGGTGGAACTTGTTGTTGATGACGAGCTTGGGGAGCTTGCTCATTTTGTTGACGCGGTTGAGGGCGCGGAGGAGGTTGATGGTCCTCACGACGAGCTTGGGGAGCTTGCTCTTGTTATTGTCGTGGTTGATGCCGAGGACCGTTGTCTTGCGCCCTGTGGCGAGGAGGACGTCGAGCCGCATGCGCAATGGGCTGCTCTTCTTCTTCTTGGTGTAGAGAAGACTCGTCATGACCATCATGTTGCCGACGTGGACGCTCATGTCGATGATGACGCCTTGGAGGATCTTCGCGTGCTTCACGTCGACGGTGCTCTTGTTCGTCCTCTTCGGAAGCGTCACTTGTTGTTGAAAGGACATGTCGACGTCGATGGCCTTGGTGGTCCATGCGAGGTTGCTCTTGTTGAATCACAAGTGCCCTTGGTTGTGGCCGGTTCGCTTCGCGCCTTGGGGGTCTTACGGAGAGGTCACCATCATAGCTTGACGTTGCAGCGTGATGCGGAGATGGTACCGCTTGCGAAGATCTCATGGATCGAAGAACGGGCCCATCCCGGTGCCTTGAAGCGTGACGGCGAGGAGCACTTGATTCACTTGAGGAGTGCCGAGATGAGCTTGATTCGCGCGAGCGTGGCCTTGCGAGTCCATCAATGATGCGTTGAAGCTTCTCATCCGTTGAGGCGAGTGCACGACCAAGAGCTTCATTTTGATGCCCGAGGTTGTGTTGCATGGCATGCATTTGGCCACGGACTTCTTCGAAGCGGTTGTCAATGTTCTTGAATTCCACACGGGCCTCGCTAAATTGTTCATCTTGGCGCCGCTCGAGAGCTTCACAACGATAGTTGAATCCTCCTCGGACCTTCCAATGGTCCCATCTTGTCATGAATTCTGTGTCATCCTCCGGAGGTGGTGGTGGTTGGGATGGCTCTCCATGCCTGTCCATGATGCAAAGCCAGGGTTGTATATGGAGAGAAAGGGTGCGTAGATTTAGCCTTTTACCTCACCTTGGAGATTATATCAAACCAATTGCCACACAAAAGAGCGAAAAGCGTGCAAAGTGAAATGGCAAGAAACTCACACACAAATATGCTACAACTCTCAAAAGGCTTTTGGTGGAACGTTAGGATTGTGGAAAACCAAACGAAACGATCCAAGAAAAAGGTTATTGTCCTACGTGGTAAAGAACCAAAGATCAAAAGCAAAAGGATACGATCTACAAAAAACACGGAAAACACACATGTGGAGATAAACGGGGTTAGCACGACTATGAAAATGAGCACAAAAGGTCCTAACGAAGACTAAGCTCGGTTGTCGTGCCAACTCAAGGAGAGACCACAACTTGTTTGCCAAAAGAGGATAAGCAATAGATTTGTGCACTTGCCTCGGTGCGCTCTTTTTTTCTCTCTCTTTCTTGGCTTACAAGCTTGGTATTCTCTTTGTATTGGGAGACTATGTATCTTTTTCTCTTTTTCTTTTGTTCTTTTTCTTTATTCTTTTTCCTTTTCCTCCCTTGCTATGCTACTATGTTAGCTTTTGTATTTGGCCTCACACTCTCACTTTCCAAAGGCAAGTGCACAATGCTTAGACGAACACAAAATGAGTTGCTCTCATAGGATAGATACACACAAAGGAAGATATGGGGGCTGTCAAGGTGGTGCAAGTTATACCTTTGGTATTGTTGATGGCTTGCAACCGTTGGTGGTGGATGATGTTCGAGTGTCGCGGTGTCGAGGAGCGCGGGTGACGTTGATGCGGAAGCTTGTGTTAAGATGGTGACAAACACGCGAGACACGAACAAGATAAAGGGGAAAGTCAATAGCGAAAATGAGGTGTCAAGAAGAAGGAAAAAACCTTCATTCTTGGCGGTAGTACGCTTGGTACATCTTGATAGTACGGACGGTAATACCGCTTGTTACTGATAGTACAGCTGGTAATTTCTGAAACGAAACGAGATCCACTTGACACAAACCTCAAATCCGTGAAATCGGCGAAAGGCTGGCTAGGAACCAAAGGGGCTATAGATCGACTCCCAAAGCAATAGATCTATGGACCAAAACCACGAAAAACTCACCAAATCCAGAGATCGATCCGAAGGCAAATTGGGGCTCTTTTTGGTGGGATTTTCGATTTTAAGGCGGATAAAAGAAAAATTGGGGGGGGGGATTCGTGATCAACCGTGCTCTGATACCAATATGTTGGGGGGTAACCCTGGGGTTGGCCCGATCTTTCACGAATTCCACGAGAAACGAGGGGGAAAGAGGTGGTCGGGGATGAAATCGGGGAAGGCGATGAAAACCACGAACACACTCACACCAAAACACGATACACGCCTACTCCTCACGCCGGTGGCAACCGGTCCAACATAATCCCTAGGATCGGTGTTGGGCGAAGCTCGCTCTCCACGCCAACAACGGGGGATGAGGTGCTTGGTGAGATCTTGACGTCTTGGGGCGAGAACCCAAGGCCTTGTACAACTTGAACGCACTAGGCAAGATCCAAGAGGGGTGGATAATCCGGTGCTCCTTGGTAGGAGCATGAGACCAATAGATATAAGTCCTCAAAGGGTTTCCTTAATATCTATTATTATCCAAGTCTAGGGTTTACAATAGAGGTGGGGGCTATATATAGACCAACCACAAAACAGTGGTTGGGAACAAATAGCGAAATATAGGGGGTTACAAGGCTGGGCCGAATTAACACGTTCGGGCCTTTCCGTGTCGGTAGTGGAGTCCAGCTCGACCGTAGTACGGTCATGCGATAATACCGCTTCGGGCAGTAGTACCGCTTGTCGTCACGGGACTTGTGCTAGGGCCTTCTATTGGTGGCGGTGAGGGGCGGTAATCTGGGGCCGGTAGTACGGATCCGAGTCGATAGTACCGCCCATGACAGAGAGCATTTGGGCCGCTCAGGGCCTTCGTTGTTGGCGGTAGCATTAGGCGGTAGTCTTGCCAGTGATACCGATCGTCGGTCCAGTAGTACCGTGGCGACAGCGTTGGTCTCTTGGTGGTGCTCCTCAAATCTGTGGGTTCTTCTCTTCGTACCTGATGATGCACAAGGTATGGGTATGAAGTAGCAGGCCATCCAAAGGTGTATCGAAGTCACACAAGGAGAGGAGCAAATTCACCTTAGCTTGAAGGAGTTTGGTTCGGGCGCGAGTCATGGGTCCACTTGGGGAGCTTGTGGGAGTAGATGTAGTAGCGGTCGTAGGACAGGCTGCATCACGTACACCTTAGATATCATAGACGTCGCTGAAGGTCATGGCTGCGAAATCCGGTGTCGTGGTTGCAGAAGGCATGACCGCTCCTCCCAAAGGAGCACGTCCACTGTGGACTCCATGGCGCCAGAAATTTAGGGCGCTTGCTGCAGGCGTGCATGGACGCGATTCCAGTGAGGGTGGGGGAGGCGGCCGGTGCAGGAAGGAGATTCCGACGAGGGTGGGGGAGGTGGTGGCACAAGGAGGCGATTCCGGCGAGGATGGGACAGGACGGTGGTGTAGGAAGGCCTCACGGACAGGCGCGGACGCGGCGCTGGGCTTCCTCCATTGCTCTAGAGCGGTGGAGGCGAGGGAGCCATGGCGGCGGGAGCAGCGAGGTCGCGGGAGGGTAGCCTGCAAGAGCTAGGGCAGCAGCGACGGAGATTTAGGACGGCGGAGGAGCAGAAAGGCTGCAGGAGGAAGGCGTCGACTAGTGGAAAGACAACGGCGGACAACAAGATCCATTTGTGTCCACGGCAGAGAAAATAAGATGGAGAGAGATAAGGTACATGCCCACCACACACACGTCTCACGCGACCCGGGGGATAAAATCACCGGATCCCCCAGGGTAACAGTATCGTTTTCCAAATCCAAACCACGACCCACGGCAAGCGGCAAGCTCCATGTGGAACTCCTCATGTGCTGTTGCAGCGACTATAACCGGTAGCGGGCGGCTCTCTGCCGCCCTATTCCCTGTCGGAGGATCCCCTAGAGAGCCTGGTCCCCGGGGCAACGTTGTTGGAGATGCTGTCTGTGAACCCGAGGGCGGCTGGGCTCCAGGTTCGGTCGAGCCGCCATGGCCACCCGACGGCGGGCTCAGCAGGAGGCCAAGGGCCGAGATGTGGAGGCGGGCGCATGCGCGCAGTGATGGAGGCAACGTGTCCGGGCCCCGGGGTAGGGGACTACAGGCGCGACGTAACGACATCGGCATTGACGACCGTGGCGCAGGCGCACGGCACAAAGGCGAGCGCGTGGTCGACGGTGACCTCAACGACCGCAGGGGCCAAAGATTGCAGTGGCACAGACTCGTTCTCGTCGGGCACCGCCGGCACCAGGGGTACATAAGGCTGCGCGGCCGGCTCAAGGGCCTACACCGGCAGCGGCGCGGCAGGCTGGACCGCCGGCTCAAGGGCCTGCACCGACAGCGGCGTGACGCCTACTCCGTGGCGGCGGTGGCAAGCGACGAAAATGGCGGCGGCCGTCGTCGTGAGGTAAGTGGAGGAACAGGGCAAGCACGGGTCGAAGAACATGGTGAAGACGGTTGCGTCCTCCAACTCCGCCTCGTCGGCGGGCAACAAAACGGGAGTGGACGAGGCATGTTTCTCACCTCTTCTTCTAGTTCCAGCGATCGCCAGAGTTTGCATGTTCTCATAGGAGAGCATGCTGATAACGTGTTAGAATAAATTTAGAACGAGAGACAAATAACAAATGATCCAACTAATCTTTATTCCATTGATGATCTCGGTATGTATACAAGTGAAAATGTTAGGGGTGACCCCTAAGGGTGGCCCGATCTTTCACGAATTCCGTGGGAATCGAGGGGAAAGCGGTCTGCATCAGCGTCCTAGTTGGTGGGGATGTAGACGCATCCGAAGGACGGGCTGCATCAGCTCCCCCCCCCTTGGGAAAGAGTCGTCCCTCGACTCTTCAACCTTCTCAACTTCATCTTCTCCATGGTACGGTGAAAGGTCCTTGACATTGAACGTCGGACTCACAAGGTACTTTGATGTTGGAATATCGATGATGTAGGCGTTGTTGTTGATTCTTTTGAGGACCTTGAAGGGACCATCTCCCCTTGGTTTGAGCTTGGAGTCGCGATTATTGGGAAAGCGGTCTTTGCTCAAGTGTATCCACACAAGATCGCCTTCTTCAAAGATCATCTCTTTCTTGTTTTTGTTTAGCCGTGATGCTTGGCGAAGGACTTGTTGCTTGATCGTATCTCTTGTTTCTTCATGTAACCTTTTCATTGCTTGGGCACGCTTGTCAATGTCCATGTTGGTGCGGTCGTGTAGCGGAAGAGGTAATATGTCGAGCGCGGTGAGAAAAGAGATGATCAACAAGAAAAGGTCAAACTGAGAATTCCGTCAAAATTTCGACAAAATTAGGTTGGGAAACGGTCAAGGGATGTAGATCAAGACCCAAAGCAACAGATCTATGGACCAAAACCACGAAAATTTCACCAAATACAAAGATCGATCCGAAGGCAATTTGGGGCTATTTTTTTGGGGAATTTTCGATTTTAAGGGGATAGAAGAAAAATTGGGGGGAAATTCGTGACCAACCTGGCTCTTGATACCAATATGTTAGGGGTGACCCCTTAGGGTGGCCCGATCTTTCACGAATTCCGTGAGAATCGAGGGGAAAGCGGTGGAGGGGAAAAGGGGATGAAATCCACGCACACACACGCGAAGAACTCGATGAACACACACACGCGAAAACACGATACAAGCCGATAGCTCACGCCGGTGGCAACCGGTCCAACACAATCCCTAGGATCGGCGTTGGGCAAGACACTCTCCCACGGCCAACAACGGGGGTGAGAGGCTTGATGAGATCTTGACTACTTGGGCACGAGACATCGAGATCACAAGGACTTGTACAACTTGAACGCACGAGGAAAAATCCAAGAGGTTTGTGGATAATTTGGTGCTCCTTGTCAAGGAGCATGAGACAAATAGTTGATAGATCCTCAAAGGGGTGTCTTCGACTACAATTATCCAAGTCTAGGGTTTACAATAGAGGGTGGGGGCTATTTATAGGCCAGCCACATAAACAGGGGTAGTTTAGGTACGAAACGGTAAAGTCTAGGCGAAATAAGGGGTTACACGGGCCAAGCCCGAAAGTTCACTTGAATCTGGGGATTTCGTGAGGGTCGGCAGTGGTCGTCGGAAATTCCGGTCGCCGCCGACATTTCCGGTCGCCCACCGGAAAGCCTTTCAGAACACCTTGTCGGTCGTTCGCCGGAAGTTTCGGTCGTCGTAGGAATTGTCGGCGAGGGGGGCGGTCGACCGGGCCTATCGCCAGAATTGTCGGCATGGGGATCGGTTCGCCGGGCCTGGCGCCGGTTTGCTCTGGAGTATTTCCTCGGCTGCCTTTGTGATAGGGCAAAGGTGTCCGATCTTTCAATGAGATGGCGATAATCGATTTGGTGGAGTTCGGGCTTGACGATCCGACTACACGTGCGAGCACGAACGCCAATGCAATCGCTAGGCCAATCTCCTGGAGGTTACCGATCCTGCGTGAACACGATCGGCTGACCGGAGGGTCTTAATTCCTACGAAATCGAGAACAAGTAAGAACCAATATTGCAATCAAGATATTGCGGATTAAGAGGAAAGCTTTATTCAAGAGGTGGGATCACGAATAGGTGCGAAGTACAAGAGGCCTCTGCGCTCGAGCCTTGGCGAAGTTGCGACTATGGCTAACAATGTCTAAACAAAATCCGAGTCTAGGGGTCGGCTATGGGGAGTATTTAAGCGAAAGGTGGGGTTTCGGTCAACCATGGAAGTGGTGGCGAATCCAACCTAAAGTCCTCTTCCTCAAATCTACGGACTCTAAAAGTGGCTAATTAAAATCCTGCGAAAATTACATGGGCTGGCCCAAAACAAAAGGTGTCATGACACCATATTAAGCTATGGACAAATTAAGAAAGTATTGATCTTGAATATTTCGTCCAAGCCTTCTTTCTTCATTATGGTGGCCTCAAAGTTGAAATCTTCATCCATGGCCTTCTCTTGGATCATCACATGCTTGTTGCCATCTCCATGCATGGCCATGCTCCAATGCTTGTCCCTCTCATCCATGCTTGGTCCATCATTCCTAAGAGTAAGAAATATATCTGATTTAGGCGACATATTCTCATGTATATGAGGAATAGTTCCAAGCGAAAGTACACGATAGTTAAGTTGTTTGTACGAGATCTTGTGATGGGTCCTTGTATGTGTGTTCTGTAGGTACAACGGTTGTATCAATAGTAGGGATGTCCACATCATGCTCCCTTCTTGAATTGAAGTCGTCCTCGGCAATCTCATCTTCCTCACCAAAGTAAGGCTTCAAATGCAATGTTAAATGTAGGACTAACTGTACCAAACTCTGCGAGCAACTCAAGTTTATATGCATTATCATTTATTTTCTCTAACACCTTAAAGGGACCAGCGGTGCGTGGCATTAACTTAGACTTGCGTAAATCGGAAAAGCGATCTTTACGCAAATGTAACCAAACAAGATTGCCAACATCAAACACAACATGCTTTCTCCCTTTATCCCGACAAGTTTATACTTAGCATTCATGTGTTCAATGTTATCTTTAGTAGTCTTATGCAAGTTTAATATCATTTCGGTAGCGTTGTGTAGCATCCAAATTATGTTGCACAAGAAGGTAAAGGCAATAAATCAATAGGTGCACGAGGAACAAAACCATACACAATCTCAAATGGGCACATCTTTGTGGTAGAATGCAACGACGATTATAAGCAAATTCTATATGAGGTAAACACTCTTCCCACAATTTTAAGTTCTTCTTTAAAACAGCCCGTAACATAGTAGACAAAGTTCTATTTACTACTTGATTTGACCATCAGTTTGGGGATGACATGTAGTACTAAAGAGCAATTTAGTCCCCAACTTAGCCCATAAACATCTCCAAAAGTGGCTAAAAATTTAGTATCACGATCGAGACAATAGTATTTGGCACACCATGCAAACGAACAATTTCACGAAAGAACAAATCAGCAATATGCGACATCATCCGTTTATGACAAGGAATAAAGTGTGCCATCTTAGAAAACCGATCCACAACAACAAAAATACTATCCCTCCCTTACGTGTTCGTGGCAATCCCACAACAAAGTCCATAGAAATATCCTCCCAAGGAACACTAGGAGCAGGAAGAGGCATATATAAACCATGTGGATTAAGGCGAGACTTAGCTTTTTGACAAGTAGTGCAGTGCCACAAATCTCTCAATATCTCGGCGCATCGTGGACAAAAGAAGTGCGCATCAAGAACATCCTCCGTCCTCTTGACACCAAAGTGTCCCATCAATCCTCCTCCATCGCCTCCTGTAACAAAAGGCGAGCGAGCTATCTGGAATGCATAGTTTGTTAGCACGGACACAAATCCATCATTGAAGACGAACTTGTTCCAAGTTCTACCATCTCTACAATTCGCAACACATCTTTAAATTCATCATCATGCACATATTGTTCCTTAATAGTTTCCAATCCAAATATTTTGAAGTCAAGTTGAGATAACAAAGCATAGCAGTGACAAAGCATCAGCAATAACATTATCTTTACCCTTTTTGTGTTTGATAACATAAGGAAAAGACTCAATAAATTCAACCCACTTTGCATGACGACGATTCAACTTAGCTTGAATACGAATATGCTTCAAAGATTCATGATCAGAATGAATAACAAATTCCTTAGGCCATAGATAATGTTGCCAAGTTTCTAATGTCCGAACCACCGCATATAATTATTTATCATAAGTAGAATAGTTCAGGCTAGCCCCACTCAATTTCTCACTAAAATATGCAGCAGTTTTCCCTCTTGTAATAACACCCTCCCAAACCAATTCCACTAGCATCACATTCAAGCTCAAAAGTCTTAGTAAAATCGGGAAGTTGGAGTAAAGGGGCATGTGTTAGCTTATCTTTCAATATGATGAAGGCTGTTGTTGTGCATCGCCCCAAACAAAGGGCACATCCTTCTTGGTAAGCTCATTCGGTGGCAATTGATCCAAAGTCTTTGACAAAGCGCCTATAAAAACCAGCGAGGCCAAGAAAACTCCTCACTTGTGTGACCGTCTTGAGGCTGCCAATTATCAATAGCTTCAATCTTGGTGGATCCACTTCAATACCCGTGATGTAACAACATAGCCAAGCGCCTCGATTGGTGCAAAGGTGCACTTCTCAAGGTTACCAAACAAATGTGCATCACGTAAAGCATTGAAAACATCACGTAAATGGTCCAAATGATCCTCTAAAGATTTGCTATAAATCGAATATCATCAAAGTAGACTACCACAAAGCGTCCAATGAAAGCACGTAAAACTTCGTTCATTAATCTCATGAAAGTGCTAGGTGCATTAGTTAAACCAAAGCGGCATGACTAACCACTCATATAAACCGAACTTAGTTTTAAATGTTGTTTTCCATTCATCTCCTAATTTCATACGAATCTGGTGGTAACCACTCGTAAATCAACTTTAGAAATCATGGTAGAGCCACTCAATTCATCAAGCATGTCATCTAAGCGTGGAATAGGATGACGATATCGAATAGTAATATTATTGATAGCTCTACAATCAGTACACATCTTGCGAAGAACCATCTTTCTTAGGTACCAAAATAATAGGAGAAGACAAGGGCTAAGGGACTCACGAATATGATCTCTGTCGCCGAGTAGTTCTGAATTTGGCGTTGTATCTCCTTTGTCTCCTCTGGATTGGTTCTATATGGCGCGGTTGGGCAACGTGGCACCAGGAATTAGATCAATTTGATGCTCAATTCCTCTAATAGGAGGTAGTCCTGGTGGCAACTCAGCGGAAAGACGTCCTCATATTCACGCAAAAGGTTAGCAACAATGGTGGCAAAGAAGGAGGCATATCAACAAATGAAAACAAAACCTCTTTGCGGACAATTGCATAACATTGAGTATTGTTTTCATCTAGTTGACAATATCAATTTTATTTGCAAGCATACATGGAATCTTCAAGCAATTTCAGTAGCATGTGTAGAATCAGATTTAGTGTTCTTTGGTGGTACAAAATCTGCGGCAACAATCTGATTCTCACTTTTATTTTCTCCTCAGTTTAGCTCTACTAGCTCTAGCAAGATCATCTTTTAAAATCTGTTAAAGTCATAGGTTTTAGACCAATTTTCTTTCCATCATGCATAAGAGAATAGTGATTAGTTTTGCCATTATGAGCAGATTCTCTATCAAATTGCCATGGTCTACCAAGTAACAAAGAACAAGCTTGCATAGGTACAACATCACAATCAACAAAATCAGAATATGTACCAATAGTAAAATGCCGCAGCGTCGTTCTTGTTACCTTGATCTTGAGAACTCTCAAACCATTGGATGTAATATGAATGTGGGCGTTGTCTTGTTGCAGCGCAAGCTTCTCTACCATGTCAACACGGCGATTATTACAACTCCCTCCATCAATGATGATCCGTATAGCTCTTTCCTTGACAACACCACATGTTTGGAGCAGGTTGTGGCGTTGATCTTGATCAGATTTGCTCAATTGCACACTCAACACGTTGTGTAATTAAGCTCTTGTATTGATCAATGACTTGACTCCCATTACCTCTGGCTCTCCATCGACGAATTGTCTCCATCTCGAGCGAAATAAGGGCTAGTGTATCTTCATCAAGTCACTTTGAATCGTATTGACCATCTTCTCGCACCATCATCACACGTTGTGTTGTGCAGTCTCTCAATATGACCAAAACCCGGACTTGCGGCATTGTATATCCTTTGTCTTACCCGTGGAAGCCATAGAAAATGCACTACTGAAAGGAGCATTGGATGATGGTGGAGGAGCATAGAAATCTTGTAGTGGCCTTGGATGTGGTAGTAGGCGGTGGCGAATCACGAGGAGGCGCCGATTGTCGGGATGTCCAAGAGGATGTGCGACCTGCAGATTATTATTCCTCCTCCATGGTGTTTGGCGATCCTGCACTTCACGTTCGACTTTGCAAGCAAGATGAAACAAAGCAGTGATAGAATTATATTCCTTATAATCTAATATGTCTGAATGTCCTTGTTTAATCCACCAAAGAAAGCGTGCAAGCATTTGTTCATTAGATTCAACAAGACCACACCTAACCATCCCGTTTGTAATTCGATAATACTCTTCTACTGAAATTTTCCCTTTCTCTAAACGTGTCGATTCTTTAGTAAATCACGTTGATAAGTGGGAGGTACAAAGCGAACACGCGTAGCAGTTTTAAAGCGGTCAAGTACTAGGAATAGTAGTAGGATTTAAGCGACAATACTCGGACCACCAAAGGGAAGCAAATTTAGTAAATTCACATGTAGCAGACTAACACGCATATTCTCGGGATATTTTAAGCATGCAAATCGTTGTTCTACTTCCATCTCCCATGTAAGATATGCATCAGGATTATATTTACCCTCAAAAGATGGAATATTTAATTTAAACTTTGCAACATGATCATCATCACGTACCGGTGGGTGAGCGTTGCGGTAGTAATGTCGGGGACGGCGGTACTGTGGAGGTTGTTCAACCTCCTCGTCAAACAGATCGTCGTCGGGTCGTAGTAGTACCGTCGTCATCCCCAATGTCGCGGCGGCCAAGGATGTCTCGAGGAGCATCGACGCGGCCAGCGGCCCGAAGTCTGGCGGCGGCAATCGACCGTGATCGGAATGCGCCGTGCGCCATGTGGGGTCTTGGTGCGGGCAATCGGTTCAAAAGATCCTTGAACCGAACGTCAAGCTTGGCGTTGAAGGATTTCTCGAGTCCATCGATCTTGTCCACGACGTTGGTGAGCTTGGTGTCAAACTCCCCTAGGCGCGTATCCACGTCTTCAGCGCGACTGACCAAGAGCGTGGAGAAGTGGGCATGTAGTTCTTCGTTCGTCATGGTTGCAGGGTTCCGCGAAGTATCTGTCATGGTTAGTCCTTAAAAACACGGTATATACTACGGGAATATGGTGGAAGTCACGCGTAATCCGTCAAGCAATATCTGAAGCTCTTACAAGTTCTTACCAAACAGCGAGGAAAAGGCGATGTGCAATGCGAGGATCGTGGGTCGAGATTGAACCAAGCGATTACGAGTCGAGACACATGCGTGAAGAATATCTGTGGAGCTCGGGAAGGCTTAGCAAGGGGTTAGCAATTATCAAAAGCAATGCAAAAGTTGAAAGAATGCTCAACGACGGTCTGTGCTGGTCCTAGGCTGGGCATACTAGAGGCCGAGCCTAGATCACCAACGATGTCACGACAGCGACACAACAAGCAATGTGATGATATGGCACCACAAAGCGAGATGCAGAAAATCACTATGATGGCGAGTGTCTAGAACTGATCTACGGGGTCTAAAAAGAGGTTAGCCCCCAAAAAAAATTCGAATTTTTATTTTATTTTGCTCCGGAAAGCGCGCAGGCGCCAAAAAAATATCGTTATAACGGCCGATGGAGAAAAGTGATCCCCAAAGCCGAAAACTAGTATAGCCAGAAAAAAATTTCGGAGGCGGTTCCAGACTTTTTCTCCTTGGACTTCTGACCCGGACTCTTAGCGACCACGGACTTTAGTGAACACGGACACAACAAAGAAGGAAAGTCAAAAGAAATAACTAGGAACAATAACTCTACTCGGACTCGTCTGCAAGAAAAGCGATCGGATCGTAGCCGCAATGGGAAGGCGGTGGCGAGTATTAGGGTTTATGGTGGTTGGGTATATGGCGGAATATGGTGGCGGTGATCGGCGAGTGTGGCGGTGACTAGTATGATTAGAACTCGAAACTCTAAGGGACGAGACACTAAGACCGACAACTCGGCCGACGATGTAGACACAAATTCAACAATGCAAAAACTGAAAAGATAATGCGGGCGGAGATTGGTTATAGGATGGATCTAACCTCTAAGCATGTTTTGGCTTTTTCGGGTTATAGGTAAAAGCAGATCTAATCTCGAAAACAGTAAAATCTCAAGCAACTTTGAAATCGATACCACTTGATAGGGCAAAGGTGTCCGATCTTTCGATGAGATGGCGATAATCGATTTGGTGGAGTTCGGGCTAACGATCCGACTACACGTGCGAGCACGAGCGCCAATGCAATCGCTAGGCCAATCTCACGGAGGTTACCGATCCTGCGTGAACACGATCGGCTGACCGAGGTCTTAATTCCTACGAAATCGAGAACAAGTAAGAACCAATATTGCAATCAAGATATTGCGGATTAAGAGGAAAGCTTTATTCAAGAGGTGGGATCGAATAGGTGCAGTACAAGAGGCCTCTGCGGCTCGAGCCTTGGCGAAGTTGCGACTATGGCTAACTTAATGTCTAAACAAAATCCGAGTCTAGGGGTCGGCTATGGGGAGTATTTAAGGCGAAAGGTGGGGTTTGTCAACCATGGAAGTGGTGGCGAATCCAACCCTAAAAGTCCTCTTCCCTCAAATCTGGACTCTAAAAAGTGGCTAATTAAAATCCTGAAAATTACATGGGCCTGGCCCAAAACAAAGGTGTCATGACACCATATTAAGCTATGGACGAATTAAGTAAAGTATTGATCTTGAATATTTCGTCCAAGCCTTCTTTCTTCATTATGGTGGCCTCAAAGTTCTGAAATCTTCATCCATGGCCTTCTCTTGGATCATCACATGCTTGCTGCCATCTCCATGCATGGCCATGCTCCAATGCTTGTCCCTCTCATCCATGCTTGGTCCATCATTCCTAAGAGTAAGAAATATATCTGATTTAGACAGCATCATATTCTCATGTATATGAGGAATAGTTCCAAGAAACGAAAGTACCTGATAGTTAAGTTGTTTGGCACGAGATCTTGTGATGGGTCCTTGTATGTGTGTTGCTGTAGGTATAACGGTTGTAACAATAGTAGGGATGTCCACATCACTTTGGCCCCTCCCTTGACGATACTTCATTGGGTTCATAGTTGAGGATGCACAAGGTTTGCGAATGAAGTAGCAAGTCATCCAAGGGTGTATCAAAATCACACGAGGAAAGGAGCGAGTTAACCCTAGCTTGTAGGAGCTTGGTTCGAGCGCGGGTCATCGGTCCACTTGGGGGACTAGTTAGTGGGGATGTAGACGCATCCGAAGGACGGGCTGCATCAGAAAGGGACGCGAGTGAAGAGACGCGTCCGTACAAGGGGGTGTGAGATAGTCGGTCGCCATATTGCAACCGACATAGGAAAATTACATGAAATAATTATCCTTTTAATTAATCTAATCTATAAATTAAATCCTAACACATGCGAGATGCGGGCGCACACCTCCCCAAACACCACATGGCAGGTGGGGGGTTTCTTGTTGGCCGAGGAAGGTCACGATCGTGCGAGGCGGCAGGGGGGCGCTTAGCTCCATCACCGCGAGGTGTAGCAACGAATCCAAGGATGCATGGAGGAGAGGATAAGGAGGTCAAGAAACCATGGGTTGATTCGTGAGGACGGACGGAGTTGGGCCTAGTGAACTTGGTCGTGTGCAGGCGCGGGCGTAGAGGCCCATGTGATGTGGACATCCCTACTATTGATACAACCGTTGTACCTACAGCAACACACATACAAGGACCCATCACAAGATCTCGTGCCAAACAACTTAACTATCAGGTACTTTCGTTTCTTGGAACTATTCCTCACATACATGAGAATATGATGCTGCCTAAATCGGATATATTTCTTACTCTTAGGAATGATGGACCAAGCATGGATGAGAGGGACAAGCATTGGAGCATGGCCATGCATGGAGATGGCAGCAAGCATGTGATGATCCAAGAGAAGGCCACAGATGAAGATTTCAGAACTTTGAGGCCACCATAATGAAGAAAGAAGGCTTGGACGAAATATTCAAGATTAATACTTCTTATTAGTCCATAGCTTAATATGGTGTGACACCTTTTATTTTGGGACAGCCCATGTAATTTTCGCAGGATTTTAATTATCCACTTTTTAGAGTCGTATTTGAGGGGAAAAGGAGTTTTAGGGTTGGATTCGCCACCACTTCCATGGCTGGCGAACGTCAAAGCCGCCATCTCGTGAAGATCATCAGGTTTGGACATTTATTGAGACCCAATCCACGGTTGCTGGACAGACATCATGTGAATACGAGGTGGATTTCGCTGGTTACGTGGCGACATTGTGAGACAGCGAGCTGTTCATCCCACCCGTCTTGATACTTCAGGCAGCTGGGCCTCTTGATCAAAGTTATCTTGATTGCAATATTGGTTCTTGGTGTGCAATTGAGGAAATGATGGAGACCATCATGCAATATCATTGCTAATGTTTGTTCAATCTCTTAATGATTCGGCGTGAATTAGACCATCGCTGTTGAGATTGAAGTGGCGATGAGATTGAAACTATGGTGTAAGACCGTTTAGTCATTGTCAATAAATTTCTTAATTAAGACTAAATTCCACCGTCGAATATCGCCATCTCATCGAAAGATCGGACACCTTTGCCCTATCACCATGTGGTCGGGTGCGAGCGAGCGGACGTGAGGGCAAGCGGAAGGAGACTTATTGTCGATAATGGAACAATTCACCACGAGCAGGGGTGGTTGAAGGCGAGGTACGCGAGGAAGGCCGGAGACAGGCGGGCCTGGAGCTCGTGGGTGGAGAGGTTTGGGGCCTCCGCGGTCACCTTCAACTGGCTGGAGGAGGAGGTGGTGGCGACGGTTTTGTTTGGGAGGAAGGACGTGAGGGGCGGGTTCCAAGGCATGGAAAGCGGCTAGATTACGATCCGGTTTTTTTTTCGCATAGAGGGGAGGGGCGGGGCAGACGAAAGGGTGAGCAAAACACTGGGCAGCCAAGGAAACGAAACGCTTCAATCTTTTTAGATAGTAGAGATTTGGTCACGCACTGGTATGCCTCTTTTGGGTCTGAGCTTTGACGAATTTCACGACTCTTGTAGCATGCCCGAATTTAGAAGGAACCAGAACATCCACTCTAAAGTAAGGTTCCTCGTATTGTTACGTTTGCGCAGGAGAGCACTGTCCTGTTCTTGAGACGCCACACCGTACTGTTCTTGGACGCAACATCATTGCAACTTTGCGAGTAAATTCACATCAATCAGGTACTCCCTCCGATTAGTATCACGGTTTTGAACTAAGTCTAGTTTAAAATGGCGACACTTATTTAGGATCAGAGGTAGTACCAGGTACCACCGTAGCATAGGACTTCGTCTCAAAATAGATGTCATGAATTTGTCAAAATTTACATAAATATAGACACTATTTAGTACTCCCTCCGTTTTAAAATACAAGATGTTTTAGCTTTGTAAAGTAAATGTATCAAACCTTTTTTTTAGTATGTATATAGGTTCACTTAGGTGTAGAGTGAATCTACACACTAAAATAAGTTTAGATACATTTTTTCTTCACAAACCTAAAACATATTATATTTTGAAACAGAGGAACTATATAGATACATCCAAATTTTGATAAATTTCCAACATCTATTTTGAGAGGGAGGGAGTAATTGGCATCCGAATTGTTCATCTACCACGTTGGTACTGTTTTTGGCAAATGCAACCATGTACAGCTGCAATGTAGTCAACAATACATGCTCTTAGAACCACAGAAGAAAACCTCAGGACAACGAGGTCAAAATTAAAAAAATTGATTTGTCTCCAGCAGTTTTACCACCATAAAAATTAGCGCTCGGGGTGAAACATTTCAATGCCAGAAGGAATTGATAATTTCACATTCAAGCAAAGCTCTGCATGTTTTAATGCTTTTTCAGATCATACAAACGAGTACATCCAAAACCAAAGCATGATCTCATATATGAACCTGCAAGATCCAGAGCCAGGAACAAAAAGTTTGCAAC
Source organism: Avena longiglumis (assembly GCA_030063025.1). Lineage (NCBI taxonomy): Eukaryota > Viridiplantae > Streptophyta > Magnoliopsida > Poales > Poaceae > Avena > Avena longiglumis. The sequence continues at coordinate 342,003,709 of CP125976.1, read as the reverse complement.
ACAGACAACATATCAAGAACTAGTTAAATTCTTATGGTCTTCTCAAATCTATTGACTAAAAATTCCGGAGTGCTCATCAGAAAAGACTGAAGAGGAGGGATGTGGGAGTTTCTAATAAACAGAAGTAAGCTTGTTGTCCTCATGGTAGCTGTCCAAGGTACTATTGGCTCTACAAAAAAAGATGTCCCATAAAATTACACCTGGGAAAACGCCTCAGCACAATCAGCCTTTGCGTACCTTCTGCTATTCGATGGCTTATCTATTTGTGGTACAAGTATGCAAATGAGAATATAAAAAAAGCTCCCATCTGCAACAAGGGAATCATGTTAAAAGTTAAACAAAGCTGCTCCGGCGTTTACATGAATAGCTTGCAAAAACTCCAGCTAAGAAAATAAAGACTTGAAAGTTCTATACTAGAAATGAAGATTCCCATCTAAAAATGTAACCAGTGTAATTTTTTACTATATAAATTGGAGTATATTAAGGTAGATCTTACTGTTGAAAACGAGGCAGCATAGTATGGATATGCTGAAGTTATGAATCTTTCGTACTCATTATGCCTGTATGGCCTCACTGGAATCTGCATCAGACAAACAAAATATGAAATGCAATTTTACGAAAAAGAACAATAGAAGATGGTAGTCCAATGGATGGAATAAATATGGGAACTAGGAAAGAAGGCATCTCATGACCAACCTGCTTTGCCAGAGAAACACCAGTGTATCCAAGCCTCTGGTACTCAACTTTGAACTGGAAAACTCCATAAACATCCGGAACTTTGAAGGATGTTGAATACAAGCCCTGCATTGACAGGACATGTTATTTTATATAAGCAATCTGACACCATACAAACTAGGGATTCATAATTCATAAAGGCGCATACCTTTTTGTCAGTTGACATGTTTTTCAGAACATAAGGACTCATCATGTAAAACTGAATTTGAACATCATCAGCAACATATGGTTTCCAGCTTGTTCCAGACCATTCATAGATCTCAACCGAGTATTCCTTCAGGGAAAAATTTATATTAGCACATGTAATTTCTCACTTATGATAAACATGAAGGGAGTAGAGTTGTTACCAAGTCATCATTAATGCGGTACATGCTAGGTTCATTTGTCTCTCCAACCTTGTGGTGCACAACATTCACTGCCTGTGAATCGAACATGAAAAGGTTATGGTACAAGTTCTTACAGTTTATAGAGTAAGCTCACAAATAAAGGTAGCGTAAAACCTTTAGATGACCCCTCTCATGGAAGACCCATTTGCTCGTCTCTGTCACGAATTGTTCATTTCCAGCTTTCTCATGGCTATACAAAGAACTAGATTGAGCATGTGACAAAGCTAACTTTTATCATGATGCATATGACAGATTGCGGCGCCTTTTCAAGTATGATTGGCAATATGCAATACTAAATTTGCATATATTCAGATTATTCCATTAAAAGTACGATACAAGCATATTCGCAATCTATGCTACAACCTATGGAACTAAATTAGTTATTCGATCTCACTATTGTAGCGTGTTAAAAAATCTTTTACATGCTAATGCTAGTGCATTGTCCAGAGCATCATGAAATATTCAATGTTTGACAAAGAAATGTATCTGCTAACCTAAGTTTACACTTAGCAATGCAAGCAGGACAAGCACAACAGAAGCTGAGATACTCTGTTGCCTAGTAAAAAAAAGCATTCTAATGAAAAAAAAGCTTAAAGAGTTTGGCATTAGGACAGTCATCATACAAAAGCTTTACAAAACAACAAATAGTACATATATTTCCTCTTTATTTAGAAGATCAGGTTACTAGTCTAATTATTAACAAAGAACAAGCATATAGGGATCTACATTATCTTAAAAAATAATAAGAGATGAAATCTGCACATCTTTTCTTTTATCAACCCAAATCTGCACAATCGAACTGAAGCATAGATGAATTACATCTCCAAAGGGTTTCCAAAGTACTCCCTCCGTACCAAAATATAAGATGTTTTAGCCTTTTTTCTGAAACACATGTATCTAGACGCATTTTAGTGTGTAGGTTCACTCATTTTGCTCCAAACTTACACACTAAAAGCCGTCTAGATACATGTGTTTTAGATAAAGGCTAAAACATCTTATATTTTGGAACAGAGGGAGTAACTAACTAACCTTATCTTGCTACCCGCCTTCTTAACACCAGACTTCAGGAAGCTGATTTAGCGAAAATGCATGAGTAAATTTTTAAAAACCTGAGGAAATCAACTCTGGCACATGCAGTAGCTTACCGGTTGCTAAACAAATCCAGCGATCCAGATATCAACACGCGAGCATTATTTCTTGCCTGTTAGGACAGGGAAAACTTGTTTGTCTCATTGACAAAGTAGGAACTCATGATCCAATAAAAACTGCTGATACAAGTAAGTTATCATGCCTATCCTAAATTAGTAGTTATTCACTGAATATACTCAAGAATGGCCAGCAGAATGAATATAACTACAAAATAACACTCTGTTTCATGTTGTTCAAGAGCATTGATTGTTGAAGAGACGAAAAGCAAACAGAGAAGCGACATTTGTCAATAATTATGGTTTAGTACCTTTGCATCTAGATTTTGTTTATGACCACCATTATGAGGTCCAAGAAAAAGTACATCAAATCAAAGCAATATATTGTGAATACCAAGCATGTAATACAAGTAAAAAACCAATGTAATACCTGCATAACAGAAACCAGTGATATAGCTGACCCTGTGAGAGATGGAGGGGATGCCAACTTAGTCTTCGGGTTTGCTGAATACGCTGATGGGGAAGCAGACAGAACTTTCAAAACCTACAAATATGCAGATACAAAGATGAAATGAGGTTCATAGGAAATCTTAAAAAGAAATGGAAGGTTATAGGTAATAAAATGGACTCATGCAAATATAGTAGATCAGCAAAAATCTGTATGTACAAGTTAAGTGACCTACCAAACTGTTTGATGGATGAGCTGCATGTCCAATTCCTCGAAACAATACAGGAGACTAGCAAATGGATAGAATGAATTAAAACAAGCAAAGTTACAGGTAAGCACTGTACCATAATAACTATTACAAAAAATCTAGTAACTTATACTGTACATATTGTCCTTGTCAATATCCAATGCTATGAAATGTCATTAGCACTAATGTTACTAAAGTTTCTAAAGAACAGATAATATAATACAGCTTATTCTCCAATAGAAACACCAGACAAGAAAAGTTGCATACACAAGTTCCTTAAATAATAGCATTTGGTTAATTAATATGGTACTCTAGTCTAGTAAATAAGGTTGAATACAGATTTGACATGGGCCATGGGTGACACAACTACTAAGAGAAGACATACCAAACAACTACTAAAGTTAACAGGTATACACAGAATCAGCTTGTGGTTGTGGTTGTTGTGTGATGTGCTTACTTTCAAAGTAGCTATCAAAATGGCGTTAAATAAATCATTTTCACAATGAACAGCAAGGTTTGGTCAGGATTGATACAGTTTCGTAGAACACAAGTGGGCAAACTCTGTTAACTGCCAATAGTAGGACCATTAATAAACCATGATGTAAAAGAAAAGTGTTTCACAGTTCTCATAACAAATATGAGTGCAGACAAAGTTTTGGTCTCCATTCATGTCTAACTATGGGTTATTTGAACGAACCAATTTTCATATAGAAAGACATATCATAGAAAAATGAAATCGAAAATATTCGGAGAACCCTACAAGGGACAGAGTGCTTGAAATGATCAGGTAAACTTTCAGGATGGTTACTATCTACTAACCTCAATCTTTTTGGATCCCAATATCACATCTGACTGTATCAGATCATCCCCAGCAATCAAGGTGTGGTCACCTTCAACCTCCGTGGAGGCATAATTAATGTGATCAATAACCATTGCCTCTGGATCCTGGAGCCATTCAAACACAGGTGGTTCAGATCAAGGAGAATGGAAACAATTGTAGGAAAGGGTGAAAATAAACAGGGGCAAGCAAACTTGCCTCGTCAAATTCAACCCCACACTCTGTTGCAATGCCTCGGATAAGATCAGAAGCCGAAGAATCTGCTGCCAGGATCATATCATGCCCAGCATCGATAAATTCCAGAACAGCATTCTGATCGACTGATCCACCGAAACCTGCCATTGAACAAAGATTACCATTAAAAACCAATAGTGCTGAACTGAAACTACTCGATTAAGAAGAAAAATATACATCACGCTGAGAAATTGGTGACAACTGGATCCCTAAGATGCCATTTTTTCTGGCGGAGCTAAACAACTACACATGAACTTCAGTAACAATATTCTGTACGTCCAAAATTTCTATATCCCAAGTACTGGGAGATGGACTTCCCTAGATATGTCAGAGAATTCCACTACGAACCAACTCCAGTAACACAGATCGGATCACACGGACGACCAACTCTTCACCCAGAAAGTCCGATCTATCCACTGAATCTACCGCCAACACCACTCCAATACCACAGAGGCACGGATCAGATAAGGACCAATCAAAGGACAACATCACCAGGGTGCAACTGATTCTACGCGAGGAGGGAGATCTTGGAGGAAGAGAGGGAGGAGTCGAGTAATTACGCGGGGTGGATGGGGCGAAGAGGACAAGGCCGTCGTAGAGGTACTGGCCGTAGCGGTGGAGCGAGAGCTTGGGGTCGTCGGCGAGGCGGAACTCCAGATCGAGCCCGCGGGCCTGGAGCGAGCCGAAGAAGGCCGAGTGCGAGGACCGCACGGCCAGGTCGTCGACGAGGACCAGCAGCTTGCGCCCGCCGGGGGGTTCGCCCGAAGCGTCGCCGCGGGATGCAACGACGAGGAGCGCGGCGGCTGCAAGGAGGAAGAGGAGGCGCAACGCAGCCATTGCTGTGGTGGTGTGACGAGACGCGCAGATCTCGTGGTGGGGTTTTTGTTTGGTTTTGGTTTGCGACGGAGACGACGACTACAAGCCAGTCCCAGTGACGAGGTCTACTACCTATACGACTAGATGGGACGGAGGCCGACTTGACCGTCCGATTAGGCAATCCGACGGCTAATAATGGCTCATATGCTTGCTGGCTGCAGTGCAGACTGGCCAAGCGCTGTAAGAGCATGTACAATAGAGTACACTCAGCAGGCTACAAGCAATTTTATATTGACAAAATCCTAGCTGGATGAGAGAGATATGGGGAGACAGGAGAGAGCCGACGCTACACATACGGCCGGCTGCAGCACATGCATCAAGAAGTACTGCCCACATGCAGCCTATACGGATGGCTCTGGTTACTTATGACTCTTGCATGCAAACACACATTAAATACTTAAATATTAGATAGAGCCAATCTAGTAGCCAACTTATTAAATACTTAAATATTAGATAGAGCCAATCTAGTAGCCAACTTATTGTATGAGTGTTTATTTAAAAAGACTTTAGATAACATGGCAAGGTTATATAGCCAACAGACGGCTGTGTTATTGTGCTTGCTCTAACTTGTAAAAAGGTTCAGTTTTTTTTTAAAGGTTGAGCGTCCCGGGGATCAAAACAGCCGATCCCTTGGGTCCTCGTCTGTCCGGTCCTCGTCCGTCCGATGAAGTTCGTACTAACTGTCCGATCTGCACAGTTAGAGGCGTCCAAGCTTTTGTGATGTAGCCCGACCTACGGTCGTTACCATATCTTGGTCTCCAACTTACGTCAAGTCGTTATGGATTCCAAAGGTGAATCCGTTCCTCTATGCGAGCCCTCTTCCTACCCTATTGAATGGTATGCTACTTCATACTCCGTCACATATGCATGATAGGTTCAAATTGACAAGTACGGAGGCAAGGGAGGAAGCCCGGATCATCAAGCCCGACAAGACGGAGGCTTGGAAGAGGAGGCGGAAGAAGACAGATCGCCAATTGCTCTCTGTCACCGGTACTACGGATCCGCAACAGACACTGTGCAGACTACCGCCCCTACTACCGCCTCCCAACAGACGACGCCATGAAGCCCCAGGACTGCAGCTCGGGTCCCGGGCGTCACTCGGGACCAAGCGGTACTACCGGTCCCAAGTCCCAGATTACTCACATAAAGGTGCTACAAGACTAGTTGGGCCACAGCCCATGTATCCCCCTTACTTACCTATTCGCCTAGTTTATCCCCAAACTACCCTTGTTTATGTGGTTGGCCTATAAATAGAGCCCCCACCCCTCATGTATCCCTTAGGCATAGATAATAGACTAAAGACAACCCCCATTGTGGAATCTCTAGTTTTGCCTCATCCCCTTTACCAAGGGAACCGACTATCGTCACCAACCTCGATTGGACTTTGCATCACGCATCCATCGTTGAACAAGGCCTTGGAGTTCGATGTCTCGTCTCCAAGTTGTCAAGACCCTCCCTAAGGTGTTCTTCCCTCTCCGATGTGGATTTGAGGGAGCACGTTGACCGATCTTTTCTTGCGAGGATTCTATCGGACCGGTGGCCGCCGTTCGGGAGCAATCAGCCTTGTATCGTGTGAGTTTTGCGTGTGTTCATCGTGTTCTTCGTGAGATGTGTGTTCGCTTCCGCTACCTTCTCCCTTTCCCCTTGCTTTCCCATCGATTTGACCACGAGATCCGTGAAGATCGGGCCACCCAAGAGGTTAACCCCTCCATCATCTGGTATCAGCAGCTTTTGGTTACCTCGGATTTCTCATCGATTTGGTCTTTTCCCATAAATTCGAAAATTCCACCAAAAACAGCCCCAATTCGTGTTTTGGATCGATCTGTGATTTGAGTGTGTTTTGGTAGGTTTTGATTCGTGGATTACTTTCTAAACTTGTTGATCTACCTTCCTTTGCGTTCTCATGGCCTAATTCCTTGATTTCCCCCTTCGATTTAGTGCTTTTCTTGAAGATTTTCCGCCCAAACCACCCCAAAATCGCAACGTCAAAGCTGGAGTTTGGACCCAATGTACTACCAGTTTAAAATCCGGTACTACCGCCCTTTTCCGTACTACTGGGCCCAAAATCGTCTACCACCCAAGACAAAAGAAAATGAGGTTTCAGATTTGACCTCTCACCGTTTTGAGCATAACTTTTGCATTCGAACTCGGATTTTGGTGTTCTTTAGCTCGTTTCGAAGAGGAGAAGGAGCTCTACATCATCATCCACGTTGTTCATGCTATCTACTCCATCCAAATTCCGTGAGCAAGGCAGAATCCAACAATAAAGGGTGAAGATCGTCGACGAAAGGTATAAACATTCCGCGACTTCTCCCCACTTGCATTCCTTTGTGAACCCCACTATCTTTGCGAGCAACAAACACCTATTGATACTAGTTCCTCTTATGATTGCTTGGGCTATGCACATTTGATACCTTGTAGAATTCCGAGCAAACGTTTGAGCGCTATCTCGTATAGTTTTCTTGTATAGTTGTTGGCACAAGAAAGAGGCAAGTGAAAAGAAAAAGAAAATAAAAGAGTGATACAAAAAGAAAAAAATAGAAAAATATAAAAAAGAAATATACATGTGCCTCATAGAATAGGAAACGCAAGCTCGATGAACATCATATAGGTGGTACTTATTGTGCATATCTTGTAGCCCACCAATTTTGTGCAATCGAACTAGCGTCTCTCCTTGTACTTGTGTGACACGAGCTTATAGTCTTCGCTAGGTAATCATTTGGTTCTTAGCTCACTTTCTGCGTCGCACAATTCCTATTTATCCCACCTTGTGTGTTTCCTTGTACATATTTCCTATCTTGTGGATTAACTTGTTTGCTTTGTGATCGTTGTGGTTCTTTACTTGCCATTACAACATCTTGATTTCGGATTGGTTCTTGACATGCCACTTTCCATACCTATCCACCATAGGCCTTGTGTGTGTGTGTTTTTTTTGTTTTTTGGTTTTTTTGGTATTCCGCGTGAACTTCACTTTGCTTGGTTTATTGCTCTCAAGTGTGGCCACTTGTACGATACGATCTTCCAAGGTAAAGTAAGGTTTGACGTTGTATCCCTAACTCGCACTACCACTTCCATATACACCGCTTGGTCTTGTGCATCATGTCTAGGGACTCCGAAACCGAGGATGATATCTATGAAGAATCCATGATGAGCCACCATGACTACGACTCCACAAGTATAGAGGACATGACGGAGCACAACACTAACAATGGCTCCGCATGCTTTGAGGACCCGGAACACTACACCTACGACGACTCCACATGCATGGAAGACATGGAGCTCTATATCGACAATGGCTCCTCATGCATGGATCCTATGGAGAACTACACCGACAATGGCTCCACATGCTTGGGTGATATGGAGTACTACACCAACAATTACTCCCCAAGCATGGATGACTTCGAGTGCGACATCGACGACGCCTCGCCAAGCATGGAGGACACGGAGAACTTCATCGAGTTTGATGGCTCCTCCACGAGCCATGAAGAATTCCTCCACCGCGTGGAGATGGAAGCCTACTACGCCAAGCAAGAGGAGGCGCATCATCAAGATTCCATGACCTTCAAGGCCAAGCGTGCCACACCAAAGGGCACCACCTACTTCGATGATCCACCTCCAAGGCGACAAGTGCCACCACCTAGATGGCGTCAAGCGCCACCACCTCCAAGGCGCCAAGCTCCATCACCTCCAAGGCGTCACGCTCCACCATCTCCAAGGCGCCAAGCTACATCACCTCCAAGGCGCCAAGCTCCAACTCCTATCCAAACAAGAGTGGCGTCCAAACATCATATGCATCAAGAGGCGCCAAGAAACAAGACTCTTCATCGACAAACATCCTCTCATGAGCATCGCCACCATAAAGAGGATACAAGACATCGTCAAAGGCATTTTCGCCACCAAGACGAAGAATTCGTGATGAGCACCAACCATATTGCTCAAGCAAGCTCAAGAAGGCACCACAAGCACAAGAAGAGTGCCAAGGCAAGTGATCATCGTCGCGAGTGTCATGTGGACGACCAAGTGCGCCACCTACATAAACCATCGGCAAGGCACGCCAATGACCTCCGTCGACACCTTCATAGGGCACCTTCTACTACTAGTGCCACCACCAAAATGGCACCAAGAGCAAGCCTTCGTCCACTCCATCAAGCTTCAACGCCTACGCTTGACTTCCACGAACTCGCGAACGAGGAAAATATAAACCTCTACTTCGCCAAGTTGGATAGCATGAGCCTACCTCCACCACTACTACGAGATGGCGACAAGGTCAAGAATGGTGAGCATGGGATTTTCCCTTCACCAAAGGAGGCGCATGGAGTTGAGGAAACCGAGCCTACCCCCATATTCTTGAGTGATGATGTGGTATCAATCCCATGTGAGTATGAGAGCCACTTAGCCCACTTGAGTGAGAACAAGAGTGACATGAGTGACTCCACCTTATGTGAGATTGAGTGCTTCCACTTGGAGGGCATGAGCGATACTCCTAGTGAGTTGAGAGTGGTAGTTGATAGGTCAAGTGAGACCATTTCGAATTCTAACAACTTACCCTCTACCTCTAGCGTGTTCTCTTGTGTTGTGCTGTGCTAGGTTCCATGGATGAAGACGCGCCAAGCCATGAAGCAATGATGCCTCAATTGGAGAAGATGTACATGGTGCACGAAGATGATGCGACGCCATGGCTACATGAAGAAGACGAAGTCGTCCACAAGGAGGCCACTACTTCCACAACACCCACTTCATATGAGAGGTATGAACAAGGTAACAATAAGGGTGTTGATGATGCCATGATCCCACTAGTGGACATGATGAATTGTGAGGATATGCATGCTATGGATGATACTTGTGACATTACATATGCTTCATCCACTTTCCCATGTGATGATTTGCCTTTGCATAATATTGATCATGTGGAATTGTTTGATTGCGATATCATTGCCATAAACATGCCATGCTATGCATATTGTGTGTATCCTCCAATTGCTTTGGACTTGTCTTGTCATGCTAGTCATTCAATTTCTCCCGTTGCTTGCGATAAGATGAATGCTTGCTATTTCACTTGTTTTGCTTGCAACAATATTGATCATATGCGTTATAATGAGATGGCCCCCATAGCTTTCTCAATTTTTGGAGATTTTGATGATTGCCATGATAAGCATGTTCCCCACTTGCATACTCACCATGCATCTATTTCATACTTGATTGACATTAATGGTGATGTGCACAAGAAGAGATACGTCATGATGGATGATGTGTATCTCTACCATGCACACACGTTCTTCCTTTTATGCTTGATGTGTGTAGGTACCCGCATTATCATGTCAACCTCAGTTGAGCACGAGTTGACAAAAAGAGCTCTTGAGAGCATTCCACAAGTGAGTTCAAGATCGAACCCAGCTCTGATACCTTTTGCATGCTTTGCATCTTTCATGTTGGCAAATTGCTCTTTCCTATGGTTTGATTGCAAGCATGTTAATGGTATTATCTCCCCTCGTGACATTCATGTTTCTTCGCATTTAGATAATGATGCTTTGTGTGTTGCAACAAAAATGTTGAACATTTTCTCTTTCCGATGTTTTGTGTGCAACCACAATTCCATTAAGAGCATGTATTGTCATGAGAGCTTCCAAGAATCTCGTCTTGTTGTTGCAACAAACATAAGGACCACTTGCTCTTTCATTTGGTTTGTTTGCAAACATAATACTTTTGTTTTGGATATGCTTCCTTGTGTGTTTTTGCCAAATTCTCCTATTCTTGCATCAAAGATGTTGTTTGAAATTTGGATCCAATGCTTTGAATGCCCCACTTCTATGTTATATGGAGTTTTTGAGTTTCCACATTTGGATGATGTTCAAACGATTTCCATGCACATTGACCTTGCATATGCATCCCTTTTGCTATACTTGAGTTGTGCTAATCGTGTTGTGAACAAGAATGGACATGCCACAAATGACATGCTCCTCTATCACACACAAACATATGTTGCTTGGTCTTTGTTGTATGAAGGTACAAATGCATACACGTCAACCTCTATGGACTATATGTTGACAAGAAGAACCGAAGAGAGTTACCTATGGCTACCCTTCATTGAGCTATATCTACAAGCTAAGGTGACTTCCTTCTACTTGAGGACTCATGCTATAATCTTCATGAATTGGCTACGCTTTGAGTGTTGCTTTGCTTTTGTTGTGAGCTTTGTGTTGCTTTGCTTTTGTTGTAGGCTTCAACTAGTTGGGCCACAGCCCATGTATCCCCCTTACTTACCTATTCGCCTAGTTTATCCCCAAACTACCCTTGTTTATGTGGTTGGCCTATAAATAGAGCCCCCACCCCTCATGTATCCCTTAGGCATAGATAATAGACTAAAGACAACCCCCATTGTGGAATCTCTAGTTTTGCCTCATCCCCTTTACCAAGGGGACCGACTATCGTCACCAACCTCGATTGGACTTTGCATCACGCATCCATCGTTGAACAAGGCCTTGGAGTTCGATGTCTCGTCTCCAAGTTGTCAAGACCCTCCCCAAGGTGTTCTTCCCTCTCCGATGTGGATTTGAGGGAGCACGTTGGCCGATCTTTCCTTGCGAGGATTCTATCGAACCGGTGGCCGCCGTTCGGGAGCAATCGGCCTTGTATCGTGTAAGTTTTGCGTGTGTTCATCGTGTTCTTCGTGAGGTGTGTGTTCGCTTCCGCTACCTTCTCCCTTTCCCCTTGCTTTCCCATCGATTTGACCACGAGATCCGTGAAGATCGGTCCACCCAAGAGGTTAACCCCTCCATCATTTTGCTTCCATCAAATCGTATTTTAGCAAAAATCGGCAGAACAGGTATACTCCAATAGGAAACACGGGCGTGGTTGGGATCGGGGAAAAGCCGTCTCGGCGCAGACGATCGGCGACGGCGTAGTAGACACCTGCAACCGCTGCCCCCCCCGGCGATGGCGCACCTACTACGCTCGGTACTTTACCCCGACGGTGGTAATATTCCTCAGCAGCACGGGACGGGTCACAGTGCTTTGAGCTCAAGCTCGAATCCAGCTCCGCGGCGGCGACAAACCTCCGATTCTGCGAGCGGCGGCGCCGGAGATGGGTTGCAGCAAGGGAATCAGTCGCGCTACAACAATCCTCACGTTTTTTTCGATCAGAACCCCGAGTTTGAGGAGGCACCACAATCTGTGAGTTCGATTTATATTAAGTAATTTATGTGGTAGTACAATCCTCGCGTTTATGCTGCCCTGAAGAAGTTGCTGCAATTATTATGTTGATAAACATTGCTGGGTAAACCTGCTGCATGGTTATGGATTGTTCCATGATTTCTTCATAAATTTGGTACTGTAATTTTTTTTGCTCACAATATGTGCAGCAAATCTCAGCAGTATAATGCATCAGAGACATTTAAAGTTTTGCTACAAATGTTTTAAAATTTGAAAGAAATCCACTGGTTTGATTTTGATGACTATGCTTCCATGCTAAATTAGTTGTTTCTTTGCATAGTTAACTGAAGCAATTTTTTCCTAAATTGTAGGGGGTTGTTGCTGGCAACATTCTTAGAGGATTTGATCTTAATATCGAGCCTGATGGAGAAGCTTATGCTGCACCCGATTTTGCTCACAATACTGCACAAGGACATGGAGCTGCTAATGATGCACCAAATTTTGTTCCTGGACCGGGGAGTGGCACAAGTGGAATTGCTCCAAATGTTGTTGAAGAACATGGAGAAGAAATCTCGTCGCGGCCTTTGGTACCATATGTTGGGATGATATTCGATGACCTCGAAGTAGCTAAGCAAGTTTACAATGAATATGCATTCAAGCTAGGATTTGGTATATGCATAGGGAACACCAAGTACAGCCAGGCACGAGGTGCAACAAAATATACCATCCTCATCAGGGTTTTTGAGTGTGTCCATACTGGTAAACCAGCTGATGAAACAAAAGGGTCTGGCAACAATAAAATTGGGCCTACAGTAAAATGGTTGGATGGTACAGTTGAAATGAGCAGTTATAGTGGGTAGAAATCAAAGAACAGGCATGCTGGTGTGCATATGGATATGAAGGACACGCGACAACGCAACAAAGTGTTGCGTCATAATTGCAAAGCACACATGATAGTTGGGAAATGAGAATGTTCTTGGATTGTGACAGTTTTCACATCATAACATACCCATCCAATGGTGTCACAAATAGGCCAAAGAAGGTACTATCGCTCGCATAGGAAGGTGCTAGAAGAAGATTTCTAGTTCCTCCAAACTTTGCACAATCAAAACATTCTAACTGCAAAAATATGGGTGCTCTAGGGGATGTGCATGGTGATGACCCAAGGTGCCTCGGTTATGTAAAGAGAGAGATATCCAACATAAGGACAATGCTGCGAGAGGAAGTGACACTACGAGATATGAGCTTGACAATTGAGTACTTTGAAAAAAGACAAGCTGATGCAGCCCGACCTACAGTCGTTACTAAATCAAGGTCTCCAACTTACGTCAAGTCGTCATGGACTCCAAAGGTGAATCCGCTCCTCTATGCAAGCTCACTTCCTACCCTATTGAATGGTATACTACTTCATACTCCGTCCTATGGCCATGATAGGTTCACATTGATAAGTACAGAGGCAAGGGAGGAAGCCCGGAGCATCAAGCCCGACAAGACGGTGGCTTGAAAGAGAAGATGGGAGAAGGCAGGCGCTGCAGATTAGGCTCCCATCGGCGTTACTCTAGCACCGTACATCATTTCACATGACCGGTACTACCGCCCGGTACTAAAGCCTACGCCATCGCCCCTTTGGATGCCCGTGCACGCTTATGTACTACAGAAGCGGTACTACCGGATACCATGAGCGGTACTACCGGTGATGACAGGTACTACCGGTCCTAAGCCCGGTACTACCGGTGATGACAGGTACTACCGGTCCTAAGCCCGGTACTACCGGTCATGTCTGTGCCTGCGCGCATCAGTTGGGCCACAGCCCATGTATTCCCCTTTACTTACCTATTCGCCTAGTTTATCCCCAAACTACCCTTGTTTAGTGGCTGGCCTATAAATAGAGCCCCCACCCCTCATGTATCCCTAAGGCATAGATGATAGGCTAAAGACAACCCCCATTGTGGAATCTCTAGTTTTGCCTCATCCCCTTTACCAAGGGGACCGACTATCGTCACCAACCTCGATTGGACTTTGCATCACGCATCCATCGTTGAAAAAGGCCTTGGAGTTCGGTGTCTCGTCTCCAAGTTGTCAAGACTCTCCTCAAGGTGTTCTTCCCTCTCCGATGTGGATTTGAGGGAGCACGTTGACCGATCTTTCCTTGCGAGGATTCTATCGGACCGGTGGCCGCCGTTCGGGAGCAATCAGCCTTGTATCGTGTGAGTTTTGCGTGTGTTCATCGTGTTCTTCGCGAGGTGTGTGTTTGCTTCTGCTACCTTCTCCCTTTCCCCTCACTTTCCCATCGATTTGACCACGAGATCCGTGAAGATCGGGCCACCCAACAGGTTAACCCCTTTATCATCTGGTATCAGAGCCAGGTTCAATCTTAAACTCACTTGTGGGATGCTCTCTAGAGCTCTTTTTGTCAACTCGTGCTCAACCGAGGTTGACATGATAGTGCGGGTACCTACACACATCATACACAAAAGGAAGAATGTGTGTGCATGGTAGAGATACACATCATCCATCATGACGTATCTCTTCCTGTGCACATCACCATTAATGTCAATCAAGTATGAAATAGATGCACGGTGAGTATGCAAGTGGTGAACATGCTTAACATGGCAATCATCAAAATCTCCAAAAATTGAGAAAGCTATAGGGGCCATCTCATTATAACGCATGTGATCAATATTGTTGCAAGCAAAACAAGTGAAATAGCAAGCATTCATCTTATTGCAAGCAATGGGAGAAATTGAATGACTAGCATGACAACGCATGTCCGAAGAAATTGGAGGATACACATAAGATGCATAGCATGGCATGTTTATGGCAATGATTTCGCAATCAACCAATTCCACATGATCAATATTATGCAAAGGCAAAGCATCACATGGGAATATGATTAAAGCATATGTAATGTCACAAATATCATCCATAGCATGCTGTCAACACCCGGATTTTTAATCTCAGATGCCTGTTATGCCATACATCGCAATCCCAGGATTACCATTTTTGCGAGACATAACAGATTTGGATACCACAGTACATCATCCATTACAAACCATACATAAGGTCTTACACAAATAAGGATCTCATGATCCAGTTCTTAATACAACTCAAACAACGGAATAACGTAATAATAACGGTAGCGTAGGCGAAGCTCCATCTTCGGGGTCACAGGCAATGCTGACGATGGGAGATGATCCTAGTTGGCGTAACCTTCCTGGGGTCCATCATCCTGGTACTCCTCTTCATAGTCTGGCCACGGGAAGAGCCAGGGACAAATCCATGAGTACTCTTTAAGTAATCGCAAACTAATACTAACAAGTGAAGGGGGTTTTTGTAGTAAGACACTAAGCTCTAGGGTTGTTTTGCAAAAAGCCAGATTTACCTCTTCTAAGTTCATAGGCAAGAAAAGCTAGTTGAAATTTTATAACACCTAAGTGGGAACTTGAATTTCATATCACAACCCTATTATGGTCAAGTCAAATTATCAATTCATTTCATAAGTCATTTTGAAAACATCTGACGAGGGAACAGTATGGCCACTCCAACTGTCCATAACCACAGACGCGACTATTCGAATAGTTTGACACTCTGCAGAGATTGTACACTTTCACCACAACATTCGATACATCCGTCAGGAACAAATCCTGAATTCACCATACTCAGTATGCGGATAATCAATCCTAATCTTTCAATTACACGCCCTAGTATAGGCACCACTCCTGCGAGTTTGGCCTCCCAACCATGACCAACTGTCATCTTGGGTACTGCACAGGTGGACAATCTTCACAAGGTAGCCTCAGCTCAGACCTTGGCCGTGAGGGAACCCATACTAAGGTATATAAGTTTCCAGTCAAGCCCTACCCAATTTTGAATTGTGTGGTTGTCAGTAAAATTGGAATGGTATCGCATCTAGACAACCATCAGTTTTATAAAGGGCTAAGGCTCATGCCTCAACATTTTCATCATCAAAATCATCTGGTATTCGGAAAAACATGTCAAAACATCTCAGTAGAATGACTCATCATTCTAAGGTTGTCATAACCATTTTCCACCAAGTATTCCCATCTAAAGTTGAACAAGTTTTATGCTTAGCACTAGCATCTACAAGTGGGGGTAAGTACTAATGGGGGGTGGTGAACAAGTGGAGTTTAACTAAGTGCACTCTTGATGTGGACATCCTATCTATTGATACAACTGTGGTACCTACAACTACACACATACAAGGACCTCTCATTCGATCTCGTGCCAAACAACTTAACTATCAGGTACTTTCGTTTCTTGGAACTATTCCTCACATACATGAGAATATGATGTTGCCTAAATTAGATGTATTTCTTACTCTTAGGAATGATGGACCAAGCATGGATGAGAGGGACAAGCATTGGAGCATGGCCATGCATGGAGATGGCAGCAAGCATGTGATGTTTCAAGAGAAGTCCACGGATGAAGATTTCAGAACTTTGAGGCCTCCATAATGAAGAAAGAAGGCTTGGACGAAATATTCAAGATTAATACTTCACAAATTCGTCCATAGCTTAATATGGTGCTGCGACACCTTTAATTTGGGCCAGGCCCATGTAATTTTCGCAGGATTTTAAATAGCCACTTTTTATAGTTCGTATTTGAGGGGAAAAGGACTTCTAGGGTTGGATTCGGCCACCACTTCCATGGCTGGCCTAAACCCCACCTTTTCCTCCTTAAATACTTCCCCTAGCCGTCACCATAGACTCGGATTTTGTTTAGACATTAAGTTAGCCATCATAGCAACTTAGCCAAGGCTCGAGCGTCATAGAGGCCTCTTGTACTTCGCACCTAGACAAGATCCCACCTTTTCAATAAAGCTTTCCTCTTAATTCGCAATATCTTGATTGCAATATTAGTTCTTACTTGTTCTCGATTTCAGGTAGGAATTAAGACCCTCGCTGGTCAGGCTGATCGTGTTCCCGCAGGATCGGTAACCTCCAGGAGATTGGCCTAGCGAGTGCATTGGCGCTCGTGCTCGCACGTGTAGTCGGATCGTCAAGCCCGAACTCCACCAAATCGATTATCTCCATCTCATCGAAAGATCGAACACCTTTGCCCTATCAACTCTCATGCCTTAGGATGACATCAAGATTATCTAGCTTAGGCCACATTTAATGCTCTTTATGCAACCTTCAATTATATTCCTAGAATCTACAAGTCACTTAAGTAAACTCTAAGAGAAAGCTTTGATAAATAATTAAAGCATAAAGCTTGCAAGTAAAACTAGGAGGGGGCATCATCAAATATGTCTAACCAAGCATGCTTAGTGCATTGCATAGGTTATCTATCTTTCATAATTGCAAGTGTTAGCTTGCCTTGTGCAGAGTAGTGCTTGAAGTTCTCCTCGGCTTATTCTTCGTAGTATCCTCCTTCCTCCTCGTATCCTTGGTCGGTACTAGCATCTATAAATAAATACGAGATACACAATCACCAAACAATACTTAACTATTTTCAATCATCACACAAAGGTTTTCTATAGATGATCTAGCATCATCACTAACCTTACAAGAATAAAGTATTTGCATTATTTATTTATTTTTAGAAAAGTAATTTCTACTCATTGAAAAACTACTTAAGATTTAATATTCTCCAACTCAAACATGGGATCATGTTGACACATGTCATCACCACATATTTCAGTACATGAGAATGTGATTTAAAGTGGTGTCACAATTTAATAAGGTTTAACCTTTTTATTTTAAATAATTAAAGTGACTAGAAATGCCTATGTGGCATTCTTTTATTACTTGAACATTATTTATGTAAGTAAACCCAAATGTTTTTATATATTCTGAAGGGTATGATCAAATATGATTTTTGAGAGTTGGAATCAACTCAAAAGCTATTATGGTTGAAATTTGAAAAATGTTTGAATGCAGAAAAGCTTCTGCCTAGTTATTTTTACCAAGATTGATCTATAGATCCAAATGATTTGAATCCAACGGGCTTGGATTAAGCATTTCAGTACCTTTCTAACAAAATTGGTTTCATGCAATTTGTTTCACTGAATCGAGCTGGGTTGATTTTTGAAACTAGGCACAGAACTAAGTTTGAATTATAATAGAAAAAGATAAATTCAAACGAGTGGGTTGCACGGGAGATGTTAATGGGCCGGCCCAGTGTTAATCCATGGTGAGAGCTCAATGACAGGGTCTGGGTTAGTGGCTCATAACACGCGATGCAGAGCGATTTGGTTCGTTGGATTAGAAGTGAGATCAGCGGTGAGGGTCGTCGTCGACGATGAACATGTCACCGTGACTCGAACCCTAGCGGCTCGGTGGGGGTGCATAGGGGCATACGGGGCTCCGATTGGCAATGGCGGGCAAGCAGCGAAGTCGATGACGGCGAACTCGGGGATGGCATGGCGGCTCAAAATTGGTCGAAATCAACGGCTCCCTTCTTCTCCATAGGCGGCCTGCTCCGGCGCAATTCCGGCGAGCTGCTGCTCCTCGTGATCCGGCTAAGGGGTGGAATGATCAGTGAGGTGAGGGGAGTGAGATGGTGTGAAGAAATCAAGCGGGGGCCGTCTCCTTTTATAGGCTCGACGGGCGAGACTGAGAGGGATGGGCAGGCGACGGTGGCGACACAGCTACGGGCGGCTAGAGGCATGGCCGAGGTTGGCGATCGACGGGCGGTCTCCTAGCGATGCTCTAGAGCTGAAATGCGCGTGTAGGGGCGATGGCAATTGGTCGGGAATGTGCGGTGATCTACGAGGCAGAGGCGGCGAACTCCGCGACGAGCGGTGGCTACGGGGTACGGGCGGTGAAACAAACATGTCTGGTGGTCTCCTGGGACGGTGGGGTGCACGTTGGCGGGCGGCAAGGGCTCGAGGTGGTCGGGTTGCGTGGGAACGACGCGTGCTCTGCGGTGCACGTCGGCATGGTTGACAGCGGCGCGGGCGCGGCATTCCTGGCGGTTCTGGTCACTGTCTTTGAGCTAGGGCTGGTCGAGAGGGGGCGGTGAGGCATGGGCTGTATGCTAGACAAGCTTGGCACGGCTAGTTCTTCTCCTAGCTTGTTGTCCACACTGGTGTGACATGGTGAGTCTTGGCCTGCTCACCATTGATGGCATTGGCATGCTCACAGTGGTGCTAGAGGTTAGTTAAGGGTGCTTGATGATCTACTAAGGCTAGTTGTAACCAGAGACGGAACAAGGTTGGCCCAAAACACTGCTCAATATAGTGTTTTTGATTTTGTTGATTTGAATCTGCAACCTGTTTGATGAAATGGCCGCATGAACTTGAGTTTTGAATTTTGAAAATATTTTTGGTGGGTGTGCTAGGCATGTGTTGAGGATTCTGTGGATGCTTGGGTTTTGAAAATTGAGCTTGTTTGAGTGGTTTTTGAAATAGTGGGATCTTCCCATATGAAATAGATTCAATTTTAAACTGTCATTTAAACTAAGCATTTAAATGTTTTTGGATGATCACAAAGTGGGCCTTGGTACCTTATTATGAGTACTATCAAGGGGTTCAAAGATCCATACATGTTTCTGTTAAGTTCTGAGAGTTAGGGATAGCCAAAGTAGGCATGAGAGTTCATTTGGCTAAAGTGACCATTCACTTAATTTATTTGTTTTGACTTGTTTGTATTTGGGAAAAGTTTGGAGATTGTTTAGATGATGTTTATTTCACCTAAGAATCATTTTACAAGCAAAGAAACACAGAACCAAGGCAATTCAAAAGAATCCAAATTTTAATACACACACATATGAATGCTTTCATACTTTTAATTGGAAAAGTTTTTGTTAACCATAATTTTAATGATTAGAGTTTGATGATCCAAGTTTAGTATTTTTGGGATGTTACAAACCTTCCCCCCTTAAAAAATCTCGTCCTGAGATTTGAAAAAGGACGAAAAAGATTACCTAGGATTTGAAGAGATCGGGAAACTCCATCCTGATGTGATCTTTGTGCTCCCAGGTAGCTTCTTCTTCTGTGTGGTTGCTCCACTGAATCTCGAGAAACTTGATGCTTCGGGTTCTGGTGGTTCTGAAAGCTTCTTCCAAAATACGGATGGGCACTTCAGGATAGGTCAGGTCATCGTTGATTTCTATGGTCCGGTGATCAATATTCTTGAACACTTCAGTCTTCTCCGGAACTTCGAGGCACTTGCGAAGTAATGAGATATGGAACATATTGTGCATCGACATCTCTTGAGGTTCAATTGATCGACACTTCTCCTCGGGTTCGTAATCTTAAAGGGCGATATATCTGGGGCTAACTTTCCTTTTCAGTTGGAAGCTGCATTCCCTTCAATGGCGACACTTCGGATACACAAAATCTCCTATGTTGAAGGCGAGGTCTCGGCGTCTCTTGTCGACATAACTCTTACATGCGGGTAGGCGGTCTTGAGGTGCTCACGAATCTTGTGAACCTTCTCTTACGCTTCTCGTAGGATTTGGTCCGAAAATCGACTCTCTCCTACTTGACCGGTTCAAAGGGTGCGACACTTCCTTCCATACATGAATTAACACCCTCGAATCGGACCTATGCAAGTTCAGCAAAATTCACCAAACCCGCATAAAGCGATTCAAAGGTGCCCAAGCACTTTTCGCGGGTGGAAAGCAGTAATAACATTACACAGTCCTCGTTGGGACCCGAGCAGATATATATATGACTCAAAGAGTCAAGAATACAGATATATGGTACAAAGATCCAAATCACCTTTATAACGATAGGCGTCCGACTACGGACAAGATGCAAATGGGGCTAAGAGCCACGAAGAATAACCAATGGCGTCCATAACCCCGAGGCCAAGCCGGAAGGGTAACCACTAACGACGTCGATCTCAAAACCAGCTAAACAAAGGTGCCGACAAAGGGCAAAGGAAAAAGAAGGGCGTCGATCGAGGCGATGCAGCGAGGCTAGAATTGGCGGTCCTCGCCTACATAGGTATGGTGGGTGGCGGCGGCGACATGCACCGAACAACCTATAGAGACTCGACAAAAGCGGCGGTTATCGGAGGGTGAGAATGACCTAACGGATCCAACACAAGCTAACACCAAACAATCCCATCAGTGTTTCCCTCGAGACCAAACGAGGAAGTCAACCGAGGACTCACACGGTTGGCGGTTTTATTTATTCGATTATCGTTGCGACAATTACTAGTCGGGCTTAGATAATCGTCCCGATAAAGTAAGCGGTGGGCACTTTTAGTTAATCATTCCGTTTTAGTTGTAACTCTTACTACTCGAATCTGAGATAGCGGAGATAAACCCCAAAACCCAAAGTTGTTGGTACTTTTATTGACCATTTCGTTGTAGTTGCGATACTTACTAGTCGGTACAATTGTATGGCGACAAACAAACAAGCAATTGTGGGCGATTAATTAGCCATTCCATTATAGTAAAGCGATTACGGTCATTATAAGTCAAATTTATAGCGATAAACTTTAGTTATGCTTGTCTATGATCGAGATCTTTGTGCTCCAAGTCGTCCATAACCGCGGACACGGCTTTGAGAAAGTTTTACCGGCCGGGTGCACAAATAGCAACACACACACGATCAACCTCGGAAAAACCAAATCAAAACCCAACGAGGTCTTCTCGGTGAGCAATCGCAAGATTCGAAATATTTGAGGCCACCCTTTGAGTAGAACCATTGAGTAGGCAAGCTCGAGGCGGCCTCAAGGTTTAGCGGGGCATTTGAGCGGGAACCCCAAGCGGGGCTTGTCGACACCTGCGAAATCGTGGTCCGATCCTAAGCGATGCGATTAATGCGTACCTCGCACAATCGTAAATAAAGCAGTAAAGCATGGCATAAATGCAGGATCGTAAATAAAACCTCAAACTAGTTTGTGGCCCCAAGAAATAAGAGAATCAAGCTCTGGCTAGGGGGGGGCCATATCTCCCCATATGTGGATAGTGCGATAAATCAAGGAACAGGTATCAAGTACTCGGGGTCTTACGGGACACAAGTGGGCGTTCGGAAACCAAATATTATCTATCACCCACCGATGCCTCTGCTTATTCAATTTTAGTTGTTAAACAGAAATTAAAGTGACGATAAGTAAAGCTAGAATCATCTCCAACAACAACATGCGGCAATACATCAACAACTGTGGCATTTGACAACATAGCGTTACTTGAGCAAGCGACTACGACGCGCAAGTCCAACTATCTACCAAACAACAGGTAATAGGGTGTGTCCAAGGCAAAGTAAGGCTGCAAGGGATATCACAGGTGCGGAAACTAAAGCATCGCAACACAGGTAGCAATAGATCAACAGGAGGGAATAAAGACTATAAAAGTAAGATAGGTAGAAAGGGGGAGATGCTGCTTTGAAAACATTGTCGAAGGGTTCATCCAAGATCGGCGACTCACATCAACTCAACGGCCTTATCCGCGAAGCAAAACACTAGAAGAAACACGGATGCAATATTTAATAAAGCGGAAGATCGGCATGATGCATGCATGATGGATGACATGGCAAGGTGCGATGCAATAGGTCAAGATTAAGCGGGCAAGGTCCGACAATTAATCAAGTGGTTCAAGTTATTTAGCTACCGCATATTAAACGTTGTTTAGCATGGCAAGCGATAGTCTTGGTTACTACACAAGTTTTAAATGAGGCCAATATAAGGCTAGATTTGCCCGCATATGGGCCCCATATTTAGTTATTAGGTGAATCGGCATAAGGCCCCCAAACCACATGAATGTATGCATGCAAGGCAAATAGATATGCACAAGTTGTTATGCTATAAAATTAGGGTTTTCGGGAGGGGTTCACACATTAGGGGGCTCGACGATCTTGGGGGTCCGGGGTTCGGGGTTCGACAGGGTCCAGGGTTCGACGGTCTCGGCGGGATCGTTCTCGGACTCCGGGGGTTAGGGTCTTCGGATCGGGGTAGATCTTATCGCATTCGCGATGGTCGGCCATGTTGTCGGTCCTCTTGTTCGGGTTGAAGCACTTGTCGCATCGGGGTCTTCGGGTCATGTTGACGGTCGTGGCGTTTAGGGGAAGTTCTCGATGTTCCGGATCGGTCTCGAATCCATGAAGCAGATCTTGTCGGGGCCTCGTGTCGGCCTTGTCCGCGGATGAACTTGTCTTGACGGTTCGATGTCGTTCGGCGCTTGGCGTTCGGAATCGGTCTTGGCGTCGGTTGATGGTCTTGCGTCACGGTTTGACCTTCGTGTGGAGATCTTGGGGGTACGTGTCCTTGGTTTCCGACGGCGGACTTGTCCTTCGTGATGGCGAACTCGATGTCGAGACGACCTTGGGGTGCCCACCTTGTTCATCTGTGGCGGCATTGGTTGGTCTTGTCGGGAGGAGACCTTGGCGATGGGATCGAAGATCTTCTTTGCGGGTCGGGATTCGGGCGAACTCGGCCTCTCGAGCAACCGGTGGGTGGCTGCGGTCGGTCTCGAGGCAACTGCATGACGAGCGAAAAAAAGGCTCCGGAGGCTTCACAGGTGGTCGGGGCCAGCGTGCGAGTTAGAGGCGCCGGCTGGCGAGCGGAAGGCGGCGCTAGGAGGAGTCGCTCGTGGTGGCGGCGCCGGGAGACGACGGGAGGCGGAGTGGGAGGCGGCAGCGGCGAGAAGGAGCGGGCGCGGGGCGGCAGGAGGCAGTGGGCGGGTCGGCTCGGCGGAGGGTCGTCGCAGTGGCATCGGGAAGGCCGTGAGCTCACAGGCGTCGGCGGCGACGGAGGTTAAGCGAGCTTCGGGCGAAGCGCGGCAGGCGGGCAGCGAAGCGTCTGTGGAGGGCCTTGCGCGGCCATGGCGGCCAGGAGCTAAAGGGCGGCGGTTGCGAGCTCATGATGGAGGCGGCCGGTGTGAGGCTCTGGGCGGTCATGAGTCCGCGGCGTCTGTGATGGCGTGTGGCAGGCGGGCGGGCTGGGTGGATCTGGCGGCTCGGGCGGGGTGGGCGGGCCGTGGCGCCGAGAGGTTGGAGGCGGAGAGGATGAGGGAGAGGGGCGGGAAGAGAGAGGAAGAAGAGGGAGGAGCAGGTCGTGGTGGCTGGGGACACGTGGGCTTGTTGGGGGAGATGAGCAGGGGTGGCGTGGGGCGTGTGGTGGGGCGGCGGGAGTGGGACCCAAAGCGAGGGCAGTGGGGCACGCGGGGTGGAGAGGGTTGCAGGCGTGCGTTGCATGTGTGCGTGGCGTGGGTTGTGTGGGTGCTAGTGTGTGGTGTGTGTGGGCGGGGTCTAGAGAGAGAGAGAGTGGGTTGGGACAAGTGGCGGTTTGGGGTTGGCTAGGAGAGGAAAAGATGAGGTGGCATGATGTGATTGGGGGAGTGAGGTGGAGGGTGAGAGAGGTAGATTAGCTGGTAGGAAAAGTTTTTAGGGTGGTGGCTGGACCGATTTAGAAAGCTGGGCGATCGTTGAATTGGTCGGCCGATTCATTCTACCAAAAATAAATAAATCTCTTATTTAATTTAAGCGGCCGTAACCGATAGCGGCCAAAACAAAATAATCCGGAGCCCCGGGGTTTGGCGTTTGAATAAAGATGGGGCGTTTGGGAAAATAAAACGGGGTTTTACGAACATAGTTTTGGCAAACAATGCATGATGATGACGATGCGATGCACAAATTCAACGCGATTTTCTAGTAGTGGTTTTGCGGGATGCCACAATTCGACACCACTAACAATGGATCTCGCCCTCGAGATCCGCCTCATGTCTGGGAAAGAAGGCCGCATGCCGGTGGATCCTTCAAGGTGTAGACCCTCGCGACACCACTAACGAGGTTCCTTCTTCATCTTGGAATCGGACACCACCAACAAAGGGTCGTTGTTCACGATCGTCGAGCACTCCGGAAACAAAAGGTCAAGGTAGAGGTATCACAAATAAAGCCACCCTAACTTCCGTTAGAAGGAAAAGTTACATCGATCCACCGGTTCGATGTACGAAACGATAAAGTCGGGTAGGGTGATCGGTCCATCCGGACCCAACTATCAACTCTATACATGGGTAGGAGAACAAGCAACTCAACTCTCGAGATTTAGGTGAAGATCTTCATAGGTGGTATCCGAACAAAGGGATGATGCGGCATAACTCGTATGAAAGACACAATGATTAGGTTTCGCGATGGTTCCATTGGCATGAACAACACATGCTCAAGGTATACTCCAACTTCACCAAAGCTCGTCCTTATCGTATGTTTTCAACGACACCGATATCCGAGAAGGAACACGGATGGATAGGATCTCAAGAACAAAAGATCGGATGAAGGGCACAACAGACGGTGCAGTTGATGATCGTAGCACCTCGTTACAAAAGGAAGAAAGCGAAGCCTGAAGGTACGATTTTAAAACCCAACCACGAAATTCACGGACTCGAAGAGAGAGAAGGCGGATTCAAAACACGCAGAGGTAAGAGGAGAAACGAGAGGGTAAGAGTAAAATCAGACCTAATCGAACTATCCAACCGATTTTGCTAAAATAGTTTTGACACCCTACTTGATAGTTAGCTAGGTTATCCTCTGATGGTTGGACTTGTGGGGTATCGCAAAAGCTCGATACCACTCTGTAACACCCTCGAATCGGACCTATGCAAGTTCGTGCAAAATTCACCAAACCGCGAAAGCGATTCAAAGGTGCCCACCAGGCACTTTCGGGTGGAAAGCGAAATAACATTACACAATCCTCGTTGGGACCCACGAGCAGATATATATAATGACTCAAAGAGTCAAGAATACGAATATATGGTACAAAGATCCAAATCACCTTTATAACGATAGGCGTCCACGGACAAGATGCAAATGGGGCTAAGAGCCTCGAAGAATAACCAATGGCGTCCATAACCACACTTGGCCAAGCGGAAGGGTAACCACCTAACGACGTCGATCTCAAAACCTGCTTAAACAAAGGGTGCCGACAAAGGGCAAAGGAAAAGAAGGAGCGTCGATCGAGGCCAAGACAGCGAGGCTAGAATTGGCGGTCCTCGCCTACATAGGTATGGTGGGTGGCGGCGGCATACCTTGAACAACCTATAGAGACTCGACAAATGGCGGTTATCGAGAGGGTGAGAATGACCTAACGGATCCAACCTGAAGCTAACACCAAACAATCCCATCTGGTGTTTCCCCTCGAGACCAAACGAGGAAGTCACCGAGGACTCACACAGTTGGCGGTTTATTTATTCGATTATCGTTGCGGCAATTACTAGTCGGGCTTAGATAATCGTCGATAAAGTAAGCGATGGGCACTTTTAGTTAATCATTCCGTTTTAGTTGTAACTCTTACTACTCGAATCTGATAGCAGGAGATAAACCCAAAACCCGGCGGTTGTTGGTACTTTTATTCACCATTTCGTTGTAGTTGCGGTACTTACTAGTCGGTACAATTGCATGGCGACAAACAAACAAGCAATTGTGGGCGTATTAATTAGCCATTCCATTATAGTAAAGCTGATTACCGGTCATTATAAGTCAAATTTATAGCATAAACTTTAGTTATGCTTGTCTATGATCGAGATCTTTGCTCCAAGTCGTCCATAACCGGACACGGCTTTGAAAGTTTTACCCGGCGGGGTGCACAAATAACAACACACACGATCAACCTCGGAAAAACCAAATCAAAACCCAACGAGGTCTTCTCGTGAGCAATCGCAAGATTCAGAAATATTTCAGGGCCACCCTTTGAGTAGAACCCATAGCGGAGTAGGCAAGCTCGAGGCGGCCTCAAGGTTTGCGGGACGGTGAGCGATGGGAACCCCAAGCGGGCTTGTCGACACCAAATCGTGGTCCGATCCTAAGCGATGCGGTGTCTGCACAATCGTAAATAAAGCGATGAAAGCATGGCATAAATACAGGATCGTAAATAAAACCTCAAACTAGTTTGTGGCCCCAAGAAATAAGGCGGAATCAAGCTCAGCTGGGGGGCCCATATCTCCCCATATGTGGATAGTGCGATAAATCAAGGCAATTATCAAGTACTCGGGGTCTTCGGGACACAAGTGGGCGTTGAAACCAAATATTATCTATCACCCACCGATGCCTCTGCTTATTCAATTTTAGTTGTTAAACGAAATTAAAGTGACGATAAGTAAAGCTAGAATCATCTCCAACAACAACATGCGGCAATACATCAACAAGCTGTGGCATTTGACAACACGCAGCGTTACTTGAGCAGCGACTACGCGCAAGTCCAACTATCTACCAAACAACGGGTAATAGGGTGTGTCCAAGGCAAAGTAAAGGCTGCAAGGGATATCACAGTGCGGAAACTAAAGCATCGCCACGGTAGCAATAGATCAACAGGAGGAATAAAGACTATAAAAGTAAGATAGGTAGAAAGGGGAGATGCTGCTGAAAACATTGTCGAAGGGTTCATCCAAGATCGGGTGACTCACATCAACTCAACGGCCTTATCGCGAAGAAGCAAAACACTAGAAGAAACACGGATGCAATATTTAATAAAGCGGCGGAAGATCGGCATGATGCATGCATGATGGATGACATGGCAAGGTGCGATGCAATAGGTCAAGATTAAGCGGGCCGGGGTCCGACAATTAATCAAGTGGTTCAAGTTATTTAGCTACCCGCATATTAAAGCGTTGTTTAGCATGGCAACGATAATCTTGGTTACTACACAAGTTTTAAATGAGGCCAATATAAGGCTAGATTTGCCCGCATATGGGCCCCATATTTAGTTATTAGGTGAATCGGCATAAGGCCCCCAAACCACATGAATGTATGCATGCAAGGCAAATAGATATGCACAAGTTGTTATGCTATAAAATTAGGGTTTTCGGGAGGGGTTCACACATTAGGGGGCTCGACGATCTTGGGGGTCCGGGGTTCGGGGTTCGACAGGGTCCAGGGTTCGACGGTCTCGGCGGGATCGTTCTCGGACTCCGGGGGTTAGGGTCTTGGATCGGGTAGATCTTATCGCATTCGCGATGGTCGCCATGTTGTCGGTCCTCTTGTTCGGGTTGAAGCACTTGTCGCCGGGTCTTGGTCATGTTGGCGTCGTGGCGTTTAGGGAAGTTCTCGATGTTCCGGATCGGTCTCGAATCCATGAAGCGAGATCTTGTCGGGCCTCGTGTCGGCCTTGTCCGGATGAACTTGTCTTGACGGTTCGATGTCGTTGCAGGCGCTTGGCGTTAGCGGAATCGGTCTTGCGTCGGTTGATGGTCTTGCCGTAGCCTTCGTGTGGAGATCTTGGAATGCAGTGTCCTTGGTTTCCACGACGGCGGACTTGTCCTTCGTGATTGTGGCATCCCGCAAAACCACTACTAGAAAATCGCGTTGAATTTGTGCATTGCATCGTCATCATCCTGCATTGTTTGCCCAAAACTATAGTCGCAAAGCCCGTTTTATTTTTCTAAAACGCCCCTGTCTTTATTCAAGCGCCAGCGGGACTCGGAATATTTTTTTGACCAACTATGTTTGCAACTACATTTAAAACTAAATAAAATATTAAATTAATTTTTAGCGGGCGATCAGGCAGGCTTTTAGCCCCGACCGCCCGGAAATCGTCCACCTACCCTGCCCTCTAATTCCTAATCTACCGAACCTACCCACCCTACCAGCCACATCACCCGGCCAATAGGCCTGTGCCACCTCGGCTCCCTCTCCCTCACCCACTCAAACCCCACATGGCCCAACCCTCCCTTCCTCTCTCTCCACCGCCCCACCCTCTCACAGCACACACCCGCAGCCCCTATCCCTCCCCGCTCACGGGTCCCACCAGCCCCTCTGACCACCCCACCTTCTCTCCCCCTCCCCTGCAGACCCGGTCCACCCCGCTAGCCCCACCTTTCGCACCTCCCCGGACCCTTCCCGGCGACCCCTGTCTTCTTCCCGCCCTGCCCTTCTCCCCTCTAGCTCCGCCCACGCCGGCCCCGCCCCCCATCGCCTCGCCCGCTGAGCCAGCAGGCGCTCAACCCGACAACCGTCCTCGCCCATGGGACTTCCTCATGCCTCCTCCCCTGGCCAGTCCTGCCGCCTCGCCGCCTCGCCTCACCCCCTGCCCCTGCCTCGCCCTCGGAGTCCGGCCCGCCTCCGCCTCGCTCCTCATGGCCACCACCTCGCGGCTCCTCACCCCGGCCCCGCGCGTCTCCTCCCCGGCGTCCTCAGGCTGAGCCGCCACCTCCTCCTCTCGCGGACCTCGCCACGGCCTTGGCTCCGCCACCGCCAAGGTCATTTGGCCAAGCCCTCCACGTCGTCCATGAGCTCGCCCGGCGCCTTCCCCTCGTGAGCCTTCGACGCGCCGTCGTCGCCCTCCTCGAGCGTCCCAGCCGGCTCTCACTCGCATGGCCCGACCCGTCGACCCATTGGCCGTGGCGTATGTGTGTGCTCGTGTATGTGTCCTGGGACATGTGAACCCTATGGCCCTTTTGAGCACCCCGAGCTGCCAACGACCTTGACACGAACCTCGGAACCCAAGCTTCATCGCGGGGCGCCAAGCTCAACGAGATCCGGGGCCAAGATCCGGACCAAGCCGAACCCCGTGCCGGAGTACGCCTACGGATCTGGGCGCTGGACCCACAAGATCTTCGCGCGGACCGTCAAGTTCCCCTCGACGACAAGATCATCGAAGAGCACCGAAGAAAACATGCGAAGTACTCCCTCGTGCGCAAGACCGACCCGGTACGGTCCCGACAAGATCCTCGTGACGGCAAGATCAACCGTGGGACCCGACAAGATGCTGGCTGACGACGGCAAGACCGACCGAAGATCCGATGAACCCGACATCGAACCAAGTCCGGATCCGGGCGAAGACCTACCCGAATCCGAGCGCGTCCGTCGAACCCGATGCGAACGGAACCGTCGAACCCTGGACCCCGACGAACCCGGAACCCCAAGACCTTCGAGAACCCTAAAGTGTGAACCTTCGAGAACCCTATTTTTATAACATTACAACTTGTCGTGATAATAACCTTGTCGCATATTAAATTGTCATTCATCTCGCATGCATATCATTGGTTAGGGGCCATATGCCGATTCACCTAATAATTAAATATGGGGCCCATATGCGGGCAAATCTAGCCTTATATTGGCCTCATTTAAACATGTAGCGAACGATGATATCTTCTACCATGTTAAACAACATTTAAACTGCGGGGTTCTAAATAACTTGAACCATCTAATTAATTATCGGGACCCGGTTGCCCGCTTAATATGACCTAATTGCATCTTTGCCATGTCATCCATCATACATGCATCATGCCGATCTTCTGCCGTGTATTAAATATTGCATCCGGTGTTTCTTCTAGTGTTTTGCTTCTTGCGGATAAGGCCGTTGAGTTGATGTGAGCTTAGCGATCTTGGATGAACCTTTCGACAATGTTTCATAGCATCTCCCTCTTTCTACCTATCTTACTTTTATAGTCTTTATTCCCTCTGTTGAACTATTGCTATCTGTTGCGATGCTCTAGTTTCCGTACCGATATCCCTTATGACCTTATATTGCCTTGGACACACCCTATTACATTGTTTGGTAGATAGTTGGGCTTCTTGTAGTTGCTTGCTCAAGTCTTGGAGTGTGTGCGTCATATGCCACGATTCTTGATGTATTGCCGCATGTTGATGTTGGAGATGATTCTAGTTTTACTTATCGTCACCTTAAATTCTGTTTAACAACTAAAATTGAATAAGCGAGGCATCGGTGGGTGATAGATAATATTTGGTTTCGAGCCCACTTGTGTCCCGTAAGACCCGAGTACTTGATACATTCCTTGATTTTTGCGCTATCCACATCCGAGGTATATGGGACCCCAGGCGAGCTTGATTCCGTCTTATTTCTTGGGGCCACAAACTAGTTTGAGGTTTTATTACGATCCTGCTTATGCCATGTTTCTTTGCTTTATTTACGATTGTGCATGTCTTGTTAGGTAAACGGATGTTTTCGCGGTGTCGGCAGTCCCGATTGGGGACTTCTCGTTCTGACCATCGACGTAAACCTTGAGTCCGTCTCGGAGCTTGCTTACTCCGTTCGGGTATACTCAAGGGTGGCCCCAAATATTCTGAATCTGTGATTGTTCGATCGTGAAAGCCTCGTTGGGTTTTGATTTGGTTTTCGAGGTTGATCGGCGTGTGTTGCTATTGGTGCACCCGGCGGGTAAAACTTTCAAAGCCGTGTCCGCGGATATGGACGACTTGGAGCCTGATATCTCGATCATAGACAAGCATAACTAAAGTTTTGTTATTAATTTGACTTATAATGACTAGTAATTAGCTCCACTATAATGGAATGACTAAATACTGCCCAATTGCTTGTTTTGTGTGTAAGCTTGCGACCATTGTACTGACTAGTAAGTAATGCAACTACAGCGGAATGGTGATAAAAGTACCAACAAGCTTGGGTTTTATGGGTTCTCTCATGCTAATCGTGTCGATTAGTAATTGCCGCCAACTGGAATGGTTAATTGAAAGTGCCCACTTGCTTACTTTATCGGGACGATTATCTAAACACTAGTAAAGTGTAACTATAATCGAATAAATAAAAGCGCCAGTATGCGTTCCTCGGTTGACTTCCTCGTTTGGTCTCGAGGGGGAAACACCAGGATGGGTTTGTTTGGTGCTAGCTTCAGGTTGGATCCGGTTAGATCATTCTTATCCCTCTCTGATATCCGCCAGTGGTATCGAGTCTCTATAGGTTGTTTAGTGCATGCTGCTTGCCGATCCACCATACCTATGTGGCGAGACCGCGAATTCTAGCCTCGCCGTGTCTTGGCCTCGATCTTGGCGCTCCTTCTTTTCCTTTGCCCTTTGTCGGCACCCTTTTGTTTAAGCAGGTTTGAGGCGGCGTCGTTAGCGAGGTTACCCTTCCGGCGCTGGGCGGGTTATGGGCGCCATTGGTTATTCTTGTGGCTCTTAGCCCCATTTGCATCTTGTCCGTAGGCTGGACGCTATGTCGTTCAAGGTGATTTGGATCTTTGTATATTATATCATATTCTTGGCTCTTTGAGTCGCGTTATATATATACATGTGGGTCCCATCGAGGACTGTTGTGTAATGTTACTTCGTTTTCCACCGCACGAAAGTGCTGGTGAGCACCTTTGAATCGTTTCTGCGGGTTTGGTGAATTTTGCCTAAACTTGCATAGGTCCGTCGAGGTGTTCTGTGGTATCGAGCTCGCGATTGCGATACCCACAAGTCCAACTGTGGGATAACCTAGCTAACGGCAGTAGAGTGTCAAAACTATTTTGAAAATCGGTTGGATAGTTACGAATAGGTGATTTACTCCTTACCCCTCTGCTATTCTCCTCTTACCTCGTGATTTAAATCGCTCTTCTTTTTCTGAGTCCGATTCTCGTGGTTGGGTTTCATCACCTTGAGTTTGAATTCTCCCTTTTTAGAGGTGCTACAATCATCAATCGGCAACACTGTTGTACCCTTCATCCGATCTTTTGTTATTGACCTCTTTATCCATGTGTGTTCCTTCTGGATATCGGTGTCATTGAAAAACATATGAGAAGGGCGTTGGTGAAGTTGGAGTGGACCTTGAGCACGTGTTGTTCATGCCAATGGAACCATTGCGGAACCTAATCAATGTCTTTCATACGATTTACGGCATCATATCTTTGTTCCGGATACGCCTGAAGATCTTAGTCTAATTAGAGTTGGTTGCTTAATCCATATTCGTGTGCAAAGTAATGGTTTGAGTGTGGGATGGAGTAGCTACCCTACCTGCTCTTATCATTCGCTCTTGTACGTCGAATCGGTGGATCAAGATTTTCGTCCACGGAAGTTAGGGTGGCTTTATTTGCGATGCCTCTATCTTCGTCCTTTGTTTATCCGGTGTTCTCCGACGATCGTGAACAACGCCCCTTTGTTGGTGGTGTCGCGATTTCAAGATGGAGGATGAACCCTCGTTAGTGGTGTCGAGAAGATCTACACGAGCGAGAAGACGAGCCGACCTTCCTTCGGTACCATGAGGCGGATCTCGGCGAGATCCATTGTTAGTGGTGTCGGTGTGGCATCCCATAAAACCACTACTAGAAAATCGCGTTGAATTTGTGCATTGCATCGTCATCATCTGCATTGTTTGCCCAAAACTATAGTCGCATAAGCGTTTTATTTTCTAAACGCATCTTTTTATTCAAAGCGGACTCGAATATTTTGTTTGACCAACTATGTTTACAAACGCTGCATTTAAAACTAAATAAAATATTAAATTAATTTTTAGCTGAGCAGGCCGTTTAGCCCCTTGAAAAGCTTCTCATCGGTCCACCTACCCCTCTAATTCTAATCTACCAAACCTACCCACCCTACAGCCACATCACCCCAATAGGCCTGTGCCACCTCGGCTCCTCTCCCTCACCCTCAAACCTGCCACATGGCCCAACCCTCCCTTCCTCTCTCTCGGTGGCCCCACCCTCTCACAGCTCCACCAGCCCTATCCCTCCTGGCTCATTGTGCCTGGGTCCCCAGCTCTGACCACCCCTTCTCTCCCGACCCCTCCACCCCTGCCCCCACCTTTCTGGCACCCTCCCAGACCCGCCTTCCCCGAGCCCACCCTGTCTTCTTCCCCTGCCCTTCTCCTCTAGCTCGGCCGGCGCCTCCCCGCCCCATCGCCCCTCGCCCCTTCCCCTGCCGCCTCGGCAGCCTCGCCTCGCCCGCCTGCCTCGCCCCTCCGGAGCCGAGCGAGCCGCGCCTCGCCTCGCTCCCTCCATGCGCGCCCACCGCCACCACCTCGCGGCTCCCTCAGGCCCCACGTCTCCTCCCGCGTCCCTCCGCGCTCTCCTCCTCGCGGACCTCGCCCGGTCCGCCAAGGTCTACCTCTCCCGTCATTGGCGGCCTGCGCCTTCCCCTCCGTGAGCCCTTCCCGAGCACGTCGCCGTCGCCCTCCTCGAGCCGTCCCAGGAGCTCTCCCTCGCATGGCAGGCCCGTCGACCCGTGGGCCCGGCCATTTGTGTATGTGTGTGCTCGTGTATGTGTCACGGGAACCGCATGTGAACCCTATGGCCCTTTTGAGCACCCAGCTGTAGCGACCTTGACACAACCTCGGAACCCGCCAAGCCCTTCATCGCGGCGCCAAGCTCAACGAGATCCGGGCGCCAAGATCCGGGAAAACCGAACCCGTGCGCCTCTGGGATCTGACCCACAAGATCTTCGCCACGGACCGTCAAGTTCCCCTCGGCGACAAGATCATCGAAGAGCACCAAGAAAACAGCGACAAGTACTCCCTCGTGCACGCCCAAACGACAGGTACGGTGTCGACAGAAGATCCTCGTGGCGGCAAGATCAACCGTGGGACCCGGCAAGATCTGCGACGACAAGAACGGCACCGGAAGATCCGATGAACCCGACATCAACCAAGTCCGGATCCGGAGCGACCTACCCGTCCGAACGCGTCCGTCGACCCGATGCGGAACGGAACCACGGACCCCGACCGAACCCGGAACCCAAGACCTTCGAGAACCCTAAAGTGTGAACCTTATCCGAGAACCCTATTTTTTTATAACATTACAACTTGTCGCATAATAACCTTGTCGCATATTAAATTGTCATTCATCTCGCATGCATATCATTGGTTCGGGGGCCATATGCCGATTCACCTAGTAATTAAATATGGGGCCCATATGCGGGCAAATCTAGCCTTATATTGGCCTCATTTAAACATGTGTAGCGAACGATGATATCTTCTACCATGTTAAACAACATTTAAATCAAGGGGGTTCTAAATAACTTGAACCATCTAATTAATTGTCGGGACCCGGTTCCGCTTAATATGACCTAATTGCATCGCACTTTGCCATGTCATCCATCATACATCATGCCGATCTTCATTGTGTATTAAATATTGCATCCGGTGTTTCTTCTAGTGTTTTGCTTCTGGATAAGGCCGTTGAGTTGATGTGAGCTTCGCCCGATCTTGGATGAACCTTTGACAATGTTTCAGTGAGCATCTCCCTCTTTCTACCTATCTTACTTTTATAGTCTTTATTCCTCTGTTGAACTATTGCTATACGTTGCGATGCTCTAGTTTATATATCCCTTGCAGCCTTATATTGCCTTGGACACACCCTATTACATTGTTTGGTAGATAGTTGGGCTTGCGCCGTAGTTGCTTGCTCAAGTGCCGAGTGTGTCGTCATATGCCACGATTCTTGATGTATTGCATGTTGATGTTGGAGATGATTCTAGTTTTACTTATCGTCACCTTAAATTCTGTTTAACAACTAAAATTGAATAAGCGAGGCATCGGTGGGTGATAGATAATATTTGGTTTCACGCCCACTTGTGTCCGTAAGACCCAGTACTTGATACTGTTCCTTGATTTTGCGCTATCCACATCCAAGGTATATGGGACCCCGCGAGCTTGATTCCGTCTTATTTCTTGGGGCCACAAACTAGTTTGAGGTTTTATTTACGATCTGTGTATGCCATGTTTTCTTTGCTTTATTTACGATTAGGTAAAGCGGATGTTTTCGTATCGGCGGTCCCGATTGGGGACTTCTTTGTATTCTGACCATCGACGTAAACCTTGAGTCCGTCTCTTGCTTACTCGTTGGTATACTCAAGGGTGGCCCCCGCCTCAAATATTTAATCAGATTGTTCATCGTGAAAGCCTCGTTGGGTTTTGATTTGGTTTTCAGGTTGATCGGCGTGTTGCTATTGGTGCACCGGCGGGTAAAAACTTCTGGCCGTGTCGCGGATATGGACGACTTGGAGCTGATATCTCGATCATAGACAAGCATAACTAAAGTTCTTGTTATTAATTTGACTTATAATGACTAGTAATTAGCTCCACTATAATGGAATGACTAAATAATACTGCCACAATTGCTTGTTTTGTGTCGCTTGCGACATTGTACTGACTAGTAAATGCAACTAGCGGAATGGGTGATTAAAAGTACCAACAACTTTGGGTTTATGGGTTCTCTCATGCTAATCGTATCGATTAGTAATTGTTGCAACTTCTAGGAATGGTTAATTGAAAGTGCCTTGTTTACTTTATCGGACGATTATCTAAACCGACTAGTAAAGTCGCAACTATAATCGAATAAATAAAAGCGCTGTCAACTGTAGTTCCTCGGTTGACTTCCTCGTTTGGTCTCGAGAAACACGAGATGGGTTGTTTGGTGCTAGCTTGGTTGGATCGGTTAGATCATTCTTATCCCTCTCGATATCCGCCAAGGTATCGAGTCTCTATAGGTTGTTTAGTGCATCTTGCCGCTCGATCCACCATACCTATGTGGCGAGGACCGCAATTCTAGCCTCGCTGTCTTGGCCTCGATCTTGCGCTCCTTCTTTTCCTTTGCCCTTTGTCGGCACCTTTTGTTTAAGCGGGTTTGAGGCGGCGTCGTTAGTGGGTTACCCTTGGCTTGGCACAGGCAGGTTATGGGCGCCATTGGTTATTCTTCGGGCTCTTAGCCCCATTTGCATCTTGTTATGTCGTTCAAGGTGATTTGGATCTTTGTATATTATATCTGTTCTTGGCTCTTTGAGTCATATATATATCTGTGGGTCCCATCGAGCTGTTGTGTAATGTTATTACTTGTTTCCACCATGCGAAAGTGCTGGTGAGCACCTTTGAATCGTTTCTATGCGGGTTTGGTGAATTTTGCCTAAACTTGCATAGGTCGATCTGAGGGTGTCTGATGGCGAACTCGATGTCCGCGACCTTGGGGTGCCACCTTGTTCATCTGTGGCGGCATTGGTTGGTCTTGTCAGGAGAGACCTTGGCGATGGGATCAAGATCTTCTTGGTCGGGATTGCGAACTCGGCCTCTCGAGCAACCCGGTGGGTGTCGGTCTCGAGGCGGCAGACGAAAAAAAAGCTCCGGGAGGCTTCACGGCGTGGTGGTCAAGGCCAGCGTGCAGTTAGAGGAGCCGGCTGACGCGGAAGGCGGCGCTAGGAGGTCGCTCGTGGTGGCGGCGCAGCGACGGGAGGCGGAGTGGGAGGCGGAGCGAGAAGGCGCGAGGCGGGCGAGCTAAGGCCCGGCGGCTGCGGTGGGCGCCCGGTGGCGAGGCTGGGCGGCGTCTGGCTGATGCGAGGCGGGGTGGGCGGGCCCGTGGCGCCAAGGGAGGTTGGAGGCCGGAGAGGATGAGGAGAGGGGCGGGAGAGAGGAAGAGAGGAAGAGGAGGCGGTCGTGGTGGCGGGGGGACACGCAGCCAGTGAGGGAGATGAGCAGGGGTGGCGTGGGGCGTGTGGTGGGGCCGGGAGTGGGACCCAAAGGCGCGTTGCATGTGCGTGGCGTGGGTTGTGTGGGTGCTAGTGTGTGGTGTGTGTGGGGGTCTAGAGAGAGAGAGGGAGTGGGTTGGGACAAGTGGCGGTTTGGGGTTGGGGAGAGGAAAAAGATGAGGTGGCATGATGTGATTGGGAGTGAGGTGGAGGTGAGAGAGTAGATTAGCTGGTAGGAAAAGTTTTGGGGTGGCCTAGGCTGGACCGATTTAGAAAAGCGGGCGTTTTGGTTTTCTGCTTGCGCGCTTGCTCATTTTCGACCAAAAATAAATAAATCTCTTATTTAATTTAAGCAATAGCCAAAACAAAATAATCCGGGGTTTGGCGTTTGAATAAAGATGGGGCGTTTGGGAAAATAAAACGGGGTTTTACGAACATAGTTTTGGCAAACAATGCATGATGATGACGATGCGATGCACAAATTCAACGCGATTTTCTAGTAGTGGTTTTGCGGGATGCCACATGAATTCAAATGGGGCCATTTGCAAACTAGCTTGATAACTATTGTTGTATGAAAATTCTGCGAACGTCAGACAATCTTCCCATTTAGATCCATACTCTAACACACATGATCTCAACATGTCTTCGAGTATTTGGTTTACTCACTCCATTTGTCCGTTGGTCTGAGGGTGATAAGCTGTGCTGAAATCTAGTCGGGTTCCTAAACCTTCTTGGACTTTCTTCCAGAATCTCGAGGTAATCTGAGTTCCTCGGTCCGATACGATGTTCTTGGGGACTCCGTGCAAACTAACGATTCTAGCGATGTATAACTCCGCTAGCTTCGAACTCTGATATGCGGTCTTGACTGGTAAGAAATGGGCGACTTTGGACAATCCGTCCACTATGACCCAGATAGAGTCATTTCCCCTACTAGAAGTAGGCAATCCGGTGATAAAGTCCATTCCAACGGAATCCCATTTCCATTCCGGAATTTGCAATGGTTGCAACAATTCAGCAGGCCTTTGATGTCCCGCCTTGACTCTGTGACATATATCACACTTGGCGATATAGCTTCCGATTTCTCTCTTCATCTTATGCCACCAAAATTGCTCCTTCAAATCTTGATACATCTTCGTTCCTTCGGGGTGGATAGAATAAAGAGTATCATGAGCTTCCTTTAGAATAACTTCTTTCAAATCAGAATCTGCTGGTACACAAAGGCGTTCTTTGTACCACAGAACTCCTTTGTCTTCGGTGAATCCGGGTACTTTGCCTGTACCGATACGACGCTTGATTCCATCGATACTAGCATTTCCTTTATGTGCCTCCTTGATCTAGCTGATCAAAGTGGGTTGAAGTTCTATGCTAGCCAAAAATCCTTCACTCACTAATTCCATTCGAAAATCTTCAATCTCTTTGTGCAAGCTTGGTTGCTCCTTCAAAATCATGGAGTTCAAGCGGTACGACAATCTGCTAAGGGCATCTGCTACCACGTTGGCTTTACCAGGGTGATAGTGAATGTCCAGATCGTAATCCTTGATTAACTCAATCCATCTTATCTGTCTCATATTCAGCTCCTTCTGAGTGAATATATACTTCAGGCTCTTGTGATCCAAATAAATCTCGCAACGGTTTCCCATCAGGTAATGCCTCCATGTTTTCAGGGCTAGAACTACGTCTACGAGCTCGAGGTCATGGGTTGGGTAATTCTGCTCATGTTGTTTAAGTTGTCGAGATAGATAAGATATGACTTTGCCTTCTTGCATTAGCACACATCCGAGGCCGATCTTGGATGCATCACAATACACGTCAAAGGGCTTCGTGATATCCGGCATGATTAACATTGGGGCTAAAATCAATCTCCTCTTGAGTTCTTGAAAACTCGCTTCACATTTTTCTGTCTATTCAAACTTCTTGTCCTTCTTCAGCAATTCGGTCATGGGTATGGCGATACTCGAGAATCCTTCTATGAACTTGCGGTAATATCCCGCCAATCCGAGAAATGCATGAACTTGGGTTTGAGTGGTTGGGGCTTGCCAATCTTCGACATCTTTCACCTATTCAGGGTTAACGACAATTCCTCCGGATGATACAATGTGGCCAAGGAATCCTACCTCCTGTAACCAGAATTCACATTTGCTAAACTTGGCATACAACTGATGCTCTCTAAGGGTTCCAAGAATGGTCCTTAGGTGTAGCTTATGTTCTTCTTCTGATTTGGAATAAATCAGAATGTCATCGATGAAAACAACAACAAACTTATCCAGGAAGTCCATAAAAATCTTATTCATGAGATTCATGAAATAAGCGGGGGCATTGGTTAATCCAAAAGACATGACAGTATACTCGTATAATCCATATCTGGTGGTAAAGGCAGTCTTTGGAATATCTTCTGCACGAATCTTGAGTTGATGATAGCCAGTTCTAAGATCAATCTTAGAAAACACTTTGGCACCGGTCAACTGATCAAACAAATCTTCTATCTTGGGCAATGGGTACTTGTTCTTGATAGTGACATCATTCAACTTCCGATAATCCGTACACAAACGGTTACCTCCATCCTTCTTGTCCACGAACAAGACAGGTGATCTCCATGGTGACGCACTTGGTTGAATCAATCCAATTTCGAGATGGCATCCATTGTTTCTTCTTGATTACGCTAGTTCGAGACGGGTTCATACTATATGGTCTCCGAGCTATGGGTCTTCCGGGATTAGTTCGATGATAAACTCGATATCCCGATCCGGGGCATACTGCAAAACATCCGGAAATACATCGGGTATTCACGGACTATCCGGACTTGGTCAATGGTGGGTTGGGCTATACTCTTGTTGCACTTGAATTGACGAGGTAAGGTTTGGATGCATGCTCGTGATATTAAACCTGTCTTGGTCATGGTTATGGCTTTCTTGGCACAGTCAATTAATCCTTTATGTTTGGACATCCAATTCATTCCTAGTACTACTTCCAAACCTTTAGTTCCGAGTACTATCAGATTAGCATAAAAATCTATGCCATGGATTCGGATAGGGACGACTTTGCAAATTTGCCTAGCTTTGGTGGTTGAACCGGGGATTTGAACAATCATAACATGCTTCAGTTTTGTTGGTTGAATCTTACTAGTGCATGCAAATTCTTTGGTGACAAATGAGTGCAGATTTGAAGCCTTACTTTGGTGAGGAAGATGAGATTGCGTCGAGGACGACTTCAGTTCTAGAAGGGGAGCATGATGCGGATATCCCATCTATTGATACAACCGTTGTACCTACAGCTACACACATACAAGGACCTATCACAAGATCTTGTGCCAAACAACTTAACTATTAGGTACTTTCGTTTCTTGGAACTATTCCTCACATACATGAGAATATGATGCTTCCTAAATCAGATTTATTTATTACTCTTAGGAATGATGGACCAAGCATGGATGAGAGGGACAAGCATTGGAGCATGGCCATGCATGGAGATGGCAGCAAGCATGTGATGATTCAAGAGAAGGCCACAGATGAAGATTTCAGAACTCTGAGGCCACGATAATGATGAAAGAAGGCTTGGACGAAATATTCAAGATTAATACTTTACAAATTCGTCCATAGCTTAATATGGTGCCGCGACACCTTTATTTTGGCCAGGCCCATGTAATTTTCGCAGGATTTTAATTAGCCACTTTTTAGAGTCCGTATTTGAGGAGAAAAGAACTTCTAGGGTTGGATTCGGCCACCACTTCTATGGCTGGCCGAAACCCCACCTTTTCCTCCTTAAATACTCCCCATAGCCGTCACCGTAGACTCGGATTTTGTTTAGACATTAACTTAGCCATCATAGCAACTTCGCCAAGGCTCGAGCGTCGTAGAGGCCTCTTGTACTTCGCACCTATACATGATCCCACCTTTTCAATAAAGCTTTCATCTTAATCCGCAATTATCTTGATTGAAATATTAGTTCTTAGTTGTTCTTGATTTCAGGTAGGAATTAAGACCCTCGCTGGTCAGGCTGATCGTGTTCCCGCAGGATCGGTAACCTCCAGGAGATTGGCCTAGCGATTACATTGGCGCTTGTGCTCACACGTGTAGTCAGATCGTTAAGCCCTATCATCGTCATCCTCATCATCCTCGTCATCATCGATGAAGGCGAAATCATCCTCATCGGTGAAGAAGTCCATAGCCTGATCCTCCAAAAAATCATCGTCATCGCTGAGATAGGAGTAGGGGTCTCCACGAAGATCTTCTCCGACATTCTCCCTTTCTTCCAACTGCATGTCTCTCTCGTGGATGGTCTCCTCCAAATCCGAGATACGGTGGCGAAGACGGGCAATGATCCTTCGCTAGCATGGCGATGGTCTGATCCTTTGTCTTGATGATGGCAGACTTGTGGTTGGAGTAGTCACGGCAATTGTCCAATTCTTGCTGACGATCGTACATCATGAAGCTAAGGTGGTCCAACTGAGTCTTCAGCTCGTGGTGGTATGGGGCTTTCCAGTGGCTGTCCCATAGCATCACGCCTTGGACAAAAGTCAAAGCGGGTACCCTTGATCTGGTTAATACTCTGCCCACACAGACGGGCAAGAGCTTCCTGCATGTCCCTAGCAAGTCCATCTAGCCAGTTGTTCTCTCTTAAGGTGAACTGAATTCCCTCAGTAGTGGGAGGTTCAATCTTTCCTCGGAGACTTGCAACAATTAGCCACTGCAGATCTTCTCCTCCTTGATCATTGAGCTGAGCTCCGAAGAACTCAGGGTGCGGACGCTCGGAAGTTCAGCTGGTCCAAATCCCGCTCAAAGATGAGGTCTCCTCCATTCCCCAACTGATAAAACTTGTTGTACTTCACGTCCATCTATAAGAATATAGGATGAGTAAGTTAGTAGAGTGATCAAGTGTGTCAAATTTTAGGTATTTTGCAAGAATTTTTGAGGAACATGAATTTTTATGAAAGAAACCAAGTGGTAAGAATGGGAATAAGTTTTTGTAAATATTTGCTTCCTTTGGTTTTGAAATTAAGTTTTTGATTCAAACGTCCAGTCTAACTAGTGATGCAGCCCGTCCTACGGACGCACCTCCATCTACAACACCTAGTCCCCCAAGTGGACCAATGACTCGCGCCCGAGCCAAGCTCCTACAAGCCAAGGTTAACTCGCTCCTTTCCTCATGTGATTTTGGTCTACCTTTGTATGGCTTGCTACTTCATGCAACTATGTTGTGTATCCTCAGCTATGAAGCAACATCACCACACCAAGCCCCCAAGGAAGAAGGATCAGGAGAAGACGCTGCTGGAGCTCTGCACACCGGAGTCTCCGGCCTACACCGGAGTCTCCGGACCGTCCTCCGGTCCGGCCCCAGGAACCAAGCCCGGGACAGTCTGATACCCCCTCCGGAGACGGGTCCGGAGATTGACCGGAGTCTCCGGACCCAACACCGGAGTCTCCGGCCTGCTCAATGCCAGGCATGTCAAGGCCTTTTGGGCCTGGCCCATGTAACCCCCAGTTTCGCCCTAATTTCCAGTTTTATCCCAAAACTACCCCTGTTTAAGTGGCTGGCCTATATAAATCCCCACACCTCATATGTAAACCCTAGACTTGGATAATAATAGTTGAGGACACCCCTTTTAGGATCTTTCATCTATTGGTCTCATGCTCCTACCAAGGGGCATCCTATTATCCACAACCTCTTGGATCTTGCCTAGTGCGTTCAAGTTGTACAAGGCCTTGGGATCTCGGTTTCTCGTGCCCAAGTAGTCAAGATCTCACCAAGCACCTCGCCCCCGTTGTTGGCCGTGGAGAGAGAGCTTCGCCCAACACCGATCCTAGGGATTATGTTGGACCGGTTGCCACCGGCATGAGTTATCGGCGTATATCGTGTTTTGTGTGCGTGAGTTCATCGGGTTCTTCGTGTGCGTGTGTTCGTGGATTTCTTCCCCTTTCCCCTTCCACCGCTTTCCCCTCGATTCCCGCGAAGATTTGTGAAGGATCGGGCCACCCCATAACATCTTGGTATCAAGAGCAAGGTTGATCACGAATTTCCCCTTAAATTTTCTTCTATCCACCATAAATTCGAAAATTTCCCAAAAAATAGCCCCAATTTGCCTTTGGACCGATCTATCGTTTTGGAGTGTTATTTGTGGTTTTGATCCGACCAAATCTTGTCTAAGGTGTTGGTCCAGCTTTTGCCTGCGTTTCCCAGCCCAATTTTGGCCAAATTTTCGCGGATTTGAGGACTCTAGGCGTGAATTTCCGCTCAAGAACAGGAGCAGATCTTCCACACTGGAGTCTCCGGTCTACACCGGAGTCTCCGGCCCTGGACGCCGATTTTGACCTTTTTCCTCTTTTCTGCATTGGCTAATCTGTCCGCTTGTTATTTGTGTTCCGTGTGCGTGTCTACAACTAACAGATAGCTTCCGCAACATCACCGCGCCCTTCGACACCACAGACCACAAACTCTTCCCCGCTCCATCGATACAAGATCATCATCAACAACTAAGGTATAACTTGTGTCAACCCTTGTAGCCATATCTTCCTTTGTGTGTACCTATCCTATGAGAGCAACTCATTTTGTGTTTGTCTAAGCATTGTGCACTTGAATTTGGAAAGTGAGAGTGTGAGGGCAAATACAAAAGTTAACATAGTAGCATAGAAAGGGAGAAAAAGAAAAAGAATAAAAAAGGAAGAAAAATAGAAAGATATATAGTCTCCCAATACAAAGACAGCATCAAGCTTGTAAGCAAAAGATTGAGGAAGAAGCGCGCCAAGGCAAGTGCACAAATCCGTTGCTTACCCTCTTTTGGCAAACGAGTTGTGGTCTCTCCTTGAGTTGGCACGACAACCGAGCGTAGTCTTTGTTAGGCCATTTCGTGCTCACTTTCATAGTCGTGCTAACCCTATTTTTCTCCACGTGTGTGTAGTCGTAGGTTCTCGTCACCTTTTGAGTTGACCATTTGCTTTTGACTTGAGTTTGTTGGATCTTCTCCACTTTTGACTATCCTTTGCATTTGATTGGTTCTTTGGCTTTCCCACAATCCTACCCATCCACCAAAAGCTTTTGAGAGTTGTAGCTTATTTGTGTGTGAGTTTCTTTGCAATTTCACTTTGCACCATGTTCCCTCCTTTGTGTGGCAATTGGTTTGATATAATCTCCAAGGTGAGGTAACAGGCTAACTCTACGCACCCTCATTCTCCATATACAACCCTTGTCGGCTTTGCATCATGGACAGGAATGGCGAGCCGTCCCAACCACCACCACCTCCGGAGGACGAAACACAATACATGACAAGATGGGATCATTGGAAGGTCCGAGGAGAATTCAACTACCGTTGTGAAGCCCTCGAGCGGCGCCAAGATGAACAATTTAGTGAAGCCCGAGTGGAGTTCAAGAACATCGAAAACCGCTTCGAGGAAGTCCGAGGCCAAATGCATGCCATACAACACAACCTCGGTCATCAAAATGAAGCTCTTGGTCGCGCCCTCGCCTCAACGGATGAGAAGCTTCAACGCCTCATTGATGGGTTAGCAAGGCCACGATC
This sequence comes from Avena longiglumis, assembly GCA_030063025.1. Lineage (NCBI taxonomy): Eukaryota > Viridiplantae > Streptophyta > Magnoliopsida > Poales > Poaceae > Avena > Avena longiglumis. Next base: position 341,959,105 of record CP125976.1, on the reverse strand, counting down.
GCGAGACTCAAGATCATCACGACACTCCTCAAGTGAATCAAGCGCACCTCACCATCACGCTTCAAGGCACCGGGATGGACCCGTCCTTCAATCTATGAGCTCTTCTCAAGCGGTACCATCTCCGCGGCACGCCGCAACGTCAAGCTATGATGGTGACCTCTTCGCAAGACCTCCAAGACGTGAAGCGGACTGCCCACAACCAAGGGCACTTGTGATTAAACAAGAGCAACCTCACATGGACCACCAAGCCCATCGCAATCGACATGTTCTTTCCACAACAAGTGAAGCATCCGAAGTGGAAGAACAAGATCGCCGTCGGCGTGAAGCACTCGAAGATCCACCAAGGCGTCATCATCGACATGACCGTCAACGTCGTCAACATGATCATCATGACGAGCCTCCTCCACATCAAGAAGAAAGAGAGCAGCCCATTGTGCATGCGGCTCGACGTCCTCCTCGCCACATGGCGCAAGACAATGCTCCTCGGCATCAACCACGACAAGAACAAGAGCAAGCTCCCCAAGCTCGTCTTGAGGATCAACAACCTCCTCCTCGTCCTCAACCGCGCCAACAACACGAGAAAGCTCCCTAAGCTCGTCGTCAAAACCAAGTTCCACCACCAAACGCGGCACCTCAAGAACCGCAAGAGCAACGCCACCATCACCAAGCAAGACATGAGAGCTCGGATGATGAAGAGGGCCGCCAAAATCATGCCAACCGTCGCCACCGGAACCGCAATGAAGAAGAAACTTTCGGCAAGCTCAAGTTCACCATGCCCAAGTTCACCGGTTCCAATGAACCCGAAGAATACCTCTCGTGGGAACTCAAGGTTGACAAGATCTTCCGCATGCACAACTATAGCAATGAGAAGATGATGGCCATGGCATCACTCGAGTTTGATGAGTATGCCAACCTTTGGTGGGAACAAGTCCAACTTGCTCGTGAATCAAAAGAAGAGCCCCCAATCTCAACTTGGCAAGATATGAAGGCTCATATGAGATCCCGTTGTGTTCCTTCGCACTACACGCGTGACCTTTTCAACAAGCTTCAAACACTTAGTCAAGGGACAAAGACCGTGGAAGAATACTTCAAGCAAATGTAGCTCAACATGATCCGTGCCAACAATGAAGAACGTGATGAGCAAACAATGGCACGTTTCCTCAATGGCTTGAACCATCCAATCAAGCTCATCACCGAGTTCCAAAAGTACAACAACATGGTTGAGCTTGTGCACATAGCATCAAAGGCCGAGCGTCAAGTGCAAGAGGACATCAAGTACAACAAGCCAAAGACATACTTCACATACAAGCAAGCCCCAACCACTACTCCGACAACAACAAGTGGAAGCTCATCAAATACCACCAAGCTTCCCTTCAAGCCAACACTTCCTCAAGGAAAACCGCCCCCAAGTGGAAAATACACAAGGGATGAACAACCATTCAATGGTGAGTGCTACAAGTGTGGAGGCAAAGGTCACAAGTCGGCCGCATGTGGGAACAAGAAAGTTTTGTTCATCCATGACAACGGCGATGAAGAATACTTGAGTGAAGATGATTTTGATGCAAGGGTCAAGGAAGCCATGGCAAGGAAACATTTGGAAGAGGACCAAGAACTACTTGTGTGTGAGCATGACGCAAGTCCATCGCTTGTGGTCACAAGGGTCTTAAATACTCAAGTCAATGAGAATGGAGACCAACGATCAAACATCTTCCAAACTCGTGCCGGTATCAATGGGAAGTCCATCAAAGTTGTCATCGATGGAGGGAGTTGCCACAATCTTGCAAGCACGGAATTGTGTGAGAAACTCAACCTCACCCTCCATCCACATAAGCACCCCTACCATATTCAATGGCTAAGTGACCAAGGGTCCGTGTGGCGCCCCGCAAAACCACTACTAGAAAATCGCTGTGTTTTTGTGCATTGCCTCATCATGACCACATGCTCATGTCATCTTGCCACATTGCATTTGAGCATCGTCATGTCATCATGCATATGTTTGTCTAAAACTAGTTTCTAAAAGCCTACCTTTGTTTTCTAAATATCCCCCGTCTTTATTTCAAATTAAAACCCCGGTCTTTTTCAGATCTCTAGTTTGTCTAAAAAACTATTTGCAAATATATTTTAAAATAAAATTTAAATAAAAAAAATGTTTTGTCCAGGGAGGCAGTCCAGCCGGTCAGACCAGAGGCCCAACTGGCCAAACCGCCTACCACCCGGCCCAAAAGAAACCCTAGCTAAACCTGCCCCAAAACCCTAACCTGACCTACACCTAGTCCCATCCCTGCCGCTTCCACACCCCACCAGCACCCACCGCCGCCACCCTGGCACCCCTCCACCTCACTCCATCCTCTCCCATCACACCACCTCACCCCCAACTCCCTCCCTCTCCCCACCTGCCGCAACACGCACTCACACACCTTGCAGCACCGGTGCTCCCCGACACCCTAGCCCCAAAACCCGACCCCACCGAACCCTTCCCGACCCCGCTCCTCTTCCGCTCCATCTCCTGAGAACGCCGCCGCCTCTCTGCCTCGCGGTCGACGCCCCCGATCTCCTCTCCTCGCCACCCTCCTCCTTCCTCTCTCCCGCATGCAACTCTCTCCTGTTCTGCTGACCACCGCCAAGCTCGGTGCATCACCGGCCTCCACCGAGCCTCCACTTTGCCGCCCGTCGACCCTGTCCTCGCTCCATCAGCTGCCGGCAATAGCACCGCCTCCGCTGTCTGCCTTGCACACGGTGCACCCGTCTGCCCTCCTTCGCGTCCGCGTCTTGGCAGACGACTCCGCGGGATCCTGCCCCATCATCTCACCTCCTCCGTCGAGCTCCCTCCCGCCTTGCCGCCTTCCTCCGTTTCCTGCAGCCGCCCGACGGCCCTCTCCGTGAAGGCCTCGCCGCCATGAGCACCTCTGTCCGCCTTTCTCCGAGCACTGGCGTGTGCCACACGTTTTCGCCATCGCTGCACCCGGCGAGTCCAGCCCTCCTTGCCCTCGTTTTGCATCCTGCCATGTTCCGCCGCCAGTCGTTGCTTTTCCTCTCGCGCTTGTCAACCTCCTGCGCGGGTGCGTCCTCATGTGCATCGTCGTCCTGTCACAACCGCGTAGCCCGGGTTGACCCCCTCGATGAACGCCTTCACCTGTGGTGCATGGCCTGCTGGCTTGCCCAAGGCGTGCACTCGCGTTGTTTTGATATGGTGATGTGGCTATCCAAGATCTTCATCAGGGAACGACAAGAACTTCTACCCGAGTCCAAACCCCGAAGACCGAACCCGGTGGCTTTTGCTGGACCATCAACAAGATCTACAATGGGACACCATGACTGAGACCCCGGACCCGAAGACCCCATGTGCGACAAGTACTCCTTCCCGGATGCGATGCTCGAGAACCCGAACGGTAAGGACACCGACGCAGAACGCCAAGTTCTTCATCCCGGACGCCAAGACCGACCTGATACGCGGGCCCGACAAGATCGACACCGACCAGGGCGAATCCGATGCGCCCCGACGCCGAACCAAGTCCTTCTTCACGGAACGCCAAGATCTACTCCGTTATCCGAGAACGATCCCGCCGAGACCGAACCCCAGATCCGGACCGAGACCGACCCGAACCCCTCGAGCCCAAGTTCGCCGAACCTAAAGTGATTCCCTATCCGACCCCATTATTTTTATATAATACGACATTATCAATCGATGCATATTAAATTGTTCATGCATGCATACTTGTCTGTGGTTTGGGGGCATTATGCCAATTCATCTCATAGTTAAATATGGAGTCTATATGCGGGATATCTTTGTCTTATTCCGGACTTCATTTAAATTGGCATAGCGAACCGAAGCCATGTTTTGTCTTGATAATCCAACATTTAATTTGCGGGGTATCTAAACAACATGAACCATCCAATAAACTGTCGGGACCCCGGTTCCGCTTAATATTGCCTAATTGCATCGCATCTTTGCCATGCCATACATCATACATGCATCATGCCGATCTTCTGCTGTAGTATTAAATAGTGCATCCGGTGTTTCTTCTAGTGTTTTGCTTCTTCGCGGATTAGGCCGATGAGTTGATGCGAGTGTCGACCCGATCTTCGGATGAACCTTCGGCAATGTTTTCAGGCGAGCACCTCCCCCCTTTCTACCTATCTTACTTTTATAGTATTTATTCCCTCCTGTTGATCTATTGCTATCTGTGTTGCGATGCTCTAGTTTTCGTACCCGAGATATCCCTTGCAGCCTTATATTGCTTTGGACACATCCTATTACCTGTTGTTTGGTAGATAGTTGGACTTGCGCGTCGTAGTCGCTTGCTCAAGTGTTGTTGCGTGTCGTCAAGTACCACAGTTGTTGGAGTATTGCCGCATGTTAATGTTGGAGATGATCATGGATTTAAATACTGTTAAATAACTAAAATTGAAGTAGGTAAATGCAGAGGCACAGGTGGGCAATAGATGTTATTTGGTTGTTAACCGTCCACTTGTGTCCCGTAGGACCCCGAGTTCTTAACACTGCTAGAGATCGAGCGCTAACCAGGTGGGTGTATGGGCACCCCATCGATTAGTACCGATTTCAAAGTATTGCAGGGGCCACAAGTAGTTTGGGGCTTTATTACTATCCTGTACTTATGCCATGCTTTTATGCTTAATTTAAATTGTGCAGTCGCACTGCATCGTAGGATCGTGACACGTTTTCAGACGACAAGCCCAGTCATCTTTTCGGTTCCCGATCGTTCTGATACACAAACCACCCCGAGTCCGTCACGGAGACCGCCCGCTTGCTTGGGTAGCTTAGTGGGTGGCCCCATGTACTTGCTTTGGGTCTGGGAAACGTCATGACTTAGGCCCCGCCGACATACCGATGGGTGTATGTTAACTGATCTGGCAAAAAGGATCGAAGTGCGTGTGGATACTTTGGTGCACCCCTGCAGGGTTAAATCTTTTCGAGAAGCCGTGTCCGCGGTTATGGACGAGTTGGAGCACAGTTCTCGATCATAGACAACTATAACTAAAGTTTACTGCTATGTATCCGATATGACTAGTAATCAGCTTCACTACAACGGAATGGCTAAATAAAAGTACCAACAACTGCTGGGTTTGGGGATATCTCATGCTAATTGTATCTGACTAGTAAGTGTTGCCACTACAACGGAATGGTTAACTAAAAGTGCCCACTTCTTATTCTATCAGGATGACTATCTATATTTGACTAGTAACTGCCGCCACTATAACGGAATGAATAAAACTGCCAACGGTGTGAGTTCCTCGGTTGACTTCCTCGTTTGGTCTCGAGGGGGAAATACCAGGATGGGTATGTTTGGTGGTAGCATCAGGTTGGTTCCGAATAGGTCTTTCTTATCCCTCTCTGATAGCCGACAATTATATCGAGTCTCTATAGGTTGTTTAGTGCATGCTGCGCTGCCGCTTGAGTCCACCATACCTATGTAGGCGAGGACCGCCGAATTCTAGCCTCGCTGCAATCGGCCTCGATACTGACCGCTCTCTTTTTCCTTTGCCCTTTGTCGGCACCCCTTTTGTTTAAGCAGGTTTTGAGATCGACGTCGTTAGCAGGGTTACCCTTCCGGCTTGGCCTAGGCAGGGTTATGGACGCCATTGGTTATTCTTCAGGGCTCTTAGCTCAATTTGCATCTTGTCCGTACTCGGACGCTGTATCGTTTTAAAGGTGATTTGGATCTTTGTATTGTATATCTGTATTCTTGACTCTTTGAGTCGCTGTTGTATATATATGTTTTGTGGGTTCCATCGAGGACTATTGTGTAATGGTATTACTTCGTTTTCCACCCGCACGCAAGTGCCTGGTGGGCACCTTTGAATCGTTTCTATGCGGGTTTTGGCGGGAAGCGCTGAAACTTGCATAGGGCCGATTCTGAGGGTGTTACAGTCCGTAAAGATCAAGCACACCATCTCAGTAACGTTCTCAATTGGACCATACAAAGACACGGTGGAATGTGACATGGTCGCCATGACGGTTTGCCATATGTTGCTAGGAAGGCCGTGGCAATTTGACAAGCGTGCTTTGCATGATGGTCACTCAAACACTTATACCTTCAAATGGCTTGATAAAACTTGTGTGTTGCAACCAATGACTCCTAGCCAAATAATTGCGGACAATGCAAAGGCTTTAGCGAGGGTGCAATACACAAAAACACCTTGTGAGAAGAGTGGTGAGCGAGAGAACCACACCATAGTGAGTGAGTGCCACAAGCCAAACTTGAGTGGAAAAACTAAGAGTGTTCTTCTTGCCACCAAAAGTGAGATGAGAGAAGTGCGGAACAACCCATCCATCTTGCACTATGTCCTTGTTTGCAAGGGACTAGCGCAAGGAACTAATGACTTGACAAATGTTCCTCCCTCTTTGATGGCTATCTTGCAGGAATTCCAAGATGTATTTCCCAAAGAAATTCCTCATGGAATACCTCCTCTTCATGGAATCGAGCACCGCATCGACCTCATACCCGGTGCTCCACTCCCAAACCGCGCCGCGTATCGCACGAACCCGGAAGAGACGAAGGAGATAGAACGACAAATCAACCAACTCGTCTCCAAAGGTTTGATCCAAGTAAGCAGTAGCCCAAGCGCGGTCCCCGTGATTCTAGTTCCAAAAACGGATGATACGTTGCGGTTATGCATGGACTGCCGTCCAATTAATGCTATCACCGTGCATTATCGACATCCTATACCGCGTCTTGATGACATGCTTGATGAGTTATGTGGAGCCACTATATTTTCGAAAATTGATCTTCGTAGTGGTTACCATCAAATTCGCATGGCCGAAGGTGATGAGTGGAAAACTGCCTTCAAGACCAAGCTTGGTCTCTATGAATGGTTGGTTATGCCTTTTGGCTTATCAAATGCCCCATCTACCTTCATGCGCCTCATGAACCATATTTTGAGATCTCTCATTGGGAAGAGTGTCGTTGTTTACTTTGATGACATCCTTGTCTATAGCAAGTCACTAGAGGATCATGTTACTCATGTTAAGAAGGTCCTTCAAATCCTTCGTCATGAAAAGCTTTATGCTAATCTCCCGAAGTGCACTTTTGCAAAAGACAAACTCATTTTCCTTGGTTTTGTTGTGTATTCTAATGGCATTGAAGTTGATGTCTCAAAAGTTAAGGACATACGAGATTGGCCCATACCTACCAATGTTAGTGAACTTCGTAGTTTTCATGGGTTGGCTGGCTTTTACCGTCGCTTTGTGAAAGACTTTTCCACCATTGCTTGCCCCCTCAACGAATTGACCAAGAAAAATGACACATTCGTTTGGGGAAAAGCACAACAAAAGGCTTTTGATGAGCTCAAAAAGAGGCTCACCGAAGCACCACTCCTTGCATTATCGGATTTCACAAAAACCTTTGAGATTGAATGTGACGCTAGTGGAATTGGCATTGCAGGCGTCCTTATGCAAAATGGGCGTCCTATTGCATACCATAGTGAGAAACTCGATGGCGCACGCCTTAACTATCCCATTTATGACAAAGAGCTTTTTGCCTTGGTTCGTGTCCTTCAAGTGTGGCAACACTACCTTTGGCCCAAAGAATTTATCATCCATTCCGACCATGAGTCGTTGAAATATCTTAAGGGCCAAGCCAATTTGAGTAAAAGGCACGCCAAATGGGTTGAGTTTATGTAATCTTTTCCTTACATTGTCAAGTACAAGAAGGGCAAAGAAAATGTGGTAGCGGACGCTTTGTCTCGCAAAAACACAAACCTTCTTACACGACTCGAAGTAAATGTCTTGGGTCTTGATGACATCAAATCTTTGTACGCGTCCGACCCTTTCTTTGGACCAATTTTTGCAAGATGTTCAATAGACAAAGGGATTGATGATTTCTATTTGCATAAAGGTTTTCTTTTCAAACAAAACAAGCTTTGCATTCCGAAGTCGTCTCTCCAAATTTTGCTTCTTCAAGAGTCCCATGGTGGAGGCCTTATGGGTCACTTTGGCCGTGACAAGACATATGACATGCTATCCACTCACTACTTTTGGCCCAAGATGAAGCGCGACGTGGAGCGCCACGTCCAACGATGCACTACATGTATCCAAGCTAAGTCTAAGTCTAACCCCTTTGGTATTTATATGCCATTGCCTATTCCTCATGCACCTTGGTCGGACATTAGCATGTACTTTGTGTTAGGATTGCCTAGATCTAAACATGGACATGATTCTATATTTGTGGTAGTGGATCGCTTTTCCAAAATGGCACACTTCATTCTGTGCCATAAGACCGATGATGCTTCACATGTAGCAAACTTGTTTTTCAGGGAAATAATTCGGCTACACGATGTACCAAGTACAATCGTCTCCGACCGCGACGTCAAATTCATGAGCTACTTCTGGAAGACACTCATGGCCAAGCTCGGCATCAAGCTCCTCTTCTCGTCCGCCTCGCATCCTCAAACCGATGGACAAACCGAGGTCGTAAATCGAAGCCTTGGCACACTCCTACATGTGTTGATAAAGAAGAACCTTAAAGACTGGGAGGAATGTATTCCACACGTCGAGTTCGCCTACAACCGCGCCAAGCACTCCACCACCATGAGGAGCCCGTTCATGATCGTCTATGGATTCGAGCCTCTCACCGCGCTCGATATCCTTCCACTTCCGCTTCATGACCATGCCAATATGGACGTGGTCAAGCGTGCCCAAACAATGAAGAAAATCCATGAAGACACAAGAGCTACGATCGAGAAACAAGTCCTTCGCCAAGCATCAAGGCTAAACAAGAACAAGAAAGAGATGATCTTCGAAGAAGGCGACCTTGTGTGGATACACTTGAGTAAATACCGCTTCCCCAAGGACTGCGACTCCAAACTCAAGCCAAGAGGTTATGGGCCATTCAAAGTACTAAAGCGGAACAACAACAACGCCTACATCATCGATATCCCAACATCCAAGTATCTTGTGAGCCCGACGTTCAATGTCAAGGACCTCTCACCCTACCATGGAGAAGATGAAGTTGAGAAGGTTGAGGAGTCGAGGACGACTCTTTCCCAAGGGTGGGGGGGGAGCTGATGCAGCCCGCCCTGCGGACACACCTCCATCTACAACACCTAGTCCCCCAAGTGGACCAATGACTCGCGCTCGAGCCAAGATCCTACAAGCTAAGGTTAACTCGCTCCTTTCCTCATGTGATTTTGGTCTACCTTTGGATGGCTTGCTACTTCATGCAACTACGTTGTGTATCCTCAGCTATGAAGCAACATCACCACACCAAGCCCCCAAGGAAGAAGGATCAGGAGAAGACGCTGCTGGAGCTCTGCACACCGGAGTCTCTGGCCTACACCGGAGTCTCCGTCATCCTCCTCGGTCCGCCCAGAACCAAGCCCGGATACTCGATACCCTCCGGAGACGGGTCCGGAGATTGACCGGAGTCTTCGGCCGAGACCGGAGTCTCCGGAACCAACACCGGAGTCTCCGGCCTGCTCAATGCCAGGCATGTCAAGGCCTTTTGGGCCTGGCCCATGTAACCCCCAGTTTCGCCCCAATTATCAGTTTTATCCCAAAACTACCCCTGTTTAAGTGGCTGGCCTATATAAAGCCCCACCCCTCATATGTAAACCCTGGACTTGGATAATAATAGTTGAGGACACCCCTTTGAGGATCTTTCATCTATTGGTCTCATGCTCCTACCAAGGGGCACCCTATTATCCACAACCTCTTGGATCTTGCCTAGTGCGTTCAAGTTGTACAAGGCCTTGGGGTCTCGGTTTCTCGTGCCCAAGTAGTCAAGATCTCACCAAGCACCTCGCCCCCGTTGTTGGCCTTGGAGAGAGAGCTTCGCCCAACACCGATCCTAGGGATTATGTTGGACCGGTTGCCACCAGCGTGAGTTATCGGCGTGTATCGTGTTTTGTGTGCGTGAGTTCATCGGGTTCTTCGTGTGCGTGTGTTCGTGGATTTCATCCCCTTTCCCCTTCCACCGCTTTCCCCTCGATTCCCGTGGAGATTCGTGAAAGATGGGGCCACCCCAAGGGGTTACCCCGTAACAACTAGGGTCTCCTATGGTCAGGATGGCTCTGATACCAACTTGTCAACACCCGGATTTTTAATCCTAGATGCCTGTTATGCCATACATCGCAATCCCAGGATTACCATTTTTGCGAGACATAACAGATTTGGATACCACAGTACATCATCCATTACAAACCATACATAAGGTCTTACACAAATAAGGATCTCATGATCCAGTTCTTAATACAACTCAAACAGCGGAATAACGTAATAATAACGGTAGCGTAGGCGAATCTCCATCTTCGGGGTCGCAGGCAATGCTGACGATGGGAGATGATCCTAGTTGTCGTAACCTTCCTAGGGTCCATCATCCTGGTACTCCTTTTCATAGTCTGGCCACGGGAAGAGCCAGGGACAAAGCCATGAGTACTCTTTAACTAATCGCAAACTAATACTAACAAGTGAAGGGAGTTTTTGTAGTAGGACTAAGCTCTCGGGTTGTTTTGCAAAAATCCAGATTTAACTCTACTAAGTTCAGAAGCAAGAAAAGCTAGTTGAAATTTTATAACACCTAAGTGGGAACTTGAATTTCATATCACAACCCTGTTGTGGTCAAGTCAAATTCTCAATTCATTTCATAAGTCATTTTGAAAATATCTGACGGGGGAACAGTATGGCCACTCCAACTATCCATAACCGCGGACGCGGCTATTCGAATAGTTTGACACTCTGCAGAGATTGTACACTTTCACCACAACATTCGATACATCCGTCAGGAACAAATCCTGAATTCACCATACTCAGTATGCGGATAATCAATCATAACCTTTCAATTACACGCCCTAGTATAGGCACCTCTCCTGCGAGTTTGGCCTCCCAACCATGACCAACTGTCATCTTGGATACTGCACAGGTGGACAATCTTCACAAGGTAGCCTCAACTTAGATCTTGGCCGTGAGGGAACCCATACTAAGGTATATAAGTTTCCAGTCAAGCCCTACCCAATTTTTGGGTATTGTGGTTGTACGGTAAAATTGGAATGGTATCGCATCCAGACAACCATCATTTTTAAAAAGGGCTAAGGCTCATGCCTCAACATTTTCATCATCAAAATCATCTGGTATTCGGAAACACATGTCAAAACATCTCAGTAGAATGACTCATCATTCTAAGGTTTTCATAACTATTTTCCACCAAGTATTCCCATCTAAAGTTGATCAAGTTTTATGCTTAGCACCAGCATCTACAAGTGGGGGTAAGTACTAATGAGGGGTGGTGAACAAGTGGAGTTTAACTAAGTGCACTCTCATGCCTTAGGATGACATCAAGATTATCTGGCTTAGGCCACATTTAATGCTCTTTATGCAACCTTCAATTATATTCCTAGAATCTACAAGTCACTTAATTAAACTCTAAGAGAAAGCTTTGATAAAGAATTAAAGCATAAAGCTTGCAAGTAAAACTAGGAGGGGGTATCATCAAATATGTCTAACCAAGCATGCTTAGTGCATTGCATAGGTTATCTATCTTTCATAATTGCAAGTGTTAGCTTGCCTTGTGTAGAGCAGTGGTTGAAGTTCTCCTCGGCTTCTTCGTAGTATCCTCCTTCCTCCTCGTATCCTTGGTCGGTACTAGCGTCTATAAATAAATACGAGATACACAATCACCAAACAATACTTAACTATTTTCAATCATCACACAAAGGTTTTCTATAGATGATCTAGCATCATCACTAACCTTACAAGAATAAAGTATTTGCATTATTTATTTATTTTTAGAAAAATAATTTCTACTCATTGAAAAACTACTTAAGATTTAATATTCTCCAACTCAAACATGGGATCATGTTGACACATGTCATCACCACATATTTCAGTACATGAGAATGTGATTTAAAGTGGTGTCACAATTTAATAAGGTTTAACCTTTTTATTTTAAATAATTAAAGTGACTAGAAATGCCTATGTGGCATTCTTTTATTACTTGAACATTATTTCTGTAAGTAAACCCAAATGTTTTTATATATTCTGAAGGGTATGATCAAATATGATTTTTGAGAGTTGGAATCAACTCAAAAGCTATTATGGTTGAAATTTGAAAAATGTTTGAATGCAGAAAAGCTTCTGCCTTGTTATTTTTACCAAGATTGATCTATAGATCCAAATGATTTGAATCCAATGGGCTTGGATTAAGCATTTCAGTACCTTTCTAACAAAATTGGTTTCATGCAATTTAGTTCACTGAATCGAGTCGGGTTGATTTTTGAAACTAGGTACAGAACTAAGTTTGAATTAAAATAGAAAAGGCTAAATTCAAACGAGTGGTCTGCGCGGCAGATGTTAATGGGCCGGCCCAGTGTCACTCCGCAGCGCGGGGCTCAACTGACAGGGGGGGTCTACCGGTCAGTGGCTCATAACACGCGAAGAGGTACGGGGCGATTTGGTTCGTTGGATTAAAAGTGAGATCAATGGCTGAGGGTCGTCGTCGAAGATGAACATGTCACCGGCGAGATTGAACCCTAGCGGCTCGGTGGGGGTGCATAAGGGGCATACCGGGGCTCTAGTGATGGCGGCGAGGCGGGCGATTTAAGTCGACGACGAACTCGAGGATGGTCGCGGCAGCTCAAGGGTGGTCAATCAACGACTCCTTCTTCTCCAGAGGCGCCTGTTCGGCGCAATTCCGAAAGCCGCTCCTCGTGTCTGCTAAGGGGTGGAATGATCAGTGAGGTGAGGGGAGTGAGATGGTGTGAAGAAATCGAGCGGGGGTCGTCTCCTTTTATAGGCTCGACGACGAGACCGAGAGGGATGGGCGGGCGACAGTGGCGACACGGCTACGGGCGGCTAGAGGCATGAACGAGGTTGGCAATCGATGGGCGGTCTCCTGGCGATTCTCTAGAGATTAAATGCGCGTGTAGGGGCAGTGACAATTGGTCGGGAACGTGCGGTGCTCTGCGAGGCAGAGGCGGAGAACTCCGCGGCGAGCGGTGGCTACGGGGTACGGGCAGTGAAACGAACATGTCTGGTGGTCTCCTGGGACGGTGGGGTGCACGCTGGCGGGCGGCGATGGCTCGAGGTGGTCGGGTTGCATGGGAACGGCGCGTGCTCTGCGGTGCGCGTCGGCATGGTCGACAGCGGCGCGGGCGCGGTGTTCCTGGCGGTTCTGGTCGCTGTCTTCGATCTAGGGCTGGTCGAGAGGGGGCGCTGAGGCATGGGCTGCATGCTAGACAAGGTTGTGATGCATCCCGTCCTACGAACGCTACTACATCTACTACATCTACTCCCACAAGCTGCCCAAGTGGACCCATGACTCGAGCCCGAGCCAAACTCCTCCAAGCTAAGGTGAACTCTCTCCTCTCCTTGTGTGACTTCGATACACCCTTGGATGGCCTGCTACTTCATACTGATAGGGCAAAGGTGTCCGATCTTTCGATGAGATGGCGATAATCGATTTGGTGGAGTTCGGGCTTGACGATCCGACTACACGTGCGAGCACGAGCGCCAATGCAATCGCTAGGCCAATCTCCTGGAGGTTACCGATCCTGCGTGAACACGATCGAGGGTCTTAATTCCTACCAAATCGAGAACAAGTAAGAACCAATATTGCAATCAAGATATTGCGGATTAAGAGGAAAGCTTTATTGAAAGAGGTGGGATCCCGAATAGGTGCGAAGGCAAGAGGCCTCATGACGCCGAGCCTTGGCGAAGTTGCGACTATGGCTAACTTAATGTCTAAACAAAATCCGAGTCTAAAGGTTCTGGGGTTTCGCCAGCCAAGGAAGTGGTGGCGAATCCAACCCTAAAGTCCTTTTCCTCAAATCGGACTCTAAAAAGTGGCTAACTAAAACTCTGCGAAAATTACATGGGCCTGGCCCAAAATAAAGGTGTCGTGCGCAGACCATATTATGCTATGGACGAATTCAGAAGTATTGATCTTGAATATTTCGTCCAAGCCTTCTTTCTCCATTATGGTGGCCTCAAAGTTCAAATCTTCATCCGTGGCCTTCTCTTGGATCATCACATGCTTCTGCCATCTCCATGCATGGCCATGCTCCAATGCTTGTCCCTCTCATCCATGCTTGGTCCATCATTCCTAAGAGTAAGAAATGTATCCGACTTAGGCATCATATTCTCATGTATGTAAGGAATAGTTCCAAGAAAGCGAAAGTACGATAGTTAAGTTGTTTGTACGAGATCTTGTGATGGGTCCTTGTGTGTGTTCTTTGTAGGTACAACGGTTGTATCAATAGTAGGGATGTCCACATCATGCTCCCTTCTTGAATTGAAGTCGCCCCTATCTCATCTTCCTCACCAAAGTAAGGCTTCAAATCGCAATGTTAAATGTAGGACTAACTGTACCAAAGTCTCACAGCAACTCAAGTTTATATGCATTATCATTGATTCTTTCTAACACCTTAAAGGGACCAGACACGTGGCATTAACTTAGACTTGCGTAAATGTGGAAAGCGATCTTTACGCAAATGTAACCAAACAAGATCGCCAACATCAAACACAACATGCTTTCTCCCTTTATCCCCGAGAAGTTTATACTTAGCATTCATGTGTTCAATGTTATCTTTAGTAGTCTTATGCAAGTTTAATATCATTTCGTTGTGTAGCATCCAAATTATGTTGCAATCAAGAAGGTAAAGGCAATAAATCAATGGGTGCACGAGGAACAAAACCATACACAATCTCAAATGGGCACATCTTTGTGGTAGAATGCAATGAACGATTATAAGCAAATTCTATGAGGTAAACACTCTTCCCACAATTTTAAGTTCTTCTTTAAAACAGCCCGTAACATAGTAGACAAAGTTCTATTTACTACTTGGTTTGACCATCAGTTTGGGGATGACATGTAGTACTAAAGAGCAATTTAGTCCCCAACTTAGCCCATAAACATCTCCAAAAGTGGCTAAGAAATTTAGTATCACGATCGAGACAATAGTATTTGGCACACCATGCAAACGAACAATTTCACGAAAGAACAAATCAAGAATATGCGCAAGATCATCCGCTTTATGACAAGGAATAAAGTGTGCCATCTTAGAGAACCGATCCACAACAAAAATACTATCCCTCCTTCGTGTTCGTGGCAATCCCAAAACAAAGTCCATAGAAATATCCTCCCAAGGAACACTAGGAACAGGAAGAGGCATATATAAACCATGTGGATTAAGGCGAGACTTAGCTTTTTGACAAGTAGTGCAGTGCCACAAATCTCTCAACATCTCGACGACACGTGGCCAAAAGAAGTGTGCGAGAAGAACATCCTCCGCCTTCTTGACACCAAAGTGTCCCATCAATCCTCCTCCATGCGCCTGTAATAACAAAAGACGAAATGCAGCTATCTGAATGCATAGTTTGTTAGCACGAACACAAATCCATCATTGAAGACGAACTTGTTCCAAGTTCTACCATCTCTACAATTCTGCAACACATCTTTAAATTCAGCATCATGCACATATTGTTCTTTAATAGTTTCCAATCCAAATATTTTGAAGTCAAGTTGAGATAACAAAGCATAACAGTGACAAAGCATCGAGAATAATATTATCTTTACCCTTTTGTGTTTGATAACATAAGGAAAAGACTCAATAAATTCAACCCACTTTGCATGACGATTCAACTTAGCTTGACTACGAATATGCTTCAAAGATTCATGATCGTAATGAATAACAAATTCCTTAGGCCATAGATAATGTTGCCAAGTTTCTAATGTCCAACCAACGCATATAATTCTTTATCATAAGTAGAATAGTTCAGACTAGCCCCACTCAATTTCTCACTAAAATATGCAACAGGTTTTCCCTCTTGTAATAACACCCTCCCAAACCAATTCCACTAGCATCACATTCAAGCTCAAAAGTCTTAGTAAAATCGAAGTTGTAGTAAGGGAGCATGTGTTAGCTTATCTTTCAATATGAAGGCTGTTGTTGTGCATCGCCCCAAACAAAGGGCACATCCTTCTTGGTAAGCTCATTCAACAAGGCAATTGATCCAAAGTCTTTGACAAAGCGCCTATAAAAACCAGCGAGGCCAAGAAAACTCCTCACTTGTGTGACCGTCTTGGCTGCAATTCTCAATAGCTTCAATCTTGGTGGATCCACTTCAATACCCGTGATGTAACAACATAGCCAAAAGCGAACTCGATTGGTGCAAAAGGTGCACTTCTCAAGGTTACCAAACAAACGTGCATCACGTAAAGCATTGAAAACAACACGTAAATGGTCCAAATGTTCCTCTAAAGATTTGCTATAAATCGAATATCATCAAAGTAGACTACCACAAAGCGTCCAATGAAAGCACGTAAAACTTCGCTCATTAATCTCATGAAAGTGCTAGGTGCATTAGTTAAACCAAACGGCATTACTAACCACTCATATAAACCGAACTTAGTTTTAAATGCTGTTTTCCATTCATCTCCTAATTTCATACTGAACTGTGGTAACCACTACGCAAATCAACTTTAGAAAACATGGTAGAGCCACTCAATTCATCAAGCATGTCATCTAAACGTGGAATAGGATGACGATATCGAATAGTAATATTATTGATAGCTCTACAATCGGTACACATGTGAAGAACCATCTTTCTTAGGCACCAAAATAATAGGAACAAGACAAGGGCTAAGGGACTCACGAATATGATCTCCGAGTAGTTCTGAATTTGGCGTTGTATCTCCTTTGTCTCCTGGATTGGTTCTATATGGCGCGGTTGGGCAACGTGGCACCAGGAATTAGATCAATTTGATGCTCAATTCCTCTAATAGGAGGTAGTCCGGTGGCAACTCAGTAGGAAATACGTCCTCATATTCCCGCAAAAGGTTAGCAATAGCGGGTGGCAAAGAAGGAGGCATATCCTCAAATGAAAACAAAACCTCTTTGCATACAATTGCATAACATTGAGTATTGTTTACATCTAGTTCAAAGAATATCAATTTTATTTGCAAGCATACATGGACTCTTCAAACAATTTCAAGAGCATGTGTAGAATCGATTTAGTGTTCTTTGGTGGTATAAAATCTGCAGCAACAATCGATTCTCACTTTTATTTTTCTCCTCGGTTTAGCTCTACTAGCTCTAGCAAGATCATCTTTTAAAATCTGTTAGAGTCATAGGTTTTAGACCAATTTTCTTTCCATCATGTATAAGAGAATAGTGGTTAGTTTTGCCATTATGAACAGATTCTCTATCAAATTGCCATGGTCTACCAAGTAACAAAGAACAAGCTTGCATAGGTACAACATCACAATCAACAAAATCAGAATATGTACCAATAGTAAAATGCACGCAGTTCTTGTTACCTTGATCTTCAGAACTCTCAAACCATTGGATGTAGTATGAATGTGGGCGTTGTCTTGTTGGAAGCAAGCTTCTCTACCATGTCAACACCGGCGATTATTACAACTCCCTCCATCAATGATGATCCGTATAGCTCTTTCCTTGACAACACCACGTGTTTGGAGGGTTGTGGCGTTGATCTTGCTCAGATTTGCTCAATTGCACACTCAACACACGTTGTGTAATTAAACTCTTGTATTGATCGCCAGCTTCCCATTACCTCGGCTCGTCATCATCATAATTGTCTCCATCTCGAGCGAAATAAGGGCTAGTGTATCTTCATCAGTCACTCATGAATCGTATTCACCATCTTCGTACCATCATCACCGTTGTGTTGTGCCTTCTCTCAATATGACCAAAACCCAAAGACTTGCGGCATTGTATATCCTTAGTCTTACCGTGGAAGCCATAGAAGATGCACTACGAGGAGCATTGGATGATGGTGGAGGAGCAATGGAAATCTTGTGGTGGCCTTGGATGTGGTAGTAGAGGCGAATCACGAGGCCGATTGTCGGGATGTCCAAGTGGATGTGCGACTGCGAATTATTAGTCTTCCTCCATGGTGTTTGGCGATCTGCACTTCACGCTCACTTTGCAAGCAAGATGAAACAAAGCAGTGATAGAATTATATTCCTTATAATCTAATATGTGAATGTCCTTGTTTAATCCACCAAAGAAACGTGCAAGCATTTGTTCATTAGATTCTACAAGACCACCTAACCATCCCGCTTGCAATTCCCGATAATACTCTTCTACAGATTTTTCCCTTGCTCTAAGCGTGTCGATTCTTTAGTAAATCACGTTGATAAGTGGGAGGTACAAAACGAACACGCATAGCAGTTTTAAAGCAGTCAAGTACTAGGAATAGTAGTAGGATTTAACGACAATACTCGGACCACCAAAGGGAAGCAAATTTAGTAAATTCACATGTAGCACTAACACGCATATTCTCGGGATATTTTAAGCATGCAAAAGCGTTGTTCTACTTCCATCTCCCATGTAAGATATGCATCGTGATTATATTTACCTCAAAAGATGGAATATTTAATTTAAGCTTTGCAACATGATCATCATTAGTAATGTCGGGGCGACCAGGGTACCGTGGAGGTTGTTCAACCTCCTCGTCAACAGATCGTCGTCGGGTCGTAGTAGTACCCGCCGTTCCCACAATGTCGCAGCGAGGAAGTCGAGGAACGAGTCGCAGCCGGCGGCAATACGAGCCGTGATCGAACGCGTCGTGCACCATGTGTGGGTGCGAAAGCGAGCAATCGGTTCAAGCTCCTTGAACGAACGTCAAGCTTGGCGTTGAAGGATTTCTCGAGTCCATCGATCTTGTCCGGCGTTGGTGAGCTTGGTGTCAAACTCCCTAGGCGCGTGTCCACGTCTTCGCCACCGACCAGGAGCGCGGAGAAGTGGGCATGTAGTTCTTCGTCATGGTGGCCGGTTCCGCCAAGTATCCGTCATGGTTAGTCCTTAAAAAGCACGGTATATACTACGGGAATATGGTGGAAGTCACGTAATCCGTCAAGCAATATCTGAAGCTCTTACAAGTTCTTACCAAAGCAGGAAAAGGCGATGTGCAACCACGAGGATCGTGGGTCCAGATTGAACCAAGCGATTACTGTGAGTCGAAACACACGTGGAGAGTATCCGGAGCTCGGGAAGGCTTAGCAAAGGGGTCGCAATTATCAAACAAAGCAATGCAAAAGTTGAAAGAATGCTCAACGACCTGGTCCTAGGCTAGACTGCACTAGAGACGCGAGCCTAGATCACCAACGATGTCACGACGACACAACAAGATCGTGATGATATAGCACCCTGAAAAGCGATCCGAGATGCAGAAAATCACTATGATGGCGAGTGTCTAGAACTGATCTACGGGGTCTAAAAAGAGGTTAGCCCCCAAAATTTTTTTTGAATTTTTTTTTTATTTTGCTCGGAAGCGCCAGCGCCAAAAATATCGCTATAACTACCGATGGAGAAAAGTGATCCCGGTGAAAAATAGTATAGCGTAAAATTTTTTCTAGGCGGTTCCAGACTTTTTTTTTTGCTCTCCTTCCGACTTACGACCGGACTCTTAGCTCGACACGGACTTTAGCTGAACACGGAAACAAGAAGGAAAGTCAAAAGAAATAACGAGGAAACAGAACTCTACTCGGACTGCGTACCAAAAAAACTGATCGGATCTGTGGTCGCAGGAAGGCGGTGGCGGAGTATTAGGGTTTTATGGTGGCGGGTATATGGTGGCGGAATATGGTGGCGGGTATATGGCGGTGATCGGCGTGTGGTGGTGACTAGTATGATCGAACTCGAAACTCTAAGGGACGAGACACTAAGACCAAAGAACTCGACGCGACGATGTAGACACAAATTCAACAATGCAAAAACTGAAAAGATAATGCGAGGCGAGATTGGTTATGGGATGGATCTAAACTCTAACCGTGTTTTGGCTTTTTCGTGGGTTATAGGTAAAAAAGATCTAATCTACGAAACAGTAAAATCTCACCGAGCAACCGAAATCGATACCACTTGATAGGGCAAAGGTGTCCGATCTTTCGATGAGATGGCGATAATCGATTTGGTGGAGTTCGGGCTTGACGATCCGACTACACGCGTAAAGCAGCGCCAATGCAATCGCTAGGCCAATCTCCGGAGGTTACCGATCCTGCGTGAACGATCACCGACCAATGAGGGTCTTAATTCCTACGAAATCGAGAACAAGTAAGAACCAATATTGCAATCAAGATATTGCGGATTAAGAGGAAAGCTTTATTGAAAGAGGTGGGATCCCGAATAGGTGCGGCACAAGAGGCCTGCGCGCCGAGCCTTGGCGGTTGCGACTATGGCTAACTTAATGTCTAAACAAAATCCGAGTCTAAAGGTTCGGCTATGGGCTTATTTAAGGCGAAAAAAAGGGGTTTGCCAGCCAAGGAAGTGGTGGCGAATCCAACCCTAAAAGTCCTTTTCCTCAAATACGGACTCTAAAAGTGGCTAACTAAAACCTGAAAATTACATGGGCTGGCCCAAAATAAAGGTGTCGCAACACCCATATTATGCTATGGACAGTATTGATCTTGAATATTTCGTCCAAGCCTTCTTTCTCCATTATGGTGGCCTCAAAGTTAAAATCTTCATCCATGGCCTTCTCTTGGATCATCACATGCTTTGCCATCTCCATGCATGGCCATGCTCCAATGCTTGTCCCTCTCATCCATGCTTGGTCCATCATTCCTAAGAGTAAGAAATGTATCCGACTTAGGCAAGCATCATATTCTCATGTATGTAAGGAATAGTTCCAAGAAACGATAGTTAAGTTGTTTGCACGAGATCTTGTGATGGGTCCTTGTGTGTGTCAGAGGTACAACGGTTGGCAATACCGCTACTGCACCACGACCCAGCGCAGCCAAATACTCTCATCGGCGGTACTACGCCCAGACCGGGACTACCGGACCTGGCCATCACTACCACCAACAGACGACGCCAAGAAGTCCCAGATGGCAAGCGGCACTACCGGGCCTGGAAGCGGTACTACCGGTCGTGCTGGACCGGTACTACCGGACGTATGTGGACCTGATCGTGTTAAGTCGGCCCAGCCAGAACCCTTTCTATATTTCGCTATTTTGTTCCTAAAATACCCCTGTTTATGTGGTTGGCCTATAAATATCCCCCACCCTCCATTGTAAACCCTAGACTTGGATAATACTAGATTAAGGAAACCCTTTGAGGATCTTACATCTATTGGTATCATGCTCCTACCAAGGAGCACCCTATTATCCACCCTCCTCTTGGATCTTGCCTAGTGCGTTCAAGTTGTACAAGGCCTTGGGTTCTCGGTTTCTCACCCCCAAGTCGTCAAGATCTCACCAAGCACCTCGTCCCCCGTTGTTGGCGTGGAGAGAGCTTCGCCCAACACCGATCCTAGAGATTATGTTGGACCGGTTGCCACCGGCGTGAGTTATCGGCGTGTATCGTGTTTTGTGTGCGTGAGTTCATCGGGTTCTTCGTGTGCGTGTGTTCGTGGATTTCATCCCCTTTTCCCCTTCCACCGCTTTACCCTCGATTCCCGCGGAGATTCGTGAAAGATCGGGCCACCCCAAGGGGTTACCCCATAACATCTTGGTATCAAGAGCAAGGTTGATCACGAATTTCCCCCAAAATTTTCTTTTATCCACCTTAAAATCGAAATTCCCACCAAAAAGAGCCCCAATTTGCCTTCAGATCGATCTTTAGATTTGGTGAGTTTTTCGTGGTTTTGGTCCATAGATCTGTTGCTTTTGGAGTCGATCTATAGCCCCTGTTGTTCCTAGCCCAGCCTGTTATGTGGTAACCCTTGGGTTGGCCCGATATTTCACGAATCTCCACGGGAATCGAGGGTAAAGCGGTGGAAGGGGGAAAGGGGATGGAATCCACGAACACACGCCACGAAGAACCCGACGAACTCACGCACACAAAACACGATACACACCGATAACTCACGCCGGTGGCAACCGGTCCAACATAATCTCTAGGATCGGTGTTGGGCGAAGCTCGCTCTCCACACCAACAACAGGGGACGAGGTGCTTGGTGAGATATTGACGACTTGGGGGCGAGAAACCGAGAACCCAAGGCCTTGTACAACTTGAACGCAGTAGGCAAGATCCAAGAGGGGGGTGGATAATCCGGTGCTCCTTGGTAGGAGCATGAGACCAATAGATGTAAGTTCCTCAAAGGGGTTCCTTTATATATTACTATCCAAGTCTAGGGTTTACAATAAAGGGTGGGGGCTATATATAGGCCAGCCACAAAAACAGGGGTAGTTTCGGAACGAAAAAGTAAAATATGGAAAGTGCAGTATACCGGGCCGAGGCGTTTTGGTTCGATTAGGACCCGGTAGTACCGGCTGGCAACCGGCGATGTCGCAACCCGGTAGTACCGCCCGGGTGGTAATCAATGTGGCCTGGAGCTTCGAGTCGAAGCTTTATGTGGCGGTAGGAGAGGGCGGTACCGCCACCTAGTACCGTTCTGCCGGTAGATTACCAGTCTGGGCGTGGAGTGGTTCTTCCTGAGCGTCCAGAGGGTGCGTAACACCCTCGAATCGGACCTATGCAAGTTTGAGCAAAATTCGCCAAACCCGCATAGAAACGATTCAAAGGTGCCCCAGCACTTTCGTGCGGGTGGAAAACGATGTAATAACATTACACAACAGTCCTCGATGGGACCCACGTAATGTATATATATAGCGACTCCATGAGTCAAGAATACGATATAATATACGAAGATCCAAATCACCTTGAAAACGATAGGCGTCCGACTACGGACAAGAAGCAAATGGGGCTAAGAGCCCAAGAATAACCAATGGCGCCCATAACCCCTCGCCAAGCGGAAGGGTAACCCCGCTAACGGCGCCGATCTCAAACCTGCTTAAACAAAGGTGCCGAAAGGGCAAAGGAAAAAAAAGGAGCGCCAAGATCGAGGCCAAGACACGGCGAGGCTAGAATCGGGTCCTCGCCTACATAGGTATGGTGGATCAAGCGGCAAGGCAAAGATGCACTAAACAACCTATAGAGACTCGATACACTGGCGTCAAACAGAGGGGGTAAGAAGGACCTATCCGGAACTAACCTGATTCTATCATCAAACAAACCCATCCTGGCGTTTCCCCCTCGAGACCAAACGAGGAAGTCAACCGAGGAACTCACACAGTTGGCAGTTTTTATTTATTCAGTTATAGTTGCGGCACTTTACTAGTCCGGTGTAGATAGTTGTCCTGATAAAATAAGCAGTGGGCCCTTTTAATTAATCATTCCGTTGTAGTTACAACAATTACTAATCATATATGAATAGCATGAGATATCCCATAAGACCCAGCAGTTGTTGGTACTTTTATTCAGCCATTTCGTTGTAGTTGCAGTACTTACTAGCCAGGTACAATGGTCGCAAGCGACAAGTCAAACAAGCAATTGTGGGCAGTATTATTTAGCCATTCCATTATAGTGAAGCTGATTACTAGTCATTATAAGTCAAATTTATAGCAATAAACTTTAGTTATGCTTGTCTATGATCGAGATACTGTGCTCCAAGTCGTCCATATCCGCGGACACGGCTTTCAGAAAGTTTTACCGGCGGTGCACCAATAGCAACACACGCCGATCAACCTCGGAAAAACCAAAACAAAACCCACGAGGCTTTCACCGAACAATCACAGACTCAGAAATATTTCAGGGGCCACCCTTAAGTAGATTCCATAACGGCTAGCCGACTCGAGACGGCCTCAAGGTTTGTGGGCGGTAAACGATCGAACCCGAAGTGGCTGGGCTTGTCGATACCACGTAAACGGGTCACAATTCCTAACAGAAGGTGCTCCTCGCACAATTTAAATACGTAGTAGCATGGCATAAGTACAGGATCGTAAATAAAACCTCAAACTAGTTTGTGGCCCCAAGAAATAAGATCAATCAAGCTCGCTCGTGGGGTCCCATATACCTCCCGGATGTGGATAGCGCGATAAATCAAGGAATGTATCAAGTACTGGTCTTACGGACACAAGTGGGCGTTTAAACCAAATATTTTCTATCACCCACCGATGCCTCTCTTATTTAATTTTAGTTGTTAACAGAAATTAAAGTGACGATAAGTAAAACTAGCACCATATCCAACATCAACATGCGGCAATACATCAAGAATCGGGCATATGACGACACACATCAAGACTTGAGCAAGCAACTATGACGCATAAGTCCAACTATCTACCAAACAACAGTAATAGGGTGTGTCCAAGGCAATATAAGGCTGCAGGATATATCGCACGGAAACTAGAGCATCGCAACACAGATAGCAATAGATCAACAGGAGGGAATAAAGACTATAAAAGTAAGATAGGTAGAAAGAGGGAGATGCTCGCCTGAAAACATTGTCGAAGGTTCAACCGAAGATCGGGGCGAAGCTCACATCAACTCAACGGTCTTATCCGCGAAGAAGCAAAACACTAGAAGAAACACCGGATGCAATATTTAATTCCGCGACAGAAGATCGGCATGATGCATGTATGATGTATGGCATGGCGAAGTGCGATGCAATTAGGTCAAATTAAGCGGAACCGGGGTCCCGACAATTAACAAGACGGTTCATGTTATTTAGCTACCCCGCATATTAAATGTTGTTTAGCAAGGCAAGATAAGATACCGGTTCGCTACACAAGTTTAAATGAGGCCGATATGAGACTAGATTTGCCCGCATATGGGCCCCATATTTAATTATTAGGTGAATCGGCAAAAGGCCCCCAAACCACACAAGATGCATGCGAGATGACAATTAAATATGCAACAAGTTGTTATGTTATCAAATAGGGTTCGAGGAAAAGGGGTCACACATTAGAGGGGGCTCGACGATCTTGGGTTCCGGGGTTCGGGGTCGGTCTCAGGGTTCAGGGTTCGACGGACTTGGGGTTCCGGGGTCGTTCTCGGTAACGGGGTAGATCTTGGTGCATCCGAGGCCTCCGGGGCATGTCGACGGTCGTGGCGTTCAGGGGGAAGGGCTTGGTTCGTCGGGCGATCGGGTTTGGGGTTCGCGTCTGACGGAGAACTCGTCGTATCGTGGAGATCTTGATGTAGGGCTCCTTGTCGGCGATTCCTCGGGTCTTATGCTCGGGTAGAAGTGCTTGTCGCTCGCATCGGCGACATTGGCGTTCGGGTTCGCGACGAACTTGGCGTACACGCAGTGCTTGTCGTCGCACCGGGTCTTGGTTGGTCGCCGAGGTCTTGACGATTCCATGTAGAAGTGCTCGGTGATCCATGAGGAAGGGCTTGGCGGCTTGTTCTTGTTGACCTTTGTCCGATTGTCATTACCACAAGAGATCATGCTGGCCTTGCACTCGACGGTTCAAACTCTTCTGCATGGCAGGGTGACAGTGGCCCCACGCTTGGTATGTGCCATGAGGGCACGCAGGACCGTCGGCGAGGGCGACGCCGCTGGCGACGGGAGCGAGCACGCTGTGAGGTCGGGCGGGTCGCAGCGTCTTGGCGGTGGCAGGGCTGGAGGAGCGGGGAGAGGGCGACGCCCGCTCGGGTAACTGGCGGCGGCGGCCACGGATCGGGAGCCGAGGCGGAAGCTAGGCGGCGGGAGCGGCGGAGGGTGGTCGCGGCAAAGCGTGAGCTCGCCCGGCCGGGCGAGCGAGCAGGCGCTGCCGGGCGCGAGGCTCGGGCGACGCTGGGCGGCGAGGAGTCATGGGGACACTGGCGGCATGAGTTTGGAGCACGGCGACGGGAGGCGAGCTTGGCGGTGGTCAGCGGCGGTGGCGTGATAGCAGGAGGCGGCTCAGCGGTTGGCGGCGGTCTCACATGGAAGGGCCGCAGAGCGCCAGGCGGATGGAGGCGGGTCGGGTGGCGGCGACTCGAGCAACGCTGGGAGGGATGAGGGCGCGAGTGGGGAGCCGTGAGCTTCAGAAGCGGCGGAGGTTGGTGGAGCGGGGCTGGCCAAGGCGAGGAGCTCGGGGAAGGTGGAGGAACCGGGCAGAGCGTGGGGAGAAGGGCGGCGAGGGGCGCGTGAGGGAGGGGAGGGGCGGTCGCGTGCGCGCCTGAGGGAGGGAGAGGAGAGTCTGGGGAAGAAGCACAGGGAGAGGCAGGCGCGTGGGGGGGCCCACGGGGGGGGACCCGCGTGGGTCGCGTCTTGGGTCGGGCGTGGGACGGAGGACCGGTCCGGGAGGCGGCGTGGGGCGTGCCTGGTGGCGGGACCCACAGGGCAGGGAAGGGCTGGCAGGGTGAGGTGTGTGCGTGTGTAGTGCGCGAGTGAGAGGCGCGTGGACCCCGCGTGGGCCACGCGTGCTGGGGAGGCTGGCTGGCTGCTGGCTTTGACCAAGGAGGAGAGGAATCTGGTGGGTGGGGCTGATGTGGCGGATTTTGATAGGCTAGAGGGAGGGAAGAGAGGTGGCGGTGTTATTGGAGGAGTGGTGGCGTGGGTTTGGGTAGGAAAAAGGTAGGTTTAGGATTATGGGTGGGACTAGTTGGGGTGGACCGCTTTAGATTTTAGGGGTGGTCGTTCAAATTGCCTGCCTGACCGCCCGCTAAAAATTAACTAAATGTTTTATTTAATTAAACGGACCGTTGCACAACACATTTAAACAAAACAAAATATTCCGGGGACCCGGTTTTGGTGTTTGAAACAAGAGGGGGCGTTTTAGAAAACAAAACGGGTGTTGCGGAAATAGTTTTAGCAAACAATGCATGATGATGACGATGCAATGCACAAATTCCACGCGATTTTCTAGTAGTGGTTTTGCGGGATGCCACAATTCGACACCACTAACAAGGGATCTCGCCCTCGAGATCCGCCTCATGGTACCGGAAGGAAGGTCGGCGATCTGCGTCTTCTCGCTTCGTGTAGGTCCTCGCGACACCTCTAACGAGGGTCGTTGTTCCTGATCGCCGAGAGAGCACTCCGGAGAACCAAAGGACGAAGATAGAGGCATCAACGATAAGGCCACCCCTAACTTCCATTAGATGAGGGAAAAGTTACATTGATCCACCAGTTCGATGTACAGAGCGAACAGTAAGAGTCGGGTAGGGTGATCAGTCCATCCCGTACCCACACTATCAACTCCCTACATGAGTAGGAGAATCGGCAACTCAACTCTCGAGATTTAGACTGAAGATCTCCTTAGGCGGTATCCGGAACAAAGGGATGCTGCGAGCAGAAAATCGTATGAAAGACACACTGATTAGGTTTCGCGATGGTTCCATTGGCATGAACAACATGTGCTCAAGGTCGACTCCAACTTCTCCAAAGCGCGTCCTTCTCATATGTTTTTCAACGACACTGATATCCAGCAAGGAACACATATGGATAAAGATCTCAAGAACAAAAGATCGGATGTAGGGCACAACAGACAAGTTGCAGATTGATGATCGTAGCACCTCCGTTACAAAAAAGGGAGAAAGCGAAGCCCTGAAGGTACGACGGGAACCCAACCACGAATTCGGACTCAAGAGAGAGAAGAGAGCGATTCAAAACGCCGAGGTAAGAGGAGAATAGAAGAGGTAAGGAGTAAAATCAGACCTAGCCGTAACTATCCAACCGATTTTTCAAAATAGTTTTGACACTCTACTTGACCGTTAGCTAGGTTATCCTCTGAGTGGACTTGTGGGGTATCGCAACTGCTGGGCTCTGATACCACTCTGTAACACCCTCAGAATCGGACCTATGCAAGTTTGAGCAAAATTCGCCAAACCCGCATAGAAACGATTCAAAGGTGCCCACCAGGCACTTTCGTGCGGGTGGAAAACGATGTAATAACATTACACAACAGTCCTCGATGGGACCCACAGAACAGATATATATAGCAGCGACTCCATGAGTCAAGAATACAGATATAATATACGAAGATCCAAATCACCTTGAAAACGATAGAGCGTCCGACTACGGACAAGAAGCAAATGGGGCTAAGAGCCCTGAAGAATAACCAATGGCGTCCATAACCTTGTGCCAAGCGGAAGGGTAACCTCGCTAACGGCGCCGATCTCAAACCGCTTAAACAAAAGGTGCCGACAAAGGGCAAAGGAAAAAAAAAAGGCGTCGATCGAGGCCAAGACACGGCGAGGCTAGAATCGCGGTCCTCGCCACATAGGTATGGTGGATCAAGCGGCGTGGCGGATGCACTAAACAACCTATAGAGACTCGATACATCAAGGCCAAATGTAGGGGGTAAGAAGGACCTATCCTAACTAACCGATTCTATCATCAAACAAACCCATCTGGCGCTTCCCGAGACCAAACGAGGAAGTCAACCGGAACTCACACGCTTGGCGCTTTTATTTATTATAGTTGCGGCACTTTACTAGTCCGGTGTAGATAGTTGTCCTGATAAAATAAGCAGTGGGCCCTTTTAATTAATCATTCCGTTGTAGTTACAACAATTACTAATCATATATGAATAGCATGAGATATCCCATAAGACCCAGCAGTTGTTGGTACTTTTATTCAGCCATTTCGTTGTAGTTGCAGTACTTACTAGCCAGGTACAATGGTCGCAAGCGACAAGTCAAACAAGCAATTGTGGGCAGTATTATTTAGCCATTCCATTATAGTGAAGCTGATTACTAGTCATTATAAGTCAAATTTATAGCAATAAACTTTAGTTATGCTTGTCTATGATCGAGATATCAGCTCCAAGTCGTCCATATCCGCGGACACGGCTTTCGTAAAGTTTTACCCTACGGGTGCACCAATAACACACGCCGATCAACCTCGGAAAAACCAAAACAAAACCCAACGAGGCTTTCACGATGAACAATCACAGATTCAGAAATATTTCGGGGCCACCCTTAAGTAGATTCCGCAACGAAGCTAGCCGACTCCGAGACGGCCTCAAGGTTTGTGGGGCCGGCGGTAAACGACTGGGAACCCGAAAGTGTGGCTAGGCTTGTCGATACCACGTAAACGGGTCACAATTCCTAAAGACAAAGGTGCTCCTCGCACAATTTAAATACGAAAGTAGCATGGCATAAGTACAGATCGTAAATAAAACCTCAAACTAGTTTGTGGCCCCAAGAAATAAGACCGAATCAAGCTCGCTCGGGGGTCCCATATACCTCCGGATGTGGATAGCGATAAATCAAGGAACAGTATCAAGTACTCGGGGTCTTACGGGACACAAGTGGGCGTTCGGAAACCAAATATTTTCTATCACCCACCGATGCCTCTGCTTATTTAATTTTAGTTGTTAAACAGAAATTAAAGTGACGATAAGTAAAACTAGCACCATATCCAACATCAACATGCGGCAATACATCAAGAATCGGGCATATGATCACACACACTTGAGCAAGCAACTATGACGCCGCAAGTCCAACTATCTACCAAACAAGGTAATAGGGTGTGTCCAAGGCAATATAAGGTCATAGGGATATATCGGGCAAAACTAGAGCATCGCAACACGATAGCAATAGATCAACAGGAGGGAATAAAGACTATAAAAGTAAGATAGGTAGAAAGAGGAGATGCTTTGAAAACATTGTCGAAGGTTCAACCAAGATCGGTAAGCTCACATCAACTCAACGGTCTTATCCGCCAAGAAGCAAAACACTAGAAGAAACACCGGATGCAATATTTAATTCCATGACGTAAGATCGGCATGATGCATGTATGATGTATGGCATGGCGAAGTGCGATGCAATTAGGTCAAATTAAGCGGAACCGGGGTCCCGACAATTAACAAGACGGTTCATGTTATTTAGCTACCCCGCATATTAAATGTTGTTTAGCAAGGCAAGATAAGATACCGGTTCGCTACACAAGTTTAAATGAGGCCGATATGAGACTAGATTTGCCCGCATATGGGCCCCATATTTAATTATTAGGTGAATCGGCAAAAGGCCCCCAAACCACACAAGATGCATGCGAGATGACAATTAAATATGCAACAAGTTGTTATGTTATCAAATAGGGTTCGAGGAAAAGGGGTCACACATTAGAGGGGGCTCGACGATCTTGGGTTCCGGGGTTCGGGGTCGGTCTCAGGGTTCAGGGTTCGACGGACTTGGGGTTCCGGGGTCGTTCTCGGTAACGGGGTAGATCTTGGTGCATCCGAGGCCTCCGGGGCATGTCGACGGTCGTGGCGTTCAGGGGGAAGGGCTTGGTTCCGTGCCGGGGCGCATCGGGGTTTGGGGTTCGCGTCCGTGACGGAGAACTCGTCGTATCCAGGGAGATCTTGATGTAGGGACGGTCCTTGTCGGCGATTCCTCGGGTCTTATGCTCGGGTAGAAGTGCTTGTCGTTCTCGCATCGGCGACATTGGCGTTCGGGTTCGCGACGAACTTGGCGCCCTGCATCGGTGCTTGTCGCACCGGGGTCTTGGTTGGGTCGCCGGTAGGTCTTGACGATTCCATGTAGAAGTGCTCGGTGATCCATGAGGAAGGGCTTGGCGACAGTTGCTCTTGTTGACCTTTGTCCGATTGTCATTACCACCAAGAGATCATGCTGGCCTTGCAGCTCGACGGGTTCAAACTCTTCCTTGGCGGGGTGGAACAGGTGGCCCCACGCTGGTATGTGCCATGAGGGCACGCAGACCGTCGGCGAGGGGCTGCCCGGCTGGCGGACGGAGCGAGCACTGGGAGGTCGGGGTGGGTCGCGTCTTGATGCGTGGCGGGTGGGAGGAGCGGGAGAGGGCGAGGCGGCTGCCTGGGTGGCTCGGGCGGGCGTGGCTCAGACCGCCGGGCCGAGTGGAAGCTAGGCGGGGAAGGGCGGCGAGCGAGGGGTGGTCATGAGGCAGGTCGTGAGCTCGCCTGGCGGGCGCCTTGGCGGAGGAGGCGCGGAGGCTGCGGGCGAGGCTCGAGGCACGCGGACGGCGATGAGCCGGAGGAGAGGGAGTCGCTGGGACTGGGCGGCGGAGTTTGGAGGAGCACGGCGACGGGAGGCGAGCTCATGGTCTGCAGGGACACGGGCGGGCGTGATAGCGTGAGGCGGCTCGAGGGTTGGCGGAGGTCTCACATGGAAGGGCCGCAGAGGCGGAGCGCCGGCGGCGGATGGAGGCGGGGTCGGGGTGGCGCGACGGCGACTCGAGCGGCATCGGGGGAGGGATGAGGGCGCGAGGTGGGGGCGCCATGAGCAGCAGAGCGGCGGGCGGAGGTTGGTCGAGCGGGGCAAGGCCAGTGAGCTGAGGGGAAGGTGGAGGAACGGCAGGCGGGCGTGGGGAGAAGGGGCAGGCGCGTGAGGGAGGGAGGGGCGGTCGCGCGCTGAGGGAGGAGAGTCTGGGAAGAAGCATGTGGGGAGGCAGGCGCGTGGGCCAGCAAGGTGGGAACTGGGTCGCGTCTTGGTCAGGCGTGGGGACAGGTGGACCGTCTGGGGAGACTGGCGCGTGGGGCGTGCCTGGTGGCGGGACCCACAGGGCAGGGAAGGGCTGGCAGGTTGAGGTGTGTGCGTGTGTAGTGCGCGAGTGGGAGGCGCGTGGACCCCGCATGGGCCACGCGTCTTTGAGGCCGGCTGGTCTGGCTTTGACCAAGGAGGAGAGGAATCTGTGGGTGGGGGCTGATGTGGCGGATTTTGATAGGCTAGAGGAGGGAAGAGGAGGTGGCGGGATGTTATGGAGGGAGTGAGGTGGGGGTTTGGGTAGGAAAAAGGGTAGGTTTAGGATTATGGGTGGGACTAGTTGGGGTGGACCGTTTTAGATTTTAGGGTGGTCGTCAATTGACGGCTCGACCGCCCCGCTAAAAATTAACTAAATGTTTTATTTAATTAAAGCGACGCTGCACAACACATTTAAACAAAACAAAATATTCCGGACCCGGTTTTGGTGTTTGAAACAAGAGGCGTTTAGAAAACAAACGGTGTTGGAAATAGTTTTAGCAAACAATGCATGATGATGACGATGCAATGCACAAATTCCACGCGATTTTCTAGTAGTGGTTTTGCGGGATGCCACAGTGCGGTAGTACCGTTGGTACCGGTCGTCTTAACCGGTAGTACCGGTTGAGTCTAGCAGCGACTGGTTGCTTCCCGCCTCCTCCTCACCGGGTCCTTCCTTACTGATGATGCACAAGGTATGCGTATGAAGTAGCAGGTCATCCAAGGGTGTATCGAAGTCACACAAGGAGAGGAGCGAGTTCACCTTAGCTTGTAGGAGTTTGGCTCGGGCGCGAGTCATGGGTCCACTTGGGGAGCTTGTGGGAGTAGATGTAGTAGCGTTCATGGGACGGGCTGCATCAGCTCCCCCCCATTGGGAAAGAGTCGTCCTCGACTCTTCAACCTTCTCAACTTCATCTTCTCCATGGTAGGGTGATAGGTCCTTGGCATTGAATGTCGAGCTCACAAGATACTTTGATGTTGGGATATCAATGATATAGGCGTTGTTGTTGATCCTCTTTAGCACTTTGAATGGTCCATCACCTCTTGGCTTTAGCTTGGAGTCGCGTTCCTTGGGAAGCGGTCTTTACTCAAGTGTATCCACACAAGGTCGCCCTCTTCGAAGATTATATCTTTCTTGTTCTTGTTTAGCCTTGATGCTTGGCGAAGGACTTGTTGCTCGATAGTAGCTCGTGTGTCTTCATGGAGTTTCTTCATTGTTTGGGCACGCTTGACAACATCCATATTGGCATGTTCATGAAGTGGAAGTGGGAGGATATCGAGCGCGGTGAGGGGCTCGAAGCCATAGACGATCATGAACGGGCTCTTCATGGTGGTGGAGTGCTTGGCGCGGTTGTTGGCGAACTCGGCGTGTGGAATACATTCCTCCCAGTCTTTAAGGTTCTTCTTTATCAACACCCGGAGGAGTGTGCCAAGACTTCGATTGACGACCTCGGTTTGTCCATCGGTTTGAGGTTGCGAGGCGGACGAGAAGAGGAGCTTGATGCCGAGCTTGGCCATGAGAGTCTTCCAGAAGTAGCTCATGAATTTTACGTCGCGGTCGGAGATGATTGTTCGTGACACACTGTGTAGCCGAATTATTTCCCTGAAAAACAAATTTGCTACATGTGAAGCATCATCGGTCTTATGGCACAGAATGAAATGTGCCATTTTGGAAAAACGATCCACTACTACAAATATAAAATCATGTCCATGTTTAGATCTAGGCAAGCCTAACACAAAGTCCATGCTAATGTCTGACCAAGGTGCATGAGGAATAGGCAATGGCATATAAAGACCAAAGAGGTTGGACTTAGACTTAGCTTGGATACATGTAGTGCATGGTTGGACGTGGCGCTCCACGTCGCGCTTCATCTTTGGCCAAAAGTAGTGAGTGGATAGCATGTCATATGTCTTGTCACGGCCAAAGTGACCCATAAGGCATCCACCATGGGACTCTTGAAGAAGCAAAAGTTGGAGAGACGATTTCGGAATGCAAAGCTTGTTTTGTTTGAAAAGAAAACCCTTATGCAAATAGAAATCATCAATCCCTTTGTCTATTGAACATTGTGCAAATATTGGTCCAAAGAAAGGGTCGGACGCGTACAAAGATTTGATGTCATCAAGACCCAAGACATTTACTTCGAGTCGTGTAAGAAGGCTTGTGTTTTTGCGAGACAAGGCGTCCGCTACCACATTTTCTTTGCCCTTCTTGTATTTGACAATGTAAGGAAAAGACTCCATGAACTCAACCCATTTTGCGTGCCTTTTACTCAAATTGGCTTGGCCCTTAAGATACTTCAACGACTCATGGTCGGAATGGATGATAAATTCTTTGGGCCAAAGATAGTGTTGCCACACTTGAAGAACTCGAACCAAGGCAAAAAGTTCTTTGTCATAAATGGGATAGTTTAGGCGTGCGCCATCAAGTTTTTCACTATGGTAAGCAATAGGACGCCCATTTTGCATAAGAACGCCACCAATGCCAATACCACTAGCGTCACATTCAATCTCAAAGGCTTTTGTGAAATCCGATAATGCAAGAAGTGGTGATTCGGTGAGTCTCTTTTTGAGCTCATCAAAAGCCTTTTATTGTGCTTTTCCCCAAACGAACGTGACATTTTTCTTGGTCAATTCGTTGAGGGGGCAAGCAATGGTAGAAAAGTCTTTCGCAAAGCGATGGTAAAAGCCAGCCAACCCATGAAAACTACGAAGTTCACTAACATTTGTAGGGATGGGCCAATCTCGTATGTCCTTTACTTTGGAGACATCAACTTCAATGCCATTAGACGACACAACAAAATCAAGGAAAATCAGCTTGTGTTTTGCAAAAGTGCACTTTGGGAGATTAGCATAAAGCTTTTCATGACAAAGGATTTGAAGGACCTCCTTAACATGAGTAACATGCTCCACTAGTGACTTGCTATAGACAAGGATGTCATCAAAGTAAACAACTACACTCTTCCCAATGAGAGATCTCAAAATATGGTTCATGAGGCGCATGAAGGTAGATGGGGCATTATATAAGCCAAAAGGCATAACCAACCATTCATAGAGACCAAGCTTGGGCTTGAAGGCGGTTTTCCACTCATCACCCTCGGCCATGCGAATTTGATGGTAACCACTACGAAGATCAATTTTCGAAAATATAGTGGTTCCACATAACTCATCAAGCATGTCATCAAGATGCGGTATAGGATGTCGATAACGCACGGTGATAGCATTGATTGGACGGCAGTCCATGCATAACCGCAACGTATCATCCGTTTTTGGAACTAGAATCACGGGAACCGCGCTTGGGCTAGTGCTTACTTGGATCAAACCTTTGGAGACGAGTTGGTTGATTTGGCGTTCGATCTCCTTCGTCTCTTCCGGGTTGGTGCGATATGCGGCGCGGTTTGGGAGTGGGGCGCCGGGTATGAGGTCGATGCGGTGCTCGATTCCACGAAGAGGAGGAAGGCCATGAGGAAGCTCTTCGGGAAATACATCTTGGAATTCCTGCAAAATAGCCATCAAATAAGGAGGAACATTTGTCAAGTCGTTAGTTCCTTGCGCTAGTCCCTTGCATACAAGGACATAGTGCAAGATGGACGGGTTGTTCCGCACTTCTCTCATCTCACTTTTGGTGGCAAGAAGAACACTCTTAGTTTTTCCACTCGAGTTTGGCTTGTAGCTCTCACTCACTATGGTGTGGTTCTCTCGCTCACCACTCTTCGCACAAGGTGTTTTTGTGTATTGCGCCCTCGCTAAAGCCTTTGCATTGTCCGCAATTATTTTGCTAGGAGTCATTGGTTGCAACACACAAGTTTTATCAAGCCATTTGAAGGTGTAAGTGTTTGAGTGACCATTATGCAAAGCACGCTTGTCATATTGCCACGGCCTTCCGAGCAACATATGGCAAACCGTCATTGGGACCACGTCACATTCCACCGTGTCCTTGTAGTGCCCAATTGAGAACGGCACCGAGACGGTGTGCTTGATCTTGACGGATCCTTGGTCACTTAGCCATTGGATATGGTAGGGGTGTTTATGCGGATGGAGGGTGAGATTGAGTTTCTCACACAATTCCGTACTTGCAAGGTTGTGGCAACTCCCTCCATCGATGACAACTTTGATGGACTTCCCATTGATGCTGGCACGAGTTTGGAAGATGTTCGAGCGTTGGTCTTCATTCTCATTGACTTGGGTAGTCAAGACCCTTGTGACTACAAGCGATGGACTTGCGTCATGCTCACACACAAGAAGTTATTGGTCCTCTTCCAAATGTTGCCTTGCCATGGCTTCCTTGACCCTTGCATCAAACTCTTCCTCACTCAAGTATTCTTTATCGCCGTTGTCATGAATGAACAAAACTTTCTTGTTCCCACATGCGTTCGACTTGTGCCCTTTGCCTCCACACTTGTAGCATTCACCATTGAATGGTTGATCATCCCTTGTGTGTTTGCCACTTGGGGGCTGTTTTCCTTGAGGGAGAGTTGGCTTGAAGGGAAGCTTGGTGGTACTTGAGGAGCTTCCACTTGGTGTTGTTGGAGTAGTGGTTGGTGCCTGCTTGTAGGTGAAGTACGTCTTTGGCTTGTTGTACTTGATGTCCTCTTGCACTTGACGCTCGGCCTTTGATGCGATGTGCACAAGCTCAACCATGTTGTTGTACTTTTGGAACTCGGTGATGCGCTTGATGGGATGGTTCAAGCCATTGAGGAAGCGTGCCATTGTTTGTTCATCTCGCTCTTCAATGTTGGCATGGATCATGTTGAGCTCCATTTGCTTGAAGTACTCTTCCACGGTCTTTGTCCCTTGACTAAGCGTTTGAAGCTTGTTGAAAAGGTCACGCGTGTAGTGTGAAGGAACAAAGCGGGGTCTCATATGAGCCTTCATAGCTTGCCAAGTTGCGATTGGAGGCTCTTCTTTTGCTTCGCGAGCGAGTTGGACTTGTTCCCACCAAAGGTTGGAATACCCATCAAACTCGAGGGATGCCATGACCATCATCTTCTCATTGCTATAGTTGTGCATGCGGAAGATCTTGTCGACCTTGAGTTCCCACGAGAGATATTCCTCGGGTTCATTGGAACCGGTGAACTTGGGCATGGTGAATTTGAGCTTGACGAAAGTTTCTTCTCCATTGCGGTTCCGGTTGCGGCGGTTGCCATGATTTGGGCGGTCATCATCATCGTCCGAGCTCTCATGTCTTTCTTGGTGATTGTTGCGTTGCTCTTGCGATTGTTGAGGAGCCACGTTTGGTGGTGGAACTTGGTTTTGACGACGAGCTTGGGGAGCTTGCTCGTGTTGTTCTTGTCGCGGTTGAGGACGAGGAGGAGGTTGTGCATCCTCACGACGAGCTTGGGGAGCTTGCTCTTGTTCTTGCCGTGGTTGATGCCGAGGAGCATTGGCTTGCGCCATGTGGCGAGGAGGACGTCGAGCCGCATGCGCAATGGGCTGCTCTTCTTCTTCTTGGTGTAGGGAAGGCTCGTCATTACCATCATGTTGCCGACGTGGCCGATCATGTCGATGATGACGCCTTGGAGGATCTTCGAGTGCTTCACGTCGACGGTGATCTTGTTCGTCCTCTTCAGATGCTTCACTTTTTGTTGAAGGGACATGTCGACGGTGATGGCCTTGGTGGTCCATGTGAGGTTGCTCTTGTTGAATCACAAGTGCCCTTGGTTGTGGCCGGTTCGCTTCACGTCGTGGAGGTCTTGCGGAGAGGTCACCATCATAGCTTGACGTTGCGGCGTGTCACCGAGATGGTACCGCTTGAGAAGAGCTCATGGATTGAAGAACGGGTCCATCCCGGTGCCTTGAAGCGTGACGGCGAGGTGCACTTGATTCACTTGAGGAGTGCCGAGATGAGCTTGATTCGCGCGAGCGTGGCCTTGCTAGTCCATCAATGAGGCGTTGAAGCTTCTCATCCGTTGAGGCGAGTGCACGACCAAGAGCTTCATTTTGATGACCGAGGTTATGTTGCATGGCATGCATTTAGCCACGGACTTCTTCGAAGCGGTTGTCGATGTTCTTGAATTCCACACGGGCCTCGCTAAATTGTTCATCTTGGCGCCGCTCAAGAGCTTCACAACGGTAGTTGAATTCTCCTCGGACCTTCCAATGGTCCCATCTTGTCATGTATGGATTGTCGTTCTCCGTAGGTGGTGGTGGTGGTTGGGACGGCTCGCCATTCCTGTCCATGATGCAAAGCCGACAAGGGTTGTATATGGAGAGTAAGGGTGCGTAGAGTTAGCCTTTTACCTCATCTTGGAGATTATATCAAACCAATTGCCACACAAAGGAGCGAACAGCGAGCAAAGTGAAATGGCAAAGAAACTCACACACAAAGGAGCGACACTCTCAAAAGCTTTTGGTGGATGGGTAGGATTGTGGTAAAACCAAAGAACCAACCGATCGCAAAGGATAGTCAAAAGTGGAGAAGATCCAACAACTCAAGTCAAAAGGAAATGGTCAACTCAAAAGGTGACGAGAACCTATGACTACACACACGCGTGTAGAAAAATGGGTTTTAGCACGACTATGAAAGTGAGCACGAAATGGTCTAACGAAGACTACGCTCGGGTGTCGTGCCAACGCAAGGAGAGACCACCACTCGTTTTCCAAAAGAGGGCAAGCAACGGATTTGTGCACTTGCCTTGGCGCTCTTCTTCCTCTCTCTTTTGCTTACAAGCTTGATGCTCTCTTTGTATTGGGAGACTATGTATCTTTCTATTTTTTTCCTCTCTTTTTTTTATTCTTTTTCTTTTTCTCCCTTGCTATGCTACTATGTTAACTTTTGTATTTGCCCTCACACTCTCACTTTCCAATGGCAAGTGCACAATGCTTAGACAAACACAAAATGAGTTGCTCTCATAGGATAGGTACACACAAAGGAAGATATGGCTACAAGGGTTGACACAAGTTATACCTTAGTTTATGGTGATGATCTTGTGTCGATGGAGCGGGGAAGAGTTTGGGGTCCGTGGTGTCGAAGAGCGCGGCGATGTTATGAGCTATCATTAGTTGGTGACACTTTACGGAACACAAACAACAAGTGGATAGATTAGCCAATGCAGAAAAGAGGAAAAATGGGCAAAAACAGGTGTCCAGGGCTGGAGACTCCGGTCTCGGGCTGGAGACTCCGGTGTAGACCGGAGACTCCGGTGTTCAGGCCGGAGACTCTGGTGTGGGATGTCTGCTCGTGTTCTTGAGTAGAAATCCACGCCTAGAGTCCTCAAATCCGCGAAAATTTGGCCAAAGTTGGGCTGGGAAACGCAGGCAAAAGCTGAACTAACACCTTAGACAAGTTTTGGTCGGATCAAAACCACCAAAAACACTCTAAAACGACAGATCGATCCAAAGGAAAATTGGGGCTGTTTTTTGGGAAATTTTCGAATTTATGGTGGACAGAAGAAAAATTGGGGGGGGGGGGATTCGTGATCAACCTTGCTCTTGATACCAAGATGTTATGGGTTAACCCCTTGGGGTGGCCCGATCTTTCACGAATCTCCGCGGGATCGAGGGGAAAGCGGTGGGAGAGGAAGAGGGGACGAAATCCACGAACACACGCACGCAAAGATCCCGATGAACTCACGCACACCAACACACGATACATGCCGATCTCTCACGCCGGTGGCAACCGGTCCAACATAATCTCTAGGATCGGTGTTGGGCGAAGCTCTCTCTCCACGCCAACAACGGGGGACGAGGTGCTTGGTGAGACCTTGATAACTTGGGGGCAAGAAACCGAGAACCCAAGGCCTTGTACAACTTGAACGCACTAGGCAAGATCCAAGAGGAGGGTGGACAATAGGTGCTCCTTGGTAGGAGCATGAGACCAATAGATTAAAGGATCCACAAGGGGTATCTTAATCTATCATTATCCAAGTCTAGGGTTTACATATGAGGGGTGGGGCTATTTATAGGCCAACCACATAAACAGGGGTAGTTCTGGAATAAAACTGGAAGCTTGGGCGAAACTGGGGGTTACATGGGCCAGGCCCAAAAGGCTTTAACATGCACGGCCGGTCGGTCCGGAGACTCGGTCAGGTCCGGAGACTCGGTCGAGGCCGGAGACTCGGTCGAGGCGGAGACTCGGCCAATCTCGGACCCGTCTCCGGAGGGGGTATCGATCGCCTGGAGTCTGGTCTGGACCGAGGAAGGTCCGGAGACTCTGTAGGAGACAGGAGACTCGGTCTACACCGAGACTCGGTGTCTGGCCCAATGGCTTCTTCTCCTGGTCCTGCTTCCTTGGTGGCTTGGTGTGGTGGTGTTGCTTCATATCTGAGGATACACAACGTAGAGGCATGAAGTAGCAAGCCATCCAAAGGTAGGCCAAAATCACATGAGGAAAGGAGCGAGTTAACCTTGGCTTGTAGGAGCTTGGCACGGGCGCGAGTCATTAGTCCACTTGGGGGATTAGGTGTTGTAGATGGAGGTGCGTCCGTAGGACGGGCTGCATCATATTTCTTTTTATTTATATTTTTTCACTCTTTTTTCTTTCTTTTTCTTTTCACTTGCCTCTTCCTTGTGCCAACAACTATACAAGATAACAATGAGATAGCGCTCACAATGTTTGCTCGGAATTCTACAAGGTATCAAATGTGCATAGCCTAAGCAATCATAAGAGGAACTATTCTGAATAGGTGTCTGTTGCTCACAAAGATAGTGGGGTTCACAAAGGAATGCAAGTGGGGAGAAGTCGCGGAATGTTTATACCATTCGTCGACGATCTTCACCCTTTATTGTTGGATTCCGCCTTGCTCATGGAATTTGGATGGAGTAGATAGCATTAAAAATGTGGATGATGATGTAGAGATCCTTCTCCTCTTCGAAACAAGCTAAAGAACACCAAAATCCGAGTTCGAATGCAAAAGTTATGCTCAAAACGGTGAGCGGCTGAAATCTGGGAATCTGTTTTTTCTGTTCAATACCGGGCGGTAGTACCGGTTTTTGGAGCGATAGTACCGGGTTTTCGGAGGACCGGTAGTACCGTTTAGGTACCGGGGAGGTGCAGTAGTACCGGGTTTTGAGCCTGGTAGTACCGGTTGGTCCTGGGACACCCAGATTTGATGCGTTTTCGCGATTTTGGGGCGATTTGGATAGAAAATCTTCAAGAAAAACACCAAATCGAAGGGGTAAATCAAGGAATTAGGCTATAGGAACACATAGGAAGGTAGATCAACAAGTTTTGCAAGTAATCCACGGATCAAAACCTACCAAAACGCACTCAAATGACAGATCGATCCAAAACACGAATTGGGGCTATTTTTGGTGGAATTTTCGAATTTATGGGGAAAAGACCAAATCGATGAGAAATCCGTGGCAACCAAAAGCCGCTGATACCAGAATTTATGGGGAAAACATATTGGTATTATCTTTTCGATGTTTTGTGTGTAACCATAATGCCATTAAGAGCATGTATTGTCATGAGAGCTTTCAAGTATCTCGTATTGTTGTTGCAACAAACATAAGGACCACTTCTCTTCCATTTGGTTTGGTTGCAAACATGTTGTTTTTGCTTCCGCTTGGGATACTCATATTCCCATGATATTTGCTTTCGATGATTGGTGTCTAACATCCAACATGTTGAACAATTTCTCTTTCCAATGGTTGGTTTGCGCACATAATGTTTTTGTTTTGGATATGCTTCCTCGTGTGTTTTTGCCAAATTCTCCTATTTTTGCATCAAAGATGTTGATCAAATTTCTATTCGATTGCTTTGAATGCCACAATAAGATGTTATATGGAGTTTTTGAGTTCCCACATTTGGATGATTTTGCAAAGATTTGCATGCACTTTTACCTTGCATATGCATCTCGTTTGCTATACTTGAGTTGTGCTAATAGTGTTGTGAACAAGAATGGACATGCCACAAATGACATGCTCCTCTATCACACACAAACATATGTTGCTTGGTATTTGTTGTATGAAGGTACAAATGCTTACACATCAACCTCTACCAACCACGTGTTGACAAGAAGAACCGAAGAGAGTTACCTATGGCTACCCTTCATCGAGCCATCTCTATATGCTAAGGTGACTTCCTTCTACTTGAGGACTCATACTATAATGTTCATGAATTGGCTACGCTTTGAGTGTTGCTTCGCTTTTGTCGTGAGATTTGTAGGCTTCATGGAGGGTGAAGGAACATTGAAGTGTTGTCAAGTCAATCTTCCCAAGGATGACTATATGGTGAACCCCAGGATCAAGGATGTCCTTCGACCTCTTCTACTTCGTGATGAACATGGAGAGTCGAGGACAACTCTTTTTGAAGGGGGGGAGAGATGATGCAGCCCGACCTACGGTCGTTACTAAATCAAGGTCTCCAACTTACGCCAAGTCGTCATGGACTCCAAAGGTGAATCCGTTCCTCTATGCAAGCTCACTTCCTACCCTATTGAATGGTATACTACTTCATACTCCGTCCTATGGCCATGATAGGTTCACATTGATAAGTACAGAGGCAAGGAAGGAAGCCCGGAGCATCAAGCCCGACAAGACGGTGGCTTGGAAGAGAAGACGGAAGAAGGCAGGCGCCTGCGGTACTACAAATCCCATCAGCGGTACTACCGGGCACCGGTACTACCGCCCCACATGATCGGTACTACCGCCCGGTACTGAAGCCTGCGCCATCGCCACTGGATGCCCCGGTACCAGCTTGCGGTACTACCGCTCGCAAGCGGTACTACCGGATACCATGAGCGGTACTACCGGTGATGATCGGTACTACCGGTCCTAAGTCCGGTACTACCGGTCATGTCTGTGCCTGCGCGCACCTGTTGGGACACAGCCCATGTATTCCCCTTTATCCCCGAACTACCCTTGTTTAGTGGCTGGCTTATAAATAGATCCCCCACCCCTCATGTATCCCTGAGGCATATGATAGACTAAAGACAACCCCCACTGTGGAATCTCTAGTTTTGCCTCATCCCCTTTACCAAGGGGACCGACTATCGTCACCCACCTCGATTGGACTTTGCATCACGCATCCATCGTTGAACAAGGCCTTGGAGTTCAGTGTCTCGTCTCCAAGTTGTCAAGACCCTCCCCAAGGTGTTCTTCCCTCTCCGATGTGGATTTGAGGGAGCATGTTGACCGATCTTTCCTTGCGAGGATTCTATCGGACCTGTGGCCGCCGTTCGGGAGCAATCGTCCTTGTATCGTGTGAGTTTTGCGTGTGTTCATCATGTTCTTCGTGAGGTGTGTGTTCGCTTCCGCTACCTTCTCCCTTTCCCCTCGCTTTCCCATCGATTTGACCACGAGATCCATGAAGATCGGGCCACCCAAGAGGTTAACCCCTTTATCACAAGCTGAAAGCCCAAATTTCTTCTATGCAACGCGTCTAGATGCAAACAACGTTGTCAGGGCACTATTCTGGGTAGATGGTAGGACAATATCGTTGTATCGCAAGTACAAAGACTGTGTGTTCTTTGACACCACATTTTGTACAAACAGGTACAATATGCCTTTTGCTCCAATTGTTGGGATAAATAATCACAAGCATACAATTGTACTGGGTTGTGCCTCGCTGCCGGATGAAAAGATTGAGACATTCAATTGTGTATTCTAGCGCTGGATGATGGCGATGGGTAACTTGTCCCCTGATCATATAATGACAGATCAAGACCAATCAATGGCCACTTCCATATCAGAGGTGTTCCCTGACACGGTTCACAGATATTGCTTCTACCATGTGCTAAATGTGGCAAGAAGAAAACTAGGTCCTAAATTGGTAGATGGGAATCCGTTTGCTGATGCTTTCTACTCATGCATTTATGATAGAGACACAGATGAAGAGTTTGAGTTTTGCTGGCAGCACATGCTGCAAGTGCACGAAATGTCTGGGAACAAACATTTGACAAATATGTGGAAAAGCAGAAAAACATGGGCACCTGTGTACTTCAGGAGCAACTTCTTCCCATTTACTGGCACTACAGGATGTTCAGAAGGCCTGAACTCATACTTCAAGACACTCGTTCGACCAGGTGACTCCATATTCAACTTTGTGCAGCAATACGAATTATTCCAAAACCTCATGCTAGACCGTGAGAATAATGCTGGATTCGTAATGGAGACAATGGTTCCAG
Source organism: Avena longiglumis (assembly GCA_030063025.1). Taxonomy (NCBI): domain Eukaryota; kingdom Viridiplantae; phylum Streptophyta; class Magnoliopsida; order Poales; family Poaceae; genus Avena; species Avena longiglumis. Next base: position 341,915,921 of record CP125976.1, on the reverse strand, counting down.
GGCTTTGGAGCAGGTGGGACCAAAACTATTCTCTATATTTCTAGCAACAGATTAGTATTATAGCATGTAATGATACTAATTGTAGCATTACCTAATAATATTTGTCAAAAAAAATTATTGCAGTTGGAGCATAGAAAAACAAGCTGTCAAATTCTACACTAGGGAGGTATTTGACAGGTTCCAGAAGATACTCGCAGCATCCGCAAAATTTTATCCAATCCAGACAGCACAAGGAGAAGGCCTATGTTTTGATCTCGAGCCAAACCCTGGGCTAGACCTCAAGACATATAGGGTACAAATTGTGGTTGAGCACGGATTGTACATATGCGATTGCAATGCATTTGAAATGTGCAAACTGCTATGCCCACATGTCATCAGGGTTATGGTGCATATGAATATTCAGGAAATTCCAGAAAGATACATGCTACACTGTTGGTCTGCTGCAGCAACTACACCTGCTCCAGACCCAGGGAAAAATGGTACAAGGTTTGGTGTCCCGGGTACCAACACGTTGAAGTACAATTCTTTGTGCAAAAAAAATGAATAATCTGGCCTCAGATGCATGCATTGCAGATGGCACGTATGCAGTGGTTTCTGGAATGATTGATGAAGCAAAAAAAAGTCATTGCTACAATGAGAAGAGCTTGAGGTAATGTGCAACAAGGAGAAGAAGGTAATGATCCATATGAACCCGTAGATGATAGCAGACAACAACAACATACTGAAACACCGCAGCAAACTCATCCTGAAGCACAAGAAGTACCTTCCAGTAGCATGTTGAAAAATCCAGCTAGAGTAAAACCAAAAGGACGTCCATCAGAGAAAGAAAAAAGAAGGAAACCATTGATTGAGCTGCGATAAGAAGCGAATAAGAAAAGGCAAAAGAAAGATGCTAAGCAAAAAACAAAAAAAGGAGTTCCCAAGGCAAAAAAGAAAAGCAAGAGTCAAGAAATGCCCGTATTGCAACGAGGAGGGTCACACGGTACAAGAGTGCAAGTACATGCAAGTAGCAATGCAAATGAAGCATGCGAATGTGGATGCGAACGTGGATGCGAACGTGGATTTAATGATATATATGCTTATACTGTGATGTATAAACCTGATATTTTTTGCTACAATTCTATTATACTTATTGTGTATTCTTGATTCTGAAAATTGAGATTTAAGCAAATGTATATGCATGGTGCAAAACTCTATATGGTATTGCAGCAAAATATCTGTGTTGTTGTTCCAACATTTTGGAACTGAATGCAACATTGTTATATAATAGGAATGAAAAATGCAGAAAACAATAAGTAGTAGCATACTGTTAGCATAGAGATGATTGTTGTAAGATGTAAATATAACAGAACTCTGTTCCAACAAAATTATAATCATCAAAATTTAAAACCTCGATAGATTAGGATGTATTGACTGCATAGATTTGGATGTATTGTGCAACACAAAAAATTATAAACTGGACATCAAAATGCATGCTGCAAACAGTAAGCATTTCCCTATTAATCAAAAACAGGTTGTTGCAAAACTGCTGAATATTTGTAACAAAATCTGTTGAACATTTGTAGCACAAAAATATATCAGATGTAGCAAAAAGTTGGAATTGACAGTGTGTTAGGGGTGACCCCTTAGGGTGGCCTGATCTTTCACGAATTCCGGGGGAATCGAGGGGAGAGCGGTGGAAGGAGGGAGGGGATGAAATCCACGAACACACACGCAAAGAACTCCGGTGGCAACCGGTCCAACACAATCCCTAGGATCGGCGTTGGGCAAGACACTCTCCCACGGCCGACAACGGGGGTGAGTGGCTTGATGAGATCTTGACTACTTGGACACGAGACACCGAGATCTCAAGGACTTGTACAACTTGAACGCACGAGGCAAAATCCAAGAGGTTTGTGGATAATTTGGGGAGACAAGGAGCATGATACAAATAGTTGATAGATCCTCAAAGGGGTGTCTTCAACTAAACTTGTCCAAGTCTAGGGTTTAGAATAGAGGGTGGGGGCTATATATAGGCCAGCCACATAAATAGGGGTAGTTTAGGTACGAAACGGTAAATTCTAGGCGAAATAAGGGATTACACGGGCCCAGGCCGAACGTTGACTTGTCTCAGGGAATTTCCTGAGGTCCGGCACCGAGTGGTCGCGGAAATTCGATGGCGCTAATATTTCCGGGTGAACCGGAAAGCCTTGAACGAGTTTCGGTCGTGGCGGAGATTCTGTCGTGGCGGGATTGTCGTGAGGCCGGTCGGCCGGGCTGACGGAGGTTCGTGAGGAACCGGTCAGGGCCTGGCGCCGGTTTGCTCTGGCGAATCTCCTCGGGCTGCCTTTGGTCCCTCCCTTGGTGATGCTTTGAAAGAGCATTTTCCTATCCCTCTGATTTTGATGTTTGATAACAACACACTTATCGGTTTAACTGTGTGTTAAGTTTATCACAGGTTTGATAAGTGGTGGCACAAATAATGGCATATCAATTTCCCTTGCAAAAAACCTCTGTATCAACCGGTAGTACCGGAACTATGTCTGGTACTACCGCTTGACACCGGTGATCTTCGGGTCGATGCATTGGCGACCAAAGCTGTTGACGGTGTGTACTAGTCAGTACCCCCCAGTACCACGGAGCGGCACTACCGGTCCAACCGTAGTACCGCTTGATACATGCTTGATTACCGCTGAGACGGCGATCTGGGGCATCTTGACTAGAACTCACTCCTCTCCATTTTGGGTACCAAGCGGTGCTTGGGACCCAGATTACCGCCCAACCGGTAGTACCGCTTCTATGACCAGTACTACCGCTTGGGTAGTACCGCAAGGACGATACCGCCTAAGGCGAAGAATCTTTGAAGATCTCGAGCACCTCCGCAGTGGTCCGGTACTTGACCCGGTAAGATTGGTACTCATTGAGTACCTGGTACCGGTACATTAAATGCTCAACGGCCATATTTCGTGGAGGGGTATAAATACCCCTCCACCTACCTTGGGACAAATTGCTCAGCACATTAAAGTCATTGCCCACCATTGGAGTCCATTGGAGCCACCCAAATCTTCAAGATCTCCTCATCCCACCACCCAAAGTCCTTGATCTTTGGGGAATCGAAGGAGGAGTCCCCGATCTACTACTTCACCAAAAGAGATCTTCATTTCCCCCACATTTCATTGAGGGCCCCTTTGCTCTAGTGTTTTCTTGGAAACCCTAGTTCTTGTTTTTGTTCTTACAAGCTTGTCTTTGATTGCTTTGACAACTTGCTTGTATTTGGGAGCCTCCGATTAAGTTGTGGATGTGTGCCCCAAACTTGTAACGGTGCCGGCTTCCACCTTGAAGGTTGCCGACATAGTGGAAGGTGAATCGATCCCGTTGGGGTGAGATTCATCGGAGAACAAGGGAGGCCTCTCGTGGCGTTGGTGGTTTGAAACCACCCCCTCTCCAAACGTAGACGTACTTCCCCTCAAAAGGAAGGAACTACGGGAAACAAATCCTTGTGTCTCCGCGTCCACTCTTCGGTTACTTCTATCCTTTACCGCACCTTACTTACTTGTTACTACTTTGTGTTGTGGTAGCTCTTGCATAATTGTCATATAGGGAAATTCACCATAGTTGCATTATCTAGAGAATTTACCTTATTGTCAAACCTTAATTTGAAAAAGAAGAAAATTTGAAGTAGCACCTATTCACCCCCCCCTTTAGGTGCCCATACGATCCTTTCAATTGGTATCAGAGCCTCGGCTCTTTTTTTTGGGCTTTACCGCCTAAGAGAATATGGGTAGACGCGAAGGGGATGGTGATGGTGAGCCGACCACGGTGACCATGGAAGACCTCAAAAACTTGGAAACAAGATTGAGCTCTTCCTTGGTCAACAAAGTCAAGAAGATGCTTGAGCAACTTCTTAAAGACAAAGAAGGCTCACCACCCCCATCTCCTCAAGAGGATCAACCATCCATTTTACCTAAAGGGAATACGCCAAGATCCCGAGGGTGCATTGGTAGGGGGTAAACCAGACAACGCTAATTCCTCCACACACAATAATGGTGGGAAGGGTGAGCACCGTGACTCATGGTACTCTCCCGACCCTCCAATCCCTCACCCTCATGTATACAATAGAGGTGACCCACCTAAGCTTGAAGAATCCGCTACTTTTGCTCAATGGCAATCACTAATGAGAACTCATATGCGCAGCTCTTGCATTGAACAATGGAGCATCATCGAGCATGGACTCTTTATTGGGGATCCAAACAACTTGACAAGAAGAGAGATTGTTAATAGTCAACTCAATGCCACTGCTCTACATATGATTCAACAAGGTTTGGGGACAAAGGATTATCCACACATTGATCACTTTAGCATTGCCAAGGAAGCTTGGGATGCTCTCACTGTGTTGTTTATTGGAAATGAGAGTATGAGGAGGAACCGATATGATGCTCTAAGCAATGAAGCCGAAGGCTTCTACATGAAAGAAGGTGAAGATCACGAAGACATGTACCGAAGGCTCAAGACCACCGCCACCGCTTTTAGGAATGTGGGTGCCTCACATATGGATGATGCATGGATAAAAAGGAAGTATGTGAGTGCACTCATGCCTTTTGATCCCACCAACTTGAAGAGCCTACAAGGAAGACACAACTACCATCTCATGACTTCAAATGAAGTTATGCAAGAGATGGCTGCTTTCAAGGTTGCCGCCAAGAATGCCAAAGATGCCCGTGCTCGTGCCCTTGGTATGAGTAATGTTGTCAATGTTGCTTTGAAGGCCAAAGTTGTGGACCATGGGGATGAAGATGATAGTGATGAAGGGCTTTCCATGGACCATCCCGATGAAGTAAAGATTGCTCATGGTCAATATATGGCTTTCTATGCAAAGAACTTTTGGAAAAACCCTGCCAAGGCCAAGATGGAAATGGAACGGAGAAGCAATCCAAATGGGAAAAGAGAGAATACCACAAGATTGAGAACTTGCTTCAATTGTGGTGACCACTACCACTTTGTGGCTAGTTGCCCCTATGAGAAGAGAGAAGATCATGGTGGAAAGCTTGTGTTGAAGAAGACTCTCAAGGGACCGTACAAGAAACCTTTCATCAAAAAGAATCCCATCAACAAGAAGCCAGGATAAATTGTCTTGATCACTCATGAAGAGTACTCCTCCGACAATGAAGATGATGAAGATGACGAAGAGGAAACTTCTCATGGGGTGGCTGCTCTTGCCACCACATCTACTACGACTTTCTCACTCTTCGATTCTCCAAATGAGAACTCCTCCACCAAGAACGCCACTTTCCTTATGGCAAGAGGAACGGAGGTATCTTCGTCATCCCGCTCCACTCACTTAGATAATGATGAAATTGATGATGAGATGTCTCTTGATGTTAAAAATGAATTAATTGCCTTTGATGAGTTTATGACTAACCTAGAAGGTGATGCTAAGCTACATTCTGGAAACATCTTAGATCAACTATCACATACTCAAGAGCTTCTAGATGTAAGATGTAAACTTGGGCATGAACATATGATTGAGCTAGAGGCCCTAAACAATGCTCTAGAAGAAGAACACGAAACTAGGTTGTCACTTGAATTAAAACTTGAAGGGCTTGATGAGGCCAATGACATTATTGTTAACAAACTCATCAAAGAGCGTGATCATGCTATTGCTAAATATAAAAGAGCTAAAAAGGACAAGATTGAGTTTGGTGTGGTTCATGAAAAACTTGCCGAGGACTTTAGCGTGCTTAACAAGGCCCACAAATCCTTGGAGAGTGAACTCTTGTCTCTCACAAAGTCCCATGAAACGCTTCAAACTCAATTGGCCAATATTCCTTCACCTAGTAACTTCATTCCATCTAGTAGCACAACTATTCTTGAAGAGAATGCTAGGTTGAAGGGGGAGCTTGCTAAGGCCACATTTCCACAAGGCAACAAGTCTATTGATGATCTTTTGAGCAAGCAAAGGCATAGTGGTGATAAAGGGGGCATTGGTTTTGTCTCCAAAACAAAGAAGAAGAACAACAAGAAGAAGAAGGGCAAGCCCGCACAAGATACCAACAAGACCATTGTGGAGAGTAAGACCACAAATGGTAAAACTATGTCTCATTATGATTTTGCGGGAAGTGCTAACCCTCACTATGTTCTAATGCGTGATTATTATGGTGATGTGTATGCACAATATGTTGGCCCTTATGATGGTTATATTGCTTGGTCTATTTGGGTTCCCAAGACCCTTGTTGCTAACAAAAGAGGACCCATTGAAAAATGGGTACCTAAAAACTAGCTTGATCTTTTGTAGACTTATGCTTCCGGAGGGTCAAAATGGGTGATCGATAGTGGTTGCACAAGTCATATGACCGAAGCTAAATCTATTGTCAAGGACTTGGTGTCAAATGAAGATCAAATCACCGTCACATATGCCGACAAGTCAAAGTCTAAGGTAATGGGTTTGACAAGGTAGTGGTGGCTCACGACATTACACTCGTGAGCGTCATGCTTGTTGAAACCCTTGGATACAATTACTACGTCTGCTCTTGGAAAGATGGGCTTTGCCGTCTTTATTGATGATGATATTGTGGTCCTCATGTGGAGCAAGTCTCTCAAGGTCGCTTTTTTGTTGGAGTCGAAATGACTTGTATGTGGTGGACTTGGGCAAGCCACTGCAGTCCGATGTGCTTATACGGAAAGGCCGATGTGGGTTGGCTATGTACTTAACTAGCCCATGTCAATATGAGAACTTTGCAAAGTCTCCATAAAGAGGGCCATATTGTTGGACTAAAAGAAAATGTTTCCTTTGCCAAAGATCGTGTTTGCAGGGCATGTGTTCTAGGGAAGATGCATAACGCTCCACACAAGCCCACGAACCAAATCAAGTCTAACAAGATCTTGGAACTCCTTCATGTGGACCTATTTTGATAGGGCAAAGGTGTCCGATCTTTCGATGAGATGGCGATAATCGATTTGATGGAGTTCGGGCTTGACGATCCGACTACACGTGCGAGCACGAGCGCCAATGCAATCGCTAGGCCAATCTCCTGGAGGTTACCGATCCTGCGTGAACACGATCGGCTGACGGCGAGGGTCTTAATTCCTACCTGAAATCGAGAACAAGTAAGAACCAATATTGCAATCAAGATATTGCGGATTAAGAGGAAAGCTTTATTGAAAGAGGTGGGATCCTGAATAGGTGCGAAGTACAAGAGGCCTCTGCGACGCTCGAGCCTTGGCGAAGTTGCGACTATGGCTAACTTAATGTCTAAACAAAATCCGAGTCTAAAGGTTCGGCTATGGGCGTATTTAAGGCGAAAAGGTGGGGTTTCGGCCAGCCATGGAAGTGGTGACGAATCAACCCTAAAAGTCCTTTTCCTCAAATCTGGACTCTAAAAAGTGGCTAATTAAAATCCGGCGAAAATTACATGGGCTGGCCCAAAATAAAGGTGTCGACACCATATTATGCTATGGACGAATTAGTAAAGTATTGATCTTGAATATTTCGTCCAAGCCTTCTTTCTTCATTATGGTGGCCTCAAAGTTCGAAATCTTCATCCGTGGCCTTCTCTTGGATCATCACATGCTTCTGCCATCACCATGCATGGCCATGCTCCAATGCTTGTCCCTCTCATCCATGCTTGGTCCATCATTCCTAAGAGTAAGAAACATATCTGATTTAGGCAGCATCATATTCTCATGTATGTAAGGAATAGTTCCAAGAAACGAAAGTACTGATAGTTCGGTTGTTTGTACGAGATCTTGTGATGGGTCCTTGTATGTGTGTTCTTTGTACAACGGTTGTATCAATAGTAGGGATGTCCACATCATGCTCCCCTTCTTGAATTGAAGTCGCCCTCGGCAATCTCATCTTCCTCACCAAAGTAAGGCTTCAAATCTGCAATGTTAAATGTAGGACTAACTGCACAAAGTCTGCGAGCAACTCAAGTTTATATGCATTATCATTGATTTTCTCTAACACCTTAAAGGGACCCGACACGTGGCATTAACTTAGACTTGCGTAAATCGGAAAAGCGATCTTTACGCAAATGTAACCAAACAAGATCGCCAACATCAAACACAACATGCTTTCTCCCTTTATCCCCAGACAAGTTTATACTTAGCATTCATGTGTTCAATGTTATCTTTAGTAGTCTTATGCAAGTTTAATATCATTTCAGCGTTGTGTAGCATCCAAATTATGTTGCACGAAGAAGGTAAAGGCAATAAATCAATAGGTGCACGAGGAACAAAACCATACACAATCTCAAATGGGCACATCTTTGTGGTAGAATGCAAAGAAACGATTATAAGCAAATTCTATATGAGGTAAACACTCTTCCCACAATTTTAAGTTCTTCTTTAAAACAGCCCGTAACATAGTAGACAAAGTTCTATTTACTACTTCAGTTTGACCATCGGTTTGGGGATGACATGTAGTACTAAAGAGCAATTTAGTCCAACTTAGCCCATAAACATCTCCAAAAGTGGCTAAGAAATTTAGTATCACGATCAGAGACAATAGTATTTGGCACACCATGCAAACGAACAATTTCACGAAAGAACAAATCAATATATGCGCAGCATCATCCGTTTATGACAAGGAATAAAGTGTGCCATCTTAGAGAACCGATCCAACAACAAAATACTATCCCTCCCCGTGTTGTGGCAATCCCAAAACAAAGTCCATAGAAATATCCTCCCAAGGAACACTAGGCAGGAAGAGGCATATATAAACCATGTGGATTAAGGCGAGACTTAGCTTTTTGACAAGTAGTGCGGCGTACACAAATCTCTCAACATCTCGGCCGTACGTGGCCAAAAGAAGTGTCAAGAAGAACATCCTCCGTCTTCTTGACACCAAAGTGTCCCATCAATCCTCCTCCATCGCCTCTGTAATAACAAAAGGCGACGAGCTATCTGGAATGCATAGTTTGTTAGCAGAACACAAATCCATCATTGAAGACGAACTTGTTCCAAGTTCTACCATCTCTACAATTCTGCAACACATCTTTAAATTCAGCATCATGCACATATTGTTCTTTAATAGTTTCCAATCCAAATATTTTGAAGTCAAGTTGAGATAACAAAGCATAACAGCGTGACAAAGCATCGACAATAATATTATCTTTACCCTTTTGTGTTTGATAACATAAGGAAAAGACTCAATAAATTCAACCCACTTTGCATGACGACGATTCAACTTAGCTTGACTACGAATATGCTTCAAAGATTCATGATCGGAATGAATAACAAATTCCTTAGGCCATAGATAATGTTGCCAAGTTTCTAATGTCGAACCAGCATATAATTCTTTATCATAAGTAGAATAGTTCGGACTAGCCCACTCAATTTCTCACTAAAATATACACAGGTTTTCCCTCTTGTAATAACACCCTCCCAAACCAATTCCACTAGCATCACATTCAAGCTCAAAAGTCTTAGTAAAATCGGGAAGTTGGAGTAAGGGAGCATGTGTTAGCTTATCTTTCAATATGACGAAGGCTGTTGTTGTGCATCGCCCCAAACAAAGGGCACATCCTTCTTGGTAAGTTCATTCAAGGTGACAAGTGATCCAAAGTCTTTGACAAAGCGCCTATAAAAACCAGCGAGGCCAAGAAAACTCCTCACTTGTGTGACCGTCTTGGCTGCGCCAATTCTCAATAGCTTCAATCTTGTGGATCCACTTCAATACCCTGTGATGTAACAACATAGCCAAGAAAGCGAACTCGATTGGTGCAAAAGGTGCACTTCTCAAGGTTACCAAACAAACGTGCATCACGTAAAGCATTGAAAACAACGTAAATGGTCCAAATGTTCCTCTAAAGATTTGCTATAAATCGAATATCATCAAAGTAGACTACCACAAACGTCCAATGAAAGCACGTAAAACTTCGTTCATTAATCTCATGAAAGTGCTAGGTGCATTAGTTAAACCAAACGGCATTACTAACCACTCATATAAACCGAACTTAGTTTTAAATGCTGTTTTCCATTCATCTCCTAATTTCATACGAATCTGGTAACCACTACATAAATCAACTTTAGAAAACATGGTAGAGCCACTCAATTCATCAAGCATGTCATCTAAACGTGGAATAGGATGACGATATCGAATAGTAATATTATTTATAGCTCTACAATCGTACACATGCGCGAAGAACCATCTTTCTTAGGCACCAAAATAATAGGAACAGCACAAGGGCTAAGGGACTCACGAATATGATCTCTGTCGAGTAGTTCTGAATTTGGCGTTGTATCTCCTTTGTCTCCTCTGGATTGGTTCTATATGGCGGCGGTTGAGCAACGTGGCACCAGGAATTAGATCAATTTGATGCTCAATTCCTCTAATAGGAGGTAGTCTGGTGGCAACTCAGTGAAATACGTCCTCATATTCACGCAAAAGGTTAGCAAATGGGTGGCAAAGAAGGAGGCATATCCTCAAATGAAAACAAAACCTCTTTAGACAATTGCATAACATTGAGTATTGTTTACATCTAGTTCACAATATCAATTTTATTTGCAAGCATACATGGACTCTTCAAGCAATTTCGTTAGCATGTGTAGAATCAGATTTAGTGTTCTTTGGTGGTATAAAATCTGACAACAATCGATTCTCACTTTTATTTTTCTCCTCGGTTTAGCTCTACTAGCTCTAGCAAGATCATCTTTTAAAATCTGTTAGAGTCATAGGTTTTAGACCAATTTTCTTTCCATCATGCATAAGAGAATAGTGGTTAGTTTTGCCATTATGAGCAGATTCTCTATCAAATTGCCATGGTCAAGTAACAAAGAACAAGCTTGCATAGGTACAACATCACAATCAACAAAATCGAATATGTACCAATAGTAAAATGCAGCGTGCCGTTCTTGTTACCTTGATCTTCTTGAGAACTCTCAAACCATTGGATGTAGTATGAATGTGGGCGTTGTCTTGTTGGAAGCGCAAGCTTCTCTACCATGTCAACATGGCCGATTATTACAACTCCTCCATCAATGATGATCCGTATAGCTCTTTCCTTGACAACACCACGTGTTTGGAGCAGGTTGTGGCGTTGATCTTGCTCAGATTTGCTCAATTGCACACTCAACACACGTTGTGTAATTAAACTCTTGTATTGATCGGCTTCAGCTCCCATTACCTCGGCTCGTCATCATCATCGAATTGTCTCCATCTCGGCGAAATAAGGGCTAGTGTATCTTCATCGAAGTCACTGTGGAATCGTATTCACCATCTTCTCGCACCATCATCACACGTTGTGTTGTGCACTGTCTCTCAATATGACCAAAACCCGACACTTGCGGCATTGTATATCCTTAGTCTTACCGTGGAAGCCATAGAAGATGCACTACGAAAGGGAGCATTGGATGATGGTGGAGGAGCATTTGGAAATCTTGTGGTGGCCTTGGATGTGGTAGTAGGCGGAGGCGAATCACGAGGCGCTGATTGTCGGGATGTCCAAGTGGATGTGCGACTGCGAATTATTAGTCCTCCTCCATGGTGTTTGGCGATCACGCACTTCACGTTCGACTTTTGCAAGATGAAACAAACGAGTGATAGAATTATATTCCTTATAATCTAATATGTGCTGAATGTCCTTGTTTAATCCACCAAAAGCGTGCAAGCATTTGTTCATTAGATTCTACAAGACCACACCTAACCATCCCGTTTGCAATTCCTGATAATACTCTTCTCTAATTTTCCCTTGCTCTAAGCGTGTCGATTCTTTAGTAAATCACGTTGATAAGTGGGAGGAACAAAACGAACGCATAGCAGTTTTAAAGGTCAAGTACTAGGAATAGTAGTAGGATTTAAGCGACAATACTCGGACCACCAAAGGGAAGCAAATTTAGTAAATTCACATGGCACTAACACGCATATTCTCGGGATATTTTAAGCATGCAAAACGTTGTTCTACTTCCATCTCCCATGTAAGATATGCATCGATTATATTTACCTTCAAAGATGGAATATTTAATTTAAGCTTTGCAACATGATCATCATCGATGCGTCGGTGGGCGGCGTTAGTAATGTCGGGACGACCGGCGGTACTGTGGAGGTTGTTCAACCTCCTCGTCAAACAGATCGTCGTCAAATGGTAAAATTAAGTAGTAATTACCATTAAGTACATCCCCAATG